>CM057450.1:1097850526-1099054526 GCA_016271365.2 Neoceratodus forsteri | reverse complement strand
CATCACAAACTGCTTTTACCATGTTTTTCCCTTTATTTGTACTAAAGAACCCACCATGCAAACCTGCTTTGCTAATCCAAAAGTCAAGCATTTCTTGCAAAGACATAAGAATGTTAACACTGGTATGTTTGCTTGGAAACTCTGCAAGACTAAGGACAGCAGACATCCAGTGGGATAGGATATTGCTACAGCCAAGGCCAGAGGAAAAGGAGGAGGAGGAGAAGTCAACAGCAGTTATGCCACCATGTGCGACTGGTGTAGGTGAACACCACTGAGCTGTGAGTGGCAGGTATGCATATAGTGGGTTTGTACTGTTCCATACTTCAGATGTGCAGTGGAAAACCCCTGCCCATAGCCTGGTTCAGCAATTTCTCCACATGACTGAAGCATGCCTCATAGATATTTGGCATGACTGTATGTGAAAAAGCAATTCACAGTGGCATGTGGTATCGAGGTTGCAAGAAATGTAGAAGTTACAGAATCCAATGTCTTCAACAATAGAATAAGGTTGCAAATCCAGTGCAATTATCTCTGCTATGAGCTGCATGATCTGAACAGCTGTAGCGTGAGTTGGCAGGAACTTTGTGCAGGCCTGAAATGCTTCCTTTATTGTGACAGTAGGCTTTTGAAATGGCATAGCCTTGCTCCTGGCCCTGGCTCCAGAGTGGACAAATGCAGGTGATTTAGGCTGTGTGAGGCGGGGGGGGGGGAGGCATCACAAACTGCAGATCTGCTGTCTCACCATCTGACCAGTTTGTGAGGGAATTGGTGCTGTGCCTATTGGAGTACTTGGGCAAGGACTGGAAACAAGATTTTGCTGGTATTTGGTCACTTGCTGACTGTCTCTGTCACCCGTCACCACCACTAGCACCATCAATAGAGTCAGAAACTGGTTTTGCATTTTTGAAATACAGCGTGCAGTGGCATGAAGAGACAACTATAGCAAGGGCTTTATCCATGTTAGCAACCTCAGAATGCTTTTTAGAATGTGGTTCCAAAGACATGTGCTCAGTTTATCAACATTTTTACCATGGCTGAGACTCTGGCCACAGTGTGAACACACAACTCTCCTTTTAACATTGCCCTGCTCAGTAAAATATGCCCAGATATCACGGGAAAATGAAATTACACCTGACCTCAATTCTCTTGCATGCTGGTTGCACCCATGAACACCAGATTCAGTTTGGAGTGCTGTAGAAGATTGATGATAACTGACACCAGATGCAGTATCAGAACCATTAGGACAAGCAAATGTTAGGACGTACTACTTAGTTTTTTTAGTAGGAGGTTGACATGAAGGATGAGGCATAACAGTGGCAGATGTGTTGTGCCTGCCTTCAGCAGCTGATTTTTTGGATCGCTTTTGACCTGAGTGCTTCCTTGTGGAATGAGGTGAGGACCTAGTTTCAGCATCCTCAGACTCACTCAGGCTATTGTTCTCAGAGGATGTGTCATGGAACACATCTTGAAACCTTTTTAAATCTTCTGGGGTAGGAGCATATTCTGACCCAGAAGACATTGCCTCAACGTCCTCATCATTCACAGAAGAACTACTTGGATTTAACCACCAAGGCCATGGCGGAATACTGTACTTCTATCATGAACTGTGGCCAAGGTGGAACTGGTGGATTTGGTGGTGATGGTGGTGGTGGTAATAGTGTCAGCAGCAGAAGCAGTGGAGGTGGTGCTGATGGTGGTAGTAGCAGTATCAGAGGTAGTGCTGATTGTGGCACTGACAGAAGCAGTGGAGGTGGTGGTGATGGTGATAGTAGCAGTATCAGAGGTAGTGCTGATGGTGACACTGGCAGAAGTAGTGGAGATGATGGTGATGGTGGCAGCAGAAGTGGAGGTGATGCTAATGGCGGTAGTAGCAGTATCGGAGGTAGTGCTGATGGTAGCACTGGCAGAAGCAGTGGAGGTGGTGGTGATGGTAGTAGCAGTACTGGAGGTAGTGCTGATGGTGGCACTGGCAGAAGCAGTGGAGATGTTGGTGATGGTGGTAGTAGCAGTATTGGAGGTAGTGCTGATGGTGACACTGACAGTAGCAGCAGTGGAGGTGGTGGTGATGGTGGTAGTAGCAGTACTGGAGATACTGCTGATGGTGGCATTGGCAGCAGCAGCAGTGGAGGTGGTGCTGATAGTGGTAGTAGCAGTATCAGAGGTAGTGCTGATTGTGGCACTGACAGAAGCAGTGGAGGTGGTGGTGATGGTGATAGTAGCAGTATCAGAGGTAGTGCTGATGGTGACGCTGGCAGAAGTAGTGGAAATGGTGGTGATGGTGGCAGCAGCAGTGGAGGTGATGCTGATGGCGGTAGTAGCAGTATCGGAGGTAGTGCTGATGGTGGCACTGGCAGCAGCAGTGGAGGTGGTGGTGATGGTGGTAGTAGCAGTACTGGAGGTACTGCTGATGGTGGCATTGGCAGCAACAACAGTGGAGGTGGTGCTGATGGTGGTAGTAGCAGTATCAGATGTAGTGCTGATTGTGGCACTGACAGAAGCAGTGGAGGTGGTGGTGATGGTGATAGTAGCAGTATCAGAGGTAGTGCTGATAGTGACACTGGCAGAAGTAGTGGAGGTGGTGGTGATGGTGATAGTAGCAGTATCAGAGGTAGTGCTGATGGTGACACTGACAGTAGCAGCAGTGGAGGTGGTGGTGATGGTGCTAGTAGCAGTATCAGAGGTAGTGCTGATGGTGACACTGACAGTAGCAGCAGTGGAGGTGGTGGTGGTGGTGATGATGGTAGTAGTAGCAGTACTGGAGGTAGTGCTGATGGTGGCATTGGCAGCAACAGCAGTGGAGGTGGTGCTGATGGTGGTAGTAGCAGTATCAGAGGTAGTGCTGATTGTGGCACTGACAGAAGCAGTGGAGGTGGTGGTGATGGTGATAGTAGCAGTATCAGAGGTAGTGCTGATTGTGGCACTGACAGAAGCAGTGGAGGTGGTGGTGATGGTGATAGGAGCAGTATCAGAGGTAGTGCTGATTGTGGCACTGACAGAAGCAGTGGAGGTGGTGGTGATGGTGATAGTAGCAGTATCAGAGGTAGTGCTGATAGTGACACTGGCAGAAGTAGTGGAGGTGGTGGTGATGGTGATAGTAGCAGTATCAGAGGTAGTGCTGATGGTGACACTGACAGTAGCAGCAGTGGAGGTGGTGGTGATGGTAGTAGTAGCAGTACTGGAGGTAGTGCTGATGGTGCCATTGGCAGCAACAGCAGTGGAGGTGGTGCTGATGATGGTAGTAGCAGTATTAGAGGTAGTGCTGATTGTGACACTGACAGAAGCAGTGGAGGTGGTGCTGATGGTGGTAGTAGCAGTATCAGAGGTAGTGCTGATTGTGGCACTGACAGAAGCAGTGGAGGTGGTGGTGATGGTGATAGTAGCAGTATCAGAGGTAGTGCTGATAGTGACACTGGCAGAAGTAGTGGAGATGGTGGTGATGGTGATAGTAGCAGTATCAGAGGTAGTGCTGATGGTGACACTGACAGTAGCAGCAGTGGAGGTGGTGGTGATGGTAGTAGTAGCAGTACTGGAGGTAGTGCTGATGGTGCCATTGGCAGCAACAGCAGTGGAGGTGGTGCTGATAGTGGTAGTAGCAGTATCAGAGGTAGTGCTGATTGTGACACTGACAGAAGCAGTGGAGGTGGTGGTGATGGTGATAGTAGCAGTATCAGAGGTAGTGCTGATAGTGACACTGGCAGAAGTAGTGGAGGTGGTGGTGATGGTGATAGTAGCAGTATCAGAGGTAGTGCTGATGGTGACACTGACGTAGCAGCAGTGGAGGTGGTGGTGATGGTGGTAGTAGCAGTGAGGTGGTGCTGATGGTGCCATTGGCAGCAACAGCAGTGGAGGTGGTGCTGATGGTGGTAGTAGCAGTATCAGAGGTAGTGCTGATTGTGACACTGACAGAAGCAGTGGAGGTGGTGGTGATGGTGATAGTAGCAGTATCAGAGGTAGTGCTGATAGTGACACTGGCAGAAGTAGTGGAGGTGGTGGTGATGGTGATAGTAGCAGTATCAGAGGTAGTGCTGATGGTGACACTGACAGTAGCAGCAGTGGAGGTGGTGGTGATGGTAGTAGTAGCAGTACTGGAGGTAGTGCTGATGGTGCCATTGGCAGCAACAGCAGTGGAGGTGGTGCTGATGGTGGTAGTAGCAGTATCAGAGGTAGTGCTGATTGTGACACTGACAGAAGCAGTGGAGGTGGTGGTGATGGTGATAGTAGCAGTATCAGAGGTAGTGCTGATGGTGGCACTGGCAGAAGTAGTGGAGGTGGTGGTGATGGTGATAGTAGCAGTATCAGAGGTAGTGCTGATGGTGACACTGACAGTAGCAGCAGTGGAGGTGGTGGTGATGGTAGTAGTAGCAGTACTGGAGGTAGTGCTGATGGTGCCATTGGCAGCAACAGCAGTGGAGGTGGTGCTGATGGTGGTAGTAGCAGTATCAGAGGTAGTGCTGATTGTGACACTGACGAAGCAGTGGAGGTGGTGGTGATGGTGATAGTAGCAGTATCAGAGGTAGTGCTGATGGTGGCACTGGCGAAGTAGTGGAGGTGGTGGTGATGGTGATGGTAGCAGTATCAGAGGTGGTGCTGATGGTGACACTGACAGTAGCAGCAGTGGAGGTGGTGGTGATGGTGCTAGTAGGCAGTATCAGGGTAGTGCTGATGGTGACACTGACGGTAGCAGCAGTGGAGGTGGTGGTGATGGTAGTAGCAGTACTGGAGGTAGTGCTGATGGTGCCATTGGCAGCAACAGCAGTGGAGGTGGTGCTGATGGTGGTAGTAGCAGTATCAGAGGTAGTGCTGATTGTGACACTGACAGAAGCAGTGGAGGTGGTGGTGATGGTGATAGTAGCAGTATCAGAGGTAGTGCTGATAATGACACTGGCAGAAGTAGTGGAGATGATGGTGATGGTGGCAGCAGAAGTGGAGGTGATGCAGATGGTGGTAGTAACAGTATCAGAGGTAGTGCTGATGGTAGCACTGGCAGAAGCAGTGGAGGTGGTGGTGATGGTGGTAGTAGCAGTACTGGAGGTAGTGCAGATGGTGGCATTGGCAGCAGCAGTGGAGGTGATGCAGATGGCGGTAGTAGCAGTATCAGAGGTAGTGCTGATGGTAGCACTGGCAGAAGCAGTGGAGGTGGTGGTGATGGTGGTAGTAGCAGTATCAGAGGTAGTGCTGATGGTGGCACTGGCAGCAGCAATGAAGGTGATGGTGATAATGTGGCAACAACATTGGTCACAAAGGAGTCTTAGACTTGCACTGGAACAATGGTGGTGGCAGTGGTACTAGCAGTGCTAGCACTGGTTAAAGTAGCATCTGGTCTGGCTGGAGTGAAGTGGACATCAAGATGGTGAATATATGTGGAACATCAACCCCTATCTGAATCACTTTTGGAAGGACTGGGTCAACAGATGTTTTTTGACTGTACTTCACTGCTTGTGTGACATTTTCACTTGTCAGATGAATTGCAAAACTGTGGAATAATGTTTTTAAATGTTATTTTTTTCTGATGCTATAATTACTTTTTCTACTGTTTATTTTCCAGGAACCAGACAAGGGAAGAATTGTCTTGTCTTGCTTATCCAGCAGTGGCAGTCAACAAATGTAACTGATGGCCCAGACAAATTCTGTAGCATCTGAACTCTGGAGACAAGAAGACTTCAACAATTGTTTTAATACTGTAGTTTGATTGTAACTTTTTACTGTTTTAACAACAGTCTGAAACTCAGACAGCTAATACTGGGCAGCAAGGGTGTCTCTCTGTCTCCTGCCTACCCTAGGGTGCAGATAAAGTCTGTGGCACATGGTCAAGAGACAAAAAGGCTTCTGCAATGTATTTTATAATGTTTGTCATCTTTTACTCAACAGTCAGAAAGCTAATACTGGAAACTGGCAGCAGGGATGCCGCCTGGCCCCTGCCTACCCTAAGGCACAGATAATGTCTGTGGTCATTGGAGGCAAAAAGACTTCAACAATTTATTTTAGACTGTTGTTTGTAACTTGTTACTGTTTGAACAACAGTCAGAAACTCCGACAGCTAATACTGGGCAGCAAGGGTGCCCCTGGGCCTTGCTTACCCTAGGGTGCAGATAAAGTCTGTGGTGTCCAGTCCAGAGACAAAAAGACTTCTACAATGTATTTTATATTGTTGTTTGTAACGTTTTACTCAACAGTCAGAAAGCTAATACTGAGCACTGGTAGCAGGGGTGCCTCCTGACCCCTGCCTAACCAGGGGCACAGATAACATCTGTGGTGACTGGAGACAAAATGTTTTAACAACAGTCAGAAACTCAGGCAGCTAATACTGGGCAGCAAGGGTGTTCCCTGGCCCCTACCTACCATAGGGCACAGACAAAGTCTGTGGTGAGACAAAAATACTTAAACTATTTATTTTTATATATGTGTTTAGAGAAATAACAGCTCAGCTAACTACAGGTACAGGAACAAGTGCAAGCCCTGACTGCAGTGGTGGCAGGCAGGATGCAAATGTTTAAGTGCACTACTAAAAGAAAGACTGCAGCGTCAGGAGAAAAAATATTTTTTTAATAAAAATTTAAATAATTGAACTATAGAAAGGAAATAATAAAGCAGCCCTTGCAAGCTGGCAGAAGCCAGCTTCAGAACACAGTACAGTAAGCTGAGCGCAAACTACAGTTTTTGCCATCTCTTCCCCCCACACAAACAAACAGATGCAATTATTTACTGCAAAATAAAATTAGCATTTGTCAATGCCGAATGTTTGCTTGCTGGCATTAGCATTGGAAGTGCAGAGTTAGACAGATGCAGAATAGGAATGGCTGTGAATTACTGAAGTGACGCCAACCCTACCCCCACCCTGCAGAGATGGACAGGTATTGGGGTGTACCTTTCGGTCATCGCCTATAACGGTTCGCTCCCACATTGCAGAGGCAAATTCATTTCAAATTGGTGGCATGCTTGTAAACTAATGTCACCGCCAGCATGCACTTACATTGATGACAGACAGCTGAGCCCACAAATGCAGTGGCGGCATTGGCTGCAACAATGACGTACCTCCACAATCTGCTTTTCTGCTAAGCTGCCACAACATGTTTCTTGTGCATGTGTGCAAGCAAACATAAAAAATATTTTTTTTTCTCAGCATTATAAAGAACTAAGAAGTCACAGGAACAGGCCATTATTCAGCCGGCCAATAAGCAAGAGCTAACCTAGCCTGCAACTACAGAGAAACCCTTCTCCTCCCTCTGCCTTAGCCTGAAGATAAGAATGAAGATTACTGCACAATTTGTTCTGTTGTAAAAAAAATATTTTAGCAATCAGTCAGACAAGTGGAGCACTTCAGTCTTTCCACTAAAGAACAAAACAAAGGAGTAAAAAAAAAATCTGTAAAGACTATTTTTTTCCAATCTGCTTCAGAAAACTGTCTACAACCATTTCAAAGAGAGAAACAGCTTCCTCTCAGCTCAAGTGTCTCTGTGCACTGGCAAGATCACATGGAAAAGCTCTGAAAAACTCAATGAGCAGTTTGGGGATTGGCTGAGGAGATCTCACAAGATCTCAAAGCCTCATCGAATACGTGACCATCAAATACCTCAAATGCACCCAGTATTTGGATATTCTAGGTATTCACTGGCTGGTTTGAATTTGACACACACCCCTAGTGCTGGCCCTTAGAGAAACCTCAACTCCAGTGTCATCCGAGACATCCAGATTTGTGAACACTAAATCCAAGATAGCTCACTGTCTGGTATGATCCCTAATGTGCTGTGTTAGAAAGCAATCCTGAATGTGTCTACTGACCCTTTACTGTTATTGGGGCCTATGCATGAACGGGCAGGATATATGCACCAGAGGTGCGTATCCCTCCTGTATAACTTCGCACCTGCAGATAGGTGCGTATGGGCTGGTATGCACCAATGGCTACCACCTGTCCATGGCACCACTCCCCTGGCATGCAGGACTCTGCAGGGCAACTGAGGGAGGAGTTGCGGACCCAGGCAGGCATCCAATGGGATGCCTGTCCTGGGTCCAGGAGCAGATCACTTGCACAGTATGGTGCAGACCTGGGTGTGTGCATAGCCCCTGCAGGCACCTGGATCCATGCAACAATGTCCCTGTGGCCAGCAGTGCCCACCCATCTCCCAGATGACCCCCACCCCATGCCCACATGCCCCCCTGCACATGTCCGCCCCATCCCCAGGTGGCCAAGCAAGCACCCCCAACTCAGTGTGGCCCCATCTCTGTAATGCCAAAGTAACCCCCAACACATGGCTGGTGCCCGCATGGTGGTATACACACCCTCACCCCACCACAAGGAAGCCCGACCTGTATGCATAGACCATGCCCCTCACCCCCTGCCATGTGGCAGCCAGGTCCCCCCGTCTGAAGAATACAGACCCCCCCTCACTCCCCAACACAAGTATGCCCAGTCCTTGTCAGTGTTACCAGAAATATCCCTCACCCCCAGAAATGGCAATCCTGTCCCTGTGTAGAGCATGTCACCCCCCACAAACACACACAGGTGCCCCACTCACAACATCCTGGGCCCCGACCCTTGTACCCTCACCCCCACATTGGTGTTCAGTGGTCCCCCAACCCCTGAGACACCAAAAAACCATCCCCCAGTCCTCGCATCTACATGTCGGTGCCGTGGCTCTGGATGGCCAGCAGCACATCCCTCCTCACACCCTCCAGCTACCGGCCGTTCAACTGATGCAGGAAGTGTGCTGCCGATATATAGTCAGTGCACTCCCAGCATCAGTTGGATGGCTGGCAGACGAGGAGGTGTGAGGAGGGATGTGCTGTTGGCCGTCCAGAGCTGAGGCACTGACATGCAGGTACGGGGGCTGGGGGTGGTGTTGTCGGTGCTGCGGGAGTGGGGATGGGGGGACCACTGAACATCAATGTGGGGGCAGAGGTACTGGGGTCAAAACTCAGAATGTTGAGGATAGGGCAGCTGTGTGTGCATAGGGGGGTGTACAACACGGGACCAGGGACCTCAGTGTGTTCACTGGGGGGGGGAGGCATGCTCTACACAGGGATCTGGCTACCACATTTTGGAGGTATGGTTCATGCATGCGGGTCAGGAAGCCATGTGGTGGTGGTGGGCTGGCATCCGGCCTCGGCAAGGAGCCAGTTGTGTCGGGGGAGTCCATATCTCCTGCTGGGGCCTGTGTGGGTTTCCATTGTGTGTGGAGCTGGGCACATAGGGTGGTTATGGAAGAGTCCCCGTTGGCATAACCAGCATCCTTCTATGCCCCCCGGTGTGCGGCACTATGCGCCTCAGTGCATGGTGCATAGTGCCAGCATGCCCCCCGCCTGCCCCTGGCGGGTTGCTGTTTGCATGGCTGGAGAATCGGGTGTGTAGGGGCTGCACGCCTCTTTTCATGCATTCTGCGCGGAAGGCACAATGGGTGCTGAGCGGCTATGCACCATGTAGGCATTCCACATATTTGTGCATAGGCCCCATTGTTTGTTGTCAACTGTATGGCCCATTCCACATCAGGCATGTTTAGATCACCCATCAGGATCTCATTCCTCATCTCTGCAGCTCTCCTGGTCTCTTTTCTAAGGAGCTGATCTCCTGCTTCTGACTAATCTGGGGGCCTGTTAACTATTTTCAAGCTATTATTTTCCATCTTCCACCATTAGCTGTATCCATAGCATTTCCACACACCTCCATTCCCCTATGGATCCCTCCTCCATTCCTCATATGTTCCCCTGTATACAATGCTACACCACCCTTTCTTGTTTCTCTGTCTCTTGAGGAGGTTATAACCTTAAATGGTGAGATCCCAGTCATGCTTGTGTGAGGCCCACATCTTCTAACAGTCATTACATCTGCCTTTAACACTGCAGGTTGCACTTGTTCCCAAGACTCCTGGCTTAGGGGTTGACTGTCCTCCATTCTAATTTCCCCATATTGATTTCTGCTCCTTTCCCTTGTCCAACCATATTCCTGCTTCGCTCCCCCTTTTTTCTGGTAGCCTTTTACCCTTCCTATGTTGACCTGCCCCACTGGTTGGAGCAGTACTAGTTAGGTCCACTACATCCTCCATCCTGCTAAAGGATCCCTCAGCTTTAGTCTCACTTTCCTAGCTTAAATGCTTATCAATGTAGTCATCAAACTTCTTCTCCAGGGCGCTTGCGCCCCTCTTATTTCGGATGGAGGCCATCCTTCTCGAACAGCTTCTTGTCCCAGAAATGGTCCCAGTCCCCTGTGAATCTGAACCCTTCCTCACTGCACCACCCCTTCAGGTATGAATCAAAGTATTGGTTCCACTATATAAAGTGTGTGTGTGTGTTGGGGGGGGGGAGATAAGGAACAGGCAGGAAACTACAGGCCAGTTAGTCTTCCATCTTGTGGGAAAACTGATGGAGACTAATCAAGCAGGAGCTTGTCGACTACCTGGAAAATAATGGTCTCCAGTATAATAAGCAGTGCTGGTTCATAGCTGGGAGGTCCTGCCAGACCAATTTTAGTGTCTTCTTTGACTGGGTAATGGGGGAGTTGGATAGGGGCCATGCAGTGGATCTACTTTACTTTGATTTCAGCAAGGCGATCAACTCAGTGTCACATAGATGCCTGCTGAAGAAGATGGAAGACCTTGGTGCAGCAAGGGATATAATCAGATGAGTGGGAAACTGGCTCAAGGGTAGGCAACAGAGGGGCATTGTCAATGGGGTTAAGCCAGTGGAGGGGGAAGTCACATGTGGGGTACCACAAGGATCGGCCCAGGGCCTGGTTCTTTGCAACATGTTCATTACTGTCATTGGTGAAGAAATCCAGGGTAAGACTGCCCTCTTTGCTGATGATGCTAAACTCTGCAGAAGGGTGGATAAGGTCGAGGGAGTTAAGGAATTACTACATGACCTCCAAAGGCTGGAGAGATGGTCAAATATGTGGCAACTGAAGTTTAATGCCAAGAAGTGCAAGGTAATACTTCTGGGATAAGGAACTTCAGGACAGAGTACTGGCTAAATGGTATTAAACTTAGTATCACATCAGAAGAGCGGGGCTCGAGAGTCATTATCAGTGGCACCCTAAAGCAGTCTAGCCAGTGCAATAAAGCCTACAGCAAAGTAAACAGAATGTTGGCATGTATAGGGAGAAGCATAGACAGTAGAAGGAAAGAAGGTAATTATCCCCCTTTATCGATCCTTGGTAAGGCCGCGCCTGGACTACTGTGCCCGGTTCTGGAACTTCCACTTCAGAAAGAATAAGGGCAAGCTAGAGGCAGTGCAAAGAAGGGTGACTAAGATGACACAGGGCCTGCAGGAGGACTTCTAGGAGAAGCATCTGAGAGTACTGAACATGTACTTGCTGGAGGCCAGGAGGGAGGGTATTATACTGACTTTAAAATTTCTGAAGGGCATAAACAAAGTGCATCACACAGAGTTATTTAACAGGAGCACCAGTTCAGTGACACATGGGCTTGAATGGAAACTGAAGGTGGAGGGGGGGGGGTGAGCTTCAGAAAGGACTTGAAGTATTATTTTATGGAATGGGTGGTGGAACCATGGAACAGTCTACCTGCCGAGGTGGTGGTTGCCAAGACCATGGAGAGCTTCAAGCACAGGTGGGACAGAGTGAGGGCACAAAAAATGAGCTGTGCTCCAAGTACAGGGGTGAGAAAGGATGATCTGATGGGAAGGGTAGGTCCACGGATAGACAATAGGTCATGGGCAACTTTGGGCAGACTGGATGGACCCTTGTTTTTTTTCTGCTGTCATGGTCTATTTTTCTGTATTGACATTTTACTGTATCATGTCTCCCATGTCCCACACTGGTAGGACTTCAGAGAAGGTCACTGATGCTGATGTTGCCATTTACATCATTCATTGGCTGCTACAGACCCCCCTCTCCCATGACCCCTTTGCCTACTTACTACGACTCGGGGTTCCTAAGGATCCTATGATACTGTATCCTGTCATAGCCCTGGTGCAGGCCTGCTGATGTATTTTCTCTTTATAAGCTAAATCCTAATCTACTTGGACCTTGTATTAGTGTATTGAAATTGTACAGTAGTAACTCCTCTTTATGTAGTTTTTATGTATGTTCTCTGTATATTTTACTTTTCTTGACGTGGAGCCTTTGCAAATGAGTCTATGACTCAAAGGTTTGTAATTCTGATTCTATTCAATAAACAATAAACAATAAACTTGCAGAAGCTATATTTAACTGCCACCATTTCATGACTGACTGATCATTTGTCCCTAAGAAGACAATCACATTTGTATCCCTCATGTGCCTAACTATACCCTCAATTTGACTGGTGTTCTTTCTAGCTGAGGCTTCTGGAAGACATCTAACTACGTTGCTATTGCTAAACTGGTCACCTACACACAACACCTTCCAAGTCCATATGAAACTGGAGACTCAGACCACCACTGTCGGCACTGGTGTACTCTTGTACCTCTGATTCCACCTCCTAGGTGGTGCCTTTCGGGCTATTCCTGGAGGCTGAGTAGTGTTCAGCATATTGTTTCCCTAAGGAAGTGATGGCCGATCTGCTTTTTCCAGGAGTTAAAAGTGGGTAGTAATCATCCATTTCTGACTCTCGCCCCCACCTGTGGGCTGCAACTTGGCTTCCTCCCTCTACCTACTACCTTGCATCCATCCAGGCCAATTGGCCTCTGTGGCAGCAGGGGGATGACAGTAGTGTTGCTCAGATAGTATTCTAGAAATCAGGATATCAATAGATACCTCCAATTTGGCCAGATAGTTGCTGTGGTAGGATAGTACTGCTATCTGACCATGGATCCTACCAACTAGGATACCTGGATCCTAACCAGGATCTGTCACTATCTGGCCCTGGACCCTAACTATGTGCCCTAGGATCCATGGATCCTAACTAGTATACCTGGATCCTAACCAGATCCATCACTATCTAGCCCCAGATTCTAACTATCTGCCCTAGGATCTGTGGATCCTAACCAGGATACCCGGATCCTAACTAGGATCCATCACAATCTGACCCTGGATCCTGCATCTGTCTTTGGCAAGATATCTGGTAGGATCAAAGTCAGAATACCAGCACTATCTGACAGATAGTGGTAGAATCCACAAAAGCACTATCTGAGCAACACTAGCTAGAAGGCTTCCATAGACTCTGCTACAGTCTGCTGCAAAACATATGTGTTTCATCCCATGTCAAAGCAAGTTTTGACTTGAGCAGTAAGAAACATGCACTGTTCTTTCAAAACAAAGCTTGGTAGATGGTGGACCCACAACCCCTACAGCTACCAATGTCTCCTCCCCAGTATCTCAAGAAATGCATATCTCCTTCCCAGTCCCTCATAAATTGGCTGTCTGTTCACCAATCCAGCCCGAGCTTCCTGTCTCTTTCCCCAGTTCCTCCTGAATTACCGATCCCCTACCCCATCCATCTTTGTTGCCTGTGTTTAACTACTGAGTTACCTAGTTAGTGTCTCCACTTACTGCTGCTAACACAGTATTATCCTACGCCAAATATGGAGTAATGCCTGATATGGGTTTTCCTATTGTTATGCTAATACTAACACAATATCACCATTCCTCAGAGAGTGAGCAATGTCTGCTGTGGGTTTCCCTATTGTTTTGCTGCTGCTAACACAGTATTGCCCTAATCCAGATAGGGAGTAGTGGCTGATGTGGGTATCAGTCTTGTTTTGTTGCTGCTATCACAATATAACCATACCCTAGATGGGGAGTAACACCTCCTGTGGGTTTTCCTATTGTTTGCTACTGATAACACAATATTGCCCTACCCAGATAGGGTGTAATGCCCGATGCAGGTATCCCTCTTGTTTTTCTGCTGCTAACACAATATTGCACTACTCCAGATGAGGAGAAATATCTTCTTTTTGTTTTCCTTCTGTTTTTCTGCTGCTACCACAATATCAGCCCACCACAGATAGGGAGTTGCACCCCAAGTGAGTTACACCTCTAGGCCTAAGTGCCTCTGGCAGCTACTTAATTGTGCTTTCCCTCCACCCTCTTCTGCATGATTTCTGAAATATTCAATACAGTACTTTCCTCCTGTGGGATCATGAACAGAATCCACTGCACCTTCTACAAAGTCTTCCATCCACCTGGTCTCCCATTCCCACACACAAACCACTGCCCTACAGATCTTCTCCTTTAAGAAAAAAGGCAGACACAAAAAACACAGTTCAGCTCACCAGTATGATTAGATTATGAGATTTGAACATAATAGCCCTCTTATTATTGCCCCCCGTCTGGTCCAGTGTTCCAACTGCCCAAAGCAGACCATGGTGTGGCTTCTTAAAGAAAGAGCTGGTAGTGTCTAATTGGCACTAAGCAGACACATGGGTGGTCTCCCAATAAAGATGGCTTCACAAGTGGCCACTAACTCCTGACTCTCTACCTACCACTAGCCCTCTCTCCACCCACCCTCCTTTCCCCACATACAAACCATTACCCCACAGATTAACTCATGTGAGAAAAAAGGCAGCAAACAAAACAATTAAACTCAACAGCACAAATGTATTAAACTATATGGGCATAATAACCCCCTTAGCACTGCACCAGGTTGTTCCAGGGCTCCACCTGCCTGGAACTAACCTTGGAGAGGCCTTTTAAAGAAAGTGCTGTTAGCACCTGATTGGCAATAGGCAGTCAAGTGTGTGGTCCTCTGATAACGGTGGCATTTTTGCTGCCAGTTCTCACCCCCTCTACTTCCTATGCTGAGAAAATGTGATTTATGATGGAGGAAGGAGGAGGATGATGAAGGGAATGTGCTGGTTTCTGAGCCAGTCAACTTTTATGGTTTTCATTTTAATGTAATTAATATTTTTAGTTTTTATTATTGATAAATTTTATTTTCATTATATACTGAAAAAACAGATTAGTAATGGAGGGAGGAGGATCATGCCGAAGAGTTTTGATGTTTTCAGAACAAGTAGATTTATATGTTTTAATTTTAATATAATTATTAATTATGATTTAATTTGGCTTTATTTTTAGACCCGTAAAAAAGGATTCATAAGAGGAGGGAGGAGTATAGTGGTGAAGAGAATGTGTTGTTTTTGAAAGCAAGACTGAAAACAAGATGTCTCTGGAACTGTTAGCAGTTGAAGAAGCTAGAGGAAAGCTAGGCAGTTTAGGGCAGGTATGTCACTACTCAGGCAGTGTACTTTATTTTTTCATAACAAATTCAACACTAGTTGGGGTGCATGCTCTGGGCCTGACTCTGACTTCTGTTTGTTGGATGCTTTGTGATGCTGTGCTGGTCATAGACAGTGACATACACCTCCCCCATTTTTTGCTGAAGTCCTTAAATCACTGTCTGAAACCATGCATTCTGCGTATGCCCTCCCAGTGTGGGGACAAGTTATATACTTGACTGATGACTATATGAAGCTATGAAGATTAACTTTTGTTATATTTGGATAGTGCTTTTAAAAGCAGATTTTAATTTATGTGTGTGTGTTATATCTGTATTTATTGATGTGTGTATAAGGGCACTGTGGGGGTTTTGTAATTGATAGTATGTCAGGTTCTCTAACAACAAATACTAGCAAGAGCCAATAGGTCTGCACAATAATAGTATTGTGGGCCATGAGAAATGTGTAAAAAACAGGGTACGAGAAATCACTGAGAATGAAATAATACAGTTTTATTTTGGAAAAACTGAGCAATGCTGGAAGAGATATCAAAATATTGTTGTTATAAATAGTTTTGTACAAGCTCTAGGAGTGGATACAGCTTTACATGTACATTCATAAAAGTTTATATCAGTGTGGCGAATAGCACTGACAATTGTTTTATGTGCTTTTTCACCTGTACTAGTAAGATTTACACAGGAAGTACAGTTATTCAAGTTTGTCGAAGTAGTGAGGTTTGGACCTGCAAGTCCCAGTCCCCATGTTGGTGCAATAATCACACTGCCTCTGCATTATCTTTATACTCTGAGGAGAGCACTATGATTATAAACACTTGTTATCAATGTACTGTATATGGTAACTATAGAAAACAAAGGCCCCGCCTTGATAAAATGTAAGAGCTACGTGAAATGTTGTCATTGGGGGTGCTGCTGTATGTAATTGCTTTTATAATAATAAAGCTTTTTTAATTAGACCTAGTACGGAAGGCCCTTATTTGTTCAGTATACCATGCTGCTCTGCTCATTGTGCTGTAACTATAGAAAACAGTTAACTTGATATACACGTCCAGGAGCAACATGTCAGAAGAGAGGAGCAATAGACATTTTCATCTTTTTTAACTATACAGTATATGTAACCACCCAATTCCCTGGTGTTACTAGAATCCTATCAGTGTTAGTGTTAGGCAGGTAGGCAGGTAGCTGGTAAGGCACTCATTAGGTTCTTCTTACATAATGACATCATAGATTACTCAGCTAGCCTGAGGGAAGAATGATTACGTTATTTGGAACTCTCACAGCAGCATAACCATTTCTGTGTACAGCTGCTCTGGGAAATTTTTAGAATGTTCAGTTAGTTCAGTAGTGGAAGTGAGAGTGGCAGGAACTCTGCCAGTGGGCTTTGTGTCTTAGGGCCCTGGATTTCTCACCCTAGTTTGAATTACAATTACTAGTTTCCAGTGAGGTGGTGGAGATCTTTCTTCAGCAGGACTCCTGATTTTCACTCCATGAGAAGTGGAAGGGACTGCTAGTTCAGTGGATCCTAGGGTAAATCACCTGAGGGTCCTTGTGTATGTACAGCTGACTTTGAAAAGGACTTTGTGAGAGACTGTTCTGATAAGCTACCAAGGGAAAAGGTGCTTTCTAGTTGTTTCCATGGCTAGAGGAAGGAGCAACTGTTCTGTGAGTTCTATTTGGGGAGACAAGTTCTCCATTCAGGGGTTTGTTCTGGGGTGTGTGTGCCCATAGATAAGGATAGCTCACACCTGTCTATGCCCCTTTGTTCACCCAAGTGAGTGAATTGAAATGAAGTAAAGTAAACTTGTTCACCCAAGTGAGTGAAGTAAAGTAAAGTTTGGAGTCTTTAGCATTTCAATAGGGAAGGCTTCTGTGGTGTAACCCTGAAGGAATGGCAGAAACTGTTGGTTGGGACAAAGGGGATGGAGGAATGCCATCTGGAAGCTTACAAGGCAGGGCTAACTGATTTATGGAAGGGCACCAGTTTTACTTGAGTAAAGGCCATTGCTGCAGGTTCAGGTGTGTGGCATAGTTCCACATGTATACACCTGTTTAGGAGAGAAGATGTTCTGATTGTGTGATCCAGTTCCACATGTATACACTCTTAGGAAATGGAAAAAGTGTGTTCAGGTGTGTGGCATAGTTCCACGTTCATGCACCATTGGGTAAGAGAAAGAAATTGTTGTTTCTGTGGAGAACTGTACTGCCTAGCAAGGAGAGTTCTGGAAATTGTACCTGTTTGCCATGACCGACCCTTGTGGGTCCATTGATGCTTGAGTAAGATCTGTTAACTAAAGCCACACTGCAAAATCCCAGCTGCTGTGAGTAATCCTTGCATATGTGTGGAATTACTGGGGCCCCCTCAGCAGTTAGGTCTAGCATATGCTTAGCATCCTCTCCCATGGACCTGGTTGTAGTTACAAAGGTTCATTTTTTTTATTCTTGTACCCCCAACCCCTTCCTCTAGATAATGAGCCTGGTATACATCCTAATGCCAAGAGTGGTACCAATCTTGAAATCTCTGTTGAAAGTAAATGATATGCCACATGTGGGTACAAGTCCTGTTTTATGGGGGGTGTCCATCTTACCAAAAGCGGCATGGGGGTTACATATACTGTATGCAATACAGTGAAGATAAATGTCAAGGAAACAGGTTAATTATGCTGGATAGCTCAAATGAGCCCAAATAAGATCTTGTGTTGTTGGAATTCCTTCTAGAATTTGGTGACAGAAGCACAAGAAGGTCAATGGACTTGCTAAAGGTCACAGTGGTATTTTTTCAGCCTAGTCTCCATATTTTTCATAGTGTTCCATTCAAATCACTAGTCCACATTGCTACTGTTTTGGTCTTTACACTTCTTAACAAAAACAATAAAAATTACAAGCAGTCATAAATAAAGCAGAACTGCATATTAGTATTTTTTCAGCTAAACCAGTGTTTTCAGGAGGTACTGTAGGAATTCTCTTTTTCTCATCCCTCGATCACTATATTTTGTAAAACATTTTAATCCAGGGACTGATGTAGAAATGCTGGGGGGGGGGGTGGCTCGATGCATGGGGGAGGTGGGCTTGCTGTATTTTTTATGACCAACATATCGTACTGCCCCTGTACTTAAAGAAATTGTATCCCTCTCTCAGCCTGTCTCCTGCATTCTTAAGATGCACTCCAGATAAACAAAATGAACTTGCAATGCCTAAAGCTGACAATACTGTTAAGGTGAAGATACACCAAACTTTTCAGCATTACCCTGGTTACTGTATCTGACAGGCACTAACCACTAGATATTCCTTGGCTCTTTTCATGCAGATTTCATTTAGTTATAATAGTTTACAGCCAACCCTAGGCACGTATCCCTCCATACTGCAACCAACTTGTATATCTGCAGAAACAACAAAAGAGAAAAAAGAAAATATTCCAGATAAGCAATGGTGGTGGTTACTGTTGCTTGAGTCTGCTCACTGTTGTGCAGAGGACCCTATCCTATCTAGCATCAACTTATAAGATCATTTGAATATGTATGACATAAAGAAACAATAATATGAAGGTGTGGGATGACAGATGGACACAAGTGAAATTAAGGTTTGACACACTTTACTTCATGTGATGTTTATTCCTTTTTTTCAATAAAGAAAAGCAAAGCAAACTTGCAATACTTTGCACAAAAAGAAAATAAGAGATTAAATCAATCAAAACTTAGATCAAAAAATGTCACAAACTAACCTTGTTTGCACTACTGTGCAGCAATAGATGCCCTCAGTTCAGCTCCTGCACCAGTCAGCATTTACTGACCTTATCTAACTCCTGTCTGTCCAGGTATGGCTTACATACCTGCCTTCTGAGGTCAGGTGACACAGCATCACATAATTTTAAACCATTCTATTTAAGCCCTCTTTTTAATTTATACAAAGCTAGAGGGTCTACTAAGCACTTGCCACTTCAATAAATGAAACTGGAAATCAAAAAGACCTCTCGAGTGAAATAAAAGTAGATAAAGGTGGAAAACTTTCCGCTAAACTTTGATTGACAGCAGTCTGTGTAAATAAACTGGACACTAGGGGTCACTGCTGTCCTATACAGCACCCCAGTTGGCATCCATTCCCTGGTGAGTACAGACTGATTTAATATACTCTAAGTAGAAATAAGTCTTTTACACATAAGTTCCCCAAATATCTTCTTTATGGATTTTCCTTATACCTTTTGCCTGGGAAAAGCAATGGGGCACATTTAAACTACAGAGCCCAGAGGCAGACTCTTTATTAAGTCGTTCCTTTGGTTATTTATTTTTTATGCAACTGTACCCTTATTTGTGTCAAACTGGATCAGGGAATAATTGAGAAAGTCCAGTATGCAAGCACATACTGTATTTATTTATCTTTTTTATTTGTGAATTAGTAAAAGTAAAAGTAAAAATGTTTATTTTTATACAGGAAGAGATCTCAAGTTTCACATCATTGGGTCAAGGACCCATTTTCACGATTATTCTGTTTTATCAAGTTACATTCAGTATAAAAAAATACCATATAATTTCATACACTACATGTGCAATACAAAACAGTACATAACAATCTCTATACATACACACATTTATACATTACTCCAATACTGGTTTAAAATAAGAGAACATAAGGCAATAACATACAATGCATTCACAATACAAAGTAATACATAACAAACTGTGCACAAATACCTTAGTCCAGTACAGATGAATTACTAATTTCAGTTATAAGGTGCTCTTTGGAAGAGATCTTCAAATAATCTATCATTAACAAATGTACTCATAGGAGTGAGTTTGAATTTGAAGTGGATTAGACGATTCTTACCAGTCAGCTAAGCTATTTCCAATAAAATTAATTCTAAAGTGCTTATTCAAGTCTTCATTTTAACAACTACATACAGTATCTAAATTCTGTTTCAGTAGTTTTATAAACAATTTTGTACTTTGGGGCTGTTTTTGTTTATGTTCTAAAGGTTCCCAAAGTTGTTTCACTTTTGCAACCAAAGTCATATTACCATACCTATTATTAATTTTTATTGGCACATATTTATTGTTTGACCCCCACAAATTGTAATTTAACTCTTTTATTTTCAATTTTTTCTAGTACATATTGAGGTTTTCCACCCTGTATCACTGAGTGAATCTGTCCCAGCCACTTCAAATTTCTCTTCTGATCTAGTGTTAACCAATTTAGAGAATTTAACATTTCACAATGATGTTTAAAATTATCACACTATAAGATGAATATGGCAAGGTTATTATAAACAATATCCAGGTTTTTTTAATTTGTTTTACTTGTCATGCCATAAATAAGGCTCCCGTAATTTAAACATGAATAATTAGTTGGTTCACTAGACTTATTCTTATATTTTGAGCTAGGCAAAAACCTGATCTTCAAAAAGCTCCAATTTTTTTGCTTATTTTCCTTGTCAGTTCGTCTATGTGAAAATCAAATTTAAGCCCCTCATCTAACCATACTCCTAAATACTTATAACAGGTATCTTGACCTACTATTTCTTCTTTCAGAGTTTTTATTTGAACCACAGGTTGTATAATGTTTTTACTCTCCCTACTAGTTTTAAAAATCATTGTTTTTGTTTTTTACTATTTAATACTAGGTTTGAAATTTGTAACCACTTTTCCATATTTGTAAAATCTCTTTGTAGTCTATATTCCAGTTCCTGTAGTGAATTCCCCAGGACTATTAATACCATGTCATCTGCATATAATCTTATTTTGGTATATAATACTATTTTCACCAAACCATTTATGTATATTAAAAACAGTATTGGCCCTAATATTGAGCACTATGATATCCTCTTTGCACCGGGGCAGCAGTTGATAAATGTTTCCCTATTTGTACCTGTTGTGTTCTATTTAACAGATAGGACTGAAACCATGGGAGTGTCTCTTCATCAAGACCTATGTTTTTTAGTCTTTTTAATTGTATATTGTGGTCCACAGTGTCGAAGGCTTTGGAGAGGTCCATGAACACCGCACCCACTGACCTACCCTCATTCATTTGAGTAGCAATGTTATCTACCAAGTCAGTGAGTGTGGCGTCCATGGAGTGGCCCTTACAGAATCCAGACTGGTAGCAGGTCAGCAGCATACCCTTCTCTAAAAACTCACTTAACTGCCCCTGCACCAGCCTCTCCATCACCTTCGACACTATGGACAACAAAGCGATCGGTCTATAATTAGTGGGTTCTGACATTATTCCCCCTTTAAAAATTGGAATAATTTTAGCCTTTTTTTTAAAGTGAGGGGAATGTTTTTTCATTTAAGCTCCAATTGAAGATTTTTGTTAAAACTGGAGCAATCGTGTCTACTGAATCTTTCAAGAACCTATTTTCTATCCTGTTTAAACCATAGGCTTTATAGGTTTTTAAGCTTCTTAGTTCCTTCTTAACTTTGCTACAGGAAAGGTACTTAAATCTAAATTTCTGTTTGTTTTCATTTTCTTTTTTTGTTGTTGAATTATTTCTCCTCCTTGACGACTGTTTGGGAATTCAATATCTGGGAGATAGGTGAAGTATTCATTTAGTTTATTTTCTGATTCTTTTAAAGACAAAAGTATTCCATTGTCTCCTATCTGGGTAGGAACTTTATTTTCCACTGGTTTCTCTAGTGATTTTAACAATGACCAGTATTTCCGTGGGTCTTTACTCTCCTCCACTTTTTTGGAATACCATAATTTCTTTGATTTCCTAATTTGAGCCTTTAATTTATTTTGGACCTTCTTGTACATTTGACCTTCTTGTACATTTCCCAATCTTTTGTATCTAAAGTTTCATTTGCTTTTTTCCAAATCCGATTATTTATTCTGACATCCTTTTTTAACTTTTCAGTTATCCATGAAAGATGTTTTTTTTCTAAGAGCAGACATCTTTAAAGGGGCTACTTCATCACATGCTTTCAAAAACATGTTAGTAAATTCATTTACTGCTAAGTCCAGATCAGAGATCAAGAAAAGTCTTTCCCATTTTATCTTTCTTAATATATTATTACATTTCTCTTTACTATAGTTTTTAAAGCATCTTCTTTCAATTTGTTGAAATCCTTCTGGTATATCCCCACTCCATTTGAATTTAATTCTAGACTACATGAACTAGAACAATGATACCCTAATGATGGACTTTTTACTTACACAGAAGTAGGTTTAATTGTATCAGTTATAAACATGAGTTCTAATATATTCCCACCACTGCAAAGATTTGTTTTCCTTGTTGAAGCTGATACTATTTGTTTCAGTCCTAAAGGGCGTAAACTTCTCTGTAATGTTTCTCCCCTGGGTTTTTTCCAAGCAGAATTAAAGTCTCCCAATAGTATTAGATCAGTCCCCAAAGTATACTGCTGTAAAATTTGTGTCAAACCATCAAAATCTTGTGTTTTCACTTTGGGAGGCGAATAAACTAATCCTACCACTATGTGTAGCTTTATTAGTTTCACCAGTATACACTCAATACCCCCATTACACCTGAGAAAAGAATATTTGTCTGGCCCAAGTTCCAATTCATATACAAAATTAAACCCCCTCCCCACTTACCCTTTCTATCTTCTCTATGTAAATAGAAATCCTGGAGTTCAGTTTCATTTGAATGGACCCTTGGGGTCAGCCATGTCTCGGTTAATGCCACTTCATCTGGTATATCACTTTCTACCCCTGTTCTCATTAAGTCTATTTTATTTTTTAGAATTCTAGCATTATCTAAGATAATGTTAATTTGCTGGGTTGAGTTTGGGCCTGGATTCAGTTCTATATCCTCCCTAGTAGCAAAGACAAGGCCCAATAACTGTTACTTTTTTGTAAATCCAGATAGGGTTTTAGTGTTATTATTTTTCTCTTATGTACCATCTCTCTAACAAGTGCAAATTAATTTCTTCTTGTCTGTCTATATGAATTTGAAATTTGACCATTTTTATCTAATTTCAGTGGCAAGTTTATCAAAATAAGAGTATCTTCCAGATGTGCTTTAGAGGATTTAAAAAACAGTATTAGACTCAATATAGCAATGAAAGCATAAAAACAAAAACTCAATCTCATTAAAATCCCCATACTTAAAGTTATTCCTAATTTACTTTGCATACTACTGAATTTCAACCCAATTTTATTTTGCCATTTACTCCAGAAGCAGCCATACACTAGTGACCAAAACAATAACTTCTTTGGTCTAGCCAATTTAATATTTAGAAATAAGATCATACTCACCAGTTCGGGCCGCCCAAGGAGCAAGCTGCAGAAGATTTTTAACAATATCTAGCTCCGAGTGGTGCTCACTCATGCTTGTGCACCGCTTGTGCTAGATTGAGCTTGTGCTGGCATCTATTCAGTGCTGCTAGTGTGAGCGGCACACTCTATTGAACACTAAGGCTCCTCCCTATCTGTATGAGATTGGTTGCCAGCTCGCCGGAGCCCCCACACACTAACCTAGCTACTGAATTAGCATACAAGCAGGGAACAAGTCCACAGAACACAGGAGATCTGGATAAGCTCCATGTCTCTCCAGAGATGTTCTTCCTTATTTCAAGTGTCCTGGGTAGTTGGAGTGCAGCGATGTTACTGCTGGCATCTATTCAGTGCTGCTAGTGTGAGCGGCGTGCTCTTTTGAACACTGAGGCTCCTTCCTATCTGTATGCAATTGGCTGCCAGCTCGCCTGAGCCCTCACACATCAACCTAGCTACTGAATTAGCGTACAAGTGGGGAACAAGTCCACAGAACACAGGAGATCTGGATAAGCCCCATGACTGTCCAGAGATGTTCTTCCTTATTTCAAGTGTCCTGGGTAGTTGGAATGCAGCGATGTTACTGCAGGTGTCTAGTCAGTGCTGCTAGTGCAAGCGGCATACTCTTTTGAACACTGAGGCTCCTCCCTATCTGTACACGATTGGTTGCTGGCTCGCCCGAACCCCCACACACCAACCTAGCTACTGAATTAGTGTACAAACAGGGAACAAGTCCACAGAACACAGGAGATCTGGATTAGCCCCACGTCTGTCCAGAGATGTTCTTCCTTATTTCAAGTGTCCTGGGTAGTTGGAGTGCAGTGATGTTACTGCTGGCGTCTATTCAGTGCTTCAATTGGCAGTGGTTATAAATGTACTTTCAGTGGTGCCAACAGCTGCACTGTCACACCTTCGGTTTACTTTTCATTTTGGTCCTCTGTTTCACTACAGGCCAAATCTACAGCATTTTGTTAAAATAGACTCCATTTATGGAAGAGGGAGCCTGAAGTACAAAACCAGCTTCTCAAGCGAATCTGGTGAGGCTGTTTCTGCCTCTGAGTACTGCCAGGCAAGGATGCCGGAAGATAGTAAAAGCTGAGGGGACGGAGGAACAGAAGGGCACTTATAATGGTAAAAAGGGCACTTTTTCTAAAAAAGTGGGGGGCTGCCATCCCTTTTGCCGCCCCCGGTTCCTACGCCTATGCTGCCAGGTTGTTTTGAGACCTGAAGTGTCTCCTGGAATGGGCGCATAGTGCACAGAGTGAGAGGGTTTCTATGCAGCTACACTGCTACTCCGCAGAAGAACCGCCTCTTATCTCTGAACTTCATTGCCCTTTTTTACTTCAGGGATTTATCTTTATTTAGTGAATCCTGGCAATGTGGCAAAAACTGTCAGAACAATTTAGTCAAGCCGTAAGCAGTTATAGGGAAATGCCTCAAGCAGCGCAAAAAGCTTGGGCCACAAATTCACCTCTCTACAAACAGCACTACACATAGGAGATTAGTGATGAGCCTGTGGACCATATAAACTGTTTTTTTTCTGGCTAAAATGAAATAAGTAAAATAAAAGTACACTTTCTTTTGGGCATGGAGTGGCAAACAGGATATACAGAAAACAAAAATGGGCAAGGGATTGCCGCTCCTGTCCTACCCTTTTGTTATTGGTACAGTTCATTGCACCATATGATTCATAGTTGTATCTTTTATTATTTCACATTATACCTCATAACAGAGGCATTAACAAAGACAGGGGAAACAACTAACAATATAGGGAACATAAATGGGGGCCGGCTTCATTACTTTTCACATTTTACTATTCTGGTAGTCTAGCTAGGTACTTTGTTTTACACCTGGGCATGTTTTATTCAGTTTGCATGCCACCATGACTTGGAGGTCACCATACATTAATCTCCCTGTTCTGGACCTTGCTGAGTAGATATAGGAAAAATAGTGGGAGATAGAGAAGAAGAGAGGGAGGGGGGTTCGCCCAAAGGTGGCCAACCTTCCAGACTAGAAATATAAAAGAGATAGAAGAAAGGAAATGAAAAGGACTGTAGCGATTGTTAAAAAAAGAAGAGGGTGCAATGGTCCAAATTCCATGGCAGGGACTTTCCCTGTCACACCTCCCCTCTTTAATAGGGGAACAGTCTTTCAAACATATACAGATAAACTGTTTACCACCATCCTAATCCCTGGAAGGGGTTGGAGCTTCTGCTCACCCACTCTCAGTAGCTCTGTCCCAGGGTCCTTATACAAAATGTTGCGCAAAGGTCATAAAGATCAACCTAAGTGCCTTACTTAGTTCTACTTCAGCAAAACATTACCCTGGGACTTCATAAAACAAGCATTTGTCAATGCCGAATGTTGCTTGCTTATATGTGCTGTTTAGGTATTTGGAAGTGAAAGTACCATGCCTAAGAACTGTCAGCAGGGGTCGGAAGCTCATGCCCATTTTCCACTTTTCTCCCCTTTGCGGAGTGCATGTGAGAATGACGCTTAGGCACAGCGTGCCAATGTCTGCCACACACTCTGCTCCTTTTACTACACCGATCTAGTAGCGGCGCTGGCCGTTATCAGGGCCACTACAGAGTGGTGGATTTCTGGATACTGCCCCGGGATAGGAGAGGAGTCCTCCGGATGCTCAATCCTATCCCTCCCCTGCTGACCCCTGGCAGCCTGGGCTCGCGTCTGAACCACCATGGTGCAAGGTGTGGCATCCAGCACCTCAACCCTCAGTGCCAGTGGGCCAGCAGTAATGCTGCCTTTAATACTCCCCTCCCCTTCCCTTCCTGCTCCAGTGTACCCTGTCCACCTCGTACAAGTCACTATTCCCCCCAGACCCTACCCCAATTAGTCATTAACCCATAATGTTTGGTGAGGCACCAATCCCTCAGCCACTCGTTGAACTCCTCAAGCCTACCCTTCCTCCTCATGCTTGCACATGGTACCAGCAGTACCACCAAAAATGCCACCGACTTCCCCACTCCCTCACACTGCCTGCCCATTTACTCGAACCTCCCCCTCACTACTTCCACAGTGTCCTCTGCCAAGTCGTCTGTATGGACATGCAACAGCAAATGAGGTTTCTTCCTCCACTTCACTGCACACTTGAGCAGTGCCTGCCCTGCCCCTCCTGCAGTCAACCTGGGGACAGCTTCAACCCAAATATGGCTGTTCCTTTCCCCCTTTCTGCCCCATGTCACCCATTTCAGTATAGAATCCCCCAGGATGAGTACCCCCCTGTCCCTTACCCCCTTTCCCTTCTAATGTCCCTTCCACCACCCCAGTATTCATTCTTCCCTGCCCCTTAACCCCACCAGCTTCACCCTCTGTGACTTCTGTATCTGTACCCCCTACTTCTGCCTCACCCCTTTTCTCTGCCTTTTTCCTCCCATTCCCCTTGAACCCCTTCCCAGCCTGACTACTTCCTACTGTGCTTCCCATGTCGACCTCTCCTTCTCCTCCCCTGCTGATTTCCACCCCCCTCCTATCCCCACTGATGTCAATTTAGAACCCCATTCCTTCTACCCCCATAGTGATGCCCCTCCCATCCTTCCCCCGTCCTGTAGCCTTCTCTCCTCCAGTCACCACCCTCTCCTTCCTTACTAGCCCTCTTCTACCCTTTGTCCTCGCTATCTCTTCCCCTACCAGTTGCCATCCCTCTCATGCCCCGCTTGTTCTCCCCCCCTTCAGTATGTTCCTGCTCCCCCTCTCTCTCCCATAGCTGAGGTTCAAATCTATTCCTAGTCGATACCCCTCCTACATCTCTTCCCCTATCAGTTCCCCCTCCTACTTGTTCCCCTCCATGCCAACCCTGGTCCCTCCCTACCTGCAGTCATCTGCTCTCTCCCCTGGTACTCCTCTTGGTCTCTTCCTCCCCATCAGGAGGCCCTCCCTCACCTTGGGCACCCCCTTCCTTCTCCTGTCTTTTCTGTTAGTGCCTCTGATACTGGGGTCAGTTTCACTCCCTAGTTGTTCTTCCTGCATCCCTCTTTGCCATCCCCTATTCCCCCCACAGGATGCCTACCATACTCATCTGCCCTGCCACTTAGACTCCTCCCTAACCTCCACAGTTTCTCCCTCAAACTAGCCAGTCATCTACAAATGCTTGCACTTTCTTTTATGATCACAAATAAACTTATATGGCTCTACTGTCTGATGTATTATATATGCCTCTATCACTCTACCTTTCTTAACCTTGTGTTATGACAATTGCCGTTTTTACTTAAGGTGTTATGTATTACAAATGTCTTCAGTCACCTTATTGTTACAATCATTGAGTGTAACAATTGCCAATTACCTTATGATTGTGGTACCTGCTTTCCCATCCTGCTGTTTGCACTAATCTTTTGACGTATGTATTGAAAACATCCTGCTGTTTTGCACTAATCTTTTGACGTATGTACTTATTGAAAACTGGTACTGGTCTCTCCTCATCTTCTCCCCCACACCGACTACCCCTGGTATTTCTTGCCGGCTATCAGTTCCGCAGCACTGGGTCGCTACTGCGACTTTTTCGCTAAAGTCAGAGCAAGGTCAGAATTTCCCCTGTGACCAAGTCCCTTATTTCCTGCCGGCTTTACAGTTCCATAAGCCCGATGCCAACTGCAGCATTCTACCGCTATGCCGTATCTTCCCGCTTCCTGATCCCTTCCTTGATGCCGGTTTTCAGCCTTCCCCCCTATATCAACCTCCTCGTGGGTCACCGCGCTTCTGAACAAATCTATCTAGCTCTGGAACCCCTCGCTCATCCAGAATGCCAACCCTGCCCAGCTTGGGCTCCCTCCAGCCGGGCCCCTGCCTTTCATTCTGACCCAAGGTTCCTGTGAGTGCGATTGCTGTTCCATGTTTTCCCCGCATCAGCCATACTCACGCCTGCTCCTGCCGTTCTCAGCACAACTCCCTATGTAACCCTACCCCTTCCCTGTCTCCAGCCCCTGTAGTCTATACACTTTCCTTCCTACCCATCGCCGGCCAGCCTACCCCTGGCCGCCCCCCACCTGAGCCTCTCATACCGGAATCGGGTTCCATGAGCCCAGTTATAGACTCTGCCTCCCTGCCGCAAAAGCCGTAATCCTTTTCGCTGTCCCACCCTACACTCTCCTAAGATTCTTGGCCAAAACAGTTGGCAGAGTTCTCTTACCTTGGTTCCAGCCCTGCCACCTTCCAACTTCCTTGAGCTGTGCACTCACCCTTCCCTGCCCACATCCCCCCCATCAGTTTCCCCAAATCTAATCCAAAATCTGTCCTTCCTCCAGTACCCTCTGCTTACTTATAAAAAATTGTATGCTTGTATCTATGTACCTGTACTTGTACTGTATAAACTGCACCGTTCTACTTGTATTGTAATTGTACCTCCCGGGTCGTGCCTGAAAATAGTCACTTGCTGGCTAGTGCACCTACCCAGTTAACAAAAACTAAATAAATAAAATAAAAAAAAAACATACCCCCCCATCCTCCAAGCCCAGTCCAGGATTATGACGGACCAACACCCTGTGCAGGCCACCACCTTCCAAAGATGCCCGCCCTATTGACATGTGGTACCTGCCCCATTTTGGCCCCCATCTTATGTTATGGGCTCTTACTCCCAGGTTCTGTACCCTACTACAACTGATAGGCCCCTATTTACTCAAATTCCTGTCCCCCCCACACTAGTCCCCTTAATGCCCCCTTGTCGACCGGGTTAATTTAGTCTCAAATCTCATACATTAGATACTGTATTACTGTAGCAATCCTAAAGCCTCCTTGTTCATTTTTCACCCCTCAGTTACCATACTTTTTGTTGTCAGCTCTCATATAGTTTCACTTAGCCCAGTTAGAAATCCTACTGCACTCCAAGAATTACTCAGCTCAGTTAGAGAAATAAACAGAACAAATAAATATGTATTATTACAGCAATCATAACAGTATAGCTCAGTACTTAGCTCAGTTAGAGAAATAAACAGAACGACTAAATCTGTATTATTACAGCAATCCTAAAAGTATCCAGTCATTGCCTTGTCTCCACTCAAGAGACCCTGTTGTAATACAGGACCACAGAGGACCCTGGGTGGGAGGTGGGGAAACTCTAAAGTCCCGGCAGAATTCCATTGAGCTCGCTCACTCCCCTTTGTCACTCGCTCATTCTATTTCTCCCAACACTGCAGGCTGCCCTTTTGTACTGTGCTCCTGCTTGCATTGGTGCCTTTTTCTGCCCACAAAGAAATCTGCAGCAGTCCTGACAGAGCTCCGTTGAGCTCACTCACTCCCCTTCTCTCACTCGCTTATTCTGTTTCTCCCGGAGCTGCAGGCTGCCCTTTTGTACTGGGCTCCTGCCTGCATTGGCACCTTTTTCCGCCCACAAAGAAATCTGCAGCAGTCCTGACAGAGCTCAGTTGAACTTGTTCACTCCCCCTCTTTCACTCACTCGGTCTTAATCTGTCACAAACACTGATTTCCCACAGCCACCATGCTATTCTGCTCCAGAAGTGCAAAAACATATGTCACCAGGATGTGAAAAATGACAACTGTACTGTTCATAAGGAGGTGTGAAATATGCCAGTGTTGAAAATCTGGTGTGAAAATATTACAAATTTGTGAAGTTACAAGGGTGCGTGGAAACAGTGCAACGCATGCTTGTAACACAGTCATTTTATGGACTTTCATCACCAAATTTTCAACATAGGCATTGTAGGACCTCTGTTCATGAACAGTGTCACTGTCATTTTCTTAATCTGTCCCGAACACTAATTTCCCACAGTGCCTGCGCTATTCTGCGCCAGAAGTGTGAAAACATATTTCGGCTAGGATGTGAAAAATGACAGCTGTACTGCTCATAAGATAAGAAGGTGTGAAAAAATGCCAGTGCTGAAAATCTGGCATGGAAATATTACAAATCTGGGAAGTTACAAGGGTGCGTGGAAACTGCGCAACACACACTTGTAACACAGTAATTTTATGGACTTTCGTCACCAAATTTTCAACATAGGCATTTTAGGACCTCTGCTCATGAACAGTGTCACTGTCATTTTCTTACTCTATCCCGAACACTGATTTCCCACAACAGCTGCGCTATTCTGTGCTGGAAGTGCGAAAACAAATTTTGGCCAGGATGTGAAAAATGACAGCTGTACTGTTCATTAGGAGGTGTGAAAAAATGCCAGTGCTGAAAATCTGGCATAAAAATATTACAAATTCGAGAAGTTACGAGTGTGCGTGGGAACTGCGCAACACACACTCATAAAACAGTCATTTATTGGATTTTTTTCACCAAATTTGCAATATAGGCCTTTTGAGAGCCCACCTCATGAACAGTGCCACTGCCGTTATGTTACTCAGTCCCAAAAGGTGATTCCGTGCAGTGACCGAGAAATCACCTTTCGGGACCGAATAACACAATGACAGTGACTGAATTCATGAGGAGGGGTCCCAAGAACCCTGTGATGAAAATTTGGTGCCAAAATTCCCATAAATGCCTGAGATATGCACCAAAGTTGAAAAAAACCCTATTTATGCCATTATACAACTTACCGGCATTTCTTCAGTTTGCGGTCAGCTTTGAAGAGTGCAGACGTGTTCCCGGTCCACCGAAGATCATCATGCTGGGCTCCAGAGGTAATAATGGGGTGAGGGGGGTGTGGAGAGGCGAGGTGCGTAGAGGGTGGGCGCGGGTTGGAGTAGAGTCTACAGAATTCTACAAGGGACCGTTTTCTTATTTTACAGGTGTTGAAAAAAAAAAAAACATTGCAGTACTGTTTTTTTTTTCAGGGACTTTGACATGCTGGGGTGGGCTCCCTGCATGCCACATGAGTGTTTTGGGGCTGTAGCCAACGGGGATTGGGCACCTCTGTCGGCAGATATCAGTTGTGGGGGAGAGCCGAGGGGATTGGACACCCTCTGCAGGCAACAAATTGGGAGGGAGACATTATGCCGACGAGGAGGGCTCCCCATCAGCAAATTCAACTGGGAAGGGGAATGAAGCAGATGGGGATTGGGTGCCCTGTCAGCAAAGAAGGTATGATGCTGGCGGGATTTGGGCACCCTCGGCATACAGCAGAAACTTGATGGGGACATTATACCGATGGGGACTGGGCTCTCCATCAGCAAACTGGGTCGGGGGCATGTAAGGTACTGCCCTGCAATGACAAGTCACTCCCTCATTGCAGTGGAATGGCTGACGCTGCAATGACGAGGTGGCCCCTGATTGCAGCAGCTAAAACTTTTCAAGGTGGTGGCACGCTGGCTGAACTAGTGTCAGCAGCAGCATGCCACCCCATTGGGGAAAGCGGACCAAGCCTCAAAAGCCAGTGGGGGCATTGGTCACAACAGTGCCACACCTCCACAACCTGCTTCTGTAGCAAGGTACTGCAACATGTTTCTTGCGCATGTGCACAAGCAACATAACAATTTGTGGGACATTTCCTAGAACATTTCTAGAACATCATGATATAACAACATCAATAAGCATCATTTTTTTTTTGGTTTTTTGAAATTCAGGATGTTACATCAATCTCTGCCCTGTATCTTGACAGGTAATCATCATTTAAGTGTGCAGTCCCTGCCCTAGGAGAGAATGTAAAACAGTAGAGCTGCAAAGCAAGATACCACCGCATAATGTAAGGGTTCTTCTCTCTTATTTGGTGTAACCAGCAGAGGAGATTATAGCCCATGAAAACCTTAAACTTTGTATCCCACAAGTAGTATTTTAGTGCTTTCACAGCCCATTTTAGGGCTATGCACTCTTCTTCCCACTGTATCATACTTCCTCCCCCTCTTATGGAGTTTTCTACTTATGTAGATTATGGGATGCTTTTCCCCTTCAATTTGTTGTGTCAGGACAGCACCAATACCCTCCCCAGATGCATCCATGTGGACCTCAAATGGTTGAGAGAAATCAGGACTTTGCAGTACAGAGGCTGTACAAAGGACGGCCTTAATACTTCTGAAGGCCTTGTCACACTCGGGGAACCACTGAACTTTGTTGGGGCACCTTTTTCTGGTTGTCAGTTAGGGGGCTGGCTACAGCTGAAAAATTAGGTATGAATCACCTGTAGTAGCCAGCTAATCCTAAAAAGGGCCTCACCTGCTTTTTAGTGGTCAGTATGGGGCTATTGGCTACAGCAGTTACCTTGCTTTGCTTGGGTTTAACCTGACCATTCCCCAGGATGAAACCTAAATACTTGGTTAATACTGGCCAAAGCACAGTTGGCAGGATTGATGGTCACTCCTGCATCCTTAATGGCCTCCAAAACATTCCCTAGGTATTTCAAATGGCTTTCCCAGTCGGGGCTAAATACTACCAAGTCATCTAGGTATGCTACACAGTAATCTTGGTGGGGTCTGAGCATCTGGTCCATGAACTGTTGGAAGGTTGCTGGTGCCCCATGTGATCCAAATGGCATGGTGACAAAGTGGAACAGGCCCAAAGGGGTACTAAAGGTGGGCTTTCTCTCTTGAGGAAGGTAATAGGTAGATCCACCTACAGCCTTTCGTGAGGTCTAAGGTAGACATGAATTTTACATTTCCCCACCTATCAATTATGTCATCAGTCCGAGGCACTGAGTATTCATTGAAAAGAGACACGGTGTTAACTTTCCTAAACTCGAGACAAAGCTGGATTCCTCCCTCCTTTTTATTAACCACAACTATAGGTGAGGAACAAGCACTTTTAGAGGGGGGATATTATACCCAGTTCCTCCAATTTCTTTACCTCCTTCAGTTCCTCATCCTTTACTTTCATGGGTTGGCAGTACGGTTTTTGGTGGATGGGTTTCTCCTATGTAACAATGATGTCATGCATAATCCCTTTGGCTCTCCCAGGTACATTTGTGAAAGTGGGGGAATACCTGTGCAGTATACTCTGTAGCTCCTCTTTCACCAGGTGCCACTAGTTGGTTTCAAAGCTACCTTAGTGACCGCTCTCAGCAGGTCAGAATTGGAGATTCCTTCTCGACCTCTCTCCCAATCTGGTCTGGTGTACCCCAAGGTTCCATCCTAGGCCCCTTACTCTTCAACACCTTTGTAAACAACCTTCCCGCTGCCTACCATGACTGCATTCTACTGTATGCAGATGATGCTGTCATTTTCTCGAACCACTCTGGCCCCCATCTCCTACAGAGTTTCTCAGAAGTTGAAACCTGGTTCAGGTCGCACAAGCTCATCATAAACTACTCTAAAACAAAAACAATGCTGTTTCATGGAACTCACAACAAACACAAACTCCTACAACTACAAATCTACAATAGCGAGGGCTCATCACTCGAACAGGTTTACCAGTTCAAGTGCCTGGGAGTGACCCTTGACTGCACTCTAGTGTACTCCGTGCATATACATAACATTGCTAAAGCAGTTAATACCTGCTTAGGTCTGCTCTGTAGACACAGGCACTGTTTGACAGCTGATGCTTTAAAACTTGCTATCCAAGCTCAATTACATCATTAATTGACTATGGTCTTATAGTTTATGGATCAGCTACCGACACTGCCCTCCAGCGAATAGCCCAAGCCCTAAATAAGGCTTGCCAACTCCTCTCCTTAGCAAATTGACTCACTCACACTTGTGAAGTCTATGAGCAGGCAAATTGGCTACAGCTTCAGGGCAGACTAAAGTACCAGACCTGCACACTTGCCAAGAAGTTTTTGCTAGACCTCCTTCCCCCTGGGGTTCAGTCTATACTCTCACCTCATTGTGCCACTCTCCCCACCAGGAGTTCTGAACCTCTAGTCTTCTCTGTTCCATGCTGCCGGACATCACAAGGGCAGTGCTCCTACAAAGTTAGAGCTTCTGACTGGTTCAACATGCTCCCAGTGGATATCACCAACACAGTGAATCGCAGCTCCTTTAAGCACAAATTACTACAACATTTGGTGGCTGGTGCCCTCTGCGAATGCTTCACTTAAATTTCCCCTGCCTGAATTCCTGATCTCCCCTTTACTGATGAACTCTCCCCACACCCCTCTCCCTCCAATATCTCCTTCCAATTTCCCCTGCCAGCCTCCTTAGCCTCCCCTCCCCTTTCTTATTTCTCCTCTCCCCTTGTCCTCTTACTCCCTCCCTTCCCCCACCCTTTCTATTTACCTCCTCACATTCTCACTCTACCCTCCCCTTCTCTCACTTTTCACCTACCCCTCTTACCCCTATACCCCACCACTGATCCTGCCTGTCCCCACTACTGTGTCACCTCCCTTAGCTTCCTCTTCTTATTTTGTGCACTTGTTAAGAATATTTATTTTCATATGTAATCCAACTAAGACACTCCTTGTATACTGTCTGGTGTATTGTACAAGTGCTTACCTACTCTTCAATCCTGTTAAAAGCGTTTTTGGTAACTCATGTGCTGAAGTCAATCTAAATGCCTTACTTGTTATTAATATGACCGTCCTGTCATGACAAAGCCTTTGGCAGCTTATGTATTTGTGCATAACTGTAACTGTTAACTGTTAGTAATTTGCTTGTTTTGTCCCAACTTGTTCATTGTCCATGACGTGGAACCTTTGTAAAAGACCACTTTGTGCTCAAAGGTGTTATCTGAAATCTTAATAAATAAATAAAATAAAATAAATGTTGCTGGGGAGTTAACTCTGGGTTGATGGAAATTTCTGCTATATCCGCAGATCTTTCTAACCTCTGATAGGCCATCTCTAACTCAGAGTCATAATTTTCTGGGTGAATATAATAGACTGGTTTCCCTTTCTAATGCCATTTCTTTAATAAATTGGCATGATAGATCTTATGGGGTGTTTTCTTCCCTGGCATGAGCAGCTCATAATTGACAGGCCCAGTCTGTCTGATGATAGAAAAGGGGCCCTGCCACTTCATAAGCAACTTATTTTCTGTGGTAGGGAGCAGTAACAAAGCTTTCTCTCCAGCCTGGTAGAATTTGCTGCCCACACCCATGTCATAGTGTTCTTTCTGCTGCACCTGTTTCTGCCCTAGAGATTGATGTGCCAACCCTAATTACCTTACCAAACTCTTTCTCAGCTGTGACATGCAATCCAAGACATTGCACTGCCCTATAGTTTTACCCTCTTCCCAGTACTCTTTTACAACATCCAGGGGTCCTCGGGATTTTGCCCATACAGAAGGGAGCAAAGGAAGAAACCTGTGGAAGCTTGGGAAATTTCTCTGTATGAAAACAACAAATATGGAAGAAACTTGACCCAGTTTCCATCTTCCTCATTCACAAACTTTTGCAGCATTTTCTTTTGGGTCTGGCTGAACCTCTCTACTAGGCCATCAGTCTGGGGGTGGTAACGACAGTGACATTGCAGATGGACTGGAGGGTAAGGTTTGTCTCTTTGCAGATGACACCAAGATCTGCAACAGAGTAGATGATCCAGATGGGGTGGGTAGAATAAAAGATCTGGATAAACTGGCAAAATGGTCGGAAGACTGGCACCTGGGGTTTAACGCATAGAAGTGCAAGATCATGCACATAGGGAAGAGAAACCCTGAAGCCACCTATAGGTTGGGAGGGGAGTTGCTGGCAGTCACAAGGGAAGAAAGAGACTTGGGCATCATCATCACAGAAAACCTGAAATCATCCAAGCAGATCACTAAAGCAGTAGGTAAGACTAGGGGGATGTTGGGGTATATTAGTAGGGGTATCACAAGTCGTAAAAGAGAGGTAATAATCCCTCTTTACAAGACACTGGTTAGGCCTCATCTGGAGTACTGCATGTAGTACTGAAGGCCACACCTTCACAAGGACATTAACCAAAGTGAGGCAGTCCAGATAAGGGCAACCAAAATGGTGCAGGGACTGTATCAGAAAACATATGAGAACAGATTAACGGAACTCAATATGTATATCCTTAGCAAAGGAGGGAGAGCAGTGATATGATTGAAACATTCAAACACCTTAAGGGCATTAACAAGGTGAAAGAGTCTAACATGTTTCAATATAAGAAAAATAGCAGGACAAGAGGACACAGCATGAGATTAGAGGGAGGCCGATTAAGGGGTAATGTGAGGAAGTTCTTTTTCACAGAAAGGGTGGTGGATGCATGAAATGGCCTACTTCAGGAAGTGGTGGATATGAATACAGTGCAAGGCTTCAAACAGGCATGGGATAGGCATGAGGGAGCAATACAGATAAGTATGAATAGATAGGCCAATGACAGAGCAAATGCTGATGGCACATTCATAAGGTAGAAAAAGAAATGGGCAGACTGGATAGGCCTTGCGGTCCTTATCTGCCATCAACTTCTATGTTTCTATGTCCGCACTGCACTGATACCTAAAAGGCAATACAATTCAGTCAGGAGATTAGCAATGAAATTTCTTCCCCTATCTGTGAGTATCACCTGTGGCATCCCCATACGGTTAAAAACTTTAGTCAGCTTCTCCGCTATTCTGGGAGCCATGACCATTCTCATGGGTATGGCCTCATGACAGCAAGTGGCATAGTCACATATTACTTAAATGAAGCTGTTTCCTTTGGAACATTTTTCCAAAGGGCCTACTATATCCTTCACTATCCTGTCAAAGGTTGGGATAAAATGGGGATCATCTGTAGGGGCACCTTCTTTTTTCTCCCTATGTGCAGGCAACTTTCTGGCACTCTGGACAGCATCGAATATACTCGGCTACCTGCTCGTGGAGACCAGGCTAAAAGAAATGGGTCAAAATCCTGTTCAGTGTACTGTCCCTATGGTAGTCTGTGATGATGGCGACCGTGATTGAGTGCTTTCAAAAAGGGTGAATCAATCACGGTGCCTGTGCACAGGACTACCAAGCAGGGAGGGTGACTGGATAAGGGGTCGACGAATACAGTGACAGGATGTCGCTATATATACACTCATATGGGATGAGGTGGGGAGGGACCATGCTGTGTGATGGGCAGAAGGGGAGGGAGGGTTTGTGGGGTATAGTGCGGTGGTGGGATGCTGAGCAGGCTGTGTGGCATTGGTGACAGGCTAGGGTTGGGAGGGTACCGAGGTTCGGTTCTGGGTGTGCTCATTTTTTGTACTGGTCTGGATTTTTTTCCTTTTGCACCCCGACATGCACCCCTAGAGTTGAGAATCCTTTACTGGGGTTGGGTGGTGAGCCCCTCATAAAAAAAAAATCGAAGTCTCCGGCGCCCTTTAGTTGTGCACTGTGAGTGTACATTTCCCAAATTGATTTTCAGTGATGTATACTTGCCCAAACAGTGATTGCCTTTCTGCAGTCACTGTTATCACATGGAACCTGTCCCTACTAGGATGACCTGATAAGGAGATGTCATGTGCCAGTTGTATTACCTCCTCCCTGTGTTTCTCAGTCAGTAACAGCTGGGCCACAGTTTCCCCCACAGTAGGGTTAACACACTCCCTATACAACAACCCATTTGTAATAACACATTTGGGGAATTCAGTTGACAGTTCCTTCCCCACCTGTGAAAAAAACATTTTCAAAGAAGGACCAGCAGATCAGTCATTTTGCGTAGTGCTACATTTCATTAACTGTCCCGACTCTGTTTGTTCCTTAGCCTGTGATTCATTGCAAGTTTTCTTCTCTTTTTCACTTGAGAGACTTACATTTCCACTCTTTCCCAGGACTTTCCAACAGTTCCTCCTCAAAAGGAAAAATGTGGGGTAGATGGGCCTGTTGTCTCACCTGTGCCCTGGTAGTAACAGCTACTAAGGGTTCCTGTCCAGCATGAGACTCCATAAATGTCTTGAAGTCCGGATGGTCATGCCCTACTGTGATTGGCACAGGCAAACGTGGCACAAGTCCCTCCTCAGATTCATGGGTATTACCCTGTACTATCAATGCAAGAGGAGTGGTGGGATAACAATGAGTGTCCCCATGTATGCAAGTTACAGCAGTCCCTTTTCCCTGGTTCATAGGTTTTTCTATCAAGTCTGCTCTTACCACATCTGGCGACTGCCTGAATCGATCAGTCCCAAAACTTGCTGTGACCCCATCTCAACTGATGCAATAAATGACCCCCAGTTAGCCAAGACTGAGGCCCTGGACACACTACAGAACTGTTTTTGAAAACAGTTTTTAAAACCATTTTAGCTAAACCATTTCGGTGCATCCACACTACTCAGTAACCATTTTTGATAACGGTTTAGTGTGGCCACACTGCTAGTGTTAAACCTGTTCTTCTTGTAACTATTTTATGTTAAGTCCAACACACAGAACTGTGCTTGCCTGGACACACTGCAGCTAGAACTGTTTTAGTTAAACCATTACAGCTTAAAACGTTTTTACTCCTGGACAGACCTGTGAGTAAAACCATGCTAGCTCCAAAATGTTTTTTGACCTCTCGCTGCTGTAATGTCTCAATCTGATAGTGTGTGTTACTTGTTTTGTATTGGGCCCTAGCCCCAAGGACGCATCTGGAATCGAGCATATGTTGCTCAGTATGCCTTCCTGGTAAAACTCGTAAATAAATAAATAAATAAAAATGGTTTAAAGACTAGGTATCTAGCAGGGTTTAAAAACACTTTTGTTAAAACATTTTAAGGGGCTTGTAGTCTGTCTGCAAACAGTGCTAGGGGGGATTTAAATCATTTTAAAGCACTTAAACCATTTTAAGTTCCCCAGTGTGTCCAGGGCCTAAATGTCCAAGTTCTTTCTTTATGCAGGGGCAATTTCTGATAAGGTGTCCCATTTTCTGGCAGCTGTGACATACAATTTCTGATAGGGGCAACCTCCCTTTCCTCTCTTGTCTCCAGACAGTTCTAACATTTTGAGTATTAGAAAATGGCAAGAATAAATTCTCAAACCTGATTGGCTGAGACAGGCTCCGAGCCGAGCATTTATTTTTCAATAGATGCCCAGCTAAAAATAAGAGCCAGTCCAAATGCCACTTTACAGTGTAACATTTTCCAGTGGTGCCCAGCCTGCTTTCTAATTGGCTGACAGCACCCTAGAAAATCCGAAATGCCCGCCATTTTTTTCTCTTGCTTAATGAGAACTGCAGTTATCCTGCCAGAGAAGCATGTAAAAAAGAACCACCAAGCCGTGCTGCTCATAGTATGTCCAGAACCAGAGCCCAAAGCAAAAAACGAAAACAGCTCAATAAAATGTTGAGTGAGAGAGAGAAGACTGCGTGTATGCTAAAGTGAATGTCCTCTCACTCGCAGTCAGCGTCCTGTGACACAGTTGTAAAGCTAAATCTCCCCACAGAAGTAACTTGACTACCGTAAATGGTTTTACTTTTTTTTTTTTTACTCGTCACCCTCAAGCTGTTCTCTCTTTGCAAAAGATGCAGCCCCACTGCCATGATTTCTGACAGTACAATTCTCCAACAGCCATCCCCGCTGTTGTGCGGCACCCCCTCTTCCAGCTGCCTGCCCGCTCGCTGTCTGCTGCCTCTCATGGACCCCAAACAAGTTTTGAACTAAAAACCAGTTAAAATTTCCTTTAAAAACACACACAAGTGGCACAACAGTAAAATAGAAGCACCTGTTCCTCTGAGCGCTGTCACAGTATTCCCAGATTCACCCTCGGAGACGCTGTAAGAGCACAATACAGAATAACGGGCACAAAATGAGTTGCTTTTCAATTTAAAAAAAAAGAAGACACCTTAGAGCAATGAACCCACATTTTTTTCATTCTTACAGCATCTGCGAGGGTGAAGCGGGGAATACTGTGACAGCGCTTAGAGGAATAGGCGCTTCTGTTTTACTCTGTAAACCATGCTCACACTGTCTCTCTCTCTCTTTCTTGCTTCTCGCACATTTCTCATAGCCCTTGCCTTGCACTGTTACCGCCTTTCTCTTGCTGCTTTCCCTGCTCGTAAAGAAAATGAAAAGGAAAAAAACATACCAGCTTCACTTTCTTTGTCTTGTCCTCGTAATTTCTTTGGTTGTTGGCAATGAATGCACAGCCACCTGTGTGTGTGTGTGGGGGGGATGAAAACACTAGTACCAGTATATAAAAAAAAAAAATTACAGCCTGTATGTCTTAAGTGTGCTGGGTTGGGGGGTTGGGACCAGTCAACTTTCTCCTGTATGTGTACCTCTGTGTGGGAGAGGATAACCATGACAACCAACTCCAGTCATAAGTATGGAGGCTACAGGTGGAGGAACTATTTTATTTCAAAAGTTATTTTAAATGTATTTTTATTAACTTTTTAATTAAACTAATTTTTACAGTGCCTATTTTTTGCTGCATTACCTTTCTCCAGGGTGGGCAGTACTGGGCTATACGGACCTTCAGGGCTATAAGGCCTCCGCCATGTGTGTCAATTAATACACTTCAAGTGTCCGTATAGCCCAATACCGCCCACCCTGTTGGCTATTATTGCTTACTTAGAAGAAGTAGAATTTCTTACTGGTGTAATGGAGGTGGTGGTCATTCCTCTCTGGTAAGTCCTTGGTCTTGATGGTCTGGCTACCAGGAAATCCTTGGCCAGGGCAATGGTTTTCTCCGCTCCCTCTGGCTTGTGTTCTCTTATGCAAAGCTGCACATCTTGCGGTAACACCTTGATGAACTGTTCAGTAATGATTGCCTCCACCAGCTGATGAATTGTCTTGGCATCAGGCTGTAAACACTTATAGTACTAGTCCTTCAAGCAAGCATAGACTTCTCTGGGAGTGTCTATGGCTTGCAATTTTAGAAACCGAAAATACTGGCAATAGGTCTCTGTATTGATGTTGCACCGCCTCAGAATTGCTTCACATTATCATAATTTTCAGCATCCTTTATGTTCGTGTGGCTGTATACAATCTGGGTCTTGCCGGTTAGTTGAGGGGCCAGACACACAACCCATTGTTCACAGGGCCACCCACACGTTCGAGCCACCCGCTTGAATGTCATAAGGTACACCTCTATGTTGTCACTGTCCATCAGCCTTGACAGTTTAATGTCTCTTGGGCTATTACTTCTCTCCGTGGACCTAGTCTGTATGGTCTGTAATACCTGCATGGTGTCTGCCCACTTAGCATCTTGACGTCGTTGTTCCTGTTCTCTCTCTCTCTCAATCCAGCTGGACCTGCTTGATGTACAGCCACTTGAGCAACTCCCTACATCCTCATGGGATACATCCTCTAATGCAGGACAGCTGACCTCATCCTCATCTTCTCCTCCTCTGGCATCCTCCTACTTGGTCTTCACCTTCATCTTTGGTCTAGTTATGAGGTCCAACCCAGGGAGCAGTATAGCTCCAGTTTGCTCAGCCATCCTTCTTGTCAGGATGACTGTGGCCTTCTGGTCTTTCTCCTGTTCCTCCTGGAGCATTCATCCGGTCCACCTAGGATACCAGGGTGGTTTTTGCCAAAATAGTGCCTCCCATCCCTGGCAAGATGCTGTGGCAGTTATTCCACTTCTGACACCAAACTTGTGAAGGTTTGAGATAATCTTCCTGAAGCCTGTGACACTAAACTGATACTTTACGCAGATGACGCTGTACTTCTCACCAGCAGTTCATCAATAGTTGCCCTCCACTCCCAGCTGAAGGCATCATTCTACAAGCTGGAAGACTGGTTCTGTAGCCATAAACTTCTATTAAACTACAAAAAAAAACAAGGTGATGCTCACAGCCAGCCCACAGCACAAAAAGAAGCTTCCTCCCCTCACCATCTCCAATAAAGTCAGTGAGCTGCTGGAACAAGTTCAGACCTTCAAGTACCTGGGGGTCACCTTTGATGACTGCCTCACCTTCACCCAACACATCGACACAGTGGTAAAGGCAGTGAACACCAAGCTGGGTGTACTATATAGGCATAAAAAGTATCTCACTCCAGAGGCCCTCCGTCTCTCAGTCTCCAGCTCCATCCTTTCTACCATCGACTATGGATTGATGGTCTATGGCACAGCAACAGACACTGCACTAAAAAGGATTCACATTGCCCTCAACAAGGCATGTAGGCTCACAATGGCTGCAGATTGAAATACCCACACCTGCTCCTTATACAAGGAGACCAATTGGCTGCCACTAAAGAACAGGATTATATTCCAAACATGTCTCCTTGGAAAAAAGGCACTAATGGGTAAAACCACCCCATGCATTTCTAGCATACTAACACCGAGTGCTACCAGCTATACCACCAGAGGCAGGATGAGGGGGGCCCTATCAACACCTTTCCGTTGAACTGTGCAGGGACAGCGTGCTTTCAGCTTTAGGGCCCCCCAATGGCTCAATGAAATCCCAGTGCACATTCTAAACTCCCAGTGCATCTCGCAATTCCAAAATGGCCTAAGGCAACACCTTCTTACTAGGACAGTTTGTGACTGCCACTAGGACTCTAACACCCATAATGCCCACTCACCCACACTCTCCTTCCCCTTCCTTTTACACCCACTCTTCCCTATTGCCCTATCCCTCTGTCTTCCTCTCCCTCCTGTGCCTTTTCTCCCACTGGATCAACCTTAAAACCAACATACTACCACTACCTCCCCAACCTCCTAGACAAAGCCACTTCTTCAGGCTGCCTCCCCCATCTCCCCTCCCTCTCACCTTGACTCCTCCTTGGACTCTCACTCTAGGTATCACACCTGTTTATCTCCTTCGCTACATATAAACACTGTCCTTTACCCTAGTTGAATGCTCTTGACGCTGTACTATCACCATTGGTACTATGAATGACATTGTATCCTTACTGTATACTAGCTACCTACTATTCGAGTATTGTATGTAAACTGTTTGTTATTGCTGTCATTGTCACTGTTTGACATGGAACCTTTGTAAAAGAGCTCTGAGCTCAAAGGTATGATCCGAATCCCTAAATAAATAAAAAAATTAATAAATAAACAGATGGAAACAACAACTGAAATTAAGGTTCAACACACTCTACTTTGTGTGATGTTTATTCCTTTATTTTCAATAAAGAAAAGTAAAACAAACTTGCAATACTTTGCACAGAAAGAAAATAAGAAATTAAATCAATCAAAAAAATTAAAAAACTGTGGCAAACTAACTTCGTTTCCACTACTGCGCAGCAATAGACACCCTCAGTCCTGTGCCTGCACCAGTCAGCAGCTACTGGCCCTATTTAACTTCTATCTGTCCAGGTAGGTCTTATATATCTGCCTTCTGAGGTCAGGTGACACAGCATCATATAATTTTTAAACCATTATATTTAAGCCCTCTTTTTAATTTATGTAAAGCTAAAGGGTCTACTAAGCACTTGTCACTTTAATAAATGAAACTAGAAATCAAAAAGACCTCTTAGGAGTGAAATAAAAGTAAATGAAGGTGAAAAACTTTCTACTAAACTTTGATTGCCAGCAGTCTGTGTGTATAAACTGGACACTAGGGGCTGCTGCTGTCCTATAGGGAACCCCAGTTGGCATCCATTCCTTGGTGAGTACAGAATGATTTTATATGCTCTAAGCAGAAATAAGTCCTTTAAACATAAGTTCCCCAAATATCTTTTTTATGTATTTTCCTTATACCTTTTGCTTGGGAAAAGCAATGGGACACATTTAAATTAGAGAGCCCAGAAGATGACTCTTTATTAAGTTGTTCCTTTAGTTATTTATTTCTTATACAGCTGTACCCTTATTTAAGTCAAACTGGGTCGGGGAATAATTGTGAAAGTCCAGTATGCAGGCACATGCTGTATTTATCTTTTATGTTTGCTTGCACGCATGTGCAAGAAACACAGTGTCATCATATGAGTTTTCCAGAGGTGTGTCAGCCTCTTCCAATTCAGTCAGTGTATTTGCAGGCACGGTTGCAGAGCGCCAATCACTGCTCCAGCTGTCTATGACAGCTTAAAAATGCAGTGGCCTACAGTTGAAAGGGAGAGCTCCGCTTGGGTGAGCAGGCTCTCCCCCCACACTGCAGCGTTACGCATGCACTGCGTGCTCATACCTCCCCTCACACTGTACGACCGACGGGGTGCCCAATCCCCGTCGGCTCCACGCCCCAAAGCATCCAGGTGCCATGCTGAGAGCCCACCCCAGTGTGGCAAATGATGTAATGGCCAACAGGGGTGCCCAATCCCCCGTCGGCTTCACTGTCTCCCCACCAGTACAGGGTGCCACGCTGGGAGCCCACCCCTGCGTGGCAAAAGATGTCATGGCCGATGGGGGTGCCCAATCCCCCGTTGACTCCACACCCCTCCCCAGCCATCCTTCTGCCACACTGGGAGCCCACCCCAGCGTGGCAAACATCTCATGTCGCCTTTTTTAAAAAAATCTGTAAAGAAAAACTGTCCCTCGCAGTCTCCCTGCCCCCCACAACCCACACCCACCCACTGCGCACTTCTGCCTCCCACAGCCCTCACCCCATACTTACCTCCGAGTCCGTGCGACGATCTTCGTGGACCGGGAACAAGTCTGCACTCTTCAAAACTGACTGCGAACTGAGGAAATGCCGGTAAGCTGTATAATGGGATAGATAGGGCTTTTCAACTTTGTTGCATATCTCGGAATTTTGCACCAAATTTTCAACATGGGGTTTTTGGGACCCCTCCTCATGAATTCTTGCACTGTCATGGTGTTACTCGGGCCCGAAGGGTGATTTCGCAGCCACTGTGTGAAATCACCTTTCGGGAACGATTAATGAAACAACACTGCCAGTGTTCATAAGGTGGGCTCTCAAAAAGCCTATTTTGAAAATTTGGTGGATCTAAAATACTGTTTTATTAGCTGCATGCTATGCAGTTCCTACGCACGCCATAAGTTCGTGAATTTTCAATATTTTCACTCCAGATTTTCAACATTGCTATTTTACCACCTTCATATGAGCAGTACAGCTGTCATTTTTCACATCTCACCCAAAATGTGTTTCAACCCATGTAACGCACAATGGCACATTCGGTGTGTGAAATCAATGTATGGGACACATTAAGAAAATTACAGTGACACTGTTCATGAGCAGAGGTCTTAAAATGGCTATGTTGAAAATTTGAACAAATTCCTAAAAATGACTGTTTTACACGTGTGTGTTGCGCAGTTCCTACGCACTCTCGTAAGTTTGCGAAATTTCAATATTTTCACTCCAGATTTTCAACATTGCCATTTTACTACACCTCCTTATGAGCAGTACAGCTGTCATTTTTCACATCTCACCCAAAATGTGTTTCCGCCCATGTAGTGCACAATGGCACAGTCGGTGTGCAAAATCAATGTACAGGACACATTAAGAAAATCACAGTGATACTGTTCATGAGCAGAGGTCTTAAAATGGCTATTTTGAAAATTTGGTGAAAAAATTCCTAAAAGTGACTGTTTTACGAGCGTGCGTTGCAGAGTTCCTATGCACGCTCATAAGTTCACAAATTTTCAATATTTTCACTCCAGCTTTTCAACATTGCCATTTTACCACACCTCCTTATGAGCAGTACAGTTGTCATTTTTCACATCTCGCCCACAATGTGTTTCTGTCCATGTAGTGCACAATGGCGCAGTTGGTGTGAAATCAATGTATGGGACACGTTAAGAAAATCACAGTGACACTGGTCATGAGCAGAGGTGTTAAAATGGCTATTTTGAAAATCTGGTGAAAAAATTCCCCAAAATGACTGTTTTAGGAGCGCACATTGCGCAGTTCCTACGCACGCTGACAAGTTTCCGAATTTGTAATATTTGCACACCAGATTTTCAACAGTGCCATTTTACACCGCACTACCTTATGAGCAGTGCAGCTACCATTTTTCACATCTTGCCCAAAATGTGTTTCCGCACATGTAGCGCACAATGGTACAGTCGGTTTGCGAAAACAATGTTTGTGACAGATTAAGAAAATCACAGTGACACTGGTCATGAGCAAAGGTCTTAAAATGGCTATTTTGAAAATTTGGTGACAAAACTCCATAAAATGACTGTGTTATGAGTGAGCATTGCGTAGTTTCCATGCACCCTCGTAGGTTCATGAATTTGTAATATTTTCAGTCCAGATTTTCACCAGTGGCATTTTTCCACACCTCCTTTTGAACAGTACAGCTGTCATTTTCCACAACATGGCTGAAATGTGTTTTCACACTTTCAGTGCAGAGATGCGTGGTCGTGGGAAATCATTGTTCGGGACAGATAAAGAAAATCACACTGACACTGTTCATAATTGAAGGTCCCAAATGCCTGTGTTAACAATCTACTGTAAAAATCCCCAAACTAGTTATATTACGGTGTATGCTAACAGTTTCTACGCACGCCAGACTTCAGCATTTTTTTAAGATTTCTAGCAAATTTTCAACATTGCCATTTTTACACCTCCCCATGAACAGTACCGCTGTCATTTTTCACATCCTGTTCAGAATGCTTTGCACCTGTGGTGCCAAATGCCATAGTCACTGTGCAAAAGCAGTTTTCAGCTAACAAACTGATATTGCCACTGTTCATGAGGTGGGGGTTACAAAAAAACATGTTGAAAATTTGGAGTGAAAATACCAACGAATGCCTGAGGCGTTAGGGTTTCCCACCATAACGCCCCACCCTGTAGAGTATGACAGGTATCAGGGGTGTGACTTGGGATTCTTGCCTGTCATGCTCATACCATTCCACCCCCACCCACACCCTGCAGCCAGTGAAAGGCATCAAGGTGTGCCTCGGACTCTTCGGGCCCAAACTTCACCCCATTCTCCTATACCGCACCCATCTCACCGTATTTCCTGATGGAATGGGGTGCGCATAAGGGCCAAAGACCCCAAGGCACACTGTGACACTTGTCAGTGTCTGCAGGGTAGGGTGTGGTGAAATGGCATGGTCGTTATGCCTGATGACCCAAAGGCACACCCCAATGCCTGCCACTCTCTGCAGGGTGGTGGTGGGGTTGGCTTCAGTTCAGTACTTCGCTGCCATTCCTATTATGCAGCTCTGTAACTTCTATACTACCAGTGCCAGTGCCAGCAAGCAAACATTCAGCATTGACAAATGCTTATTTATTTATGAATTAGCAGTGCTTACAAATGTAATGGTGCTGATGGCAGTAATATCCAGCCATCAGCTTATTTTTCATTTTGGTCCTCTGTTTCACTATGGGCCGAATCTCCTTCATTATGTTAAAATAGCCTCTGTTTATGGAGGAGGGAGCCCGAAGTACAAAAACAGCTTCTCAAGTAAATCTGGCAAGGCTTTTTCTGTCTCTGAATACTACCAGGTTTTTAGAGACCTGAAGTATCTCCTGGAACGGGCACATAGTGTGCAGAGCGCACAGGGCTGAGAGAGAGAGAGAGAGAGAGAAGGTTTCTGTGCAGCTACACTGCTGTTAATCAGAAGAATCCTCTCTTCTCTGTACTTTGTTGCCCTTTTTTACTTTGGGGATTTCTTTTTATTTAGTAAATCCTGGCAATGCAGCAAAGCCATCAGAACAATTTAAACAAGCTGCAAGCAGCTTTAGAGGAGCGCCGCAAGCAGCGCAAAAAGCTTCAGCCGCAATTTCACCTCTCCACAAACAGCACTGCACATAGGAGATTAGCAGCACGCCTGGGGACCATATAAACCAATTTTTTCTGGCTAAAACAAAGTAAAGAAAATAAAAGTACACTTTCTTTTGGACATGGAGCGTCAAACAGGATATTCAGAAAACAAAAAGGGCAAGGGATTACCGCTCCTGTACCATCCTTTTGTCACTGGTACAGTTCATTGTACCATATGAGTCATAGTTATATCTTTTTATTATTTCTCATCATACCTCATGGAGGAGACATTAACAAAGACAGGCGAAGCAACTTTCAATATAGGGAACGTAAAAACGGGCCGGCTTCATTTCTTTTCACATTTTACTAGTCTGGCAGTCTAGCCAGGTACTTTGTTTTACACCTGGCATGTTTTATTCAGTTTGCATACCACCATGACTTGGAGGTCGCCATACATTAATTTTCTGTTTTGGACCTTGCAGATGGATATATGAAAAATAGTGGGAGATAGAGAAGAGAGGGAGGGAGGGGGATTCGCCCCAAGGTGGCCAACCTTCCAGACTAGAAATATAAAAGGGATAGAAGAAAGAAAAAGAAAAGAACTGTTGCAACAGATTTTTATTAAGAAGAAGGTGCAATGGTCCAAATTCCATGACAGGGACTTTCTCTGTCACAAATGAATGTCAAGGGATCAGTTTATTTACATTGGAATGCCCAATTAGGATCTTATTGTGTTGGGGTTCACTCTAGAACTTGGTGACTGAACCACAAGGAGGTCAGGGAACTTATTAAAGTTCACAGTGGCATTTTTCTGATCTACTGTCATATCTTATACAGTGTTGTGTTCAAATTGCTAGTCCACATTGCTACTACTTTGGTCTTCACTCTTCTGAAAAATGACAAGAACAACTAAAAACAGTTGTAACTAAAGACGCACTGCATATTAATCATTTTTCTCCACTAACAGAGTGTTTCAGGAATTACTGTAAGCACTTTCATCTTCTCATTCCTGCATCAATATATTTTTTAAAACATTGTAATCCAGGGAAGGTTCCAAAAATGCCAAGGGGAGGTGGATCGATGCATGTGTTGGGGGGGGGGGTTGTTGTATTTACTATGACCCACACATTATTAATTCAAGGGCATCTCTGTGTCAGCCTTTCTCCTACATTCTGAACAAATTGCACTCTGGTTAAAACCAGAGTGTCTATGTCCCCCGAGACCTGATTAGGGTAGCTCATCTACTTCTTGCTTATTGCTGTTTATCAGTGCAACTTCTTGCATACATATGAGTCCTCATAGTATCCAGGTCGTGCAAGGCACACTACCTTTTCTGCCTGCTTAAAAGTGTGCATCACTTGATTGAGAGTGTTGAATTATCAGGCACTAAAGTGGACTAAACAATGGAATACCTGATACAACACCACTATTTGACTATATTTATGGCTGGAGATCCTGGATTACAACATGTTGAGACCCCTGGATGTCAGCATTTAAAGATGCTAAAAACAGAATAACATATGGCTTTTCTGTGTTACAGTGCTGTAACTCCATTGAGGGATTCTAGTGGCATCATTACCTGCAAAGTGAAGCTTGAGAGGGTATTGATGTCCCTAGAATCCCAAGATGCAATTGCAGCAATGTAACTGATAGAACCTAAAATTGTTCGATAATACTGTACATAGCACATCTGCCAGTTTCACTACAAATACCATTACTTGTCATCACACCACCCATCCCTACACCCGACAGAAACTACAAAGCCAAATACCATGACTTGTCATCACACCACCCATCCCTACACCAGACAGAAACTACAAAGCCAAATACCATGACTTGTCATCACACCACCCATCCCTACACCAGACAGAAACTACAAAGCCAAATACCATGACTTGTCATCACACCACCCATCCCTACACCAGACAGAAACTACAAAGCCAAATACCATGACTTGTCATCACACCACCCATCCCTACACCAGACAGAAACTACAAAGCCAAATACCATGACTTGTCATTAAACTACCTGCCACAACATTGAACTCTGACCACAAAGTCAAACACGTTACTTGCCATCAAACAGAGAGAAAGAGAAACAGTCACTTGTACATGGTTAGGGAGAGAGACAAACCATTATTTGTCATGACACCACCCATACCCACAGCAAACTGTACCTACAGACCTAAATACTATGACTTGCTATCAAACCACCTGCCCCCACTCAGAACTGTGACTACATTTTTTTTATTTATTTATTTTCCCTAGTGTCCAGTGGTACCCTCACCCTCCGATTGTCATCCCCATGATATTTCTTTCCCTGGTGTCTAGCGGCACACCCTACCCTCTGGTTCCCCTCCATGTAAATACTTTATGTATCCCTGGTTTTATTTATTTATTTATGTTTTTGGTAACCAGGTAAGTGAGCTGATCGGAAGGAACAGTTTCAGTCACGACCCAGGCCACAAGGTGGCAATGACATGAGCCAAAAACAGCACTGGTAGGAACACAGGATAAATACACCTCAAACATGGAGTGATGAGACAAGAATGTACAGTAATAGCTGCTTATACAAACAATAATAGCAGTAGTACAAGTATAAAAACAGTGGCAGCATATGATTACAACAAAAGCAAATAGTACACGTAGCAGACAGTAGCAACATGTGATTACATGAGGCATTTACATATTAACATCAGGTACCCAACCCCCAAAAAAAGGCTGTGCAGACTCCGACAATCAAACCTCGTGGACTGTTTGGAGATCAAAGCAGGACCGGAGAGCAAAAGTGTAAAGATGCAATAAGATACTAGTGCAATAAGATGTTGCAAAAGTGCAATAAGATGCTAGTGTAAAAAGGTACTTGGGAGCTTTAGGACATAAGAAAACAGACATGAGAAATGATGGGCAGGGAGGTAGGGGCAAGCAGCGAGCAGCAGCATCATACAGCATGGGCAGTTAGTAGGCCCTAGAGTTGTTGTGGGAAGCAGTGACAGGTGGCTACAGTCCAGAGCCAGTCTTTTAGGTTTTTTTTGAAAGACAGGTGGGAGAGGGATGAGTGGATGGACAATGGTGCCTAGTGGTGCCCCTCCACCCTCCCATGCCTGACCCCATAACACTGCACTTTATCTGTTGTGTCTAGTGGCACCCCCCCCACTCATCTTCTGATGGCTGTCCCCCTTGGTAGTTATGCTTGCCCTGCTGTCTAGTGGCATCCCCACCCCCACCATCCGATGTCCCTTGGAGCCTGACAAGAACATCTCTGAAGAACAATGCTGAACATGTCATTTAAATCAGTAATGGCGTGCATGTGGCTGAAAATGATCTAGATAACATGGGAATGTAGACTAGTAGTTTTTGCACTAACCACTGGGCCACCTAACTGCATGTTCTAATTGTTGTGATACACACAAACACTGACTAATACTTATACTCATATATATATATATATATGTATATATATATATATATACATATATATATATATATATACTGCATATATATTCCAGTATAACATAGCAGTGCGCTGTCTACACACAGAGCATTGCCACACACACATTAACACACATACTGTGACTTACATGGCTTTTATTTACTCATATATCTGAACCTAACTTTTATTGTATTTAGGATAAACACAGTTACACACTGACACACATGCACTGCTTCATGTTCCGAACAGTGCACAGTACTACAATATAGCATTACAGCCATTTGCAAAGTCACTAGGAAAAGGTTAATGTACCAGGAAAGGGTTGACAGAGTGCCACACAGGCACGCACATGCACACACACACACACACACACACACACACACAAGAATTTGCCTTATAGGGAAACACATAGAGCACTTTGACTCTTCCTGCATGCAACATCACTTTTTTAGCCTTCTTTGTTGTACTAACTTTCGCCAATTAATTTCAAAAATGTAAACACTAACCAGAATAACCAATAGAAAAAAACTCATTAAGTGATTTACATAAGTTAGTGTGTTATTTACTGTTGTCCTTTTTTTAACCATTGCAGATCTCCTTGACTGGTAACAACACTTTAATTTCTGTAGATCTGAGGCATCTCCTAATAGATAGCCTGTGATGATAGCGCTTATAAATGAGCAACTGTAGAAACAGCAACTCATTTATAGAGCTATCATGATCCACTACCCTGCAAGGGTAGCAACAGAATAGCATTTTGAGCTACCGGAAGGGGAGGGATGGGGAGCTGTATGGGAGGAATAGATAGGAGGGAGGGTTCAGGAGGATAGCTGAGCCTGCTGCTGTGGTGTGGTGGTGAGGGTGGCTGGCTTTGGTGCAGTAGGCACTGGGGTCAGGACCTGCTGGGGGAAATAATTTTACCGCTGCTTGCAGCTGTGTAATTAATTATTTTTTGTTTACAGAATTTCACCCCCTCCTCGAGTTGCAACCCCTGGAGTTGAGAATCCTTAGCGAGGGGGGTTGGGGGTGAAGCCCCCCCCTACAAAAACACTTTATTTCACTGGACGTTAGTTCCCTTAGAAATATATATCGCCAAAATGCTTTTCGACTATATACATTTGCGATGATAGATTAGAGCCACTGAATAGAAATGTAAATGCTAATATTATACTTGCCTTTTTCAGCAGTCTTCTCAGCAAGCTCTCTCTAGAGTTTAGGGGCTTAACTGCTGAAATTGCCCAAGGTTGATCTTTTATGTATAGTTATGCAGCTTCTTTTTTTTTTTATTTACACATTTTTGTCCTCCTGCTGCCTCACGCCGAAGCCATCAGCCCGGTCACGGACTTCGACCATGACAGCCCATTTACAGCTGTCCTCCCTGAACCCCCGGCTTACCCCCCAGGGTGGGGTAATGGCATCTGGGTTAAGGCCGCTGTGACTTTGGAAAGGTGGAAGTCAGTCTGGACACCAAATACAGCTGGAGCAGGCTTCATTTAGTGGGAGCAGGAGTGAATTTTTTTCCCCTTGTTGTTGCGGGAGGCAGGGACGTGCAATGACAACCTGCATCCACCCCGCCTCCTGGATTACTGTTAAGCGTCGGTCACTGTGGTACCCCCAGCCTCCGCCAGGGGTCCACAAGAGCCGGACGGTATCCCCACCCACCCCGGAGAAGGAGAGCAGTCCCTAGGATGCTCCATCCGTCTCCCCCGGCCGGCCCTCCAGCAACCCAAGTCCATTCCTGAACCCGGGTCACTGGCGCCACAAGTGGAAATCCAACCACTGCGCCGGCAGGCCAGCTATAGTTATGCAGCTTCTTGTCTGACATAAACAAAGGTTGAGCATGAAAACAGGAACTACTTATCTCGCCACACCTATAATTAATGCTAGCACCTTGGAAGTTACTAAATTAAATTATACAATGTGGTCCGAGGATCTATGATTCTGACTGGCTAACTGGCACCTTTCTGCCATGGTAAATCCTATGATAATCCATGCAAAAGGTGCCAGTTAGCCTCATCTGGAATCACAAAACAAATCAGTCTGACCCGGAAAAAATGGACAACCTTCGCATTTGAAGGGTTGCAAAATTCCAGCTGTAAGAGTTGCTCTTCTAGCTGCTATCTTGTAGTGAAACCCTCAAAAACATGTACAACAAAACAAGTAAAGTCTCCAAGTGAGCCCTGTTTAAAAATAAAAACAACACTTTAACCTGAATGATCGCTCACTCCATGTTGCTACACACTCGCTCCTTCTTATGGCTGGCAGCCTCCTCCATTTATGTCACATTTGAAATCTGCAGCCACGTGGATATAAAAAAACACATGTTGTCACACTGCCTATCGTGTTTTTCTGTCACTCCTGTTTCCATAAAAATAAAAATCAGTCTCATGGTTGCTTACTCCAAGTATAATACATAATTAAAAAAACAGGCTTCCGGTTCAATGCCACTACAAACAGTAAATGGCACCGATAGCCAAGCTGCCTGCCTCTATGCCCCCCTTCACAGCTCACTCTCCACTGCTTCTCTTATCACATACTTTTGTTCAAAACTGCACCATTCCCATTTCTGTCCCGCAGTGACTGATCGTCAGATGTCGGCATATCAGGAGAGGTACAGGCTGCCACTGTGGTCTGTAGCTTGAACTAATACTGGGAGGATGAAAACCATAACATAGAAATAAATAGCTTTCCATATATTCATCAGGACACTGCCTCCTTCACATAACCTGACAATAAAAATGTTTCAAGTAGGTGTCAACTGATATGTGCACCTGACCAGATGCATAAAAAACTAATAAAATGCTACATCATTATACTACCATGTCTCAGTTATGGGTGCGGTTGGGGGGTCCTGATAATTTCACCTAGCAACAAGGACCTATATTTTGCAGCATAAGAATAAATTCCCTAACAAATCATTGAAACTGCCACAAAAATGTGTTTGTTTTATTTTTTTCCTTTTACAGAATAAATGACTGGTGGACATTGTATAATTACAATAAACCACTTCAGGGTGTGGGTTATGCAGGGATTTACCCATGGCAGACCTGGTTTGACCTCTTGGCCTGTGGCCTCATGGCCAAACCACACCAGTCTTGGGTAAATCCCAGCATAACCCACACCCTGTCATTGTTTATTGCTTAACTTGAAACATTGCACTAAACAATATATGTGTTAACTATCCAGAAATAAAGTCAAATGCCTAATTATTAAAATTAACATTTTGAATCTTTATTTTTGCTTAATAACATATTTTTGATATTTTGGGCTTCTCTTCTAAAAAAACACGTTACATTATACATAGCACATGTCCTCCGCTCATCCAATAAACGTACCATAAAACCATCTGTTTTCTTGTATACCGAACATTACTTCAAATCACAGTCTGTCTCTTTAAGGGGTGTGTAGTTCTTGCAAGACTTTGAAGTTATACATTCATACCCATTATATTAATTACGGTTTTAACAAACCATCTCCTGTGTATTTCATATCACGAAGAAAGAACTGAATTGAAATGCAATGAACTGCACAGGACAATGGGCTGCTAAAACCTTGTAGTGCTTTATTTCTAAATCAGATAAAAAGTGCACCAGCATTTTTCTTGCACTCCCTACAAATGAAATGAAATGAATTGCCTAAGCTTCTGTTTTGTTACTGTACTATGTAAGTGTACTTTAATCTCATTTAGACATAAAGCGCTAGGAGGTTTCAGCAGCCCCTTGCCCTGTGCCATTTTTTTTCTGCTGTGACGTTTAGAAACTACAAGATTCATTGCATTTAATTGCATCTTAACTGGAGCCGCAGCTGCAGTTTGTTTTTCATGATTTCAAAAGTGTAGAGACTGTTTCTTGTTGTTGTCGTTCACCCCTCTTGGACACTGCTCTTTTCAGTCATCAGAATAAAACGGGTTTTGGATAGAGGCATAGCAGCAGAGCACTGCCATATTGTAAGCATGATGATCTTAAAAGTAAAGTTATGACAGCATATCACAGTCTGGTGCTGTACAGGGTTATTGCAGTTCTCCTGGGATGCATCTATTCCATTCTCAGTGTGGCAATACAAACAATTACGTCTGAATAATTCTACTTCTCAGAAAGAAGTAATCTGTTCTATGTTGCATATTGTGTAGTGTGAGTGTGTGTGTGTTGATGGGGAGTGGCTGCTGTATCAGCGTAGTACAGTACTGAGCATGAATCTCTTCTGATGTCTGAGCATATACCAAAAGAACACAGTTCTGAATGTTAGGTTGTTTTAGCTCAATTGTACCATGATATGAGTCTTTGTATGTCACTTTGAGAAAAAAATGTGCTGTTGCTCTTTCAATACATATGTGAATCTAATGTTCGACATTGTGATGTGCTACTTTTCAACATCGAACAATTCTAAATAAGTACTGTATGAATGCTTTTGTTATGTGTTCTATAATTATCTGTCTAGAATATTAAATAGCAATCAGTAGTGACCAGTTCCAAGCAATTCGCCTGACAATTAAATTATGAACACTTTGCTTCAATCATTGAATTCCAAGTGAAGTGAATTGACTTGTTGGCAGCCCACTTCCTGAATCGTTGTGTCTGCCTGATGCACTTCACAGGCAGGACCTGGTGTCAGCTGAACTGTCTGTCACTGCAACTGTGATAAATTGCCCAGTATTGTACATCCAAGCACCATGACTGGCGAGTCCCATGACCAAGCTTTCCACTTTGGGATTTGGGTGGAGTGCATCAGTAGTGACAGCCCCAAGCAATCTGCCTTCCAAGTCAGGAATAATTTGTTTCAAATAATTCATTCCTAGTTTGGGGAATTGACTTGCTAGTGCTCCACTCCTTAAATCTTTCTGCCTGTTAGCAGCTGCTGCGCTCAGACATGGCCTGAAGAAAATTAAACTGCAGCTGTTGTGTCTCAATAGTTGTGATAAATATCTCAGTTTTAACACTACATTACTCTTGATGTTACAATTTCATCATCTGACTACTGTGCTTCCCATTTAGTGAGGGAAAAGGGTCTGTCAGCCCCAAGTAATTTGCTTAAGTTATGAATAATTAGTTTCACTATAAATTCAGGTTAATTGACTTGTCAGTGACCCACTCCCTAAATCTTCACACCTGCCACCAACTGCTCCTCTCCGATGCAATCTTGGCAAGAGAACTGTAGCTGTTCTGTCCCTGAAGTTGTCATAAATACTGTAGTCAGTCTCAGCACTTTATCCATGAAATGACTAGCAGTTCCTTGCTGATTACTGAGCTTGATGGGGGTGATTTCCAGTGTGATTCGGAGCAACCCAAAACATGGGAATAATCTCAAAAGATAATCTCAGCAAACTATGCTACTGGGATGCTGCTTAAATAGGGTTAGTGCCCTGTCTACACTACTCTTGAAAATCCCCTCTGTAACGTTACAGAAGGTCCAAACCGTTACCATAATGGTTTGCATTTACACTGGTAACATTACAGAAAGCATTTTCGTAACTGTTACAGAAACCTGTTGTAAGGTGGTTTCGACAACGGTTTCTGTAACAGTTTCAAAACTCTGTTTGGCCCTGTCTACACTACACAAGTAAAATCCTGTAAGGTTTTCAAAACGTTTTCAAAACATTTTCAGTGGTAGTGTGGATGTACTGTAACATTTTAATTCTGTATCTGTTTCAAAACATTACAGATTTTCAGTGCAGTATAGACAGGGCCTAAGAGACCAGGGTACAGATTCTCAGATGGTGCACTGTTCAACAAAAGTGAGACAGGCAAGCAAAGGACATGCACACAGGAGTTGCAACAAATGTCAGCTAATGTAAGCATTTATGTTAGCCATAAAGTGCAGCATGCATTAATGTCACCACACTGTGGGACTGGGATGCTGCTTACTTAGGGCTAAGTAAGAGATCCCTGTACAGATTCTCAGACAGTGCACTGTTCAACAGAAGTGAAACAGACAAAGGACATGCACACAGAAGTTGCAACAAATTTCACTTAATTTAAGAAGCTGGGTTAGCCATAAAGTGTAGAGTGCAAGTAAAAACTAATCTACTCCTCACACAGATTTTCCTTCTCATTCAGAGTATAACTACTCATTCCTTATTTATTTATTTAAACTTTTGTTAGCCAGGTAAATGTAATGAGCCAAGGCCTTTTTTCATATATGACCCAGGGCTTATACAAATAGCCAGAGATGTTACAATTTAAATTTAAATGAATACATGTAGGACAAAGATATTACACTTACAACTATACAAAACATTTGCAAATAAGTTGTGCACAATAATAGTTCCTAAGACACAATTTAAAAGTAGCATGGCTAACACCTTTGTATAAATAATTAAGTAAAGAATTCCAGTTTCCAGTAGCAAACACTGTAAAAGCTCGCTTCCTAACATGGGGTAGATAAACCACAAAGTTTAAATACTATCAAGAACAAAAACAATCAGTGTGCACTCAGGGTAGGTAGTCTTTAAAACAATTTAAACAGACAACTGCTTTATTATTGCATCCACTCAGTATGTATCCATTACAGGTATTTTTCTAATTAAATTAATTTGAAAAGACTTACATACCCCAAGGTCTCACTGGTTGTTTTTGTTGTGCAGAGCATTGGGCTAACTGGGTAAAAAATGCCTGAGTGGTGCAGGCCGGGGATCCTGTATTCATGAGTCCAATATTTGTGTGCATTAAAGGTGTTATAATGCTTTTAAAAAATAAATAACTACTGCTGTTCCACTTGCTCATGAATAATCTCTTATTCTTCAACTGTAAGAGAGCCAGGCAATAATCAACAGATGCGGCACAGAGGAGGAGATTGGAGAGGAAAGAGAAAGCCATTTGCTTTTGTAAAAAATAAATCAACAGCCTGGATTCTCTGGGGTGGACTACACTTACATTGTTTTCCTAATAAAAGGAAAGTTTTTTATTTCTTTAATTTTTGGGGGGATATCATGACTTTCTGCAGACTATGGGGAAAGCCAAACTCTCGGACTGGATGACAGGAACAAACAGAAATACTCAGATGTGGGGAGCATGACAGTTCGCTCCCGCAATTTCATACCATGTCATTTCACTCCCGACTATACACTCCTGCGTCAATTCATTCCTATGACCCTATCCACCTACGACAATTCGCTCCCGCATTATCACAGAATGGCATCAGTGGTGGTTTTTGATTGATTGAGTGAGACCAGTTACAGTACAGTCACATACAGTATTTAACTAGTAGGGGAGACAAACTCATTTTCTCCATGGTCCATATCGGGCAAAACGTAGCTACCAGGCACAGCAGCTCCTACCTCCAAATCAGAAGGTAGTAATGAGAGGTACAACTCACTTTCTACGGAGTCTGAATAATGAAATACTGCATTTTTACTCGGTGTGACAGTGTGACAGGAGCAGAAACAGAGGAGGCAGAGGGGACAGAAAAGGCAACCAGAGTAGAGGAAAACAGCTTCTCCAATATGCACTAGAGACTGTGTCTTACATCTTGGCAGGTAACTCTGTGTTAATCAGTTACCCAAATTGTCAGCACGTCTAAAAACCAAACGTGGAAAGTTTTTTACATACATTATTTCAGATACTGAATTCTTAGCCTGCAAAACGTCATTTTTATTATAACCTTGTTCCAAAATTTCCTTTCCAAATCCCCTGCTCAGTGCTCATAGCTGCTGTCATTGCTACAGTTGTGATATGCTCTTATGAACTGACTTTTACAGTATTATTTGAATCGAGACAGAGGTAGAGGACCCCCAGACTGAGTTTTTGGTGAACCTAGCCCAATTTGTCTTAGAATTTAATACATTTATGTTTCAGAGGCAATACTGTCTTCAAATCAGTGGCACTGCCACGGGGGCATTTTTCCCATAGATGACAATGAATACAGCGGGAGCGAATTGTCGTAGGCGGATAGTGTCTTAGGGATGAATTGACGTGGGAGTGTATAGTCGGGAGTGAATTGTCGCGGTATGAAATCACGGGAGCGAATTGTCATGTACCCCCAGATGTGGGTGGTAAACTGCAGGGAGGCTGGCAGGAAGCTGGACCCCCTAGTGCACACTCCCAATATATATACTGTGCGATAGATAGATAGATAGATAGATAGATAGATAGATAGATAGATAGATAGATAGATAGATAGATAGATTGTTTTGCAGGCTTAATTGCAGCAGACAATTGTGGCAATTTTTCTATATATGTTTTTACTCAAAAAATAAATCTGAGCTTTGAGAGGTGAGAGAGAACAGAGTGAGAAGAAATGATGCTGATGTGTGAGGAGTGAAAGGGAACATCGTGAGTAGAGAGAGAGAGAGAGAGAGAGAGTGCAAGCACTGCAAGATGAAGCTGTGATCCAGAGAGTCAGAGGAACAGTTTAACTGTATTTAAAAATAAAGATATTGTTGAAAGGTTTCAAAAAATAAAGACATTGTTTTTTCTTGTGGGGGTGTATGTTACAAATACTGGAGAAGCACAGATGAAATAGGTGTGGAGAGCGGCAGCAAGCAGAATGGGTCCAATCTGCCAAATTCTTCTGGCGAGCTGGGAGGCAAGCAATACTGGGAAACAGTTGAAAAAGTTAAAAGAAAGTGAGCAGTTTGGTGCTGCAGCAAGTGGAGAAAGAGAGAGTTTAAGGTGGTGGTGGTGGGAAATAAATACTGTGGCTGTAGAAAAAAAATGCACAACGCACAATAACCAGACTCCACTACTGAAGAAAACAACTCCGTTCTAACTGGATTTCCGCTCTCGCTTAGAAGCAATGCCTGCTCTCTCTCTCTCTCTCTCCACTCGCTCTGCTACCTCTTGCTGCTCACATGCCAGCATCGTTTCTCCTCACTGTTCCCCCTCACGTCTCAAAGTTCAGCTTCATTTTTTGATAAAAACAAATATAAAAAAAATGACCGCAATGCAAAATAACCAGACTGCAAGTACTGAAGACAATGGGGATGGCGATCAGCTGGGGTGCCACTAGACCACAAATAATTATTAAATTCTTTGGGAACAGTGACCTGTGGATGGAGGTGCCACTAGATGCCAGGGGTGGCATTGGAGTGTGGAGGTGGCACCAAACAACAGGGAAACAGCAGCTCACAGGGCACACTGCAACCAGCAGCACAAATTCAGCTGTGGCTGCAGACGTCAAGAAATTCCCATTGTTCTCATACAGAGATCATGGGGGAAGCACTCCTCTCACTAAGCTGGGTACCTGGGATTTTGAGTGCCTAGCAAATGTATTTGTGGGCATCAGGCTTAAAAACAAACATCAGAATCTAGATAAATGGGCCCGTTTAGCTATGTTCTGATGTTTGTTTTTTGAAATCCCTGAAGTTTTATGTGTTTTTCATGTTTGCTAGTTTGTGGAAAACAGTAACAAGATGGCGGCTGGCATGGCACAAAAATGTCTGGCCCCTGCCAATTTAGTGGTTGTCATAGTGTACTGCAGTGACCCTATTATGGTCCTTTCTTTTCCTCCAAGTCTGCTGCAGCAGCATTCTTCCTTAATTTATTTGTCTTTCTCTTTCTCTCTTTGTTGTTCCCCTTTGTTCAGGAAGGTCATCTGAATGAGATTCTCACTATCCCTTTACCTCGAGGGGCCATATAGGAGCTATTGCTAGTACGCCCCCCAGGAATCTAGTAGAAATTCCTGTAGAAACCCAAATGTGCAAATGTACAAAAGCACATTGCTTGTGTTTATATTTGCCCTTCCCATGTCTAGGGGATGAGAAATTAAGAAAGACTAAGGAGTGGCCACTGTTATGTATTTTAAATCCATTGAGGCAGTCTTGAAGCTGCTAAATAAAAAAATAGCTCGCTTACCTTTTTCATCTGCGGTAAGCCTTGTAAAGGAAGCCCCGTTTAGTTGCTCTGAGTGAAACGCTGCCCGATGATGCGCACATTCCAGCAGTCAGGAGCGTTGTTCTTTAAGTTACTGCTCGATGATGCACACGTTCGAGCAGTGCTAGCAGTAGAAATTGTATGTACAGCTTTTGTGTTTTTTTTTTCTTTCTAACTGTATTTACCAGCCAATGCTATTGCAGCTTAGTGCAAGGTTTTGGTAATTAGGGGAAAGAGGTATCCAGAAAAGAAGTAAACAGTCCCTGAAATAAAACACCATGAAATAGAAGCAAACAGACAAGGTACTTGCTTGTATTTCTAGATGTTGGTCTGCTGAAGTGCTTTAGTGACTAGAAGCACTGTTCTGAATTATTCTTTTAAAACATGCCCAGCGTGCTGTACCCTGTAGATTCTGTTCAGGTATGAGCAGCAGAAACGATAAACAGTACTAGTGATGCAGGAGAAAAAGCTGAGGCTGTAAAAAGTACCATGAAATGTTGTAATAGCCCTTGAAATAGCAGCATTGCATTTAGCCACAGTTTAAACCTGGGGATTTTTCTTTTTTATTTATTTATTTATTTAGATTTTGTTAACCAGGTAAAACCCACTGAGACCAGAGGTCCCTTTTTCAGGGGCGACCCGGGGTGAGTACACCAACTACTTTACATTAGGTACAGTATGCAGCTTAAAAATACATATACAGTTTGTACAGGAGCCTAGGTAACAGTAAGGCAGAGACAGAGAGCATACAGCAAGTAACAGAGTCGGAGAACATGCATTGTCAGTGGGGTACATTAGTCCACAGTCTAAAATACATACTCAGTTTGTACAGGAGGCAAGGGGACGGTAAGCCGGTGAATATTTATTTCCTTTAGGCAAGTTTCTGTATTGCTATTACTTGGAAATTAGGCCTCAGGCCCCAGTAATGGATAAACGGGCAGGGAATCCTGTATTTATAAACACAGTAACAGAATGTTACAGGAATGCACTGTTTGGTCCTATACTTTTACTGTTATTTTCAGCATTACCTGTATAATTTATTCTCAAAATACACAACAGAGTTTGTCTGAGAAACAAATACAATTATCACTAAATATATAAAGCTGCTAGGATATCTTAAAGCAATACTGTTTGTTTTGTTTCATTTGTTTCCTTGCCATGTATGAAATGAAATACATTACATCTGTCAGGGGAACCAAGGCTGTTGCTGCTTACCTGAGCTGAGGACTCTCCTCCTTGAACTCTCCAGTGCTTCTAAGTGCCGGCCAGCCCTTTCTCTCCTATAGTTGTACTGGCCAGCTCAAGGGGAGGAGTCTACAGCTACAGCTAGACAGTAAACACCTTGATATCTGTATTATTTTTATATTTTTTACTAGTATTAATGTTGTTTGCAAAAAGAAAGCACTTTCGTAGTTTCATGTATTAGAAAGATGTTGTATAAAACATAATAAATGTTTTGAATAATTATGGGTGGGGCTTCAGGCAATCACCTGACCCCTACTAGTATAAAAGAAGTGCTCTTGACTCAATAAATCAGATGCGTGGTGGAGTCAGAGAGCTGCTGCTGGCCTACCGTCCTCTAGCTTTTACTAGTGAGATGTTTCCATTTGTTTGTTTTTTTGTTCTGCTATACTGATGTTTGTTGTTTTGTTGAAACCAGTTCGTTTTTCTTTTATTTGACATTTGAGATTGGGATTGTCATGGCTCTGAACATGTCCGCCAGGCTGGGCGTGCTGTGAATCACTCTATGAGCTACTCCACGGTTTTTGTGTGCTTTAGATTAGATTTTAATGGTTTTAAGTGGTAGATGTTTAGATGCTGAAAGCTTTTACTAACACCTTGTGAGTTTTATCAAATTTGACCATCCTTTTGTTGAATTTGACCATCCTTTTTTTTTTTATGGATGCGTTTCTCTGTGTGGCTTGAGTGCATTGTAAGTGCGCTATAAGTACGCTGAACTAGAGAACTGAGAATGTTGTTGGAATTGCTGGAGGATTCTATACATTTCCCTGTGCTATGGAATGGAATTCGGTCTGCTCATTTGAGCACCAATTTTGGATAGATACTGAAGTTCTAAGTGTATGAAGATGTTGTTGCATGGAAAAGCAGTTAACCTGTTTTGTTCAACGTCCCATTTGTTGAAAGGCATCTGTGCGCAGGGACTAAGGATTCTGCAAGCTGACAGCAGGGCTGAGTTGGAGATCGCCCTTAGGATATAATTTTAATTAATTTACATCCTAGTTCTTTCTACTGGTGGCTTTCTCATCACTCTGGCTGTAAAGTGAAGTATAACGGACTTGGCTGTATGGATAACTGTTGCCGGATTATTCAGTGGATTTAGGGGTGGCAGAAACTTGATTTGGGACTAAGTGGAGTTGTCCCAATCTGTCTGGCAGTTTGTGCAGTTGGTTGTAGTGGCACGGGGATTCTGGTCTTGCTCACTGGGGAGTCGGTGTTGAGGGTTGAGCCCTAGGGTTCTCTGGGGGGCCTGTAGTTTGATGGGCCCTACCGGGGATCTTTGTGGGTAGCTGCTATGGCCGGCAGCTGTCCGCCAGGTCAGTTTGTTTGGGCTGTTCTGGTCCCAGAGTGGTGTCTGACCCTGAAGAGGCTTTTCAGAGGAACTTTTATCTTTGGAACTTTGGACTCCTGTTCTTTGTTCTGATTTATGGTCAGAATGTCTTTATTTCATTTACTTACTGACAGTGAGAGTGTCAAATAATTTTTCCAGACTCTAGTAGTGAGAGTGCATGAGGGCTGGAATTGGGGGTTTATTTTGTTTTACTTACCTTGGAAGAAGATCTCCCAAGAGGACTGTCCTTTCCTGATCTGTGGTGAGAGGACCTCTGGACTCGGACATGTGAAATCTCTTCCTAAATGGTTTTATGCTTTACTAGTTTTAAGCTTGTTTACATTAATTGTGTTTATTGAAATACTTCTTTTTTCTTTATTATTTTATTTTCTTTGGTTTTATGTTAATTATCAAGGGGGGTTAAAAATAGTTACTATGTTAGTAGGATTTGGTAGGATTGTGTACTGGTTTATATATAATTGATTATTATTATTATGGTTGATAAATAATGTTGATAAGGAAAGTCTTGTTAAGCTGAGTGGCAACCATATCACGAGGGGGCGCAGTCTTAAGCTGGAGTGTGTGAGGTTTAGGAGGGATGTCAGAAAGCACTTCTTCACAGAAAGGGTGGTGGACACTTGGAATACGCTGCCGGAAGAGGTCATCTCGTTAAAGACAGTGAGCAGTTTTAAGAGAGGCTGGGGGAAGATAAGAATCATGGGTAGGGAGGATAGGAGGAGTGGGGAGGGAGGGCAGGGACATTAGCTCAAGCTGTGGACCCCGCAATACAAGTAGACTTGATAGACTAAATGGCCTCCTTCTGCTGGCTTCTTCGTATGTTTGTATGTTCATATTTTATTTTATTATTTTCTTTTATGTTTTTGGTTTTGTTTTGAACAATTGGATAGTTTGAGGAGGGTTCCTTGTTTTTAAAATGTGTTGGGGCTCTGCCTCCATGGCTGTGTGCTATTTGTCCTCCACCCTTCATGCCCTTTGCCCCTTTTCCCTTCCCCACCTCAGTTTACAACTTACCTGCACTGTAGGGCACTGGGTATTGTGTGGAATAATCCAGGAGGGGCATGGGGGCATGAACAGTGGGGGACGAATGAGGGAGGCCACTGCATTGGGGTAATGAAATCCAGGAGATGCCCTAGGGTGAAATGGAACCAGGACCATGGCTTGTCATGTCTGGTTTCAATACCCAAGGACACTACAAATAATGGTAGGCAGGTGGTCTGGGCAGCCTGGGAAGTTCATCCAACTTGGGCGGTGTTATGCAATGCCTGGTCCATTAAAAATAAGACTGCAATTATTGCAGATCTTGTTAAATCAGTGGACCTGACTTGCATCACTGAGACCTGCCTGGATGAGAATTCTGGCCCCATCTCAGAGGCTGCAGTTCATGCTGGGTACTCGGTGATACACCGCACAAGATTGGATTGCGGGGGATGGGGTGGTGGTCTGCTTTAAGTCTAAACTTAACCTCACAAATGTACCAATGGGGGAGACTGAGTCATTTGAGTGTACCGTGGTGGCAGGTGTAGGCTGTAGGATCATTCTCATCTACCATCCACCCGGTAATGAGAAAAGATTCCTCCAGGAAGTTGCAGACTTCATCGTCGACATGTCATTTGAGTCACCTAGGCTGATGGTCCTGGGCAACTTTAACGCCAGGTCGATGACAAACTTTCGCATTTTGGTCAGCACTTCCTCCAGTTGATGACATCTCTGGGCCTCACACAGGTTGTTTCCACTGCCACTCACAATCAGGGTCACTCTTTTGACTTAGTCTTCCTCCTGGGGATTGAGGCCTCCAACTTGGGGGTAGAACCAGTTGGATGGTCTGATCATTACACTGTGAGGTTTAGTTTTAGCACCCCCCCTTTTGTAGGCCAACCCCTGTAGAGATGATTCAGTACTGCCCTTTGTGAGATATAAATTCTCAAGGCCTAAAGGTGGTCCTGGATCTCTCGTCCTTCTCAAAGGCAAATAATGACCCAGAAGCCCTCATGGTGGCTTATAATTTGGCCATTATGGTGGCTCTGGATGTCATTGCTCCTGTCCATGTTCATCCACTCTCCCTTCACCCTCGATCCCCATGGTTTGATGGGACTCTGAGGGAAATGTGGTGACTTGGACAAAGGTTCGATCATTGCTGGCAGAAGTCTGCTCTTGATGCTGACCGCCTTAGATTGATGGACCATTATCAAGTCTATCAATCCGAAATCTCCCATAAGAAGGCAGAGTTCCTGTCCAGGGAGATTGCAGTTGCTCAAAATCGACCAGTTCAGCTGTTCCGAACTGTGGACAGACTGTGCACCCCAGCCTGTGTACAAGTCCAGAAAGCTTTTTCACAAGAAGAGTGTGAAGAACTTGCTCGATTTTTTGCAAATAAGGTGGCCGACATCAGATCAGCTTTCTGACCAGCACACTCTATGGGCGCTACTGTAGACCAGTGCAGGTTTGCATATCTTGGTCTTTCTTGGAGTACCTTTGGTCGGCCGGCCTTCCTGGATGTCATGCAGATTGTCCAGAGTGTGCACCCTACATGCTGTAGTTTGAATCCAGGACCTACTTCCCTAATTTTGGGTTGTAGTGATGTCTTTGGCCCCGGTTCTAGCTCAGATAGTCTTGTGCTCCTTAGAGACAGGTGAGTTTCCAAGCTCCCTAAAAGAGGTGGTGGTAACACAACTTTTGAATAAAGCTTCTTTGGACCCAGACTGCCTTGCTAACTACAGATTAATCTCTAACCTTCCCTTTATGGGGAAGGTGATTGAGAAAGTAGTGGCCACACAGTTGGAGGACCATTTGACCATCCAAGCTATCTATGAACTCCTCTAGTCTGGATTTTGAAAGAAGCATAGTATCAAGACAGCTCTGGTTCGGGTGCTCAGTGATCTTCTGATGGCAAGAGATAGGAGGAGCTGCTCCATCTTGGTCCTCCTAGATCTCTCATCAGCGTTTGACACTGTGGACCATGGGGTACTGCTTGATCGCATGAGGTTCATTTGTGGACTGTCAAGTGTGGTCCTCAAGCGGTTTACATAGTTTCTCACAGGAATATCTCAGAGGGTGGTGTCCAGGTTTTTTTCCTAGGACCCGGTCTCTTTATCGTGAGGAGTTCCTCAGGGATGAGTGCTGTCCCCTACGTTGTTCACAGTGTATATGCTGCCCCTCGGAGACATTGTGAGAAGGTATGGGCTGAGGTTTCACTGCTATGCAGATGATACCCAGCTCTACCTTTCTTTTGCCCCCAATCAGGATGGAGCTGTCTTGGTCTTTAATAACTGTCGTGCTGAAATCAAGGAGTGGATGAATACCAGTTGGTTAAAGTTGAACTCTGATAAGACTGAGGTATTGGTAATGGATTTGGGTCACTGGACAGAGAGGTTGGGTGGGGTTCACCCTCTGGCTTATACCTTGGGGGTGAGCCACTCCCAACCTTTTAACAGGTGCAGAATCTGGGGGTAATTTTTGATGATGGGCTAACCATGCATTCTCAGATGTCGGCTGTAGTCAAATCCTCATTTTACCATCTGAGGAATATCACCAGGATCAGGCACCTTGTTTCATCCGGTGACCTTCCCACTTTGATCCACGCTTTTGTGACCTCATACTTGGACTACTGCAACTCCCTGTACCTAGGGCTACCTGGGGTGGAAATCTGCTCCCTGCAGCTAGTGCAGAATGCCGTGGCACGGCTGTTGACGGGATCCTCGAGGTCCTGTCATATATCGTCAGTTCTGTGCGGACTGCACTGGCTGCCAGTTCAGTGGTGGATCACCTTTAAGGTCAGTCTTCTGACTTTCAAAGCCCTACACGGACTTGGCCCAGACTACCTGAAAGAGCTCCTGGTTCCTCATTGCCTAGGGCGATCGCTCCACTCAGCCAACGAGGGGTTGCTAGAGATTCTGAGGGTACATTTGAAATCTTCCAGGGATAGAACATTTATGTATGCTGCCCCTAGCCTCTGGAATTCTCTACCCCATCAGTTACATGAGCACATGACTGTGGAGGGCTTCAAACAAGCACTGAAAACCTGGTTATGGAATCAAGCCTATGGTATTTAACTGATGAAAGATTTTGATGTTTACATTAGTTGTTTCTGAGATGTTCTGTTGATTATGTTGTTGTTAAATTTTGTGATTATGTGATTTTAACTCTGTTAGGAGCCTTGGCTTTTGAAAGGCGCCATTTAAATAAAGTTTAGTATTATTATTATTCTTTTGGAATAGATCAACTGCTGGGCTTTTGCCTTGCTTTTCAACCTGCATCCTGTTGTTGTCCATCATTTCCCGCAAATCCATAACAGTGGTGTTAGAAGTGGGATTTGAGAAGCATTGGACATCAGAGGAATCTTTGGCTTTGGGTAGCCTTTACTACATAGTGGACAGTTTATGCATCTCCCAGTGGTTAAGGGGCAACCTGAGAGACCCAGTGGCATTTTAAACTGGAAGATGGTGGAACAGCTGGGAGAACCCCTTGTTGCAGGACTTGAGGATGTCAGAAGGAAATGATTCCAATGAAGAAGGAAGGAGAAGAAGAAGGGGCAACTGGTGGACCCCCTGAGGAAAGACCTCCTGAAGATGTGCCTCTGGAAGACTTATGGGACTTGTTGAGATGGCTTTGTTTTAAGCAAGTTGAAATGGACAGGAAACATGAGCAGACATTGAGGGCCATCCATGCTATGGGAACCCGGCAACCCTCGTCAACTGACTCCATGAAGGACATTAAGCTGATGAAATTGGGTGAGTCTGATGAAACTGAATCTTATTTAATGACTTTTGAGAGGGTGGTACAAGCATGTGGGCAGTCAAGGGATCAGTGGGTCATCCAGTTTGCCCCCTACTTAACTGGCAAGACGCAACTGGCCTATAGCCACATGGACAGTCAGCAAGCCAATAATTATGATGCTGTAAAGCAAGAAATATTACAGCGCTATGATATTAGTCCTGAGACCTACAGGCAGCAGTTTAGAACTCTTAAATATCACAGCACAGATAACCACAGGGAAGTGTATGTCTGGCTTAAGGGACTGTGCCATAAATGGCTACAACCAGGACTGAAAAGACAAGAACAAATCCTGGAAATGATAATACTGGAGCAGTGTGTGAGGGTTCTGCCATCAGGCATGCAAACATGGGTTAGGGAGTACCACCCAGAGACTGCAGAAAAGGCTATTTCCCTTGCTGAGGACTACCTGGCTGCTCAGCAGAATAGACAAAAGAGATATTCTGGGACAAGTAATTCTGTTGTAAGAACCAATTCTAGTATACCTGTTTCACCAGGGACTGCAGGGAATAATGAAACCTTTAAGTCAGAACAGCCCTTCAACTCAGAAATAATTTGTAGAGAGTGCCAAGGGAAGGGCCCTATCATTAGGAATTGCCCCAAAAGAAAAAACACATCCACTCAGCTAGCGCTAGCCAACTGGGGTTGATGTATGCTCCCTGTTACTATTGGGCAGAAAGTGGTGAATGGACTAGTGGACTCAGGAAGCAGACAGTCCCTGGTCAAAGCAGAAGTGATAGAAAAAGAACTGTCCAGTTTCACTAGGACTGATGTGACATGCATCCATGGGGATACCCATTATTACCCCATTACCAAGTAAAACTGACCATCTGAGGAGCTAGTCACCATTTGAATGTCGGTGTGGTACAAACTCTTCCTGTCCCTGTTGTCATCAGACAGGGTCATCCTGACTTTAAGGCATTTGTTTCTGACATTTGTGATGTAAGTGCTGTGACCACCAGGTACCAAGCTAAACAGTTAGAACAGTGGGCAAGAGTCTTCCCTTTTGATGAAGAACTGTATGGGCCTCCAGGGAAGACCCAAAAAACAAAGAGAGAAAAACAAAGGGACATAAATTAGTGGACTTTAGATCATATGGACATAAGTAAAGACATAATTAATGACCAAAAGAGTAATGTGTTTGGTATGGAACAAAAAATGGATGTCACTTTAACCTCTCTTTTCCAGCAGGTGGGACAAGATTTCGGTAAAGGGATAACTTATAAAATGAATAAGGCAGTGCTGTATAGAGAATGTACCAATCCCAATACAGAGGAAGTAACAGACCAAATGATAGTCCCTAGTAAGTACAGAAGTCAACTGTTATATTTGGCACATGACATTCCCCTTGCTGGAAACATGGGCAGAGATCACACTTTAAACCGCCTTCTTCTGTAATTCTATTGGCCTGACATTCATGAACAGGTGGCAGATTATTGACGGAGTTGCCAGGAATGCCAGAAGGTGGCAACGATCACAAAAAAGGATACAGTGCCTCTGCACCCTCTCCCTTTAATCACAACACCATTTGAATGCATAACCATGGGTACTGTTAGACCCTTACAAAAAAGTGCAAAGGGTAACCATTTCATTCTGGTTATTTGTGACTATGCAACCAAAAATCCCAAAGCTGTGCCTTTAAGGACAGTAACAGCAGAAAAAATAGCTGATGAATTGGGTAAACTGTTCAGTCATGTAGGAGTCCCTGCTGAGATCCTATTGGATCATGGAAGTATTTTTTGTTCCAGGCTCCTACAACGACTGTACAAAACCTTGTACATAGAAACCCTCCATACCTCACCATACCATCCCCAGACTGATGGGTTAGTAGAACGTTTCAATTAAACACTGAAAAAGATGTTAATAAAGTTTGTTCAGGAGGAAGGGAAGCAATGGGACATCTATTTACCCTTCCTCCTGTTTGCTTACAGTGAGGTACTTCAGGTGTCTACTGGGTTTTCACCCTTTGAGTTGCTATATGGGAGAAACCCAAGGGGACTCCTGGATATCATAAAAGAGGAGTGGGAGGACAATAAAGGGAGTGGAGATCAAAATACTTTGGATTACATGACCCAGCACTGGGAAAGACTGCTGAAATACAGTAAGCTGGCACAGCAGCAGAATGCAGAAAGACAAATAAACCAGAAGCTGCAATATGACCAGGGAGTGGGTCATAAGGTATTCCAAGCAGGTGAACAGGTACTGTTATTGTTACCAAGCTTCGAAAATAAATTGTTGATGACTTGGCAGGATCACTACAGAGTCTTGAGGCAAACTGGCCCTGTCAATTATGAAATTGAATTGACAGACAGAAAAGCAGAAAAGGGGATTTACCATGCCAACCTCTTAAAGAAATGGCATCAAAGACCAGTGCCTGGACTGTATGTGTACCCTGACCAAAAGGAAAATGAGATGGACATGGCATATCAAAGGCTGGAGCAACAAGGGGAGATGGGTGATTTAAATATAAACGTGCAGCTAGAACCGCACCAGAAACAATCTCTAGACCAGGTGTTATTGCGTTTTCAGGACACCTTTACCAATATTCCTGGTAAAGTGTCAGGTATTGAGCACCACATTGAAGTCACCCAAACAACATCCCTTAGACAAAAACCTTATAGACTGCCAGAGAAAATACATCAGGATGTGGTACAGAAAGTAAAGAAAATGCACCAACTAGGGGTGATAGAGCTCTCTAGGAGTCAATGGTCTTTCTCAATAGTTGTAGTTGAAATAAAAGAAGGGGGCATCAGGATATGTTTAGATTTTCAAAGGTTGAATGCCATCTCAAAGTCTGATGCCTATCCCATGCCTACGATAGATGATATCATAGACCGGTTAGGGAATGCCCAGTACATTATTACTTTTGACTTAACTAAGGGCTACTGGCAGATTCCCTTGGATAAAACATCTAAAGAAAAGGCGGCATTCAGTACACCCATAGGATTGTTTCATTTCAACACCATGCCCTTTGGATTGCACAGTGCCCCTGCCACCTTTCAGAGGTTTATGGACTGTGTATTACAACCACATGCAGCATACTGCTCGGCATATCTTGATGATGTTGTTGTGTTTAATCCTATCTGGGAGGACCATGTACACCAAGCAGTACTGCAGGTTATCATGCAGGCTGGCCTAACCATAAACCCTTAAAAGTGTTCCACTGGGATGCAAGAAACCAGATATCTTGGTTTTGTAACAGGTCATGGACAGGTTAAGCCAGAGATAGGCAAGGTAGATGCCATAGTTAAACTCCCTCAACCTATAACCAAGAAACATGTAAGATCTTTCTTAGGGTTAGCTGGGTACTATCGGCAATTCATTCCCAGTTTTGCCATGATAGCTGCCCCTCTAACAGATATTACCAAGAAAAACAATCCAATAAAAGTGAAGTGAACTCCTGAACATGAGGAAGCTTTTTGTACCATAAAAGCTAGGCTATGTGCCTTCCCAGTTTTAAAGACCCCAGACTTTAAGTTGCCTTTTTTGGTACAAACTGATGCCTTGGACACTGGCATTGGGGCTGTCCTCTCACAACTGTTAGATGGAGAGGAGCATCCTATTATATTAATAAGTAGGAAATTGCATGCAAGGGAATCTCGTTACTCCACTATCGAAAAGGAGTGCCTTGCTAAAAAATGGGCCATTGAGGCCTTAAAGTTTTATTTGTGGGGATAAGAATTTGAGGTCATCACTGACCACAGCCCATTATGCTGGTTACAAATAATGAAAGATAAAAACCCACACATAATGCAGGGGTACCTATCTCAAAAATCTCACCGCTTTGACATAGACATAGTGTTGGTAGCCTTAACAAAAATGCGGATTTCATGTCCCATTACGGAGCAGATTTGCAAGTACAGGCACAGTCAGATCCTGGGGTAAGTGATAATGTAATAGATTGAGGGTGTTGACCTAGATTAAAAAACTCTCAGTAAGAGTTTGTATCTTTATAAGGGACCCCAGGGTGAAGCTTTGGGAGTGGGTGGGCTGAAGTTCCATCTCTCTCCGGAGAGATCTGACACTATGCCTGTAGGATAGCTTAGGAAACCCATTGATTGTATCCCCTGGTTTCCTCTTGGGTAAGAAGGTGTCTGTCATAGTATACTGCGATGACCCCATTATGGTCCTTTCTTTTCCTCCAAGTCTGCTGCAACAGTGTTCTCCCTTAATCTATCTGTTTTTCTCTTTCTCTTTTTCTGTCTTTGTTGTTCCCTCTTGTTCAGGAAGGCCACCTGAATGAGATTCTCACTATCCCTTTACCTCGAGTGGCCGTACTGTAGCTATTGCTAGTACGCCCCCCCCCCAGGAATCTAGTAGAAATTCCTATAGAAACCCAAATGTGCAAAATGTACAAAAGCACATTGCTTGTGTTTATATATGCCCTTCCCATGTCTAGAGGATGAGAAATTAAGAAAGACTAAGGAGTGGCCACTGTTATGTATTTTAAATCCACTGGGGAAGTCTTGAAGCTGCAAAATAAAAAAATACCTGCTTACCTTTTTTATCTGTGGTAAGCCTTGTAAAGGAAGCCCCGTTTAGATGCTCTGAGTGAAATGCTGCCCGATGATGCACATGTTCGAGCAGTCAGGAGCATTGTTCTTTATGTTACTGCTCGACGATGCGCACGTTCGAGCAATACTAGCAGTAGAAATTGTATGTATCGCTTTTGTGTTTGTTTTTCTTTTTCCCTGTATTTATCAGCCAATGCTATCGCAGCTTAGTGCAAGGTTCTGGTAATTAGGGGAAAGAGATATCCAGAAAAGAAGTAAACAGTCCCTGAAATAAAATGCCACGGAATGGAAGCAAACAGACAAGGTATTTGTTTGTATTTCTAGACGTTGGTCTGCTGAAGTGCTTTGGCGACTAAAAGCACTGTTCTGAATTATTGTTTTAAAACATGTCCAGCGTGCTGTACCCTGTACAGTCTGTTCAGGTATGAGCAGTAGAAATGATCAACAGTACTAGTGATGCAGAAAAAAGTTGAGACTGTAAAAAGTAGCTTGCAACATTGTAATAGCCCTTGAAATAACAGCATTGTCTTTAGCCACAGTTTAAACCTGGGGATTTTTCTTTTTGAATATTTATATCCTCTAGGCAAGTTTCTGTGCTGCTGTTACTTGGAAATTAGGCCTCAGGCTCCAGTAATGGATAAACGGGCAGGGAATCCTGTGTTTATAAACACAATAACAGAATGTTACAGGGATGCACTGTTTAGTCCTATACTTTTACTGTTATTTTCAGCATTACCTGTATATTTTATTCTCAAAACACACAGCAGAGTTTGTCTGAGAAACAAATACAATTATCACAAAATATATGAGGCTGCTAGGATATCTTAAATCAATACTGTTTGTTTTGTTTCATTTGTTTCCTTGCCATGTATGAAATGAAATACATTGCATTTGTCAGGGGAACCAAGGCTGTTGCTGCTTACCTGAGCTGAGGACTCTCCTCCTTGAACTCTCCAGTGTTTCTAATTGCTGGCCGGCCCTTTCTCTCCTATAGTTGTACTGGTGAGCTCAAGGGGAGGAGCCTACAGCTACAGCTAGACAGTAAACACCTTGATATCTGTATTATTTTTATATCTTTGACTAGTAATAATGTTGTTTTCAAAAAGAAAGCACTCTTGTAGTTTCAAGTATTAAAATGATGTTGTATAAAATATAATAAATGTTCTGAATAATTATGGGTGGGGCTTCAGGCTATCACCTGACCCCTTCTAGTATAAAAGAAGTGCTCTTAAACTCTGTAGATCAGATGTGTGGTGGAGTCAGAGAGCTGCTGCCCTACCGTCCTCTAGCTTTTACTAGAGGGATGTTTCCTTTTGTTTTTTTTTTGTTCTGCTATACTGATGTTTATTGTTTTGTCAAAACCAATTCCTTTTTCTTTTATTTGACATTCCGCTGCAATAAATCAACTGCTGAGATTTTGCCTTGCTTTTCAACCTGCATCCTGTTGTTGTTGTCCATCATTTCCCACAAATCCATGACAGTGGCACAAAAGCAAAAATGAGCATTTGTGGCACCAAATTTTTACTTTCACTGAGCATTCTTATCTGAAAAACCTTACTTCGCATGCCCAGGTCGGAAAACACTAAATTTTAAAGCATTATAACTTGGGAACTCTTTAAAACTTTTTCACCAGACCTATCAAAGGCATTACCTTGGGACATGACACATGTCCCCTACAAGTTTGGAGGAAAAATTCTATTTCATGTAGGTTGTAGGGGGAGAGCAAAAATACAGGTTACTCACCTGTAACAGGAGTTCTAGGAATGGTATATGTTGTTCATCCACACTTTCTGGCAGGTATCCTTGCCGCTTTAAGTCTTGCCGGAAGGTCTTCAAGCTGGCTCCTCCCACCCACCCAGGCGGTAAAACTCCGGCTCCACCCCATGACACCAGATCTGCCTCATTGGAAGCTCAGGTTGTGCCGGCTGGGAGGTTTGTGAGTCAGGATGAACAACATACCATTCCTAGAACTCCTGTTACAGGTGAGTAACCTGTATTTCTAGGGACATGGATATGTTGTTCATCCACACTTTCTGGCAGACTCCTAGCAGTTCTCTGGGAGGAGGGAGGCAAGGCGCACACCCCTGATACTTACTTGGGAAAGAGAGACTGGAGAACTGAGGCCCCAAAACCAGCATCCCGGCGTGACTCAAGGTCGATGTGGTAGTGGGTAATAAAGGTATGTGCTGACTTTCAGGTAGCAGCCCTGCAGATATCCTGGATAGGAACATCCCTGGAAGCAGCTACCGATGCAGTGGTATGGTGGGTAGAATGAGTTCTTATCCCTCTGGGAGGCTCCATGCCCGCCAACCTATAGCAGAGCTCTATGCAGGAGGTGACCCACCTGCCTATCGTCCGCTTGGCTGCAGGTCTGCCAGGTGCGGCTTCAGCGTAGGGTGACAAACAGCTGGCTAACCCTCTCCCCAATCTCAGTCAGTCCACCTTATATAATAAGCGAGCTGTCTAGGGTCCAAAGTATGGAGCCTATACTCGGCCTCCGAGGTGCGATGGGGTAGAACACCGGCAGAGTCAACACCTGGTTAAGGTGAAACTCTGACATCACCTTTGGAAGGAATTTCAGGTGGAGTCGCAGGACAACCTTGTCCCTGTGGAAGACCAGATAAGGAGACTCGATGGAAAGTGCCTGGAGCTCTCCCATCCTTCTGGCTGATGTGATAGCCACCAAGAAAGGCGGTCTTCCATGACAGGTGTGAAATATTGCACCTGTGCATTGGTTCGAATAGCTTGCCCATGAGCTTGGCCAATACCAGCAGTAGATCCCACGGAGGTGGAGGTTCTCGCACCGGAGGGGAAATGTGGTCAAGGCCTTTGAAAAAGCACCCAACCACCTTCTCCTGTGCCACTGACTGCTTCCCAGCCTGTGCCCGGTAAGCAGAGGTGGCTGCCAGGTGCACCTTAAGGATCGTCGACCAAAGCCCTTGCTGAGAAAGGGACCACAGGTAGTCCAGAATGCTTGCCAAGGGACAGTCGGAAGGGTCCAAGCCCTTCCCCCCTGACACCAAATGGAGAATCTCTTCCATTTGAAGGTGTAGCATTTTCTGGTCGACTCCTTACAGGATGCCTCAATAACGTTGAGGACCTCGTTGGAAAGACCCAAGCCTTGAACTCTAGCCACTCAGGAACCAGGCTGTCAGGTGCAGGAATTGAAGATCCAGATGGAATACCTTCCCCTGGTTGACTGAGATCAGGTCCGGGCAGGCTGGAAGCCGCCTCGGGAGCCTGGAGCTGAGGCTGAGAAGATCTGGATACCAGAACTGGCGGGGCCAGTCTGGGGCTACCAGAATCACCTGTGCCTTGTCCCTCCTCACCTTGAGAAGCACCTTGTGGATCAAGGGAAATGGGGGAAAGGCATAGAAGAGGCCTGGGTCCATGGCCTCAAGAAGGCATCTCCCTGCAGCGAGCCCTGCTGAGGGGGGTGGGCATGGAACAGACTCAGCTTCGCATTCTCCCTGGAGGCAAACAGGTCCACCTGAGGCATGCCCCAGTGGGAGAACAGGTCTTGTACTACCTCCAGCAGGAGATACCACTCGTGAGATGCAGCCCCTATCCGGCTTAGGGCATCAGCCAGGGTGTTGTAGGATCCTGCCACGTGAATGGCTAGGAGATCCACCTCCAGGCTGCACACAAGGGACCATATGCGGAGAGCTTCCTTGCATAACAGCATGGAGCGCATCCCGCCCTGGCGGTTCAGATAGTACATGGTCGTGGTGTTGTCCGTCTGGACCTGAACCACTTGACCCCATGGAAATGGAGTGAAGGCAGTGAGAGCTAGATGGACCACTCGGAGCTCCAGCAGGTTGATGTGGCATTGGGACTCCTGAGGGGACCAGAGGCCATGCGCTCGGTGTTCCCCCAGATGGGTACCCCAACCCATCAGAGATGCATCGTTCGATAGAGAGACCGTTGGCTCGGGGTGGACAAACAGGATGCCCTCCTGCAGATGTGCTGGAATGATCCACCATTGGAGAGTGCTCCATATCTCCTGGGTCACTGTCATGGGCTGGTCCAATGGATCGCATCATTGTGACCATTGGCTGGCCAGTCCCCATTGAAGGGGACGCATGTACCAACGGGCCCAATGGACCACACAGGTGCAGACTGCCATGAGGCCCAGGAGGTGCAGGAAGTCCTGGGCAGGGTGCAATTGCCCAACCAGAAATGATTGGGCAAAGGAGGAAAGAACCTCGGCCCTGTCCACCAGGAGCCGTGCTCTGGCTTGTAGAGAGTTAAGCTCTGCCCCGATGAATAGTATCACCTGCTTTGGCATGAGTTCCGACTTGGCCTCATTGATGAGGAGGCCAACCTGAGAGCAAACCTGGAGGGCCAGATCTCTGGACCGCTCCACCTCCGCTCTGGAGGGGGCTGCAATCAGCCAGTCATCCAGGTAGGGGTACACCTGGACCCTTCAGCGTTGCAGGAACGCTGTCACCACTGCCATGCATTTAGTGAAGACCCTGGGAGCTAGGGAGAGACAGAAGGGCATGGCCCGGAACTCGAAAAGGGATCCCTCCGCTCTGAAGTGGAGGAATCTCTGATGGGATGGATGGATTGGGACATGAAAGAATGCATCCTCAAGGTCCAGGGAACAGAACCACATGCCTCATTCCAAGGATGGGATTATCTGAGACAGAGTGACCATCCTGAAGGTTTGAGACCTTAGGAACTTGTTCAGGTTGTGCAGGTCGAGAATGGGGTGCCAGCCCCCCCATCCATTTTGGGACCAGGAAGTACCTGGACACAAACACCAGGTCTGGAGGAGGATCCGCCACCTTCCTGATCACCTCTTTTTCGAGGAGCAGGGCAATATCGGCTCGGTGGGCCAACAGCAAGGCTGCTGACCCCATGGCCCCCCGAGGGGTGATGGCTCGAAAGGGTGAGGCCTGCTCAAACTCCAGAGGCAGGCCTTTTCCTACCACCTCCAACACCCAGTGGTCCATGGTGATAGCGGACCAGGTGGAAAGGAAGTGGTGGAGCTGTCCCCCCATGGGGGGAACCCAGGGGGGAGTGACAAGGCTGGGGGTGGCACCCCTCAACCCGTCACTGGGCAGGCTTGGAGGAAGAACCAGCCGAGGGACCTCCTGGGCCTTTTCCTCTTTGCTTCCTGTTGGAGGAAGCCACCGGCTTGGGTTTGGGACACCAAGCGTGAGCCTACTGGCCCTGTTGCTGGTGCTGCTGGGCCGGACTAGATGCAGGGACCAAAGGACGAAAGGACTTCTGCTGCTGATGGCGGCCTTTGTCCCTCTGGGCAGAGGTGACCGAGTCCAGGGTGGCATTGGACTTTTCGATCCGCTGGAGGTGTTCCTCCACTCCAGGGCTGAAGAGGTCAGTCTCCAAGAAGGGGACATCCACCAACTTGTGCTGGGTATCCGCCGTGAAGGTGGATATCCTCAGCCACGCCCTGCGTCACATGGCCACCACGGCCGCTACTGACCTGGCACAGGAATCACCTATGTCCAGAGCAGTCTGAAGCTGCTGCTTCACCACCGCCCTACCCAGGTCCCGCACCTGGTGGGCTGTGGTCTGCAGGTCAGGCGGGAGATGAGGAACAACCTCATCCAGGGAGCCCAAGAGGGCGTGGGAGAAGTGTGCCATCAGCATGGCCGAGCTGGTCTGTCGGAGGCCGAGGGAGGATGCAGCGTACACCTTGCACCCGGCAAAGTCCAGCTTTTTGGACTCTTTGTCGGGGGTCTTATCCACATCCCGAGCATTACCGGAACGCCAGAAAATGCTGTCAATGACTAGCCCCTCGGCAGAGAGGTGCTCCGAGAAACCGGGCAAAGAGCCAGTAGGGACCGTATACTTCCTGGCCATCCTGGCCAAGGGCACAGGACAGGAAGCAGGCCACTGCCAAAGCTCCAAGGCTGGGCCAACAATGGCCTCAGCCACCGGAAAGGCCTCCGTGGAGAATCCCTCGTCCAGTATCTCCGCTATGGGATACTTGGCCCATTTGGACACGGGCTCGAGCTGCATCCCGGTAGACTCTGAGATGAGTCGAAGCAGACCCAAGAAGGACGATGGGCTATTGTCCACTGACTGGCCCCCCGGAGGACTCCAGGTCGACCTGCCTGGAGAACAGGGAGGAGTCGTCATCGGATTCCAAAGAGTCTGCGAAGAGCTGCCTCGGCCCTGAGCCACCCTCCACCTGCCGAGGATGGTCGGGAGTGAGGGTGACCGACAACCTGTGGGGCAGGCCGTGACTCAACTGAGAATTCTTGGTCGGTGCCCCCAACTTCGGTTGTGGAGGCGGAGGTTCCACCAGAATCAGTGGAGCAGCTGGTTTTGGCCAAGCAACTGGCCCTGGAGTGGGCAACTTGACTGGAGCGAGTGGTTGCTTTGGTCATTCAGGCGACAGCCACTTGATGGCCGGGGTCTGGACTGGGGTCGGCTTAGGCCCGGACAACAGCAACTGCTGCCACATAAGCTCCTCATAGCACTGGCGTAATTTGCGCCGCAGCCTTCCCTCATCTGAGGAAGAGGACGAGGAGGAACAGTGTCGCCGCTTACCTCGGTATCGAGACCGAGACCGCCGATGTCGGCGGGAACGGCTGGACCGAGAAGAGGTCCGAGACCGAGACCGAGACCCTCGCGGGGACCGAGGGTGGGTATGAGAAGGCGGGGACACCCGCCTTCCTCGCTCGGGCATTTTAACCAGGGACTGCAGCCCAGAAGGCACAGGCAGATCCTCGGTATCCACTGGGGGGACCGATGAAGGAGGGTTGTCGGCTTCTCCAGTCAACAACCCATCTAACGGATCGATAAAAATCTCGACTTCATCAATGGGAGTCTCGGCAGGCTGGCCTGATGGGGGCACCGTGAAGCCAGCAGCCTCAGCCGCAACCTCAACCGAAGTCGACGGTCGGCTGTCCGGGGAAGGGGACCTCTCCCGCTCCCACGAATGCCGACAGTGGGACTTACCTTTCAACTCCTTCTTCTTGGGCCAAGAAGAATGCCCCGATGGCCCCTCTCCTTTCGTGGAAAGGGACTGACAAAGCTCCTTGAACGAAGCTGTATAAGAGGAACTCAGAGAGAGCGGGATAAATGCCGCGGCTGAGGAGGAGGAAGATGTGGCCTGGGCCACCTCCTCCTTGAGGGCGATCATCTGCTCAAGCTGCTCAGCTGAGCCAGCCACCGCAGACACCGCCCAATGAGCCTCTTTTAATTTTACTGGCGGGAAACGTTCCTAGGGGTGCCCGAGCTTTAATTGGGCAGTGCGATCGTCCAGGACATTGGCCGAGAAGGAGCGGCACAACTCGCAGGCCTGCGGGTCATGATCTAGGCCTAGGCAGTAGACGCATGTGGAGTGCAGATCCATCCTGGACATTTTCTGCCCGCAAGGGCACCTCCGAAAGCCAGGAACAGATTTGTCCATCACAGCCACGAGGGAAGATGAAGACCAAAGTTTAGAAAACTTCAAAACCAATTTTGGATGAACCGAAGAGTTAGGATCCAGTCTAAAATGCAGAGCACTAAGGAGGGAACCTGAGTTTCCAAGCGGTAAGGAAGATCTGGCGTCATGGGGCGGAACCGAGAGTTTTACCACCCGGGTGGGTGGGAGGAGCCAGCTTGAAGACCTTCCTGCAAGACTTAAAGTGGCAAGGATACCTACCAGAAAGTGTGGATGAACAACATATCCATGTCCCTAGAAAAAATGTTATGTATAGTAAAAAAGTTAGATTTTTTACCAAAAATGACACATGTGGATCCCAGAAACCTTGCCTCCTATACACCACATACAAAATTTCAGCTCATTCTGTGAAAGGGAGCCAAAGATATTAATGTGCAAAGTTAGGGGTTTAACGTTAAACAGGCTACTCAACCCTAACTATAGGGGTGCTACCATGCCCCTATAATACATAATGTATAATGATGGGTCAATCATGTCTGATTGTTTGTAAAATTGCAATGTCAAAATGATGAACAATACAGTACTAGTCACATTAAACTGTTCCATCAACTCATTGGTGTAGCATTTTTTTTTGTGAAACTACTGGAGTGGCAACTCAAACTGTTGAAGCTTTCAGCTATTTTCCAACCATCCTTCACTGCTTATTCAACTCACATATAACTGTTTAGTGAAAAGGAAGTAGCTGGATTTTCGTGGCATTGTTTATAAATATCTCAGCATTCCTTATGATCATTGTTTATGATAAATATTACAGCATTCTTTAAGAGCATTGTTAATAAATATCGCAGCATTCCTCAAGAGTTGTCTAGTCTGCCTTCTGAAATGAAACTCATAAGCACTCAGCTGAAAATAAAGCTTATAGTACATAATAGCTAGATGCAAACCAATACTAACCTTTTACTGATTCATTGAATTAAACCCTGCACAGATTAGGAAACTCATTGAACAATGCTACACCAGTGAGTTGAGGGAACAGTTTAACGTGACTTGTACTGTACATTTTACCTACTACTATGACATGGTGTGATATGATACAATATGATACGATACAATATGACATGATATGATACATGATATGATAATCTTATATGCAGTAATATGGTATATACTGATCTAATTAATATATGATAATTGTTATTAATTATTTTTTATTTATGTGCCATGGAAACAAGAATCATGAAACTGAAATCCTGGTTTGGACTTGTAGCTTGACTCCCTTCACTCATGCTATTTTCAGAAGTTGCTATTGACAATGTGGGGGGGGGGCTCTGAGGAAGTGGGCAGCATATGCAAGATGACTTTTTTGGGAAACAAGACTATATTCCTGGATGAATCACTTCTATCCTGAGTAGAGGAACTGGTAGCACTTGAAGAAGGAAAAGGGGGAAACTGGTGTGCTTTAGGATTGCTAAGGATGGTTTCATCACCAGATGTACAGGATGACAGCAAAGCAAGGCTGCTTGCACTGCAGTGGGAATGCAACCAGTGGATTTCTGGGAGCTAATTAACCATGGCTTCTTTGGCTGTACTATCATGCACCCCACTCTTATCCAAACAGCCTCCTGACCATGCTTCCCAGTCTCTGTCCCATTATGACCAGCTCTTTCTCCACCAGCACCTCCACTTACAGTACTTGTACTTGGTGGAACTGGCATTGTGTAAATTTATGTGTTCCTTGACACAGTGCACAACAGCCAGTGATACCATAAGTGAGACGGTTGTCTCCAGAAGGAAAAACATATGGTTGAAAGTTGTTTCCAAAGGGGTCTAATGTGTTACATAAGATTTTCTTTTCCTTGCTACTGTTACTTTCATAGGCTTTGTCTGTCAAAGCATTTGAAGAGAATACATAATGCATTCTTTCACAAACATCAACAGATGAATGTAGATACACCAGTAATCACCAATCTGGGAATATTAGGCAAACCAGAAAAGAACTACTGGTTACAATCAGCATCCATAGTTTACTAGTTCATACACCTACACAGACTTCAACACAACTGACCTAAACACAAGTAACATGCAGTACTAGCAGCAATCCAATTACTGACATCTGCATTACAAAAGAAAATGTTATGCTACAATACAGAGAAGTAGGGAGCATTAGAAATGAAGCATCCAGGCTCCATTTTACTCAACAAATCCTATTTAGCTGCATTATAAGTTCCCAGAGAAAAGCAAACCTCTTTCACCTTTGCAGTATAGCCTCTTCTGTTTCAGAAACCTTTCTTCAGAGGTTGGGCTCTCAGCTGAAGGGCTTATATGAAAAATGACTTCAATTAACTGGGGTTTTAAGTAACTTGCTTCTGGCAGTTGCTTTCTTGCTGAAATGATAAATATCTTTTTTAAAAAGCAATTTTCTTTTACTCTTTCATTGCTGCTGTGTATGTTGTGAAAACTATGAAGCAGAGCTGTTGCAAACGTTTCATCAGAAACTAGAAACAAAGTGGATTTCATTGTTGAACTTGTTAAAAAGTTGAAAATTTGGGGTCATTTGTCTTGAAACATTAGCAAGTGTTTTTATTTTTTTAACAAAAGCTGAAAGGACACTTAAGGATTAACTTTTTTTGCACATGCTATGATTAGTTTGATTTTGGAACTGTTGTCTTTAATATGCTGTACTGAATGTGTTTCATATATCATACATACTGACTGTATTTATGTAATCTGTACTTAATGTACCTTACCTGGAGCATGCCTGTAAAATTGGATTTTATTCCCAAATGAGTTTACTCAGTCAATAAATAGTCCATCAGTAAATGAGTCAATCAATCAATATAAACATGGACGTATTGTAGGCAGAAGAAGACTTGGAGTCCATCAAGTCTGTGCATATACTACCTAAGCACAGCAGTGTATCAGTGAGTGTCATAAGTCTGCGATTCTAGATGCAACCCCCCCCATGTTGTTGTCCACCTACCCGCATTTGGGCCCAAAGTCACAAGGCTTCTGTACCTGTCCAAACCCTCCTTAAACCCTTGAACAGACTTTGGCCTTACCATTTCACATGGCAGTCTGTTCCACTTGTATGTTACCCTTTTTGTGAGGAAACATTTCCTAACATCCCTTTTAAAAGTACCCCCTACATGTATATACTCATATCCACTGGTGCCTGAGACACACATACAGTACATCTGAACAGGGTTGACCAGTTACCTCTGTTAATCCCATGGATGTATTTAAAGGCCCCAATTATATTACCCATCTCAGTCTAGGCTGGAGCGTGCATATGTTGAGGCTAGACAGCCAGTCCTCATACATCCTTCCCTGCATACCTACTATCATATTAGTGGCCCTTCTCTGTGGCCTTTCTAAGCAGTTGAAGTTCCTCCTGACTTGGGGGCTCCAGAACTGTGCACAGTACTCCAGGTGTGGCCTCACCAGGGCCTCTGCCATGGCAGCATCACCTCCTGCATCCTACCAGTGATGTCTCTCACTATGTTAGCCTTCACAAATGACCTGTTGCACTAGGCTGGCTGCTTGAGACTGTCACTAATGAAAATCTCCTGGTCCCTCTGGTCCCTTTCTTTGGTAGTCTGATTTACTCTGACTCTGCTATCCAATAGTCTATTTTTCTTTCCAATATGACTCAACTTGCATTTTTTTGCATTTGAGCTGTCAGATCCTGAACTTAAAAAAAACACGAAGAAAGTACTGCACTCAAGTCTTTGGTAGGTTCGCTTATAGCAAGGTTGCCAAAACATAAAACACAAAAGTCCAAAAGTATAAGCGCTCCAAGGAAACACAGACCATAAATATTCAACTAAATTGTAGATTTTTTTTTGCCACAGTGGGACCCCCTAGCGCCTCGGCAACAAGCCTTCAAGGGTTGTAAACAAAAGTGAAAATACTACACCTTTTATACAATCAAAAGTGCATGACATCATAATGGGAGGTGACCCAACATACATAAATTATAGCAATCTCATAGAAAAATACACTTTATAGATTGAAACAGATCTTTGAACAATCTCATTTAAATATCACTACTCATTACTTATTTAATGTATAAAAACATTTATAAAAAATGACCCCAACATTTCAAAGCAGGGAAAAAAGGCTTGATTTAAAGAAGCAAATACCAAATAAGCATTTACATTTAAGTGTTTTGAACTAATTTGTGTATGTGTGGGACCTCCTAAAGAAAAGGATACACCAACACAATAATTATTATTATTACACTAAATTAAATAGCTTATCCAAATATCTCACAAAAAACACCTCAGAAGAGAAAGATTTCATACTTAAACAGCAAAATAAATTTAGAATGGACTTAAACTAAACATGTTTAGATATCATAAAATATATATATGAATAATTAAATCTCCATATTTCTTGTAAGCCCACTGTTCTTTTTTTTTTTTTTCTTTTCCTTTTATTTGGGAGAGAATTGCTCATGCATTGGAAATAAGTGAGGGATCTAAAGAAAGGGAAGAGAAAGCACAAAATAAAACAAATGTAAATAACCAAATAGAACAGCATTTGTAATGTATACAACAATTCTACTTATTAACACAATCTCCTAAAGTTATATCCAGAATAGAAATAAGGCCTCATGACCTTCTTATATCAAAGCAGTGTAGAGAGTTATCAGTATTTAAGGAATGGTTTCAAATCCCATCTTGCATTGAGGCCATTAGGCCTTACTGTATCTGCTCTAAAGATCCAATAACTTTCTCTCTGCATAAGGAGATTTTGTCTATCGCCACCTCTTAATGGAATCTGTACATTTTCAAGACCCATGAATTTAAAACAACTTGGGTCTGATTGATGTATTCCACAAAAATGTCTGCTAACAGGCTTATCCATTTTTTGATTTATGATGGAGCGAACATGTTCTTGTATTCATTCTTTTAGTGTTCTCACTGTCTTGCCTATGTAATATAGACCACAACTACACCATGAAATGTGAACAACAAAGGTGGTTGTACATGTTATGAAATCATCTATCGAAAAGTTAGTGTCGTTAGGCAAAACTAAATTTTTTTCTTGTTGCATATACTTGCAAATATTGCATCTACCACACTTATAAACACCTGCTGGTCTCACTGGCATCCACCCTTGTCTATCCCATTTTTTCTTTACATAAAACTGACTTCTTGTCAATTTATCTTGCAAGGTTGCTGTTCTCTTATAGGTAATTCTAGAACTGTCTGAAACCAGTTCCCTCAGTATGTGGTCACCCTTTAAAACTTCCCAACCATTCCAGATAATGTTCCCTATACTTCCAGCCAGTACATTATATTCAGTTGAAAATGTAATATTTTGGCCATCTTTTTCTTTTTTAGAATCTGTCTTACACCCCAGTAAGTCTTTCTGCGTCATAGTCTGTACTTTACTAAAAGCATCTGTCAGGACTTGTTCTTTGTACCCTCTTGCTCTAAACCTGGTCAACATTTCCTCTGCCTGCTGCTGAGAATCACTATTACTAGTGCAGTTTCTCCTTATTCTCAAAAGTTGGCTGTAGGGTATGGAATTTTTTAATTTTTGCGGATGTGAACTCTTATAACTAAGCATGGAATTAGTGGCTGTTTCTTTTCTATAGCCTTTTGTACTTACACTGCCTGTATTTCTATGTCTCATAAAGGTAATATCCAAAAAATTAATACATTCCTTCTCAATATTAGACGTAAATTGTAAATTCCATTCATTCTCATTTAGCCATTTTATAAATTCTTGAGTCTGCTCCTTAGACCCCTTCCAAACACACAAATAATCATCTATAAATCTACCCCATCTCACAATATTTCCTAAAAAAGGATTCTGTGCCAAATTATTCAAATACTGGAGTTCCCATAAACCCATGCATAAGTTTGCATAGGCTGGAGCCATCGATGCCCCCATGGTTGGATTACTACTAAGCCTCTTATAGTTATTAACATCATTGACAAGTTTTTCAAACATATTTCTATACTGATTATTTGTCATAATGACAATATTTCCCCCTTTGTCTGCTGTTTTAAAAATTAGATTTTCATTCTCAGACAATTCTTTCAGTGCTCTGAACTCTTCAACAATTAAATTAGTTGAGATTTTTTTATCTTTTGTATCATGTAAAAGCTGCCTTACCTTAAAAATAACTAAATTCTCAAGTGCAGTGATACTACTATTTAAGACCATGGGACAAAAGTCAGAATTGCACTTGAAAATTGCCTGTCTCATTTTTTTGAAATTGGAACAAATGTCCTCAGTTGATTCACAGTTGATATCAAAACCTTCACGATGTTCAAAATCATCTCCATGTATATCTCATTCTCCACCAGGTCCTCCAGCTGTAAAGCTGCTTCAACAGCATTATCCAAATCTTCTTCATACACTCCTCCAGTACTCAGTTGTTCACCAGTACCCATTTCTGAAAAGTTTCCTAAATTTCTTATGACCTGTTTCTCATGGAAGAAATACTTTAATCTGATTTTATGAAATAGTTTAAAAATATCAATGAAAATGGCAAACTGGTTTACAATTGGTGTTGGAACGAAATTCAGCCCTTTTTGTAATAAAGCAATCTGAGGCTTTGTTAACTCATGATTACTTAAAGAGGGACTATAGTCACAAATTACTGGCATCAATAAATGCAGAATATGGATCAACATAGTCCCAATCACCCTCATGCCAAAACTGAGATCCCTGAGTTACTTTGTTTAAAAGTTACAAATCATTATACAATCCTAAAGTCTCTGCCTGTTCAAAAAAGCCAGTTTCAGTCAAGAGGTGCTGATGGTGTCATCTCCTGAACTCACAGTCTAGCCCTCCCTATCAGCAAGCTTACATGACCTGCTTCTTCAAAGTTTAAAACTATGTGCAAATGGTTTTCTCCAGTAAAACAGGCAGCACCATTCAATAAACATTGCTTTAAAACCAACGTGTGTTTCAGATTTTGTAACAAAGTTGACAAATTCATAGTTTTGTTTTTGGTGCTTTTTTGTTGTGGTTCTTTTCTCCTGGGTTGCTGGATGCTAAGTCACAGCACACTAATGTGAGATTTGCAGACTGGTTATCTCTGATGTGGTGAAAGGCTGTGATCATTCACACCTATCATTCAATTGAGGTGATTTCTCAGGATGGCACGTTAAATCAATTATTCCATCACCCTGTAAATGGGGGTGGGAGAGGTAGTACTGTTTTGAAACATTACTAAGAGTTGTTATGCAGTAGCCAGCTCAATGCTTAATCAATCAATCAATTAATCAATCATTATTTTATTCATCATCAAAGTATGAATGAATGGGATACTCAGTTGAGCAGAGCTCATTTTCTGTTTTCTCATTGACAGGCTGTTACTTTAGTTATATTCAGACTCATCTGTGTTGCACTGCACATTACAATGATTGTTTTACCATGGCTAACTCTTCCACCCCTAGTAGGAATTAACACATATAGGGCCCCTATTAAAACTTTTTGTAAAACAGACACTGACAAACAGCAATGCAGTTACCAACATTGCAACACTTGTAGCAATACAACTTCCAGACAGGCACTGCAGAGTAGCACTTCACATGGTAACAGCAGCCAGGAGGCATGCTGACTCCCCATCCTGCAACTCTGGAGAAATGAACCACACCAAAAATGCATTAAAACACAAATTTGTCAACTTTGTTAGAAAACCTGAAACACATAGATTCTATAGCACTGTCTTTAGAATGGTGCTGCCTGTTTTGCTTGTGAAATCCATTGCAGAATGATCTTTTAACTTTGGAGGAACCGGTCCTATAGGCTTGCTGACAGGGATGACTAATCTGTGAATTCAGGAGATGACATCATCAGCACCTCTTCACTGAAACTGGCTTTTTTGAACAGGTAGTGAAATCAGGGTACAAAATAGCCCATAACTTTAAAATGAAGTAACACAGAAACCTAATGTTTGGTATGAGATTTATTGGGGGTATGCTTATTGTAATTCTGCAATGTACCACTTTTGGCCAAAGTCCCTCTTTAGGTTTATGATTTGTAATTGGGATTCTTGGTTGTTCTGAGAGTCCATTTTTTGCTGTTGCTGCTGTTTCCTTCTCCCTCCTCGTTTCCCTCTTCTGGTCCATCTGTTTCGTTTCTTTGCTGCCTTAAGTTCTCTTCTAAAATAAGCCCATTATCCACATTGTTAGCGAGATCTGCAGTTACTTTTTACTTTTGTCTGCTGGTGGTTCAGAATTATGCGATTTTTTATTTATTTGTGTGCGTCTGTTTTGGCTTCTATTTCGTGACCTCCCTCTACTTCTTGACCTTCTTTCATCTGCTTTAGGCTGTATATATGGAGTGCCTGTCTCATAGTCCTTAGTGTCTCTTATAAATTTGTCTTGCTTTCACTCTATAACTTCTTTTTCATGCTTTATAATCTTATTTTCCAATAATTTATCAAACTGCGCAAACTCCTGATGCTCTTTGTATAATGCAACTTCCTCCTTTGCGTTCTTTAAACTTTCTGTCAATTCCTGATAATCCTCTGTATTTTCCTCAATAATTAGTTTTGTATATGCTAGAGAAGCCTCCTCAGAAGTTTTCAACCATTCATTTTTTATTTTAAAATTATTGAAACCACATGCAGGGACTTTGGTATCATGTAGCCCTCATGGGGCTTGATTTGTCTCTATATAGGACTCCAATGATGTAATATTGTAACTCAGATTCACTTCTTTAAATAACAGGCATTCCAACTTGATAAAGGACTGTTTAATGTTACCTCCAGTGCTGTTATCTGTAACAGGTGTTGTTCCACCACAATCTCTCCCTTCTAAATTCACTTTCAGGCATTGCTTCCTGCTTTGAAGTGAGGACAAATCTTCCAAACTGAAGCTACTGCTCCCAATATTAGCGTTAATTACTCTAGGCACATCTTGCGACATAACTGCCAGTAATTTAATTGATTAGTTCAAAATGGTCTTATTAAAGACTAAGGACTATATTTAACCTTAAGTCCAGACCTTTATAAAATGCTTGGGATAATAACTTCAGATGCTTCAGAAAAAACAATCAAGCAACGGTGTAGCCACATTTGGCTCCCACTGATAATTAGCAATAGAATGGCTTCAAATTACCTAGCACCACAAGGTGCTCAGACATTCGCAAGCATAAGATAGCATAATCAGAAAAATCCACAAAGAAAGTACTGCACTCAAGTCTTTGGTAGGTTCGCTTATAGCAAGGTTGTCAAACCACAAAACACACAAAAGTCCAAAAGTATAAGTGCTCCAAGGAAACACAGACCATAAATATTAAACTAAATTGTTGATTTATTTTGCCACAGTGGGAGCCCCTAGAGCCTCAGCAACAAGCCTTCAGTGGCTGAACTTAAGCAGAATCTGCCTGCATTTGCAATAGGAGGGACAAAAAAGACTTGTTTTTTGGAGACAACATAAGTTATGGTGAAACTTGGTTGGTCTAGTGTATTTCTTATTGAGTGAAGGGTAAATTTGAAAGCAGTCAGAGTAGCCCTCATTTAGGGGCTATATTATAAGACCTGTGTCTAGCCCTGTATTTGGGGGAAGGGTGCTAATTGTCTGGACTATGGTCTCAGCTACTTAATAATTGACCTCCTACAGGCACTAGCACAACACCAGGAAGGGAGCAGGTTCTGCATAAAAGCAACAACTGCCAATGTGTCTGACATGTTCATGTTCCAGCGAGTGAGTGGAACATTGAAGGAGTGGAACAGGTGACTGATGTCTTAGGTGTTGTCAGGCATCAGTAAAAGGAAGTGGAGAAGCAGGGAACTCTGCCAGTCAACTAAGGGCAAGGTGCCTGTTCACTTCAGTGTAACAGTCACTGCTGGGAAGGGTGGAAGGTCAAAGGTAGGCCAAAACTGGGAATAGTATCAACACTCTATCTAGGGTAGGAGTATATAAATATTTAAATAAGGCACAGGGAAGTGCAAATAGAAATAAACAAAAAAAGGGAAACCAGAACTATCCTATCAGGGCCGGGGTAAGGATACAAAAGTATCTTCAGGTAACACAGGGGGAATAGAGGTTGAGAATGCTGGGAGTGGGGCAGTGCAGTGGTTGTGGGGTGGCAGTTTCCAGAGAGACCTTCTGGAGACTGCAATGCTACCTCATCTGCACTCACCTCTCTGTTTTTTTTTAAATTAAGCTTTATTGATTTTATAAAGTACACCATATCACAGGTTTACATTGGAACTGTCATTGAGTCACTTAACAACCTTCCTTGTACACCAAAGTCATAAGTGTAAAATGTAGTAGGAAAAAGAAAACATCCCTGTAACCGTATGCCCCCCTCCTCCCAACTCTAACCCTCCCAGAGTGTGCATACTTGGTACATCATATGATTTTATCATATTACCATGAAAGAATAAAGTTAGCGACAAAATTGGTGGGGGCATAGAGCATCAGAGACAAATCCAGATAAGCCCTAATGTAGAAACAACATGCATAATTTACCCCATTTTTTGTGAAATAAGTCCATGCGATTACAAGAACTAGCAATGAGTCTCTCCATATTAAAGCAAGTTGATAGGTCTTTCAGCCACTCGGTGTATGTTATGGTTAATTGGTCCATCCAATGCTTGAGCACCAGCCTTTTAACCACCATGGAGATTAGCGCCATGTGGAATCTGCATTCATGGTTCTCAAAATTGGAATAAATACCTAAAATGCATATTTCTGCGGTGAACAGTCCATCCAGACCCAAAAGAGGATCCAAACTGGACTGGATAGAACGCCACAAGGGGGTCACTTCCTCACATTGCCAGAAGATGTGGAGCAAATTCCCTTCTGATTGCAAACATCTGGAACAGAGAGGGAAGGGAAGCCTCCCTAATTGAGCCAATTTGACCAGTGTATAGTACATGTTATTTAGTATATGATATTGAATAAGTCTGAACTTACACTGAGTGTGATATCTATATAGGTTTTTCCAGATTCGTGCCCAGTTAGGGATGAGATCTGGCAGAAGAGAAGTCCAAACACTAGAGCCCGAGAGGGAGTCCGGATATTTGAGACCCAACAAATAGGAATATATAGATGAGATCCCATGGGATTTGGTGGCTAAATCTTGAAGTTGAGAGAGAAAGGGACTGACTTGTGAGCAATGAAATTCGGTACCAAAATTAGTGCTAATGAGGTGTCTCAGCTGATATACCTTAAAAATATGATTATTGGGAACATTAAGCCTGGCCATAATATCCGGAGAAGGGAGAAGAGAGTCCAGAGAGTATAAATTCTCCACCAGGGCTTCACGTAATTGAGGAAGCCAGTCTAAGGTGATCATTGAGCCTCCTAACCAAATGTTGGGATTTAGAAAAAGAGGTTGTGTCAGGTCTCTTTTTGGGAAAATTTTGAGATAATACAGACATTGAGAGAGGACTTTAAGGGATGTGAGAATGGTCAGATTTTGTATTGAGGTTGGGAGTGCTGAACTGGGAAGAAAGAATATGGTCGGAGAGCAGAGACTGGCCTTCTCAAGTATTTGTCTTTTGATTTGGAGCCAGATCGGGAGGGATCCCTCAGCCCTGTTTGGGAGCCATCTGCCCAGTTTGGAGAGGTGGGTAGCCCAGTGATAAAATATTAGGTTAGGGAGGAGGAGTCCTCCCTTATCTTTGGGAAGGCAGAGTTTAGAGAAAGAGCGTCTAGGAGATTTCCTTTGCCAGATAAATTGAGAGAGAGTGGAATTTAAATTTTGCAGATAAGAAATGGGTAACCAGAAATCCAGGAAATTAAGAGGGTAGAAGACTCAGGGTAGAACGTTCATCTTGATGATGTTGATTCTACCCCAAAGAGAGATGAGGAGTTTGGACCATCTTTGGAGGTCCAGTTGAATATTGGTCATTAGGTCATCCAGATTAAACTTCTTGAGTAGAAGTGGGTCATTGGTGAGGTGTATTCCCAATTACTTAATTGATTGAGGAGACCATCTCATGCCAAATCTAGTAAAGCTAGCTTTGTGTGTGAAGATATTCAAGGGGAATATCTCTGATTTAGCTAGATTCAGTTTGTAGTGAGAGAGGAGGCCATACTGTGTAATAACCTGAAGGGCGTGTGTTAACGATGTTTCAGGATGGGCAATATGGAGGAGGATATCATCCACGTAAACAGAAAGGACCAGCTCTTGTTGTAGCACCGGGCAGCTCTGGATATATGAGGATCATTTGATATTAAGGAGGAGAGGCTCTAAATATAGATTGAACAAAAAAGGGAGAAAGGGGACAACCTTGTCTAGTGCCTGTAAAAGGGTGGAACAGTGAGGAAAAGACACCATTACAATAGATCTTAGCCGAAGGAGATCTATATACTGTCTGGATCCACCGAATAATAGAGGTTGGTAAATCCATTCTGGCAAGCGTTGCCCATAGAAAGTCCCAATTGACTGTCAAACGCTTTTTCAGCGTCTAGAGAAATTAGAGCCATCGGAATATGCAATGTTTGAGCTGCATGAGAGATATGAGAGAGGGTTCTAAGGTGGTCAGCAGGGGAATGGCCTTGCACAAACCCTACTTGCTCCAGACTCAGAAGGTAAATCCAAATCTTTTTTAATCCTCTTGGCTAAGATCTTGGTTAGAATCTTAATATCACAATTTAAAAGAGAGATGGGGTGGTAGCTTGCAGGATCTTTGGGTGGTTTATCTGGCTTGAGGATTAGCACAATTGTGGCTTCTAATAATGTAGGATCTATGGTATCGGCCTCAAACATGTATTCATAAAGCCTGAGGAGGAGACGGGCTAGTTCCTTACTAAAGGTTTTGTAAAAATTAGATGGGTATCCATCGGGACCAGGTGATTTATCAGGAGCTAGAGAGGCGATCGCCACCTCTACTTTGAGCAGAGTGATGGGGGAGGTGAGGGTCGTTTTATGGTGTGGGTGGAGGTGAGGAAGATTGAGATCCTCTGAGTAGGTTGAGATGTCTGAAAGGGACGTTGGGGAAGGGTGTCTGCTGTAGAGCTTGCTATAGAATTCTTCAAAGATCTGGGTAATCTCTCTGGGTGTCGTTTTAACTACGCCCTCCGGTGTTTGTAGCATCGGGATCAGTCTTGAGCTCTCTGTTTTTTGCAGCCTGAGAGCCAGTAGTCTGCCGGCCTTTTCGCCTTGGTCGATATATTTGTATTGGGTTTTTAAAATAGCGTATTCTGCTTTTTCTTTTAGCAAGTCCGCATATTCGTTCTTTAGTTTTAGTGGAGATTCTAACGAGTCAGAGGGGGAGGAAGGGGATTGTGAGTGCTCTAGTTCTTTAATTTTGGTTAGCAGTGAGGCAACCTGGGCCTCCCTGCATTTCTTCCTCAGTGAGGCGATTTTAATTAACTCTTCGCTAAGGTAGCATTTCAGGGAGCACCATATTGAATCTTCTCTCGGGGTAGAATCTTTATTGAATTCCATAAAGTTAGAGATTAGGTCTTTAATATGAGAAACAGTCTGATTATCCTTGAGGAGTTGGGTGTTTAATTTCCAGATAGTGTCCCGCTGAAAATTAGGATCCGGGGAGATCCTTACCCAGACTGTTGAGTGGTCTGATAGCACTATCGGCTCGATACCTGATTGGGGGAGACCGGGAAGAAGTGAATTACTGGTCAGAATGTAGTCTATTCTAGACCATGAGTTATGTACCTGAGAGAAGAAAGAAAAGGACCGGAGTGAAGGGTTAGTAAGCCGCCAGGGGTCGCTTAATCCCAAAAGTTGCGTGAAGTCCAGTAAGGCTTTTTGGGCTGGGGTTGCAGGTTTTATTGGCATGTAGGGTCTGTCAAGAGCCTGACTTGGTGGGATGTTCCAGTCCCCTCCTAGCATTAACTGTGAAGGTAGAAGATTACCAATCCTATCTGCTAGAGTCATGAAGAACTCTGGGTTCCCTCCCACTGGGCCATAAACAGAGCTGAGCACAATACTGCAGTTATTGAGACAACCTTTGACCAGTATGAACCTGCCCTCTGGGTCTGTTAGTTTCTCTTTTGCCAGGAAAGAGACGTGCTTCTTAATTAAAATGGTCCCCCCTTTGCTTGTTACTGTTCCACTCGCAGAAAATACTTGAGAAAAACCAGACCTATGTAACCAGATTGATTCATTATTTGCCAAATGGGTTTTCTGAAGCATAAGAACGTCAATCCTAAGTAAATCACAGTGTTTAAAAACTTGGTGCCTTTTAGCTTTGTCTCTGAGTCCCCGTACATTCCAAGTAGCTCTCTTAATCGACGCCATAGCCATTCTTGAACTGTTATGCTGAGAAAATGAGAATTATTATACATCCAAAATGAGAAATTATTATGGCACACTCTAGAACCCCCTTTAAGCCAGCCCACTCTACACAAAAAAAGGCTCCAAAGCCCCTGATATACAAGTACTGCCAGGAAAATGTTAATAGCCTTGAGCCGTAATTGGAAAATTAGGTCCTGGATCCAGAAACAACCCCCCGCATCCCCCCAAAAAGAAAATAAACCCATCCAACTATATACACAATAGTTCCAAGTTTGGACAAGTGTAACCTGGATAAGCCAACAATAAACACCTGGAACTAAAATCCTAATGGCGAATCTCAGGAGCTTCATATAACAATACCCTCCTGGTATGGTAATACTACGAGAATTGTGGGATAATCTGCTGGACTGTGTCACCCAGTAACCTATAAAGCTGACCCCGTAGGGATTCCCTGTAGATCGCCATTCCCCTTTATTAGCTCGTGAGGCAGCTTCCCACGAGCATATCCTGCCCTGGCCCCCACCTCTCTCTTCAGTAGTAGCTTGAAAACCATTCCCAGTAGTGGCCAAGGAAAGTGGCCCTATAGGTTATCAGGTCCGGAGGTTAAAATCAACCTAAACGTGGGGGTTATACCTCTCGCCGTCTTTATGCTGTTAAGAAAGACCACTTACCATGCCATGTGTGTTCAGGCCCTAATAGCGAGTCCATTCCCAAGTGTGGGTGGAGAGCAAGGAAATTTAAACCCACCGTCAGGTTAGGCAAATGATTATCCCACCACTACCGGAATGCACTGGGGTGCAAAATTTATTGCAGGACCAAAGTCGGTCGGCGGCAAAATCGGAGAGCCACAACTGAGACCCTGCACAAAGGTTCCGGGGCAGTCCCTGGGAAAGCCAAGGTGCTCGCGGCCTTCAGAAAGTGAGATAGACAAGCCTCCTACCCACTACCAGGCCACTCGGCCCTACTTTTAACAACGAGAGCAAACAGGTAATAAACAAGAAGTTATCTATTCTTTAACAAAAGAGCTACAGTCCTGATGTGACTACTTGTTAGTAAAGTACTTAGTTCAACCATCTTTAAATAGGTTGGGAAGCTTAGAGGCTAAATCCTTGGTAGCTCGATCAGAAGATTCGTAGGTGAACGATGATCCATCAATTGTAACTTTTAAGTTGGCTGGATACAACATCCCGAACCGGATACCTGTCGCAGTTAGTTTGTGGACAATTGGGTGAAAGGCAGTTATTTTCTGTCTAGTCTCGATCGGAAGGTCTTGTGCGATTCTAATTTTGGATGGCCCCCAGGTTATGGATTGTAGCTCTCTAGCTTTACTGAGGACATGTTGTTTTTCTATAAAACTTAAGAACTTGATGATGATAGGGCGAGGAGGGGAATCAAGTGGGGGCTTTGGCCTCAGAGATCGGTGGGCTCTTTCAATGTGGTATTGAGGATTCGGTGGTGAAGGCCCCATGACCTTGTGAAGGAACTTCTGGAGAAACATAATAGCGTCTGAGCCCTCTTCTGCCTCAGGTAACCCGATAATTAGGAGGTTATTCCTCCTACTTTGCCCTTCTAAGTCCTCCATTTTAAGTTGTAGCTTTCGGATCTGCTGTTTCAGTAGGGTGATTTCTGGGTCGATTTTGTCTCTCCATCTCTCTTGAGAAGTAATTCTAGCCTCTGAGTCAATCACTCTGCTGTTTAGTGTGGTGAGGTCTCCTTTAATCGATTTGAGCTCAGAGGTTATATTTTCCAACGCCTCTCGAAAAAGTGATAATTCTTGGAGGAACCTCTCCTCGGATAGAGGGACTACCAGAGGGTTAGCACTGCCCACCTTATTCAGGTTCCCGGTGCCTTGGTTCCTCGCTTTCTTTGAGAGCTTTTCAGGCGTGTTCGGTTGAGTGTGCCGAATCGCGGCCTACTTCATCTCTGCCTCCATCGCCGTGATAAAGCTTTGTGATGCCAAGATACATGGATAAAATCAATAGGCAGAGGTTAAAAGATCCCCAGCTGCTGCTATTGTGCACTTTAGAGGGCTAAAACTGAGTTTAGAACGATTTATTATAGATGGTTGGTAGGAGCCCCAGGTAGGTGCAGCTTTCAGGCAGCTTGCATCATGTGACTCCTCACCTCTCTGGGTTGAGGGAAGAGGTTGCTAGACTCCAGGTTGAGCTGGTTAGAATTCAGGGGACCTCTCCCTCTACCCATAGGCCACCAATTCTGTCATCATTACCTCAGAGGATGCCAGTGAGGAGGAACAACAGGACTACTGTGGGCTCTGGAAGGGTGGGGGTGGTGGGACAGAGGCACATTCCTAAACAGGTACCACTACAAAATTTCTATGCCACTTTGGTAGGGTGGGACTGCAGGGAAAAATAACCAAGGTAGTGACCAAGGGGAATGTGAAGGCCTTCCATAGTGCAGACACCAAGGAGGGTGGTAGAGGATCCCAGAAGAGGAGGAAGCAACTTCTGGTGGGGAACTCAATTGTGAGGGGGATGGATTTGAGAATAGGAAAGGTGGAGAGAAGCAGGTTAGGTGCCTACCTGGTGCCACAACCCAGAGAGATGGGAAGCAAATCCTGAGGATCGCTATGGCAGCAGGATGGGAGGGAGAGATGGATTCCATTGTGCACCTGGGGACTAATGACCTGGCTATGGATAGGGCTGGGATAGCGCAGGGGGAGTTTCAGGTGTTGGGGAGGGGTCTTAGTTAACTCACTCAGTGGCTTTTGCTGAAATGCTGCATATTTACAACAGGGGACAGGAGAGGGAACTCTGCAGCAGGAGCTTCAACTCATAGCTGAAGGAATGATTTAGAGAGGAAGAGTTTGGCTACATTGGGGACCGGGGACCCTCCTTGGTGGAAAATGGCCTATACAGGGGTGATAGCCTGCATCCATCTGGGAGAGGAACTGAAGTTCTCAGTGGATGGTTTAAATGTTACTTCAATGAACATTTAAACTAGCCAAGGGGGTGGCAGAAGGAATCAGGGAGTAAGTAACTGCCTCCCCCCCACAGGCTGAAGTAGAGAGTAAAGAGAACTTGAGGTGAGAGGAATTCCTCAGGGTCAAAAATTAATAAAGGGAGCACGGTGGTAGAGATAAAAGGGGAAAGGAATGAGAACATTAAAAAGAGAGGTGGGAAGGAGGGAGGGCAAAAAGGAAAAAAGGGGACAACAAGCACAGTGGAAACAAAATCTGGAAATCCATATGTGCAAATGCTAGAAGTCTAGGAAATAAGATTCCTGACCTAGAGGCCATCATGGCAGAGGCTGACTTGGATATTGTGGTCATTACTGAGAAATGGTGCACTGAAAACCATGACTGGGACATGTTCATACCGGGCTATACTCTGTTCAGGAAGGAGACAGTGTGGGAAGGAAAGGAGGAAGTGTGGTGCTTTATGTGAGGGAAAGAATATAGAGAATACTGGCTGGGTAACCATGCAGAACCAGTGTGTTCTGCCACAGAGGGGTCTGATTCCCTTTGACCTGAAGAGCGAAGCTCAAGAGGTCCTTGGGAATCAGACCCCGAGGTGGTAGAGCACAGTGGTTCTGCATGGGGTTACCCAGCCGGTATTTTTTTATAGTGTATGGTGCCCTTCTAATCTTTTTTCCATGTTAAAATAAATTGCTGTCTCCCATTTCGTCCTTCAGCAGCTACAGCTTGTTCCTGTAGAGAGTTGTGTGGTTGCTAGGGATTGGGTGTCCCTACATTAGCAGAGCACACTTCCATTGGCTACCATTCTTATGTGGGTGGGATTTACTAAAAAAAAATAACATGGCGACTGGACATCTCACTTAGCGAGAAAAAACGAACCCCCGTATGCCGAAATATGTAAGTAGACTTGATAAACACAGAAAATCTGGTAGATCCAACTCGCTAATTAACTGATCCGTTATCTGTCAAACTGCCACTGCCATTTTCAGTGTGTTTAGAGCGAAAATTGGCACATGGCAGTTTTCTATTTACAGAGTTCAAGCTTCGCAGTCTACATGAATGGAATGCTGTTCTGCATGTACGGTCAGAACAGCATTCCATTCAGTCTTCTATGTATGGATGAACAGCATTTTGGTATGGTGGAATTTCCAGCAAGAGCAACATTCCACCATACAGTATAAAAGCCACAGAGATACAGGGAATACGTGGGAGGCAGAGGTACTGCTGGTCACCCTGGAGATGGGAAATTGAGTAATGGAGCCACTATTCGCACTGGAGTGATCTACAGACCTCCAGCACAGGAATAATTAGATAAGGCACTGGTGGAAGCCATTGGCAAGATGGCAGAAAAGGGGGAGGTGCTGCTGCCTGCTGGTAGGGGACTTCAACCTGCCAGATGTGGATTGGAGCCTCCCAGAAGTGGCTTCAGCTAAACCAGGGACATCCTGGACTCTCCACAAGGGACATTCCTCAGGCAACTAGTCAGTGAACCCACTTGTGATGGGGAAATACTGGACCTGGTACTCACTAACAGGGAAAGTGTTGCAGACGTCATGGTAGGAGGTCACTTGGGGACCACTGATCATAATGCGCAACGTGTTTCATTATAAGGGTAGCTGCAGAATTGAACTACACAAGGGTGAGAGGCCTGGTCTTCAGGAGGTCAGATCTTAAAAGGATTGGTAAATGCCTCAGAGATGACCTAGGAGGAGGGGTGGGTGACCTGGGTGGGGTAGAAGAACAGTGAGTGAAGATAAAAGGGAGCATAGTAAAGGCAAAAAACCTCTGTGTCAAACAAGTGAGCAAAAGCAAGGGGAAAAAGAGACCACTATGGTTCTCAAAAGAGGTGCCTCAAAAGGTAAAGGATAAAAGGGTAGCCTTCAGAAGGTATAAGGAGATGCAGAGGGAAGAGGATAGGGAGGTGTATTGGGAGAAACAGAGGGAAGTGGGGAAAGTAGTAAGGATCACAAAGGAGTAAACTGAAGAGAGAATAGCCCAGGAGGTAATGAAAGGGGACAAGATATTTTTTAGATATGTAAGTGAAAAGAGAAAGACCAGGGCTGGGATTGTAAGGTTAAAAAGGGAAGGGGGGGACTGTGCAGAGGGAGACCAGGTGAATAAACACTTTTGTTCAGTGTTCACAGAGAAAGGAGAAGGGGAGTCAGCACAAAAAAGTAACAAGAGCTTTGGAGAGAGGGAGGTGAACACTAGTCCTTTTTTAGAGATGAGAGCCCTCAAGGAACTTACCGATCTGAAGGTGGACAAAGCAATGGGGCCAGATGGGGTGCAACCAAGGGTATTGAGGGAGATCAGGGCAATACTGGCTGCACCTCTGACAGTTCTGTTTAACAGCTCACTGAAAACAGGAATAGTTCTGGAAGACTGGAGGAGGGTGGATGTAATCCCACTACACAAAAGTGGCAGCAGGGAGGAGGCTGGCAATTATAGGCCAGTCAGCCTGACACCGGTGGTGGGAAAGTTAGTGGATTCACTGCTGAAGGAAAGGATTGTAGAATTATCTTCAATCCAGTGGGTTACAAGACCCAAGGCAGCATGGTTTCACAGGGGGGAGGTCATGTCAAAATAATCTGATAGATTTCTTTAACAGGGTGACCAAAGAACTAGATCAGGGTGGAGCAGTAGATGTGGCCTACCTATAAGGCATTCAACACCATTCCACATAGGAGACTAGTAAGCAAGCTGGATAGCTTAGGAGTGGGTCCAAAGGTGGTAAATTGGATAATAAATTGGTTAGGGTATGGGTGACAGAAGGTGGTGGTAAATGGAGTCCACTCCAGGTAAGGGAGGGTGACCAGCAGGATGTCTCAGGGATCAGTGCTGGGACCAGTTCTCTTTAATGTCTTTATAAGTGACACTGCATAATAGCTGGAAGGGAAGGTCTGCCTCTTTGCAGATGACACCAAAATCTGCTATAGAGTGAACAGTCTGGAGAGGGGGTGGTGGAAAGTATGAGCAGAGACCTGAGAAAACTAGAAGAGTGGTCAAGGGTATGGCAGCTGAGTTTCAATGTGAAAAAGTGCAAAATAATGCACTTAGGGCACAGAAACCCAAGGGCAGAATAAAAAATTGTTGGAGTGGTATTGATGACCACCAAGCAGAAAAGAGACCTGGGGTAATTGTACTGGATGACCTAAAGGTGGCTAGTCAGTGTGACAAGGCAGTAGGGTGGGCAAGTGGGATGCTGGGGTGCATAGGGAGGGTTAACACCAGCAGAAAGAAGGAGATGGTGTTGTCTCTGTATAGATCACTGGTAAAACCCCACCTAGAGTATTGTGTCCTATTCTGGAGGTCACATCTCTGGAAGGATATAGACAGAGTGGAGGCGGTCCAGAGGAGGTCAGTTAAAATGGTGCAGGTTCTGCATCAAAAGCCCTATGAGGAAGGACTAAAGGACCTCAATAAGTACACTCCTGAACAGAGGAGGGAGAGGGGAGATATGACTGAGACCTTTAAATTCCGCATGGGGTTAAACAAGATACAGAAGTGGAGTATTTTTCAGAAGAAAAGGTGCTCAAGAACTAGGGGATGTGCTATGAAGCTGGAGGGGAGTAGGATCAAGACAGAAGCGAGGAAGTAGTTCTTCACGGAAAGAGTGGTGAATTCTTGGAACAACCTTCCAGTGGAAGTGGTGGGGGCCAAAACAGTGGTGGGGTTCAAGAATGCATGGGAGATGCACAAAGGAATCATAGTGGAAAGGAAGAGGGAGGGAGAAAGAGCTGTAGATCAGGCACGATCTGATGTAATAGTGTAGGTAGGGAGAAATGAGCAGACTGGGTGGGCTAAGTGGGCCTTATCTGCCGTTAAATTCTATGTTTCTATGTTTCTATGACTACTTCTCTAATTTTGCCAGGTCACACCTCAGAACCCTGAATCCCTCTTTTCATGTCAACTCTGCCATATCACTTTGTATCATCTACAAATAGACTGATTTTGCCCTCAATTCCAACACCTATGTCACAGATAAATATGTTGAGGAGTACTAGTCTGAGGACTGACCCCTGTGGTACCCTTCTGATCACCTTTCTGACTCGTGAGTGACTCCTGGTCACCACCACCAATTGAGTACTATCCCCAACCAGTTCCCAATCCACTTAACTAATCTAGGTTTCTGTTTTAAACCCCCATAGGGTGCTTGACATCCCCTTCCTCGGCTCTCAAAATGTTTCAGTTTTGCTCTGACTCCTTGTTACTGTTATATGTAGCACTTACCATGGATTATGTGTTAAAACTCTACTACACTATGATTCTATGCTTATTATGTTTTGTACTATTGTGTATTTTTCTGCCATTGTCTCTGTTATATTAGCAATACTGTTTATGTCACAGAACATTGTTTAGATTTTTCCTTGTATGGTTGATTACCTCTGAACTATACCTGTTTTTTGTTTTGTCTGTCAATTTTGTATTGTAACCTCCCTGGTCTTGTCTGAAAATAGTCATATTTTGTGGCTACGACACCTTACCCGGTAAACAAAAACTAAATAAATTCACTTTCCTAAGCTTTTCAGCTTTTTCAAATGCTTCCCGTTTGGAGTATTACTTATTTTATATTTGCCAGCATAGATGAGGCAAAGTCGGGAATTTCGCCCTCTACGTAACTGTATAGTTTCCAACTTCTGAGCTTCTACACATAAAATTCCTTTTTTATTTTTGTTAATTAAAAAAATCTCACCTTCATGCAGCATAAAACCACACAACCAGTTCAAATATATTTGTTACCACACTCCCCATTCTCAGAACACCTCCCTGCTCCCCCCAATTTCCCAGCAAAGTTACTTTTATTTTAATAAAAGAACCCCCCTACCCCAGTGCTGAAAAATCAGATTTCCAATTTTACTCCCGCACCCTTCCCACTCCCATTCAAATAAGTAGCGTACAGTACACCCCCACCCCATCATCCACTGGTACCCTGCACCCTCCTCCCACCATCAGCCATGAAAGGATATGGAGAGTGGACACCTGTAAACAAGAAAACCGTCCCCCACAGCAGTAAACAGCGATGATCACTGATTCATTCATAATCAATGAATTGGAGATGACATGCTAGTAGTAACAGCTGATTGGCTGATGGTATAACAACGCTTCCTCGACAACTTTACCACGACAGACATTACAGTGACAACAGTGTCAGGTTGCTGTAGTGTTGGTGCTGGACCCGGGCACTGCTTTCTGGGGGTATTTCTACCCCTGCATAAACAACTCTATCTCAAGTCGATTATTTAAGTAGCAGGGGTGTGGGGGCTGAGCCCCACTGCGGGGGTTCATGAGATAAAGCCAGAAGAAAACAAAGTTTGATGTGACCTTTATGCCAAACCACTAAATGCAGTCTACATAAAGGAGTCGCTGTAACGCCGGTCAACAAACGTAAATTGACCAACCGTCATAGATCCATTAACTGACCACACTGACCAATTAGCTGTTACTATTAGCACGTCATTGTCAATCTATTTATTTTTGGTTTTTATTTTATAAAATGAATCGGAATTACAAACCTTTGAGCCAGAGACTCTTTTGCAAAGGCTCCACATCCGGGGTTACAAAAGGGATACAGGAAATGCCAAATGTGATTGGTACAAATGAAACAAAACAGTAATATGCCAGATAAAGAACTATCCTGGTCAGGTAATACATTATACAATTGTACATAATCAGCACAAGCAGGAACAAATACTGAAATCTGGTACAATTATTGCCAGTCAGGGCTGGAAGAAGGAGAGAGTAGTGGATAAGGAGAGAAAACAAAGGAGAGGAGAAAGTGTGAGAGGATGAGGACGGATGGGAAGAATGAGGCAGGAGAGCCAGAGAGAGCTGATACATGACTAGAGAAGTAGAACAGAGGTAGGCAGAAGTGAGGTTAGTGGCAATCACTGGAGATGGAGGAAATTATATAGTCCCGAAGGAGAGATCTGAAAGGGACAAGTTTGGAGATAGCTGAGACAATGGTTCTCTGTAGTAATGGCGAAAGCCTAAAGGCGATCGCCATTATCAAGAAGTCTAGAATGCCGAAAACATTTTTGGCACTCTGACACCCCGGCACACAGGAAAACGGCGCTGGGGACTTACTTTTTAATGTTTTCTGAAGCGGGGCTGCACCCACCCACACACCCCCACGTGGGAGGCTTCTCATCTGCAGACCCACCTACCAAGGAACTCCTCAACTCCAGAGGGGTGCATGCTGGGGGGTGAAACATAAAAAAATTAAAGGTTCAGGCTGGGCACAATAAAACTGCACCAGCACCCGGACTCAAACCTAGTACCACATCCGCTGCAGCCGTGGACCATCCCCTGATGCCATGATGCAGCTCGGCAGCCCACTGCAGCACCACCCCCTACAGCTCCTCATCCCCTCTCAGTCCACACTTGGCGTGCTTGCTTCCCCCCCTGTGCATGCATGTATAGTGACATCCTGTCGCCTTTCGCCGACTTCTATCTGGTCAGCTTCCCTACCTCCCATCGCCATGAGGGATTCGCTGGGAGTGAGTCACCATTATGAACTGTGCCTTCCCCATGCACCCTCCTCATGGGATACTGAGACAGCAGCCGGTAGGGAGTTTAGCCAAAGGGGGGCCCTGTAATGGAAAGCTCGCTGTCCAAGGGAGGTCCTACAATGGGGAACCTGCATGGAGGCTGAGGAAGAGATTCTTGTGGATCTTTGTGAAGGGGTAGATTGAAGGAGATTGAGGAGCCCAGGGGGAGAAAAGCCTATAGAGATTTCTTTTGTGAGCAGACAGGTTTAATATTTTAGCCTGCCCTCAAAATTCATCCAACTCGAAATACAGACCCCCATGTCAGGGGGAGGGAATGGACAAGGATATGATAGAAGGCATTCTTAGTATGGCAGAGAAAGGGGAGATACTGTTGATGGGAGACCTGAATATGCCAGATGTTAACTGGAGCACATTTGCTGCAGCTACATCCAAGAGCAGGGCCATTCTCGATGCCCTACAGGTGGCATGCCTCAGACAGCTAGTTCTGGAACCCACTCGTGAGGGAGCAATCTTAGATCTCATACTCTCAAATAAGGACAGTGAGAGGATCTCAGATCTAGAAGTGGGTAGCCATCTGGGAACAAGTGACCACCAAACAGTGTGGTTCATGATAAACTCAGCTACAGAGTCATGCCATACAAAAGTGAGGGTACTGGACTTCAGGAGGGCTGACTTTGGCAAGATGGGAGAGTGCCTTAGAAAAGCACTAGCAAACAGGCTAGAAGGAGGGGTGGAGCAACAATGGGGAAACGTCAAAACCGCCATCACAGAGGCAACAAGCCTTTGTGTGAAGCAAATAAACAAATCAAAACAAAAGAAAAAGCCACTATGGTTCTCAAAAGAGGTGGTGGGGAAGGTCAGGGAGAAAAAGATAGCATTTAGGAGGTATAAGGAAACACAAAAGGAGCAAGACAGAGAGCTGTACCAGTTGAGGAAGAAGGAAGCAGGGAGGGAAGTCAGAATAGCAAAGGTCCAAACTGAGGAAAAGATAGAATAGATAGATAAGAAGGGGGATAAAACATTTTATAGGTACATCAGGGAGCGTAGAAAGACAAAGAGAGGGATAGTGAGGCTGAATAGAATGGACAGTGGGTGGGCAGAGAGGGACAGTGAAAAAGCAGGGATACTGAATGAATATTTCTGCTCAGTATTCACAAAAGAGGAGGAAGAGAAGGTGCCTAATCCAATTAACAGAAGCACTCTGGATAGGGGGGTCGATCCCAGTCCTTTCACAGAAGAAAGGGTTTCTGAAAGAACTCTTAAAACTGAAGGCGGACAAAGCAATGGGGCCTGATGGAATTCACCCCAGAATTCTAAAAGAATTAAGGGGAGAACTAGTGAAACCACTGACTGCCCTTTTTAACAGATCATGGGAGGATGGTGTTGTACCTGAGGACTGGAGGAAGGCTGATGTGATTCCCCTTCACAAAAGTGGAACCAAGACAGACGCAGGAAACTACAGACCTGTGAGTTTGACCTCTGTGGTAGGGAAAGTGATGGAATCACTTCTGAAGGAAAGAATTGTTGAGTACCTAGAGGCCAGTGGGGCACAGGACCCAAGGCAGCATGGGTTCACAGCAGGAAGGTCATGTCAGACAAATCTAATTGATTTCTTTGACTGGGTAACCAAAGTAGTAGACCAGGGAGGGGCTGTGGACATGGCCTACCTAGACTTTAGCATGGCATTTGACACAGTCCCACACAAAAGGTTAATCAAATTAACCAGCCTGGGAGTGGGTCCCAGGGTGGTAGCCTGGGTGAAACATTGGCTGGACAACAGGACACAGAAGGTAATTGTAAATGGAGTCCACTCTGAAGAAAGAGGGGTTACTAGTGGGGTACTGTAGGGTTCAGTACTGGGTCCAGTCCTTTTTAATGTCTTTATAAGTGGCATTGCAGAGGGACTGGAAGGAAAAGTATGCCCCTTTGCAGATGACACAAAGATCTGCAACAGGGTTGATACACAAGCAGGTGTGGAAAGGATGAGAAGGGACTTGGTGAGGTTGGAGGAATGGTCAGAAGTATGGCAGCTTGGATTCAATGCAAAGAAGTGCAAAATAATGCACCTGGGAAACAAAAACCCACGGGAAGATTACACAATGGGGGGTAGTAACAACAACAAAAATGGAAAGATACCTGGAGGTAATCATATCAGATGACCTTAAGGTTAGCAAGCAATGTGAGAAGGTAGTAGGGAGGGCTGAAGGATACTGGGATGTATAGGGAGAGGCATCACCAGCAGAAAACAGGAAGTTGCTATCCCTCTGTACAGACAGTTGGTGAGACCCCATCTGGAGTACTGTGTCCAGTTCTGGAGACCCCATCTCTACAAGGACATAGACAGGAAAGAGGCAGTCCAGAGGAGGGCAACTAAAATGGTGCAGGGTCTGCAAGAGAAGCCATTCAAGGAGAGACTAAAGGAGCTTAATATGTATACCCTTGAGGAAAGGAGGGAGAGTGGGGACATGATAGAAAATTTTAAGTACCTCAGCGGAGTCAACAAAGTCCAAGAGGGTAGCATCTTTCAGAAAAAGAGATGTGCAAGAACCAGGGGGTCACAATTTAAGGATGGGGTGGCGGTTCAGGGGCACTGTGAGGAAGTATTTTTTCACAGAGAGAGTGGTGGATGCATGGAACAGCCTTCCTGAGGAGGTTGTGGGGTCTAAAACTGTGGGAGAATTCAAGAATGCATGGGACAGACATAAGGCAATTTTTGAGGGGGGTAGGAAGAAATAGGCTGTTGGTTATCTAGGATCTGCAGCTTATCCTGTAGGTAGGAAAATGGGCAGACTAGGTGGGCCAAGCGGTTCTTATCTGCTGTCAATGTCTATGTTTGTTTCTATGACTATAAAGGTTGCAAGTATGGGTATGCCTATCACAGCCCGTGACAAGATGACAGGCTTTGTTCAGTGACACTTTAATCCTATGGAGGGCAGTATGGTCTGCTGCACCATAGATAGTAATCCCATAGTCCACAAGGGAGAGGATGGATGATGAGACAGCAAGGCGAAGCACATCAGGGGGCAGACAGCATCTATAGCGGTACAGGAGCCCTATTCTAGTGTTTAAAGCAGAGCTAAGTAGATGAATATGTTCATGGAAAGTAAGGGCTGAGTCAGATGTGAGGCCAAGATATTTAAAGGAGCTAACTTGATCCAGGTAGGAGTTATGAAGGTTACGGATTTGTAGAGGAGCACCATGATGTTTATTCCTGTGGTGGGAGAAGACCATGATCTTAGTTTTCTTGTAGTTAAGTACAAGTTTGTGGGAAGAGAACCAGGTTTTAGCTTCAGAGAATAAATTTTGGAGGGTATACTGGAGAGGGGTGTGGTCAGGGTGGCTGCCGAAGAGAACAGCGTCATCAGCTTAGAGTAGAAATTTTACAGAGCAGGCCTTGGGAAGAAAGTTCAGGAACAAGCTGCAAATAAGAGGTCCAAGGATAGAGCCGTGGGGAACCCCAGAGCTCACAGGAAGGCTAGAGCCTGCTCCATAGGTAGTCAGTAAACCAAGAGGAGGTGTCCAGAGAAACTCCCAGACAGTATTCAGTTCTTTAAATGTGAATGAACAGGCGATGATGACTGGTCGCCATTGTGGGAGACGATTTTCATTTTTGTGGGTGTCCACTTCTATATCATTTCTTTGGATGATGTGGGGAAGGAGAGTGCCGGATTCCAGTGGGTGGTGGCATGGGGATGTACTGTACGCTACTTATTGTAATGAGACTGGGATGGCTGCAGGTGGGAAATTTGTAACTGGATTATTCAGCACTGGGGTAGGGGAAGGATTCTTTATTACGGCAAAAGCAATTTGTCTGGGAAACTGAGGGTGGGAGGATAGAAGTGGGTGCTACCAGGATGGTGGGAGTAATGAATGAATTTGATCTGTTGATGTGGGAGGGGGTGATTTTATGCTGCATGAGGATGGTGATGTTTTGTTTTAAATTAATGAAAATAAAAAAAAAAAACACGTGTAGTGGCACTTTGTTAGCAAAGGTGCTGTTATTTGTAGTTTTTGACTGGGAGCACTATGCAAAGTGGCATCAACGCTGATGAAGTAGTACTACACATAGTCCCTGCCTTACAAAGTGCCCACTTTGCCAGGCCGAGAACTATGTAAATTAGCACACTGTGGTACAAGAAATGTGTCTGCTTCATGTTATACTACATGTAGTAAAGTTTAAAAACTTTGTATGCAGCTACCTCCCTCCAATGCAGGACCAAATCTAAGACCTGCTGAAGTCCAAGAATAGAACATCCATAGTTTTGCTCCTATCATCTGCCTTTGTTACTGTGTTGAAAAAGTCAATGAGGTTGGTCTGGCATGACCTCCCCTTTACAAAGCCATTCTGTCTTGCATCCTGCAGTCCCTTAAAAGCAAGGAATTCCACCATCCTCTCCTTTATAGAAACATGGAAACATAGGAATGATGGCAGAACAATACCAATGGCCCATCCAGTCTGCCAGTAGTTACCTATCAAGCCCCTCGACCTATTGTCCATAGAGAGTACTAGCCCTCTTTATTCACTCCCCTGTCCCCATTCCTACCACTATCACTTAAGTAACCACAATACCCTTCACTCTACATCATATTTGAAACCATTTATGGCTTTTGTACTCGCCGCATTAGCTGGCAGACAGTTTCATTGCTCTGTAACCAGAAATCCCAGAATCCCCTGCAACTGACACCAGAGCAAGGCTGCAGCACTTGGAAATCCAACAACCAGCAGTACATGCCAGAGTCCTCACAAACTCTGATCCTCTTCATGCCAATCCCCCTGTCACCCCAGGGCCAAGCACAGTCACAAAGGACTGTATTTAGCCCTGGAGGAACAGCAGCACTGGCTGATCTGACCCACACCTAATAAAATCTCTAACATACACTGTAGGCCACTGAATTCCCCACCACTGTAGCCTCACTCTGATATCAGCCCCAGGGGATCCTGGGGTTTCTGGTTAGAACAAATGTCAGCTTGAGAGTCAGCAGAGTCAGCCTGATACAATGCACCACACTGAAGCAAACAGTAAGCACATTTTTCTTTTTTTGCACACAATGTGCAAATTGGGACATGCCCCCCAGTTGGGCGTGGGGCTCCCAGTGTTGACTGTTCCTCTCCCCAAAAGGCATGGACAAGCATTTTCAAAATACTATCTTGTGCTGCTGCTTTAAATCAGTAAAAATCAGAAAGGTGATGACCCCATCTGCTCCGGACTAAATCCTTTTCAGATGGGTGGGGGCATAGATCAGAGTCTGGGTGCAAAAAGAGGTATCCTTGCTCCCTTAGTCCTGTTTCAGTACTGGTACCAGTATCTGCTCGATCAGCAAGCAAGAGGCAGGGCAGATCCAGGATTGGGGAAAGACACCAATCAGACCCACCCCCACCTATTTCTGGTCCAGTTGTGGTACTGGTTTCTCTGGGCCTCTCATCTTTGTTCCATACGTCTGCTTCAAATTTAAGCTTTGAACAAGAAAAAGTATGTATTATGGAAATTACTGTAATCTTTTTGTTTTTCTGACATCTAGTTGACTGTCTACTTGTCCATTCTATGTAACAGTAGAAAAAGAAAGACCAAAGACATTTAAACTATTTTTGTACAATCTAGAACATTACAACATGTACACCACCTGCAGCTAGCAAGCTTTTAAAATTTGCAGATGCAGTACTAGCCATCGATAATATTATTATTTTATGGCACAGTTCTTGGTTGATTGTGGCTCAGAGTTTGATTGATTGATTTTATTGTTTATATAGTGCCCATTCCCAAGGGTTCTGAGCTGTACAATTTTAAAACAACACACAATATTCATAACAAACAACCAGTATGCATAAAATCAAGATATCCATAAATAGGTTCCTCCCAAGTGCTCAGGCCTAAGGCAGTGGAGCTTCCGACAGCCATGTCGGTTGGTTTGCCAATATGTTGCTGCTGCAGCTGGAGGGTCACTTGACAGGTTCCACCACTAATACTTTACACTCCCACTTAGCAAGCTTTTCCAGACAGAGCACATCCCTTTCTGGGGGCAGGTAAGGGAGTCTCTTGATTGGAGATGCTATGGGTGGGGTGGCTGCGCATTGTTACATCACACTTTTGGTTTTCTTGTGGTGACGTTGAGAAGGCTGCTGGTGGGAGAATGACTGCAAGCATCCCACATTAGCCTGGTGCCTCTCAAACAGTTCACAGACCACTGGGGCTAATGGGAATGTTCTTCTGAGAGCTAGCCCAGGTGTTTGCAGAGGGGTTGGAGATGCTGGCAGTGAACTTCAGCTTTAGTGTCATATGCTAACTAAATTAAAATGAGCCCTACCCGCAGAATCTGCAAGCTCACATCAAAGGGCAGGGTGCTGCCCTTACAATAGAAGGTGAGGTTTTTCATGGGTGTGTGGCACGTGACTTGAGTTTAAAGCTACCTCAATTGCACAAGCATCTTAGACAGCTTCTGCCCTGCGATTGCTTTCTCTGGGGTCCCGATGAGCCACACTACCAGAAAGTCCTGGAAGTTGTTCAGCAACATGTAAGTCACATTGAAGCACTTGTGTGCCTGAATAGGTGATTCACATCATGCCATCATCGCAAAATGTGGCCAGTTGAGGTGGATGTTTGGCAGCCTGTAATGCATGTAGATGCAGTTTGTAAAGGAAGTCTAGACATCGACCTCTGAACCACTGCAATGAAAGGCACCTCCATACCCTCCGTGATGTCCTTTTGGGGCTGCTCATTCACCTCTTGCTGAAACAGGAAGTTGTGCCCCTCAGGAGCACTGAGTATGGAGGGGAGACCTCATGAGACACTGTCTATCCTGTAGAAGGAGGCCATGAACACATCACCAGACTGGTAGCAGATGTTTTCCACTAGTAACATGGAGCCATCAGGCATCATGAAAAGATAACTGGTATTGAAGTTTGGCAGAATCAGCTTGTCCCTGGCAGACACCTTCTCTTGAGAAAAGTGATTCAGTACTTTTATATTTGTGATGTATTTCCCAGAGATGCTGAGGTGGCAGCACTGTTAGCAGAGTGCTCACTTGGGCTTTGAAAGAGCTCTGCTCATCCCAGAATACTTGTGAGGGAGCCCCGTCCTATAATATAGTAAAGTACCCTTGTACCCTCGTTTTTGGACCTGCACCTGCTCTGTGTCTGTCTTCCACATTATAATGATGATCTTTGCTTTTAAGGTATTTAACAGCAATCTATCCACTCCAGAGTCACAGTGAGTGGGAAAATGACTTCATTGTTTAAGACAATTGGCTCTTCCATGGTGGTCTGCTGCTGGCACCTGCAGTGGTTTCCACTGCCCAGATGCTGACTATTGTGGGTCTGGAGGGGTTAGCACTCCCTGAAGCCCCTCACATTCCTCTTCCCATGGCCCCTGCCTCCATCTCCTCTTCTTGCTCTTCATCCCTCCCCCTTCTGCAGCCACCACCACTCCCTCTCCTCCGGTTCATACTGGGGCTGAAACTAGCCAGGGTGAACAGGGAGATAGCTAGTTCCTGCCAGCTATGGGGGTCTAGCCACAGCCATTGTCTTGAATAGATTCCCCATTATAGACATCAGAATGAGCAGCCTGTAGTTTCCTCTTTTGTGATTCTTGAAATTCTGCCATGTCAGTGATAGTTTTTACAATGATCCTTTACATTATAAAGTTTCCTGGATATTGCTTATTCCCTCCTTTGTAAACAGTGTTCACATGTGCCTCACTCCAGTCCCATAGAACCTACCCCGTGGTCTAGGAACAATTGAAAAGGTATGCTAGTGATGCTGCTAGAGCCTCCCCCACCTCACTCAGTACTCTAAGGTGGAGCTCGTCTGGGCCCTGTTCTTTAATCTTATTTAGTCCTTTCAAACTTTTAATGTAATCTGTCCTCTGTGATTGGGTCCAAGTCTTGTTCCTGTACCCCTGCCCCCGAGTTCCCAGCTGGGAGGACCATACACATTCATTACCCACTAAGTCTCTCTTTTCGCTCATTCATTTTTCTCTTTTCCCTTGTGTACTTGCAGAAAGTTTTGTCATTCTGTCTGACACCCTGTGCAGTTCTGAACTCTGTCTCAGCATCCAAACAGCTTTCCTTGCTTCCCTCTGCCTCTCCATGTAAATTGACCTAATCTCCTCTATGGGATACCATTAATGACGTAATTCAGAACACAGACACAATATATTGAGATGTATATTATGCTGAAAAATATACATGATATGGTGAAAAACATACACTATGTAGTGAACCGCATACTCTGCATAGTGACATGTATACTGCACATCATGTCTCTTCTACTTGGACTTGCCCACTTTCCTCATACAGATCCGAGATTTCCCCAGAACTGCCTCCTTAATGTCTCCTATGCTTTTGGTAAGATATTATCCATACTGACCCTTTGCTCTTCAGTTTTTCTCCCCATTTCCTGCTCACTGTTCTTAAAGTTCTCCTTTTTCTCTTTGCAATTTTCTTTTTCTCTCTAGGTCTATATTTACTGTTTTCCTTTCTGAGATCTCACATATGCTGTAGCTATAAAAATACTGGGAACCAGGGTTCTGTTTAAAGCATGGGAGAAGGGCGGGGTGTTACAAAAGAATGGGGGTTTAAAATGAAAGCATGAGGACAACCCATGTATAAATGATTCAGAGGAAACACTGGTTCTAATTTCATAAATTTTTAACATTTCTGCAAGATGGCAAGTTTAAGCACATTTCACTACAATGAATTTAACCCAACCCATCAAAAAAAGTAAGGTTCAGGAAAAAAGAGGTAGAATGCTGGTGATAGTATATATTTGTTGAGATTATGACATGTCGCTGGTGGTTTTTATAATGATCCTTTACGTTAGAAATGCAGCAGTATTTGTTAGTGGTGAAGTCCATTTAAAACATTAGGAATGAGCACACTAGAGAGGCAGTTTGCAGGAAATCAGAGTATGAGCTCCGTAAAAGGATGCTGGGAGAGAGGAAATATCCAAATTGTTTGTTTTTTGTGCATTTCTCCAAACCATACACATACACTCCAGCCTTTTTCTCAGAGGAAGGCATTATGTAAATCCTTCTATAAGTCAAGTTGGGAAGGCTGGGAAGGTGGCACCAGAACAGACACTGCCTTTTAAACAGACATGTATGTCTGATACAGCTTAAACTGAGAATGACAAAGTACAGACATGTGTTCTGTGCTCTTTGGGACTCATCAGTGTACTGTAATCATGATAACAACCAGACACCATGTAAGACCCCTAGGCAAGTCTGTTTAAAACACTTAAATAGATAAAAAAACACAGTATTTGTTAGTGGTGAGTACAGCTGTGTGGAATGTGGAATTCTGCTGTCAACATTTATACAGGATGACGACTCCTCTTTTGAAATGTGGCAGGGAGCAACCTGGCTGTGGCATATGGGACCCTGTCCATTTGAATGTGATACTCTGCAGGTCCATCCTCAGTATCATCATTTGAGAGTCAAGTCTCCTCCTGTTCTTGCTTGGTGAGCACTGCTAGCAGGGCCATATGCTGTGCTGTTTTCTGCCTGTGAAGGTGCTGGCTAGCCTGCGTAGACCCCCTTTTTGTGGTCTACCGACTGTCCACTTCACTCATAATAGGGCCAATGGTTTTCTATTTTCAAACTTGTCCAATTCCATTAGACAAAATCTGTTTTTTTTTTCATTGTTTCAAAAAATTGAGGGCAAATCAGCATGTTTTGTACGAAATGTTGGCTCAAATTGAGAGGCTTGCACAAAAAGCTGGTGCAAAGTGGTGTGGTATGCATGATAAAGTGTTTTTTTATTAAAATGACTCTCAAGTGCTGGTTTAAAAATCGCAAATTCTCAGTTTTATTTTGGTGTTTCCTTTGAAAATGGGAAATCACTGGCCCTATCTTAGTCTCACATCCATACCTGTTTGTGGATTGAGTTATTAGGGATTTTACATTACAAATCTGGAGGCAGATCTATCCATACACTAATATCCACAGTCTTGCTTCACTTTTAAATAATCATTTTGGACTGAGTTAAATCTGAACATAAGCCACATGCATTTTGAAAGCAGCATTTACATGCAGTATAACCACACAATGAAACTTTTGCTTACAGTATATCCATTTTGAGGCTTTGAGAATCCTGCCTCAGATAGATAAGTCAGTCTTTATAGGAATACTAGAAATGCTCTTTCTTTCTGTCTTTTTTCACATGAATGATTGAATGTCCCAAATGTGACCTTAAAGGGAGGATCTAAAACAGTAGCCACTGCAAAGCTGCATCAGCCAGCATGCAGTGCAGTACTTTGTAGCATTACTGCAAAATGCTGTAGTATGCTGCAGTGAAAAGTGTAATTCAATGGCAATTAAGCCCTTTTGTCATGCAGTATTTTGTGACATGTCATATACTGCAAGTTATTGCATTGCATCCTGGCTGGCTCCGCTGTATGCATTTCTTAATGTGTGTGTCAGCCAAGGAACAGGTTAGTAACTAGTCTTTCTAAAACATTAACAGAAGTTGTATCCTCCTTCTCCTCATGTTGGGACTTCATAAGAACACATCACAGGTTAATCAGGGCTGTGAGGGGCAGTACCTTACTTAGACTCATCTGGCAGCATCAGCATTCTTGATCCATGCAGCCTCAACATACTGTAGATCTTCAGTGCACAGCATAGAAACTAAAAAGAAGCAGCACTCATTCCCAGGCCACAGCCGCAATCTGTGAACAAGGATTTGTCAATGCTGAACGTTCACTTGCAGGTATTTGCAGTGGTGTTTGGTACTGGTATTGGCTTCAGAGGAGATAGGAGGCAGCAGTGAAAGTGACTGGTGTTGCATGGTGGCAACTGGACTATAAATGATCCCAGGACTGATCCCTGAGGTACCCCGCTGGTCAACCCCCTCTATCTGGATTGGATCCCATTACCACCACCCTCTGCCTCCTGTTCATCAGCCAGTTTCTAACTCAATTTATCAGCTTTTGCTCCATGGCCAGACTACCTATCTTGTTAATCAGCCTTCTATGTTGGACATTGTCGAAGACTTTGCTGAAATCAAGGTAGGTGACGTCAACCGTCATGCCCTGATTTACTTCCTTAATGAGGCATTAGGGTTTCCAACCCTATGCCCCAACCCATAGAGACTGACAGGTGTTGAGGGATGTGCCTTTGGGTCATCGGCCATAGCACTCATGCCATTCCACCTCCACCCCTACCTTGAAGACACTGACAGGCATTGTGGTGTGCCTTGGGGATCTTTGGCCTCAACGCTCACTCCATTTCATAACAAAATACGCTGAGATGGGTGTAGTATAGGAGAATGGGGTGAAGGTTAGGGCTGAAGACCCCAAGGCACACCCCAATGCCTGTCACTGGCTGCAGGGTGATGGTGGGGGTGGAATGGTATGAACATTATGGCCGACAACCCCAAGGTACACCCTTGACACCTGTCAGCCTCTACAGGGTTGGGGTGTGGGGCTTAATGGTTTGAAACCCTAATGCCCTGTGTGTTTGTTGGTATTTTTGATCCAAATTTTCCACATGGTCTTTTTGGGACCCCACCTCATGAACAAGGGCACTATCATTTGGTTACTCTATCCCGAAAGGTGACTTTGTGCAGCAACTGCACCATTCAGCGCTACAGGGAAAAAAAACACATTTCAGGCAGGATGTGAAAAATGACAGCTATACTGTTCATGAGGTGGTGTGAAAAACTGGCAAGGTTGAATATTTGGAATGAAAATATGGAGTGAAAATATTAAAAATTGGTGAAGTTATGAGCATGAGTAGAAACTACGCAATGCACGTTCGTAATGCAGTCATTTTTGGGATTTTTTTTCACAAAATTTTCAACATGAGCTTTTTGGGACCTCCCTTCATGAACACTGACACTGTCATTTTGTTAATTGATCCCAAAAGGTGATTCCTCGTAGTGACCACAAAATCACCTTTTGGGACTGAGTAACGAAATGACAGAGCCAGTGTTCATGAGGTGGGGTCCCAAAAAGGCCATGTTGAAAATCTGGGGCAAAAATTGCAAAAAATGACTGCGACATGAACATAAGTCGAAACCCCCATTGACAGCCATTATACAGAGCTTATCTTCATTCTTCAGTTTGCAGTTTGGCTTTGAAAAGTGTAGACGTGTCCCAGTCGACAGAACATAACACCCGCCGACCTCTGGAGATAAGTATAGGATAAGAGGGGAGGTGGGTGCGCAGTGGGATGGCCAGGATAGTGGAGGGGGATGGGGGAGATAGCGAGGGACCATTTCCTTTTTTTCAAGTATAAAAAAAAACATTGGGGGACTGTTTTCTTATTTGCAGGGTAAACATAGCACAGACTATGACAGCAGATAAGGACCGCTTGGCACACCTGGTCTGGCCATTTCTTAAGGGGGATATAGATATGGGGATACTGGGAGTGGGCTCCCCAGTATCTCAGAGTACTGGGAGGTACAGATATAGGGACACTGGGAGTGGGCTTCCCAGTGTCCCTCAGCAAAGGTGCTGTTTTTTTTAATTGCTGACACGCGGATTGGGCACCTCAATGTTGGCTCTAACAGAAAGCCGCACCATGACTAATGTTCAGGTGGAGGTGGGGGCTGAGAAGTGAGCCCTGGTAGAGAAAGCTGCACCGTGAATAATGTTTAAGCTTTTGGGGTGGGGGTCAGAGGGGTGAAGATGTACTGTAACTCTAGCCATGTGCATTAGTGTGCACTCTAATGCACATGGCTGAAGTTCGGGCTACAAAAAGAAATGAAGCACTCCCATTGGAGCGGTTCATTTCTTGGAAGTCCAGTCATGCCACGTCAGCAAAGCTGAACTGCTGTCATGATCAGAGTGCCTGGTCATTGGTTGGCACTGCCAAACCCATTGCAGTTTCAGTTGTAAGTGGCTTGGCAATTACACACCTCTGATTTCCTGCATTGCCCCAAGACGTTCCTTGTGCAAGTACAAGTGAACACAAATATAAAACAGAGATTGCTGTAGTCTATGTTGTTTTTCCTTCATATCAAAATAATTACCAGACCATCAAGTACCACTGTGAGATAACCACTACACCATGTCCAGAAGCCACAGAACACAGCAGTGGATCACCACCAGTCCCCACTGATTGGGACTAATGTTTACCTCTCCCTTGTGGATACTATTCTCAGCTGTGTACTGATGGCTGACCTTCTGTTGTTCTATGATCAGCTGTATTACGTAATTCAGGGTGTGGAAGGGAAGGCAGTTCTGCTGTTGAGTGTTGCATAACAGCCTCCATGCCTTAATAGAATGGCTAAAATAACAACAGTCTTTACCCAACCCTACAGTGTTCTGCAAATTACTTTTCTCATTAAGAAATCCATGAACTTCCAGGTTTAAACAGTGAGAAAAACAGGGAACATTAATATACCTTACCATCACAACTACCATAAAAAATGTTCTTTGCATTGTCTGTCATAAAACCTGCTGTGAGAGAGTGGTGTCAGCCACTCCTCAAACCTCTGCTCAAAGCACCGTTGGAAGTCTTCCCAATGAAGGTCATTGCCATAGCCACATGCACATAAAGCTGGCAGCTTGCAGAAATTGGAAGGTCCCAGTAACTTGCTACTACAGCTGCCACTTTAACCAGGTGTGAAGAAGGAGAAGGTAGCGAGGAAAGCTGACAAAATGGCAGTCACTGCTATGCAATCTGTGGTCTGACCACCTATTTACGTCAGTGGTGATGTGAACTGTCAGCACAATGCATGTTCTCAGGGTATGTGACACTGTTTTGTTGACACTCTGATACAAATCTGGAAATTCCACCATGGAGAAGTTCATATAAATGCACTAATGGGAACACACTCAGCCACAGTCCAGTGTAGAACGGGGTGAGAAGCTTTAATAAACTGGAACCAGCAGAAGTATATATGGCTGGGTACTTGGTACATTAGGCAACAGAAAACCTTCTTTACAAAGCAGAATCACAGCGAGCCAGTGGCTAACATTTCCACAGTGGCTTTCATTAACTTTTTGGCCTCAAGACTTTTTGCTTTTTATTTCTATTTCCAGATACTCTAAAAGAGACAGTTAACTTATTTTTTAGGGTCCACTAGATGTCTGGATCCTACTTTTGCTACCTCATGGCAGTGGAAGTGGATGAGAATTAATGCCTTCTTTTAGGTATTGTAGTAAATAGGCTAAATGCCCTATAAATAGAGGATAATTGGGTTGTGCTACAACTTGTACTATGACGACTTCCTTCTTACTCCTCTCTACCCTCTACATTCATCTTTCCCTGCCCATAATCATCCTCTTTATCCTCATCACCTAGTGCTGATACCATGTGATGTCACATACTGGAATTCCTTCATAGTCATCACTGTTTAGATCTGATACCATGTGATGCCATGTGCTGGAATCCCTTCATAGTCATCACAGCCTAGTGCTGATACCTTGTGATGCCATGTGCTGGAATCCCTTAATAGTCATCATGGCCTAGTGCTGATACCATGTGATGCCATGTGCTGGAATCCCTTCATAGTTATCACTGCCTAGTGGTGATACCATGTGATGCTATGTGTTAGAATCCCTTTATAGTCATCATGGCCTAGTGCTGATACCATGTGATGCCATGTGCTGGAATCCCTTCATAGTCATCACGTCCTAGTGGTGATACCATGTGATGGAATCCCTTCATAGTCATCACTGCCTAGTGCTGATACCATGTGATGCTACGTGTTGGAATCCCTTCATAGTCATCACAACCTAGTGCTGATACCATGTAAAAGCAAAATGGCAGCCATGCTGGGCCAGCCATCATAGCAGCCTAAGAACAAGTTGTTTTAATTGTTTTATTTTGCATATTGTGATTTCATTTTTGTCTATGTTTACTAGTAATAGCAGTGTAATTGTTTTTCAGCAATAGTGCTAGGGTTTCTGAGCTGGATCAGTCTATTTCTTCGACTGCTTTACTTCTGGACACCAAATGCCAGTACTTTCATTAGCTAACAATATTATATTCTGTGCCTTGTGGCACCTTCAAGTACTTTGTCAGCCTGAGAAAATCCAGTGTGGGAGCTTTTGTGCTTCTCAGTGTTTGTGTGCTGTCGGGGTCACTGAAATTGAAGAAGTCACCCAGAAGATTTTGTGGTGGACAGGCGCAAGATGAGGACTTTTGCGGGACCAGCTGTGAACTTGGGTTCTGATGATGCACTTTGCAGTGACAACTGGAACCATTGACTTTTGCAGTCTTTCTGGCTGTTCTGTGGATGGACTAGTGAACTGTATGGCCGAGAAAGGATTGACCATGCTTTGGTGTGGACTTAGGGAATATGGTCAGCTTACCTTGGGGTTTGGTGCCCAGCCAACTGGTTTCCCCCTAGAGGTCGGATGGTGCCGGCTGTAGTACGGGTAATTTTCCTGACTTCCTCGGGATGCTGTGGGCCGTCTGAGTAGGGTCTGACATGCACCAGTGGCTCAAAGGTGGGGGTGATGCTTGATCTGGGTGTCCACTTTTGTGGCTATGTCTGATGACTCAGTGGCTGTTACGTCTGTGGCCTGGATCCTGTGTCCTTGGGTAGTATATGTCTTCTTCATTTTGGTGGAAGTTTTGTCTGGATTTATTGCCCAGAGCACTGATATGCTGGACATAGCATCATCCAAGGCTTATAATGGTATTGTTTGCATGTTTGATCCAGGAGGCAGTGACAGGGCCTCTTTATATGTTAACCCTGTTCTTCATTTTTAAATTGATAAACTGTAGCAGTGAGAGTGCTACAGTAAATGGACAGTTGTTGAGGAGGGTGGTGGTGAGAGCCCCTTCCCCATCACTGTGGAGTTTTGACATGCTTCATCCAACAGAGGACATATGACTAAATTCTTTTCAATTTTATTACATTTGACAGTGCGATCTTCTCTGGACAGTGAACTGTGGTCAAATAGTGACCTACTGGACTTCATTATAGTTCGCGATTGCTGCTTTTTGCTGTTGTTTTGTGTTTTATTAATTGAGTTTATTTAAGTAGTATTTTGCTGGGTTGGGTTTTGTTGTGTGGGGTATTTAAAAATAGTGGGAGTGTATGAGTGAGAGAGTGGTTGTGTTGCATGTTTAAAATTTGGGGCTGCTATTTTAGGGTAGCAGTATGTGCTGACAGAAAGTTTTGGCAGTCAGGCATTACTCCCCCACCAGGCTTAGGGCAGTCCACCCTTTTGGTTACCCCCATTACTGATGGAGGTATATAGGCATTGTCGCACCTTGGGAATAACTAGGGGTATCATGAGGGTGTGTGTGGGCCTGATGGAGGAGTGGAATGGAGTGGATGGATTAGGGTTGTGGGTTCAAGGAGATGCTTCTGGGGGAGAAATGGGTCCAGGACAGGGATCCACCCTGCCTGGTTCCCATACTCAAGGGCTCCACTCCCTTATAGGCACATAGTGCGATCGACCACGACTTCCCATCCTACTCAGGTGGTTTATGCAATGCAAGGTTGATTAAAAACAAGACAGCAGTGATTGCTGATCTTGTTGGAATATCCGACCTGGTATGCATCACCAAGACCTGGCTGGATAAGAACGCTTTTCCTATATTGGAGTCAGCAGTTCCAGCTGGGTACTAAGTGATAAACTGCCAGTGGTTGGATCATAGGGGTGGGGTCCAGCCAATTTTTTTAAGACAGAAATGGGCCTTGTAGATGTGCTAGTTGGGGCCACTAGATCCTTTGAGTGTATTGTGGGTGCAGGTGTGGGTTGCAGAATGCTTCTAGTCTACCATCCACCCTGGGGCAAGAAGGATTTCCTGCAGGAAGTTGAGGACTTCATTGTAGACATAATGTTGGGCTTCCCCAGATGGTTGCTTCTGGGGGACCTGATGTTCCCACTGGGGATGGAGATTTCCAGCGTGGTGTTGAAACCTATCTAATGATCCAATCACCACACTATAGGATTCAGTTTCGAGGCTCCACCCAATAGACCTGCCCCTACAGAGATGATCCAGTACTGCCCTTTATGGGGTTTGACCCCTGGTGGTCTGATGGGGGTGCTGGACCCATTGAGCAGATTGAATGTTAACTTGGATCCAGGGAATCTGTTACTAGCCTATAATAAGGGGGTGATGGATGCCCTGGATTCCATAGCTCCTGTCCGAGTTTGCCCTCTCACCCTTTGCCCTCAGTCCTCCTGGTTTGAAGGGACATTGAGAGAGTTGAGGCAAGTAGGGTGAAGGTTGGAACGAAGCTGGTGGAAAACTGGCCTGGCTGATGACAAGCTTAGATTGATATCCCATTATAAGGACTATCAATTGGCTGTCATAAGAAGGCAGAGTTCCTGTCCAGGGAGATTTACGCTGCACAAAATCAACCAGCTTAGCTCTTCTGGACTGTTGACAGCCTGTGCAATACAGCCAGTCATTCAGAATCAGAGAGCATTTTTTACAGAATAAGTGTGATGAGTTAGCTCACTTTTTCACAGATAAGGTTGGCACCATCAGATTGGAGATCTGTACAGCTCAGTTAAATTGACATTGTGATGATCAATGGGAGACTGCAGGCACCCAATCTGTCTGGTACGACTTTGACTGGTTGGTGATCAAGGACATTGTGAAGATTATCCAGGGCTTTGGCCGACTTACTGTAGTTTAGACCCAGGGGAGCATGGAGATAATAGGACTAGTCCTAGCTGAGATAGTTGGGTGTTCTTCGGAGACAGGGGTGTTCCCAGACACCCTGAAGGAGGCAGTGATACATCCCCTTCTGAAAAAAACCTTCTTTCGACCCTGACTGTCTTGTTAACTACAGGCCTGTCTCTAACCTACCTTTTATGGGCAAGGTTATTGAGAAGGCAATTAGGTTGCAGCTTGAGGAGCATCTTACCACCCATGATATCTATGATCCTCTCCAGTCTGGTTTCAGGAAGAGGCACTTGTTCAGTACTTAATGACCTCCTAATAGCGAGAGATCAGAGGAGCCGTTCGATCTTGGTCCTCCTTGATCTTTCTGCGGCATTTGGTACTGTGGACTATTGTGGGTTATTGGACCACCTGCCATTAATCTGTGGTCTGTCTGGGACAGCCCTCAGATGATTTCATTCTTTCCTCACAGACATGACTCAGAGAGTGGAGTCAGGGAATTTTTCCTTGGCTCCTTTCCTCCTGTCTGGTGGGGTTCCTCAGGGTTCCGTTCTTTCACCCATGTTGTTCATCGTGTACAAGGCAGTACAGGCTGAGTTTTCACTGCTATGCAGATGATACTCAGCTGTACATGTCCTTCGTTCCTGAGCTGTGTGATGCTGTCGTGGTCTTTAACAACTGCCTAGCCGGGATTCAGGACTGGATGAGTGCCAGCTGGCTGAGGTTGAACCCGGATAAGACTGAGGTGTTGATTGTGGACCCTGGTCACTAGGTAGAGGGGTTGTTGACTGGGTAGCCATCTGGGCTTTGGCTGGGAGGCAACCAGCTGATGACCTCTGACCAGGTGTGAAATCTGGGTGTTATGCTTGACAGTGGGCTGACACTTAAGTCTCAGGAGTCGGCCATCATCAAGACCTCGTTTTTCCATCTGAGGAATATCACCTGAATAAAACACCTGGTCCCCCCAGATGACCTTCCAATGTTGGCCCATGCCTTTGTGACTTACCACCTTGATTACTGCAATGACCTGTACCTAGGGTTACCTGGGGTGAACCTCCGCCACCTCCAGCTGGTGCAGAATGCAGCTGCCAGGTTGTTGACTGGCTTACCTAGATCTTGCCAGGTCACACCTGTGCTCAGCAGCCTTCATTGGCTGCCAGTTCAGTGGATGATCACCTTCAAGGTCAGGTTACTGACCTATAAGGCCCTACATGAATAGGGACCACATTATTTGCAAGATCTCCTGTATCCCTACTGCCCCCTCTGCTCACTCCTCAAAAGATTGCTAGAGGTTCCCAGAGTTCACCTGAAGACCTCCGGAGATAGATCTTTTGCTTTTGTAGCCTTGACCCTGTGGAACTCTTTACCTTATCAGTGAGAGAGTGCCTGATGATTGAGGCTTTTAAATCTGCCTTAAAAACTCATTTGTTTAGTCTGGCATTTTCTGAAGCTTGATATTCTGCTGCCTGTTATTATCTAATTTAATTACTTGTTTTAAATGCAGTTTACTTTATTTATAATTATGTATGTATAAATGCTTTAATACTTGTTGAATTGCACTATACAAATAAATACAAAATCACACATGCCCCCACCATGCAAAGTATCGTGGGCTGCACATGCAAATCACCACAGAAAATTATGCTGGTTCAAATTTAAGCAGAAATGAATGGTGCCAAAAGGCCTCTCGCACAGTTTGCAAAGGGTGCCAACAGAGGATATAGACACGTGTTTCATCCTACCATGACTCATCAGTATGCCTCATCTGTGTGACACCCCAGTGGATTGAACCAGCTATCCTAAGATGGTTGATCTGGGTTATGTTGTGGTGAACCCAATTAAAACAAAAAAACAGTTTAAAAGACAAAGAACCTCTGTGTGCAAGCACTGAGGCAATGGTTACCCCAAAGGGCATTTCGCTGGGAAGTCAAGTTTCAAAGAAATACAAAATCACACATGCCCCCACCATGCAAAGCATCATGGGCTGCATATGCAAATCACCACAAAATATTATGCTGCTTCAACTTTAAGCAGAAATGCATGGTACCAAAAGGCCTCTGACACAATTTGCAAAGGGTGCCAACAGAAGACATAGGCACGTGTTTCATCCTACCAGGACTTGTCAGTATGCCTCATCTGTTTGACACCTCAGTGGATTGAACCAGCTACCCTAAGATGGTTGATCTGGGTTATGTTGTGGTGAACCCAATTAAAACAAAAAAACAGTTTAAAGACAAAGAACACTCTGTGGGTGAAGACTGAGGTACTCGGTTTCCTGGAAGCCAAGTTTCAAAGAAAAATAAAATCACACATGCCCCACCATGCAAAGCATCATGGGCTGCATATGCAAATTACCACAGAATATTATGCTGGTTCAGCCATGCTTTGCATGGTGGGGGCATCAATGTGATTTTGTATTTCTTTGAAGCGGCTACATCTTTGGGTAACTCATTGCTGTAGTGCTTGCACACAGAGGTTATTTGTCTCTATACAAATAAATGTTTGATTGACTGATTTGATGTGATGTTATGTGCTGGAATCCCTTCATAGTCATCACTATCTCGTGCTGATACCATGTGATGCTATGTGTTGGAATCCCTTCTAATACTGAGACCTATGCAAGTTAGGAAAATACCTTTTCATGGTAGGTGTTCCCAGCCATGTGCCCTCCTTACCCTGGTTAAGCCTGTCTTTACATAGAAAAAACACTGTTTATGATTCTTATTCCACTCTACCAAAATCCTTCACAACTAATGACACCAGTTTGGTCTTGCAAGTGTATCTCTATTTTGCAGTTGCCAGGGGGTTGCTACCATGGCCTTCTTCTTCTATAACATACTCCTCCATCACTAGTTTAGGTGAGTTGTGTAAACATTTGTGGAACAATTCCTCCACTTCAGCTGTGTTTACTGGAGTACTTCATTACTTGTGCTCTGCTGTTTTTTAAAGAGCAGCTGACACCTTCAGGAGAACTTTCCAAAACAATATTTAGACTCACTTCAGCTTGTATTGCACATTAGTTCTGTATTTCTCCTCCCCATTATTTATCAGTGAGGTCATTTGCATGAAAACAAGAACTTTGATCCTGAAGAGGTCATCTATTCCTGCTGCTTCCCCCCTACCTGAGATCATATTGCACTGTTTGTGACATCACAGTTACACCTATGGCAACAGACTGTGATGTAACAGCAGAGGATTATGACTTGAGATAGGGAGTAAGCTATAGGGGCAGATGCATTTTGAGGGATAAAGATCATGTTTTCATGCAAACTTCCTCGGTAATGAATAATGGGGAGGAGAAAATCTATGGAATATATATGGAATGCAAGCTGAAATGTACCTAATGTTTTTCAAAGTTTTCTTTTAGGTGTCAGCAGATCTTTATGGGTGGGGTTACCTTGCTGTTTTGAGGCCTCTTTCTTTCATTTTTTTAATAACCACTGCTGTTTTATTCTGCTTTCTTACATGTGCAAAATTCCACCTGTTCCCCCTCATCCTTCTCCTTTCTGAAACTGCTGCTATCACGTCTATCAGGTATGCATTATAAGATACTTGTCTGTCCCCAGGTTCCCTAAATAAAGATCATCCTCCTCCTCCACTGCCTAATGCCCCTTTTCTTGGCTTTTTTGGCAACTATTATTGCCCAAGTCCGAACTCTTGCAGTACCACAGTGAGTGGTACCTGCAACGTGTTACACTTTATGAACTGCTCATTAGTTTCCCCACTTTTCTTTGACAAGCGCTGGCTAACCCAACATCACTGTGGTTTTACTTTGCTGTTTCTGGATAATTACGTGTTCCATCTCTTTCTCCTCTCTGCTGTTACTCCATTGCTCCTTAACTACAGCAGACTGCCAGCCCACACAAACTTGCAGCTCACTGACCAACCTCCCTCCCTATATTCAACCCCATGCCCCAAGGCCTTGCACAGCTGAGCCCGATGCACACCAAATGAAGGATGTTGTAAAAGTAAAGCAATCATATATATATATATTTTGTTAATGCAATAAGAAAATATAAACTAGTAGTGGGCACTGGAAGGCTGCTGCCCTACATCCACTAACCACCCACTATACAGGCCCCTCCCTATATTAGTGTACCCCGGGCCTTAAGGGCTTGCAAATAGCCGATACACATGGCAAATTCTTTTTTTTATTTAATTAACATTATTGATTTTCCAAACAATGAAAACACAATATAACAAGGCAACAGACAAACATTAACAATAACAAACAACACTCATCAACATTACCATCCCCAAAACCCAATCCCCTCCCAAGGCAGAGCAACAAACAGACAGGATATGGATTCCATAACCAAGAGTAGATGGGTTATTAAGTGAAACACAGACAGTATCTATTAATATCTAACAAGAGTGCCCAACTGCAAGTTACAGTGTATATAAGATGTGCAGCTTGCCCCATATCTTCTCATATCTAGGAAGGTGGTTATTTAAACTGGCACTCGTTTTCTCAACTCTAATGTTAAATAATAGTTCCTGCAGCCAGTCGGGATAGGTTAAAGACTTGTCATTACGCCAATAATGGAGGACAATCTTCTTAACCGACAAGGCTATCATAGCCATATAATATCTACGCTCCTTGATAAGAATGGTCGAGTAGTCTCCAACCACACATATGTAGGCAGGAAAATACTCACTTATTCCCAATAATGGGTCTACCTTCTCCAGGATAGATGACCACACGGAGGCCACCTTGGGACAGTCCCAAAAAATGTGGTAAGGCATACCTTCCGAATTCCCACACCTTGTACAAAAAGAAGAATTAGTTCTTTCCACCTACGCCAGTTTGACCGGAGTGAGATATAGATGGTTAAGGATATAAAACTGAGTGAGATGCAAATGATCTTGCATCATATAGGTGTAATTATCCTGTCATATCTTACACCAACCAAAAGCCAGCTGTGGGAACTGGGAGTTCCAGTAGGTGGACACACCCTCCAATGTGGGAAAAGTTTTAAGGAATAATGAAGCATAGATTTGTGACACAGAATGCAGGTGGGAAGCCAAAGTTCCCCAAAACTGAAGGAACTGACATTCATTCACTGTAGCCATACCAGTACCAAACCAAGTTATGATAGAATGGCGAACTTGATACACTTTAAAAATATTAGTGTGTGGAGTCACGTGATGCGAGCGAGAGGGTAGCTGCTCGAGTGTGAGCTCTCTCCCTCCCGAGTTTTCAAGCCTAAAATTACTACACTACTCATCAGCAATCAGGACAATTTAAGTATTTACAGCATAAAATCACTGTTGTTTTGCAGACTGTCTGACTTTGTGGGTTATTTGGCGAAGAATGGAGGACCCAGCCCAGGAGTTGGAGGCCAAGCGGCCCCGGCGCAGCTCTTCACCATCAGGGCCCGAAGAGAGTCTGACACCTAGTCGGGTTTACTCCGAGTTGTCAACGATCAAAGATGCCCTCTTCAAACTGATCGAAGAAGTGGCGGATTTCAAGCCGGCTCTAACGCAGTTGGCGAGAAGAGTCACCGACGCGGAAGCAAGGATCTCCTTAGTAGAGAGAAAGTTGGATGAAGATGGCCTTGCTTTAGGGGAATGTAAGAAAGCAATCGCAAAGCTGGAAAGTCACTTGGAGGATTTGGAGGGGAGGAACAGGCGTAACAATTTGTTGCTGCTGGGTCTCCCTGAAGGAGACGAAGGGCCTAACACCATCACATTTTTGCAGAAATTTCTGAAAGCAACCGTGGGACCCTCCCCGAATGGTCCGGAGTATATTATTGAAAGGGGCCATCGCTCGTTACATGCTAAACCGCCTGCTACCGACCCTCCAAGACCGATTATTTTTAAACTGTTGAACTATTTAGATCGCAATTTTATATTTAAAGAAGCAAGGAAGCTGTCGGCGATCCTTTGGGAGGGGAAGAAACTCAGATTGGTGCCAGATTTAACTTTAAAAATTCGATTGCAGCGGGCGAGTTTTCACCCAATCACTTCAAAACTTTGGGCTGCAGGAATCAAGCACCGAATGCTGTATCTGGCGAGACTCGAGATCGCTTTGAAAGATGGTACCAAACGTTTTGAATTGCCTGAAGAGGCATTGAAAACTCTACAGAGTCTCTACCCGGATCTGTTTCCCAAAACTTGAACTGAACTCCCTTTGGCAGCTTGTTGGATCCTGTGAGTGTAGGGGTCTGCTTGGACAGTTATTGCTTCGGGGGAATCTTGATGGCACTGCGTCGAGCTGGGATATAGACTCCTTCTATGCTGCATTTGTAAAGAACTCAATGACTATGAAGCTTCCGATTTGGGCGATTATTATCCTGCTGTGCAGAGCGAAGGGCTTTGGGGTACACTTTTTGGCAGGGTTTTCCTCTCGCCATGTTTTTCCTGGTCTTTAGGCTTAAGTTAAATGGTTATATTGGCAAAGCCCACTAGAGGGAGTGCTGTCCTTAAAAACGATCATTAGTTACTGCTAGCAAGGTTTTGACCACCTATTTTGTATGCTTCATACGGGGTTAAAGCGATTATGTTGTCCTGGGGCTCGATGTAATTTTTTTTTTATTGTTGGGAAGGTCTCCCAAAAGTTAGGGTCTGTGTGTTTAAATATATATTAGGAAGTTCTGCCCTAAGCAAGATGATAGTTTGAAGGCCTAGGTTTCCTCTGGGTTCAGGCATTGTAACCTACGAATGTATGGGGTTGAGGGTATTTAGAACCTTTTTCTACCATTTGTTGTTAGACCTGGTAGATCCCCTCAATCTCCAGAGGAAGTCTAGATCCCTATGGGGGCTTGGCTTTAGGATTATAGTTCTAAGAAGGGCAGTTCCCTCGTTTCTTTTTTCCTATATTTTAATCTGCACACCTACTAGTTTTGGTGGGTCTTCTACATTACTAGACATTTTCAAGTAGGTAGGTTAGTTTGGAGTCATTCTGTGTTTTTGTACTTAGAGGCTGGGAGTTTGAGTGTTAGTTAAAGCGACACTTGTCGCTATATTAAAAGCTTGACTATTGACAAAATTATAGGTATGTTTAATGATTATAAGCTTGGTTACTGAAATGAGTAAGGTTCTTTAGAAGGAAGGAGGGTTAGCTCACTGTAGCCCGTGTCATGGGCCAGTTAGTGAGAGTCGGCTTGGAGCCGGTGTACAGGTGTATGGTTCTATGGGGGAGGTGGTGGTTAGTATTTAGGGGATGAAAGGGTGTTTGAGATTTTGTGATGGGTTTTTTGGGACGGGTGGGGCAGCTACATGGAGTACTGTTTCTGTGTTTCAAGAAGAGTTATATGGCTAAATGTTTGAATATTTTATCTTGGAATGTTAATGGGGAGAGATAATAAAAGAAATTTATTTTATTAAACCATCTGGCGAGATTCAATCCTTGATTGTATTTCTCCAAGACCCATTGCTTCCTGAACAACTGGGTCATCTTCAAAAAAGTTGGGTTGGGCAGGTGTTTGGTTCGGGGTTTTCACCTAGTAAACGAGGGGTAGCCATCCTGGTAACCAAAGGGCTCCCTTTTTTTCCGACGGAAGTTATTTCAGACCCAGAAGGCAGGTATATTTTGGTAGTTGCCGTAATTGGCAGTCAAAAATTAGTAGTGGGTTCTATCTATGGTCCTAATCTAGAAATGCCATCCTTTTTCACAAATTTGGCTATGATCCTTGCTCCCTTCTCAACCTTACCTATAATCTTGGGAGGGGACTGGAATCTAGTTCAATTAAATCGGTTAGATCGTACTCACTGTAAAGCTACTCAAGGCTCCCCAGCTCAAAGCTTTATCTGAACTTATGTTGTCGTTAGGCCTGGTAGACCCCTGAGAATTCTTAATCCCTCAAGTAAGGAATATACCTTTTTTCACCAGTTCATAGGAGTTATTCCCGGCTGGATTATTTTTGGTTGGCCAGCAGATTCTACCAGAGTGTTGGATGTAGACATATTGGCAGTAGTACTGACCATTCTCCCATAATACGAAATGTTCCTTGTCAACCACCCCTTAAGATCCTATTCCTGGGCGCTGAACAACAAACTTTTGTCCGACACCCAAATTGTGGGGCATTTCCAAAAATTTCTGTCTAGTTCAATTACATTTAATTGGGGTTCAGTTGCTGCAATGGATCGGGCATGGGCTGCGCTAAAAGCCACTTGGAGAGGGGAGCTTATCCGTATTGCGTCTGTGCGCAAAAAGAAAAGGAACTGTTTCTTAGCAAACTATTTAGATAAAATTAGGGAACTGTATAAAGGTGATGGGACTCTTTCTAGCTCGCAAGAACAGGAACTTTCCACACTTAAAGTCCTATATGCTAATGCCCTTAGAGAATCGGTCGAGAGGTCAGCTTCAATTTTGAAAGCTTCGTATATCGGACAAGGTAGTAAAGCAGGAAAGCTTTTAGCATGGCAGCTGAAACAGCGGGCTACAGCAAAATGGGTGCCTTCCTTAAGACACCACAAACTAATGCCCCAATTGTTGACATAGAAGGTATTTTGGGCCTTTTTATGATTACTATGTGAACTGTATTCACTGAATCCACCACTCCAGAGATAGATTCTAACATGAAGGAATTCCTAAATAGGATCCCTTTTCCAAAACTGCTAGATGAGTTCAAGTCAACACTTGAAGCCCTGTTGAGAGAGGAGATATCTATTGCTATTGACTCTCTAAAGCTTGATAAAGCGCCTGGCCTGATGGATTCACGACCTCATTCTATAAAACTTTTAAAAGTGGCTAATCCCTTTGCTACAACAAGTGTATGAATACTGGCATGCCCATGGAGTTGAGGAGCACTTCTGTTTGAGGCTCGGATCATTCTTCTGCCTAAGCCAGGAAAATCGCCAGAGGAAGTGGGCAAATTACAGGCCCATCTCCCTTTTAAATATTGATGTTAAGCTATATGCCAACATTTTGGCTAGCAGATTGAAACATTCATGGGAGGAACTCCTCAGCCCAGAGCAAGCTGGGTTTGTGGCAGGACGCTCATCCGCAGATCACTTTAGGAAGCTATTTTATCTAATTTCCGCGTCTGAAGACCCGAATCTGGAAGCAGCTCTCGTGTCTTTAGACGCGGAAAAAGCATTCGACAGAGTAGAATGGTGTTTTATGTTTGAGATATTAGGTAAATTTGGTATCCCCCAACAATTCATAGACTATATTCGAGTTTTGTACGCTTGCCCTTCAGCGAGGATTCAATGTAACAACCTCATTTCGAAAGTGTTTCCCCTCACCCGAGGTACCCGTCAGGGTTGCCCACTCTCTCCGTTTTTATTTAATTTATATATGGAATCTCTGATAAGAGCCTTAAAGATAGACAATCGAATTCAGGGTATTAGTTTTGGGGATCTCGAATTTAAATTGTTCTTTTGCTGATGATTTACTCATTCATATTAAGGATGCTAAGAATTCACCCCTCAACTACTTCAAGTTATTTCTCATTTTCGTGTTTTTCGGGTACAAATTAAACAAAAGTAAAACTAAGGTGTATCCATTATCTCCCCTCTTGCAGAAGGAGTGGTGCACCTCTCTGGGCCTTCAGTGGCAGAAGGGTTCACTGGAATATCTGGGCATTAAAATATCGAATGACTTTTCTAGTTTAGTCAATCTTAACTTTAAGCCCATTTTAAAGGATATTAAGGATGACTTAGAGAGGTGGTCTAGGTTACCCTTGACATTCTGGGGTAGAACCAACACTATAAAAATGATGATTCTTCCCAGAATTCTTTATCCTTTATTAAACCTGAACATATACTTACCAAAATCCTTCTTCAAGCCGTTATATAGAATTTGTTCGGACTTTTTATGGAAGGGAAAGCCACCTCGTCGGGCATATACTAAACTGACCAGTGGTAAAAAGGTGGGGGGGTTGCAATTGCCTAACTTTTATGCCTACTATCTGGTTATCCATGGTATAAGATGCTCATGAGTGGCTGACAGCTAACGGAAGAAATTTCGTGCCCATCTCAAGGACTCATTTTGGATAGTCTGGCTGTCAAAAGCCTCAACGTGATTTGGAATCTCTTTTATGCACCCTTGGTCCAAATGCCTCACAAACTTAGGAGCACCCGTTAGGCTGGGATATTAAAGCTCTTCTCCAACTCTACTCATTGTTGCATATCCCTTCAAGAAAGACCTGGCGCAACCTCTGTTAAAAACCTCAATCTTCTAGTAGGGGCAAGCCTATTGGGAGATCTATAGGCAGTTCTGTTGCAAACTCCGTTTGGCATTTTGTGACAGGTAACTCAGTGAGCCCATTTAGGATTTGGTATCTAAATTGGGGTGGTACAAAAGGATTCATTCCGCTGTATCAGGTTCAACGATGTGTAATCCTATTTTTAGGAAGGGCCCTTGGAATGATAGAGCAGGGTCCTTCCTGGGTAGGCTGAGGGAGCTGGCTACCACTCGTAATGCTGTTTCCAAGACTTATAAATTTATAATGTTGGAAATCATGGGGAAAATTTCTCCTTCGGGCCCACTATTGGGAATCTAATTTAGCTAAAAGATGGCCTGTAGAGGTCTGGGGAAAGGTTTGGGGAGATATTTACACATACAGTAAACAAGACAGATTTATGAATATTCAGTTCAATACGTTGCATGACCTGTATTTTTCTCCGGCCAAGCTCTCCAGGATACATAAGTCCTTCTCACCGGCGTTGTGTTGACTGTGGGGACCCCCTGGCCACCACTTACCATAAGTTTTGGACTTGTCCTAAGATAGCAAAATTTTGGGATTCTGTTAAGGATTGCACAGGCCCGTACTGTAAGATTTCAGCCTTTTTCAGCTTAGAGGCCTGTTTATTGGGCATGTTTACTCAAATCCCGACCTGGACTTTAAAGTGGCAAATGGCTTTGGTAGCTCTTGTCACCAAACAAATTATTCTCAGACATTGGAAGGGAGGTTGGGAACCTTCATTTAAAGAGTGGTGGGATGAATTTTTTAAGTGCTATTAATGCCGAAAGGCTGGTGGCGAACCTTTTTGGCTCCTCTGTGAAATTCCAGAAGTGCTGGGGAGGACTTCTTTCAAATTTAAAAATCGACTTGGCCAATATTAGGTAATAGTTCTAATCTTCTTAGGGCACATCCGGGGTCCCTAGGTGTTAGCACATCCTCTCCTTGAACTCGCCGGGTCTTGACCCTTTTCAAGGTTATTGGTTTTTGCCTGAGTAGGCTGTTTATTTTTTTTTTCTTTTTCTTCTTCCTTTTTTCTTGTCTCTCCCCCTCCTCAGGAGGATCTAGCTTGATAACCGTTCTGTTCCTCTACTAGTGCTAGGTCTAGGATACTAATGGTAAAGTTGGTCCATGTGTTGGAGTAGTGGATTATCATTATTAAATTTTATTATACATTTATGTGCTGCCATGGGGTGGATTTGGGTGGTGGGGGTAGGGGGATTAATTAATCTTTTTCTTTTTATGGGGTTTGGAAGGAATAAGTTGTAATTGTAATTAAGAAATGTTTTTCTTTTGTTGTTCGCTGTATGAAAATAAAATAAAATAAAGTTATTTGCCAAAAAAAAAAAAATATTAGTGTTATTCAGACCTAACATGTGTAAAATTTCTACTGAGGAGCGACAAGTCCCATCCCTGAGCAAGATGCACACATCAGTGTTAATAAGCTGAGGAAACCAGCTCTTGGAAATGACTTTCCCGTCAATCTTGAAATGCGAATTTCGGAGAATAAGCTGGGAAAGGTCCATTTTATGGTTGTATCTCAAAACTGAGCACAATTGCGAGTGCACTCAAATTGACACCCCAATCACTGTAGCTGGCAAAGAGGCAGGTAACTCCCTTGGGGCTACATACAATAAGGACTCTGGGGATAGGCCAGCATTCTGAATAAATTCCAGTTCTAGGGTCAACCATGTGTGGAAGTAGGGATCGGTGTCAACATCTGGTCTCCCAGAGAACCACCTTAAATACTTGCTGGCATGGCTTGCTCAATAGTACAGGCCAAAATGTGGAAGCCGAAGCCCTCCATGAGACTTAAAAGCAGCCAATTTGTTATAGGATCATCTTGGGGGCTTACCTAACTACACAAAGTCTGAGATAAGAAAGTGAATCCTTCTGAACCATGAAAGAGGGCACCAGTAGTTCAACATATTAAGTGGGTAAAAGAACCAGGGTAAAATGTTCATTTTAATTATGTTAAATCTGCCCCATATAGTCAGAGGTAACATCCTCCAACACTGAAGGTCTTAATGAATAGTGGATACCAAATCAGTGAAATTAAGCTTTATGATCTGGTCCTCACTGTGAGAGAAGAAAATACCCAAGTATTTGAGGGAGTGAGGAGACCATGTCATGCCAAGATCTATGATGTCTGTCTTAAAAGTCTAGAAATTAAGGGCATAATTACAGTCTTATCTAAATTAAGTTTGCAATTGGGCAAGTAGCTGTATTCTTGTATAATGGCCAATGCCATCAGGATGGCTGACTTCGGATGGGAAAAATGTAGGAGAATGTCGTCCTCATAAGCGGACAACTTGAGTTCCATAGATCCAATATGAACCCCAGTGAGGTCTGGGTTCAGCCTAAGTTTAATAAGAAGCAGCTCTAAATATAAATTAAACAAGAGCAGGGATAAAGGACAACCCTGTGTAGTACCTGAAAAAAGAGTGAAGGAAGAGGAAAAAACACCATTACAGCAGATATAGGAGCTGGGGAAAGAGTATAACATTTGGATCCAGGAAATAAATTGTGCAGGAAAGCCGAATCTTGTAAGGGTCACAAATAGAAACCGCCAATCGACCCTCTCAAAAGCCTTCTCCATATTCAGAGACGATAGCGTCCTGGGATGGGGGGAGGATATGGGCAAGTTTACGTAAGTGGTCAGTTGAGGAGCTAATGGCAATAAAACCAGCCTGCTCTGGACCAATAAGGCCAGAGCAGACTCAACTGATCCAAGCCGCCAAAATCTTGGTCAGAATTTTCATATCATAGTTAAGAAGGGAAATGGGCCTGTAACTGGTTACCTTCTCCAAATCTTTATCTGGCTTGGGGAGCAGTACTATCATAGCATTAAGGAGGGAATGGTCCACTAAACCCGATGCCAGTATGTGATTATAGAAGTGATACAAGCAGGGCACCAGTTTCTTAGCAAATACTTTGCAAAAGGTCAGAGAAAATCCATCCGGTCCTGGTGACCTGTCTGTAGATAGCACTTGAATAGCTGAGTGAATTTCAGCTTTCCTTGGAAGGGGGCACACTAGGAAATTTTGTTGCTCAACAGTCAGGGTAGGAAGGGGAACAGCATTTAAACATGCAGTGATCTGTTGAAGAGAGGGTAAATTAGACCATAAACCATAGAGAGCCCGATAGTAATGCTCAAATTCATCTGCAATCTCCTTGGGAGTCATTTTCATAGAGCCATCAGCAGAAGACTGTATGCTGGTGATAAACCTTGAGGCATCAATCTTCTTAAGGTGAAGAGCTAACAAGCACTTGGCCTGATTGCCCTGATCGGCATATTTGGCCTGTGTTTTTAAAATGGTGTATTCAGCTCTCTGCCACAGGAGGTCCTCATGTTTATCTCTCAAAAGGAACAGTTCCTGATGTATAGAATCAGGAGATGTAGGGTAGAGGTTCTTCTCTATGGACCTGATGCGAGAAAGCAGGTTTGAAGCCCCCTGTTCTCATTTCTTTTTCCTGACTGAAGCCAGATGGATGAACTCACCATAAAGAAAACATTTTGTGGTGCTCCATTCTATATCCGGCTTCCCAGTGGAACTCTCATTACAAGAGATAAAGAACGTAAGTTGTTCTTTAATATGGGTGATAACATACTCCTCCTTTAAAAGCTGGGTATTTAATTTCCACAAGGTCTGTTTCGTATAATGTGGTACTAGGGTAAATTTACTTCAGACCAGCGAGTGATCTGAAATAACCCTGGGGGTAACCCCAGAGCCCAGCAGTCCCGCCAAAAGAATGTGGCTAACAAGCTGAAAATCTATCCATAACAAGGAGCCATGCTCAGGAGAATAAAAAGTATATTCCCGCTGCTGAGAATGCAACACCCACCATGGATCACAAAAACAAGGGACTCCATAAACTCTTGCAGGGAGCGCTGGGCAGGGGACAAGCCTGACCGAGGCCCACCAGTCCGATCAAGATCTGGGGAAAAGGGGAGGTTCCAATCACCTCCCCAAAAAATAGGGATCAAAAGGAATGGGGCAATTAACTCATTTGCTCCCAGTGTCCATTTTGGGTCATATCTAGCCATGGATGGTTCTGACGCCATATGGCATCTATGGGAACAAATTTAAGTTGGCCAACTCTGTAAAAAAAGAGGGAGTGTCGGAACTGGGGCCATAAACACAACCCAACAGAATGTCGGTGCAGTCCAGGGTTCCTCAAAGGAGGAGATATCTTCCCTGAGGGTCTCCCACACATTGTTGACAGACAAAGGATACTGTCCTAGAAAAAAGGACTGCGACACCTCTGCTAGATGTTCTGTCTCCTGCAGTAAAAATCTGACCAATATTCTGATGCCGGAGTAAGGAGCCTTCACTTTCGAGGAGATGTGCCTCCTGTAAAAATGTAACATCACATTTAAAGTGTTACAGATGTGTAAGAATGCTATATCATTTAGTCTTGGAGCTGGCAACCTTCACATTCCATGTAGCAAAAGTTAAGGAACTGGTCATAATTAAGCTTATGATATAGCACCATGTAATCAGTCGTATACCTTAGAAAAGTCAAACCCATCAAAATCATAAGATTAGTGCACCACCATCCCTCCCCCCAACGCATAACTGACATCCCTTGTAACAAAAGTCCAGAAAACAGAAGCATGTACCCTACTCTAACACCCCCCAAAGGACTTCGGGAAAGAAGGGGAGTAGGACCATAATCCTGTAACCACAAAGTGGTGCCTCACAAAGAAGAGAACGGGTAATAAAAATAAAGGTCCGCTACCATAAATCACACTAACAAATTCCCGGCTTCCTCCTGTCCAAAGAAAATAACTAACAAAAATTAACAGGCTCATGGTGAGCCCAAACCAATAGGCTCCTCACCCCTGCCCCTCCCCCCCCGGTGCAAACCTGACACAAGAAACGTTACAGCTAAATTTACAAACTGACCAGAAACTCCATGGTTAGATATGCCCGCAGTGATAAGGGCCCATCCTGCAGGGACAGAGAACTACCTGTTGTGTCCATCCCACCATTAAAAATCCCTGTACACTACATGTACACCCCCTCAAGGTGGAACCAATATACCTCCCACGGGGCGAAAAAGGAAAATGTAGTTATGGCCCAACCCATATACTATAGTGTGTTATTATTCCATTAGCCCTGTGCCTGATGGTCGCAGCCCTTAAATTCATAAACAGGACCGGGCCCCATAATTATAATATATATACAGGAACAAAACCTGTACTATAGGGGCAGAGAGTTTCAAAGATAAATCTTAACGGTCAAACTCCCAAATATAAACTACAAACCACAAGGTAAGGGGAAAAACGTGCAATATTACCATACAACTAAAGTAATACCCTGAACCAAATCTTACAAATCCTGGATAAAGTCTCCTGGAAAACATATAGAACTGTTAATGGCTAGATTTCACTGAAGGCTATTACTCTCCTCCAGCCCCCCAGTACAATGATTTTTGCCCTTGATGGAAAAATCTCACAGAATATGGTTCATGAATAAAAAAAGTATTGCAGTTTTCAGTGTCCCAAATCCAGAGTGCAAAGCATAAGGTGGAGTCCAAAATATCCTGGGAAGCAAGCCGCCCCATCAAAGTGACCTAGAACAGTGCAATGTACGCATAAAAAGTAGAAAGACTTTGCAGCCCACCTGATCATGGATCGAAGCAGCCTCTTTATACTGTAAGTATTGTGAGCAGGATAATAAGCAGGAGAGGTGGAGAGCATACAAACCATATGGATTATTTAAAATTAGACAAACTGACCCCAAGATTGTGGATCGAAGCAGGATAGCACTCCAAACTGTGGTTTCCTTCAAACCTGGTTATGGCAGTCAGGTAGAGGTGCTCAGTCAGAAAGAACATCTTGGAGCAGCCATAAATCCGTTAGCTGGCAAACACAGGGGCCCATTATCATCCCAGGAAATGGGTGGATAAAAAGCATAGATAGGAAAGCATTGATGAGGTGGTGCAAACAGGACAACTAGAACACTGGCAAACCAGACACTATACAGTTTGTGGAAGAGATGGTGAAACTCTGTTGCTGCTCATTCTATCACAGCAGTTCAAGATAGCTCCACATGTCCCAGGGAAGAAAAAGAGGAGAGTCAAATTAGCCCACAGAAATATCAACCGGGACCACCCAGACACAGTTAAATTAGAGTGCTAGTAGGAGGGTCAATAGAGAATTGATCCATGTACATAGTTTGAAGAAAGCTCAGGCTGCACCTGTCATCCTGGATAGAAGTAAAATAGAACATCGGACCAGAAAGCAGCAATGGGTTAGCAACCAGCAAGCAGGTTTCATGATAAAGTGTCCAACTGCTATGCATCCCAGATAGGAAAATGACAAAGGGAATATTGAGTCAGTCCAAACAGATGTGGTTTAAGTCCACTCAGAATAGGAAAGGTAGACTAATTATACTGGTGAGGAGAATAGTAGATAATCGACCCATGAACACTGAACAAAAAAGGACGCGGGTTGTGCCTCTCTTCCTGGATCGGAATACGATAGTACATCAGACCATAAAACAGCTGCTGTCCAAGAAATAGCAAGCAGGGCAGATAAAGAGAAATATTTTATTATTCAAAGCTGGGATGGTACACCAAAGGAGCAATGCCCAATCATGCTACACTGCAAAGGAAGATTTATTCATAGCTGGCAGATGCAGCGTAGCACTATCAGCATTCCTTAAACAGCTCCTGGAGTAAAGTTTCCAGATCTGAGCAGGCTTGATCCACAGATGGAAAGGACTTCCATAAGCCATTAATCAACGTGTGCAGAGTAGCAGGATAAGCTATCCTGCATTTAATGCTGGCAACAATAAGTTTGCTGACTACAGGGTAAAAGGCTGTTCTCTTTTGCAGCACTGATCCAGGCAGGCCCTGCGTAATTCTCAATTGGGCACCCTCCCTGGTTACTTCTTTCATATCCTGGAGGGTGGAAAGCACATGTTGCCACTCCAAAAAGCTGAGAAAACATAGGATGAAGGGTTTTGGGAGTGAACCTTGCAGTGGAGCCAGGCGCAGAGAGTGGTGGGCATGCTCAATTATATAGGAGATGCCATATGGGGAGGGACTGGTGAGCTTGTTCAACAGTTTCTGTATAAAAAGGAGCAGATTGGAGCCTTCAGACTTCTCAGGTAAACCATTAATGACTAAGTTGTTTCTATGGCTCCGACCCTCCAAGTCCTCTAGTTTATTCTCCAATTGCGTGTGTTTCCTGTGTAGCTCTACCATCTCGGGATCAATTTTATCCTTCCGTTTCTCTATGGAGAAGATACGGGCTTTATTATCTGATGCAGCAAGCTGTAATTCTTCCACTGAAGTCTGAAGAGCTTTAAGTTCTTGTGTAAATTCTTTCAGTTCTTGCTTAAAGGGCAAAAACTCAGTGAGGAAATGCTCTTCGGACAATGGTGCCGGGTCTGGCGTAGTAGTAACTTGCTTCCCAGTGGCAGAAGTGTGGGCCTTAGTGCATTTACTAGCTTTGTCCAGTGTGGCACGTGGAGTGTAGTGAGGTAGAGCGTTCCTCATCTCTGTGTCCATGTTTCCAACTGAAACTGATCCTGGGAACTTCAGAAGATTGAAACAACAGGAAGAGCACAGTAGAAGTAGTAAGAACTTGGTTTTGCTGGAAAAAAAGGGTTTTGCAGTCAGAAGAAGCGGGGGCACTGAAGAAGGGCTGCTACTCGGCTCTTTGCATCATGTGACTCACACACAGCAAATTCTGATATAGCAACATGTTTTTTTCTTCATTCATTTCTATTTTATTATCATGTAAAAAAGGTCAACTGATAATGGTCACTGGCAGAAACTGGTAATGGTCACTGGCAGGATTTCAGTCAAGAGATCTCCTTGTTGTCATCTGAGCCCAGTTCACAGTACAACCACATGCCCTCCCTCTCTACTCCAGCACCTGGACTATGAGCATGCACACTGCACAGCTCCCACACAGAGGCAGACTCAGCAAAAGGGTTCTTTAATGTTCTCTGTTTCAGTTTTGCAGGAAAAAAAACAAACAAACAGGTTGCTCTGTTTTTAAGATAGTATTTTAAAGTATCCCCCACAGACAGAGAGAAAGCAGAGTAAGTATGATATGCGGTGACTGGGGGAGGTGGACAGAGCTGAGGAGAGTCAGTGGCCTGATGATGTGTGTGTGTGTGTGTGTGTGTGTGTGTGTGTGTGTGTGTGTAAAGGTGGGGAATGGTGGCCATCATCCAACATGCTAGGTGGGCTTTTTCCATTTTCCGCTAAAGTTCTACCCACCTTCCCTGGTGGACAGTACTTGCAGCATCACACTCTACAGAAAGGGCCTTAGCTGATGTCATGTGGTCACCTCTGATGTAATGCATTCCACCAGGTGCTATAGGAGACACTGAAGTGCCAGCTGCTGCTTCGGTACCCTACTCCTCCCAAAATAGAAGCTCACTGATTCTATAGCGTATAGAGCATCTTTCCCTTTATTTCACCAGCTGTAAAAATTGAGAACAAGCTGCCATCAGACTCCTGCAAGTACTGTACAGTTACATAAATTACTATATCAGTGCTGTATTCATGCAAGTACTGTACAGTTACATAAATTACTATAACAGTGCTGTATTCATGCAAGTACTGTACAGTTACATAAATTATTATATCAGTGCGGTATTCATGCAAGTACTGTACAGTTACATAAATTACTATATCAGTACTGTATTCATGCAAGTACAATAGCAATAATGTGACTTATGTGACTACACTTGCATGAGTCAGACAGCAGCCAGCTGCGGAAGTGTGCGAAAGGGTTTTGCCTACCAATGCGACAGCGGGTGGTGGTAACCACTGAATCACCAGGGATATTTATTTATTAGAATCTGACACATCAGGACTTCAACATTTTGGCATTGTACCATTCTGCCAACTTGTAGCTATATCCCTAAACTCCATAGTTTATCAGTGGCACTGTCTATTGATGAATAGCTTTGGTTCCATGTGGCTGCTGTTCTTGGTTAAAGTTGCTATACAGTTCTTTAACCATTTCCATGAATTGTGGCCTTTCACAATCTTTTATTATTTTGTTTTATTTTTATTCTTTGATAACTAGGTAAAGCTCTCTGGGCCACAAGGCCCATTTACAGGGGCGACTCAGGAACACTGGAGAGGTTATGTGACTTGCTCAGAGTCACATAGTATGCAAGTAAAGATTGTGAGAATCAACCCCAGGTCTGCTGGATGTGCCAAGCTCATTCATAGCTCATTATGTTAACCTACAATGCCAGCTCAATTAGTGGTGTGTGAAGTCTATAAAATTTACTCTACCACAAACAGAGTTAGTTGTCATATTGGTCCTTGTAAGAACATATCCAGAAACAAATGGTTTGATATGGGTAAAGGGGCACTTTGCTAAGTGGGGCTCATCTCACGAAGTTGCAGATTGAAAACTTCGCTGGTGAAGATCTTGTAACCCTACAGTAGGTGAAGTTCTCAAGAAGTAAACAATGCACCATGTGACCTGCAGAGACTGCAGAACACATGGTACTGAAACTGCATGTAGACCATGAGGAGGATGTGTTCACTGCAGTCTTAGATGAACAGAGCTGGACTTAAGTCTGTCCCTCTGGGTGTCTTCTAGTCACTTGGATAAATATCTTGAAAGAGGTTCATTTGATTTAATTTGATGGCAGAAGTGATCTAGAGTGCATAGTATATCTGGAGTGCCACGCTTTATTCTGTTTAACAACATTATTCAATATAAAACTGTGGGTTTTGTTTTAGCAATTTTTCATTCTGGAGAGTAGCACTGTTGGGGAGGGGAAGCAGCTTGACTGAAAGGACTGTTCTATAGTGAACTGCAGGCAAGATTTCTGTAGTTTAATTATTTTTAAGTCTGTGTCAAGGGTTTTGCTGGTATGTCGCAGAGATCTATTACATTTGCTGAGTTAATTTAATTTTTGTAACTGAAAGTGACTTGCATGTGTTAAAGTCAAATAGTGCTGGACAGAAACTGAATTCTGAATTTGCAAAAAATTCATGACATTTTGCACATTTTGCAACATTTTTCTGAAATTCCAACACAGGCGAAATCCAAATCCTCAAAATGTGTTTGGCTCATTTCTGCAACATTCTGTGTGATGTTTGTGGCTCAGTTGTGGAATGACAGTTAATACATCAGTCTGCAATTCATGCCTTCAGTCTGCTGTTCTAAGTTAGAATTGCACATTCAAAAATTTTGCAGAAGTGAAATTTAGACTTCTAAAGCAATACCACCAGCAGAATTTTATTTTCGTACAGCACTGAAGTCAGATCATTTTTTCATTCTCTATATTCATCTTTTATGGCATTTACCATGGTCTTGATGTGACCATACTCTGTAATGTAGCTGCTGAGAGAAAAGTTGCAACTTGTTGAGACTGCTGGATTATAAATACTTCTATTTATTTCCCTTTTTGTTGTTCTGCAAGTTGAATAAGCCATTGTTCATTTTTTTTGTTTCAGGCAGCACTGCTGATCCCTTAGGGGAGGTGTTGTCCACTGCTTGCTGAAAGTGCAGTCTATCTGTAATTTCTGTATCAATTTAAAAATATTTATTTGTCCTTAACTGTGTGCACATTTTTCTCATTGGCTTAATTTCCTTATTAATTATTTGTGCTGTACTTTTGTAGGTCATCCACTTTTATATATCTGCTCTAAAGGACAAAGTTTCTATAATCTGAACCATCCGCCTGGCTGTGAATATAAATTCTTGTGAACGCATCTGTGTGTTATTAAAATAAAACCGAAAATGTTTTGCTGCACATGCTGCACTGAACATGAATACAGTGCAGGGCTTCAAACAGGCATGGGATAGGCATAAGGGAGCAATACAGATGAGTATGAATAGAGAGGTCATTGACAGAGCAAAGACTGATGGCACACTCTTTGTTATGGTGCCATAGAAGCTGTTGTTTTAGGAGGCATCACTACTGTAGTGACATAGGAACATAAGAAGTTATGGACAATATGAAGCCAAAAGGCTTATTCAAGTATACGTCTACATTACTCTTGAGAGAGTTTACACACTGACATGTTACTGACAACACACTAAGACTCTGGTTTACTGGTGGGTGTCCTTGGGTCCCCTGGTCCTGAAGGCAACTGTTGCATGCCAAGACAGTCTCCTGCAGGAGCCCAAGGGACACCATCTGCATCTTTTGTCTTATATCACAGCTTCTGCTACTCACCAGAGAGGGTGCTGGACAGAGCCCAGCAATACATACTACAACCTGCTTGCTTGCATCAGCTGTCAGTCTCCCCAGCCCCTGTGCCACAGCAAGTAATCCTAGTACCATCACAGCCTTGGATCTCCTGTCACGCTTTGTAGGCATATTTCACACCTTACAAGCTTTGTCTCTCTTTCACCAGGTCTCTCTGTATCAGCAGCTCAGCTAATTGCATCACTCAGGTTCACAAGCACAAATATGTCGCTAAGCTGACAGTGGGACCTCTTCTGTGCTGCAAGGAAGGCAGGGACCTCTTTGGTCAGACAGGGAGTAGAAAAAGATGCTTTCTAGTATTTAATGCCTCCCCTTCTATGTGCTGTGTCTCCCACAGGATGGTCACCTCACATTTAGATTTGTTACAGTGAACTCAGATTTTCTTTCTTTTTATGGAATGAGTGACCCTTTGGGCATTCCAGAAGCAAATTTCAATCATATTGGCATATTTCTGTGTATGAAGCCCAGAGTGTGGGTACTTATCACCTTCAAAGGAGGGAACAAAAAGCACAGCATGAGCAATATAAGTGCAAGTTATTTTGGTTCCATGTAAAAATAGTGAGTGCTTAATAGCACGGCATAAATCAGCAATGTTTTCATAGTGAGTGTTAAAATCGCAAGCGTACAGAAAGGAGTCGACAAGTATAGAAACATAGAAATTGACGACAGATAAGGACCGCAAGGCCCATCCAGTCTGCCCATAGCTACTATGTTTTAGTAGCGATCATTGTATCACTAACTGAAGCACTCATGTACTTTGTTTGCCTCAAGGTTTCTGCATGTACAGTAGCAGCCACAGGCACTGCCAGATACTTCCTGAAATTTCTGTGATATTTCCAGAAATATCTCCTGCTTTCTGCATTTGCACAGTAGGGGTAGCAGAGAGAAACTCATCAGAAATTTCACAAAATATCTGGAAATAGCTGGCAATGTCTGTGGCTACCACTGTACTTCTGTATGTAGCACATGGTCATTACACTGCTTCCTGTTCCCAGCATATGCTCCTCCCTCATTCCTGCTATTTCCTGCTTTAAATGGTACCTATGATTGCTCGGTTCTGTTTCTTAGATTTGATGGATTACAGCTATGGAGTTTGTGCTGATTCAGAGCCAGAATGGTAGGCTGCTAATACTGTTTAAAGGCTATGTCTACTGCAAAGGCAAGGAAACACAGGATAAAATATACTGGTGTTGTGTAGAGTCACGTAAGTTTCAGTGCTTGGCTAGATTACACATGATGGGCAACCAAGTTTCTGCACTTATTAAGGAACACACACTCATCCCAGATGCAGGTGATGTTGGGGCATGTAAAGTGATGGCAGAAATCAGGGAGCATGCTCATAACAGTGTAGAAATAATGTCGCAGGTGGTGACTCAATGTACCAGTAGTGCTCCTGATAGCTTAGCTGGCCATTTCCCTGCTGTTCCTTTAATAAAATGGATGGTACAAAGAATCAGACAGGTGGATAGAGGGTGTCCTGCAATGACAGCCACAGTTCAGGAGATGATTATTCCTCCTGAGTTTACATTAACAAAATCTGGAGAACCCTTTTTGTTGTTTGATAGTGGCAGTGAGCCTGATTGGTTTCTGATTTTTTCAACACTTAGCAATCTAAAGCTGTTACAGGAGAGTAATGACTGGATGCTTGATGGGACATTTAAGTCTTGCCCATTGTTATTTGATCAGTTCTACACCATTCATTGCCTCAGATCAGGTTGTGTTGTTACAGCTGTATATGTGCTGATGTGTGCAAGGAAAAGCAGCTCTTACTCAAGAATATATAGTAAGTTACAAGAATTGTGCTCTGGTTTATCACCTGCCTCTGCAATAATGGATTTCAAGAAATCTGCTTGGAAATCTTTCTCTGCTGTATTTCCAAACACAGACGTATGAGGCTGCTTCTTCCATTTTGCTCAAGCTGTTTGGAGAAGGATCCAAAAGTACCCTGAGGTCTAGGAGAAGTATTGTGCAGACCCTGATTTTGCACTACATCTACAAATACTCCTCTCCTTGGCTTTTGTACCCACATGTGATGCTGTTTCATCATTTGATGAGATGAGGGAGTGGGAGTTCTTTTCAGCAAATGAGATGTTAACTCCACTTCTTGACTACTGCATGTCAACATGAGTGGGAGACCAAGGGATTGTGCTGGCCAAAGAACCGCTGCATTCCCACCAGAGCAGTGGAATTGTTTTGATGCCACAAATCGAGGTATTGTACGCACAAATAATGCTGTCGAAGGGTGGCACAGAGATTTTAACTGATGCCTTGGTGCATGTCACCCTAGTATTTTGAAAATGATAGAATGCTTAAAGGAAGAACAACGATTCACTGAGTTAAAGGTCAATCAAATGGTGTCTGGGGCAGGTGGATGCTCTCAAAAATGAAAATACAAGGATATGAACATTCGTGTTGAGAAAATTGTATCCCAGTATTTTACTAAGAGTAAATATGACTATTTGCATGGATTAGCGTATAGTTTCCAGTTCAAGGTGTGAAAGTGAAGTGAATATTGTGCTTTCAGTTTAAATTATGAGGTGTAACAAAGATGGTGCTTTTCCAAGTGTGCAGTATGTGCTTTCAATAAAGATTAACTTTTAATGTTTCACAGACGCCACAGACATAACAATCAATCTGATTGTGGTTTTTTTCCGTTCCAAAAATTTGCTATTCACCATCAGTCTGGCACCGTTTAGTAGTCTGTGACTGAAGTAATTATTTAGGGAGGGGAGACACCAGGTAGTGCTTGGCACATGATGGGGGAGAAGGAGGAGATAGGGGGTGCCACCAGAGATGCATCCATTGGTCTGACACCATTTGCAATGTTTAGCAGTCTTTAGCTTGAGTGAACTAGTGAACTCCCTATTTCTTTATTTTGCCATTGTTGCTTAGTGATTAGCTCTGAAGTCGCTGAAATGGTTAGTCGCCTTTGTTCAACAGTAGCGATTTTAACATTCGTTAAACTTTATTCACTATAATTGCATTGCGATTGTTGCATCACTAATATCACAAGAGACCATTATTTTTAAGGTTGGCAAATGATGGAGCCTCCATTGTCTTCCTGTTGTGGGAGGGGGATTCATCTGCTGGTACCAGGCTAGTGTTCACATGAGGGTATGAACTACCTCTATTGCTATATGAGATTTTGACCCAGACTGCTCACCATGCTCTGAAATAAATCTTCTTTGGATGGGAGAATTGGTGCTTATAATGAAAACCCAAAATCCAAATCTTGCACTCTACAAGGTGATACTCATGTGGCTTTGCTGCAGTTTTGCTTCTCTGCTTTAGTATATACCTGGAGCAATGTTTTTTGCAACAGGTCTGCAGGTGTTTGTACTCCTGGCAAGCAGGGTCAGATAGTATGGATTGGGGCCTAAGACATTGGACATATCTCTGGAAGAGCTTATTGACATCGTGCTTGTGCTCACAAACAGGGACAGTGTGATGGGGTTAAGAGTGGGGGAGCACCTGGGGAACAGTGACCACCAGTCACTGTGGTTTGAAATCACAGAAAGAGCAGCACCAAACCACACAAAAACACGTATCCTGGATTTTAGGGGGGCAAACTTTGGGAAAATGGAGAGATACTTGAAAGAGGCATTAAGGGGAATGGGGCAGGAATCAGGGGTTGAGGAACAGTGGGAAGTATTTAAAATGGGGATTACAAGAGCAACAGAATTATGCATTAAGCAGGTTAGCAAGAGGAAAAGGAAGAGGAGACCATTATGGTTTTCCAAAGAGGTAGCAAAGAAAGTGAAAGCCAAAAAGATTGCATTCAGGCAATACAAAAAGACACAGGCAGAAGGGGATAGGGAGAAGTACCAGGAGAAGCAAAGGGAGGCAGGGAGGTCAGTAAGGGAAGCCAAAGCTCAGACAGAAGAACACATTGCAAAATCAGTGGGTAGAGGGGACAAAACCTTTTACAGGTACATAAGTGAAAAAAGAAAGGCAAAGGGAGGGATAGTGAGACTGAAGGGGGAGGATGGGGGCTGTGTGGAGGATGACAACAGTAAAGCTGACATATTGAACAGGTATTTCTGCTCCAGTCTTTACTGAGGAAGAGGAGGTAATGGGTCTGAAATGGAGTACAAGGGGTGAGAATGTTGCAGAAATGGACACAAGTCCCTTTACCGAGAAAGGGTCCTGAAGGAACTGGAAGTAATAAGAGTTGATAAGCAATGGGGCCAGATGAATGCATCTTCAGGGTCCTAAAGAACTAAGAGATGGTGGCTGAACCTCTTGCTATCCTGTTTAGCCTGATCACTAGAAACAGGGAGGTACCCAAAGACTGGAGGATAGCAGATGTAGTCCCTTATACAAAAGTGGGAACAAAGAGGAAGCGGGGAACTACAGACCAGTCAACCTCACCTCGGTAGTGGGGAAGATCATGGAAGCACTACTGAAGGAGAGATTGGTGGAACATCTGGTTGTCAATGGACTACAGGACCCAAGGCAGCATGGTTTCACCAGGGAAGGTCATGTCAGACCAACCTCATTGAATTTTTGACTGGGTGACTGGGAGGTGGATCAGGAGGGCAGTGGACATGGCCTATCTGGACTTCAGCAAGGCCTTTGACACTGTGCCACATAGAAGACTATTGCACAAACTGGGGAATATGGGTGTGGGCAGGACAGTAGTGCGGTGGGTAGGTAACTGGCTGGGCAGCAGGACACAGAGGGTGGTGGTAAATGGCTGTCACCCACAGAGGGAAGAGTGACCAGTGGGGCCTACAGGGATCAGTGCTGGGACCGGTACTATTCAATATCTTCATCAGTGACATTGCACAGGACCTAGAGGCAGAATTTCACTGTTCGCTGATGACACAAAGCTCTGTAATAAGTAGACACACAGAGGGTGTAGACAGAATGAGAAGGACCTGCAGAAACTTGAAGAATGGTCAGGGTTTGGCAGTTGAAATTCAATGCAAGGAAGTGCAAGATAATGCATATGGGGCACAAAACCCTGGCACAATATATCAGTTGGGGGTGAGGATATAGCATGCACCAAGCAGGAAAGGGATCTTGAGTTATCATCTCTGATGACCTCAAGGCAGGGAAACAGTGTGACAAGGCAGCAGGTAAAGCAAATAGGATGCTGGGATGCATAGGTAGGGGCATCACCAGCAGGAAAAGGAGGTCATAATTCCACTATACAAGACACTAGTGAGGCCGCACCTGGAGTACACTGTGCAGTTCTGGAGACCTTACCTACAGCAAGGACATAGACAGAGGTAGAGAAGGTTCAGAGGAGGCAACAAAGATGGTGCATGGATTGCATCACAAGTCCTATGAGAACAGGTTGAAGGCACTGAAATGTACTCCCTGGAGGAGAGGAGGGAGAGGGATATGATAGAGACATACAAGTATCTTACAGGGAGGAACAGGGTGCAGGAATGCACTATTTTTAAGTGAAAAGATGTTCCAGGACTAGAGGGCATGGGATGAAGTTGGAGGGAGGACGATTCAGAGGAAACGTGAGGAAGAATTTCTTCACAGAACGGGTGGTGGACAAGTGGAACACCCTGCCAGAGGAAGTGGTGGGGGCTGAAACAATCACGGGATTTAAGAATGCATGGGATAGACATAAAGGAATTCTGGAGGTCAGGGGTAAGGGGCAACAGACTTCCTGGAAAACATATACTGAACTTACAAACTTAAATGGGCAGACTGGGTGGGCCATAGGCCCTTATCTGCCGACACTGTCTATGTATCTATGTATCTATGTATCGTTGTCTTGGCTGGTTACTGTGTTGTAAAGGCTGTGAGGAGTTTAACTCCACTGCACAAACTGACTATTTCTCCAGGGGTAACAAAGCAATCTGTGGTAAACTCCAGCTGTCTCAATTTAAAGATCCTCTGAGAATCCCATATGGTAGTGTAGTGCACTCCCAGGCCTTGTAGTGAGTCTGAATGAGGTAAACACTTTTCGTTTAATGACTACAGCTTTAGAGGAGTCCTGGTATAATGAAATGGTATGGCTATGACAGTACAAATGTTTTTCTCTTGTTCAGCAGAAGCATGAGGCAAAAAAGAAGTAGTGCACCCACCGCACAGCTAAGACCAGGAAACCAGTTTAAGTTTCATTCATTTATTATAGAGAAAAGTGCAGATAACGTCTCAAGTAAAACCAGATGTGGACAAACTGCCATACACACATACTAGGACAAAGCAAAAACTAAAGTTTGGCAAGGGTGATCGAAAGATTCATCAGAGTGAATTACAAGTACATATTCACACTCTTATATGGGGAATGAATGTCTCTGAATATACTGGGGAAATCTATAGACAACTTGGTGATACATCTTTTTATGAGAAACAGTCTTATAATCATATGGAGGAGTATAAGAGTGTTACATGAGGTCCCTGCACCCTTATTGGTACCCCCAGAGATACACAGTAGACAGATAGTGATTAGGCATATGTTATACTAACATATAGGGCATTGGACATCTACCATACAAGAGCAGATGTTAGTTTAGTTAGTTAGTTTTTGTTGACCAGGTAAGGGCAATAGACAAATCCTGCCTATTTTCAAGCATGACCCGGGGGAAGGGGATACAGATGAATGCCAACTGACCTTGAACCAGATTAAGCTGTTGGTGGTATTTTTAGTGAATGAGGGAAATTTGGCCAGGACACCGGGGAAATTCCCCTACTCTGCTGGCACTCTGTGGCCAGTAGAGGGCTGCGATAGCTCTGCTGCATGGCAGAAGCTCTGCAACACTGTGAGGAGATTGACGCTAGCAAGGAAGCTCCCTTCTTCTTGCTCCACAGATTGTCATGGAATCCACTGTTTCTACCTCTAAGATGAGGTTTCTGACTTTGGAATGTTGCCTGTTGCTCAGGAGTTAATCGTGCGATACAGATTGGAGGTATGCTCTCTGTATCCACCAAGTCCTATGTGCCTTGTTTCTGCTGATGGAACTTTTGAACCACATGCTGTTGTTACCACGGACGGCTCTTTCAGCCTTACACTTGATTATAATGACGGATGGTTTGGCGATTTTGGAGATAGCTTATCTCGGATCACTCACCCTCACGTCTCAGGTTTTGAGACACTGATTCGGTTTACCAATGCAAGATTCCACAGATTTTCAGGACTGGTTAGAGAAGGACTCTTTATCTAAAGCTGGATGGACGCAAAATGCTTTGGGGACTTGGGTGCCTGACCCTACCTGGAAAGCTGCTTCATTTTTATCATCTAAGCATGCCACCTCCCTGAGCTCAGGTATAGACAATGATTCTTCTGCTTCATATGATGTTACTGGTGCGCACCTACTGTCGAGAGGACTCTGAGGCATTTTCTGGCCAATACATCTCCTCGAGAGAATCAAAGGTTACTGCTACGCAGCAAGTGGTAGGATTAGCTCAAATAAGGGTCCTGAAACCCTTCCTCACATGCTCCTATGGCTGACTTGTTCAAAAATAAACTTGAACAGGCTCCCAGGAGGCAGCAGTTAGACTACTTATATAGAGGTGGTTTAGGTACATCCGGATAGATATTATGTAGCTAATACTTGCTTAAAGGTCCCATGTCATTTCTTCCTCGGACCTGTTTGCACTTATTCATGCTTCTGGGAGGACTCTTTGATGTTAGCTTTAGACTTAATCAAAGCTTGGAAAATTTTGGGAAAAGTATTCTGTTCTAAAACTACTCCTTATGGCTTCCTTTTGGCCATCCTCTGACTAGGCCGCAAGTCTGGTATATCACTGTCATGTTCAAATGAAGGGGTAAATGTCAACGACATTTACCATTGGATTCTAAAGCGTTGTGATATCCTTGGCCCCCTGAGGCTTTATTAGACTTAGAGGTATCTGGACTCGGGCTGGAAATTTAAAAGTAAAATTGTTTCAGTGAATTCTGATATTATTCATCTCCCAAACAGTTTTTTAGGGAAAGATAGAGGAGTGTGTTTTTATAGTGGTCAGCCCCGAGCTTGCTATAAATGTGGCTCACGAACTCACATTAGTAGTTCTTGTGACAAGATGAAATGCTCACTATGTGGGGGGTATGGGCACTCAATGGACCTCTGTCAGAATATATTTCAATGCAACTTATGTGACGAGAAGGGGCATGCCTTTCATCAATGCCCCTGGGCTAAAAGAAATAGAATTGAAGGATGGGATCATGATGACTTAGTAATTCAGGCTCAAGTTAAATTGAACAATCCTGTCATTAGTGAACCTACACCAGTTCCTGATATTCATATATCGGCAGTACCGAATTCAGTGTCTCTTATGGATAACTCTGGCCCTTCTTCAACCCCAGATCAGGTCTCTGAGATGGATGGTGTTTCTGATAGGCCCACTATGCCCCCCTTCCCCATTTTTGAAACTGTTAAGGGACGAAGATTTACAAGGTCTTCACAGAAAATCCCTGCTCCCTGTCCTATCCCTACTACTAATACTTTTTTGGCCCTACAAGATGATCTTGGGGATTCGGATTTGGAATCTGACACTTCTCATAGATCTGAAATAGTCATGGAAGATGAAGAAAGTAAATCCACAGAATTGGCTAAAGACAAAAGGGGTATAAAAGGGAAAAAAAAGGAAAGCAAGTAATAGCTTGAAAGGGGAGTTTGTTGAACACACTAAGGTTTTATGGCCACTATACGACTATTGTCCTTTAATTTTGTAACTAAAGTCATATAAAAACAAATTTCTATTTTGGCTTTTTTTGCAACTCTCCCAGTGGACATTATCTTTGTTCAGGATAGTCATCTTTCCTCACTGGCTGAGGTAGACAGTATTAAAAAAAGATGGCACTGGGGACCTTCGTTTTGGTCCTTTGGACTGGAACCTGCGGATGGGATTGGCATCCTTTTTAAATCCACCCATTTTCATATATTTCGACTTCTGGATATTAGTTCTGGTAGAGCCTTAATTCTGGATGGCTCCCTAGGAGACTTTTCTTTTCACCTTATCAATCTTATCCCACAAACTAAATCAACAAGGGTTGCATTATTTGGGAAATTAAGCCATTTCTCTTTACTAGAATGCATATTATTTGGGGAAGGGATTTTAATTGTACTTTGGATACCCCGTTGTCTGGAGCCACCCAGAAGAAGGTATATTGTGATTCTAATGCCTTGACACAAATTCTTGCTGACTCCAGTATGAAGGATGCTTATCGTGCGTTACATCCCTGGGGTAATGGTGCTACCTAGCATAGATTTATTTACACCACAAGAATTGATATGTTTTTCTTTTCTCAACACTTACATCCCATTTATTGTAAATCTCAACCCTCAGAATTTTCCGATCATAATATTCTTTTTTGTACTTTCAGTTTGCATTCTCTCCCTCCCAAGATTTTTTCAGAATATAATTGTTGGAGATTAAATATGTCACTTCTTGATAATCCTTCCCTTCATTCCCAGATTGAAACCTTTTTTGCATATAGGGAATCTGTTTTTTGTGCTTACAGCAATTTACTGAATTGGTAGATGGACACAAAAAGGGAACTAAAAAAGCTTATGCTCTCTTTTGGAAAAGCTAAAGCTAACTCTCATTATTTGCATTACCTTCTTTTACGAAACCAGCTATATAAGTTGATGTCCTTTCCTTCTGACTATAAGCGTGATTTGACTTCTCAAATTAAAGTTCTGAAAGAACAGATGAAATCCTATCAATATGATAGAGCAAAGTCCTTAGAATTAGAATTTAAATTTGGAACCAAGAATACACCAGCTTCTGACCCCTTTGAGGCTTGTAAGCAAAGACTGGAGGCCACCCTTATGACCCAGCTTGTTTCCCCCGCTGGCCACTTGCTTAGCAAGGATATGGACATGTTAACATTCATTCAACAATATGTTAGTGCTTCTTTTCAGGATAGGTCTGATCATCCTTTGCCTGATTTTTCTAGTTTCACTGCTTCTCTCCCACAAGTACCTACCTCTCAAGTAACCTCATTAATTCAACCTATTTCTTCCCAGGAAGTGGAACAGGTTATATTGCAATTAAGTAAGGGTACTTCACCAGGGTGGGATGGTATCCCTAATGAGTTCTATAAACTTTTTCTGTCTTACATGATTTACTTTCTGCCAAAGGTATTTAATTTTTTATTGTTCTCTTCTACTGCTCATTCAGGGTTTGGTACCTCATTACTTTTTTCCTATACAAATCAGGGAACAAAACTTTATTATCTAATTGGAGACCTTTGAGTTTACTAAATAGCGACTACAACATTTTGACTAAAATCCTCAACAATAGATTATTATTGGTAGCAGATTCTCTTATACACCCAGCCCAGACCTGTGCTATTCCCCATAGACGCATTCAACACAATTTATATCTTTTAAGAGACTTATTCGAACTTGGTCATACAGGTCAAATCTCAGAATATATTGTTGCTTTAGATCAAGCTAAAGCCTTTGATAAGGTTAGATATAATTATTTATTCTCCATACTTTTGCAGTATGGCATCCCTACACCTTTTGTAAAGTGGATTTCTATCCTGTATGAGAGCGCCACTAGTGTCCCCATGGTTAATGGTCTTTTTGGTACTGAGATATCTATATCTGTCGGAGTAAGACAGGGTTGCCCACTGAGTCCACTTTTGTATTCTTTTGTTTTGGACCCTGTGATCAGGCAAATTGTATGGGACACGAGTAGTATTGGACTAGCACCCTCCTCTACTTTACCAGTTGAAAAAATATCTGCTTACATGGATGATGTTACTTTATTACTTAAAGATGTCCCTTCTTTAACTACTGCACTACAAATTTTTTCTAAATTTGGTACACTATCGGGAGCCCAGATTAATATGAACAAAAGTTTTATTTTTCCTTTACATCCTACACCTTCAGTCCCTTCTGATATTGGGGGCATTCCGGTTGTTTCTTCTCCCCATAAGATTCTGGGCATTTGGTTTGGGACAGGGGACTTAGCACCTACAATTGGGAGAAACAATTATATATCGGAGAGTTTAAGATTCACAGCTGGAAAGGATGGAAATTTGGGGAAAAAAAAGGGTTGCAATTATTAAAAAATTTTTGCTACCTGCTTTTTTGTATTTAAGTTATGTGTTTCCACCTCCTCTTCATCTGGAAATAAGAATATTAAGTCTCTTTTTTCAGATGCTATGGGGCAACAGACTAAACCTGGTACATAGGGATATTACTTATCTCCCTATTAATAAGGGAGGGTTGGCCATGATTAACCCCATTGTTTTCTACCACTCCTTGTTCTTGTTTGAATCTTTTTCTTATATTTGGTCTTCTGCCAATATGGCCTGGCAATACTGGTCCCAGTTTTTATGGTCTAAATATTTAAATAAATGGTCTCTTTTACCTCCTAAAATATTATTATCTGACTCTTTGCCATCCTATGGTATTGCTACTTTGAAAAAATTACAGCAATGGAAAATATATTTTCCACATTTACTTACTCTTTCTAGAAAACCCTTTTACAATTTTATTGTGTTTGAGGTTCAAAAAAGCGTTCTTCTCTTTCCAGACTATATACTTTCTAAAATGTTTTTTTTCTCTTAGGAAGTTAACAGATTTTAGGATTCCCCCAAATATTTGGGCTATTGTATGACTTTCTATACAAGGTAGGTTAGGGGTTAGAGGAAATTTAAAATATAAACCCACTACAGAACAATTCTGCTTAAGGCCTACCTGTATTAATTGCGAAGATACTATGGTTCATTTTTTTGTTACTTGCCCCTTTAGTCAAAACTTTTGGCAGGACGCTGCTGTACATTGGAACTTCCCCTTTTTAGTTAATATTACCTATCAAACCATAGTTTTGGGTGATTATACTGGGATTTGGTGTTTATATCACAAAAGTACCTTGAATGTTTTCTTTGCTTGCATAAAATATTATCTCTGGCAAGCTCGCTGCCAATTTAGTTTTCAGCAACAAACAGTATTATTTAATACCATGTTTTTGCAAGTTGAGGATGGATTAGCTTCTGTTAAAACTAGAGATATGGTTATATTTTCCAAACCTAAACTGACACTGCCACTGTCAGGATATGTATGCATATTATTGTTATACACTTTGCTTGTTAATACATATATATTTTCTATGTATTTTCTGTGTATTTCACTTACAAGATGTTAGTACATCTACGTCCTTGTAATGATTATGATATATAAGTTGACATTGCCACCTTTTGGTGGTTTGTACGACTACGCTGATTTGTGTAAGAACTGTAAGAACTGTACTCTTTTGTTTCACAAAGTGATGACTACTACAGAATTGTATAATGTTATCTTGGACTGTGGAGCCACCTCTAATTTAGCCAATAGGGCTAATCTCTGTAACTAGAAATATTTATGTCTTACAGTAACCATAGTAATTATCATAGGTATATAATGTGAGACACTGAGTCTTATACCTTGGAGACCCCAAGAGACACGGAGAAACCTCGAGGTATAGGGAATGCTTAGCATCGGCTCCCGGTTCATATTGGTAAGAACTGCTTATGGAAACTGTGATTTATCCTTTTGGTAGTAATAAACAAGTTTATTACTCTTATGCAATGCCTCTGTGATTTCTTGCTTTCCCAATATTGCTAAGAACCTGAGAGTGAGATTTAGACCTCCTGACAAGAGGGAAATGGACAGTTTACTGAATTTGGGATTTCTAAAGGGATACCTTTCTCTCACTTCAGCAGAAGCAGCAGATTTTCTTTGCTACTGTGCCACAGAAAAGTTCAAGATCAGGCACAATTTTCCCTGGCTTAGGTTTGGCACAGAGGGACCTCTGAGCCTTCCCTATCTTTACTTTCTCCCATGACTGCCATGGCCCCACTCCTGGGTCTCATGCTGAACCTTCCCCTTGTCCACCCAGGCAGTGACAGCTTCTGCTGCATATCACCCATCAGACCCTTATGTCTAACTCATCAGGAACACCCATTGATTCTGACCCAACCCCCAGAGAGGGGCTGAACTGGGGACATCAGCACAAGGGGCAGGAATGGTCCATGCTGTGTGACCTGGGTGGTGTAGGGAAGCCCACCTGAGGTCATTATCTGGGGCTGTGGCAACCATTTTTCCCATTTTTCTGGTCCTGCCTTCCTTCCTTCCACAGATGCATGCACTTATGGCTGGGCTGGGGGATAGTGCCCAACCCCATTTGATCTCCCACCTTGTCATTGGTACCCTGGGTCACCAGCATGCCAGAGCTATCCCCATAGCTCAGTACCATGGAGCCAGCTGTCTTCCCAATCTTTAATGGCTCTGGGGTGTGGTACCCACCAAACTTGGCAGTTCTGAAGGCAAGAATCACTCATATCTTCTTTCTGAAGTACATAATTGCAGGGATGCCAATTATTAATATATTGCTTCTGTGGCCCGATTTTCAAGATCATCTACTTTAGCCTACGGTTACCAAATATTTTTTTTTCTTTGTGAACTTTATTGCAAAGGATTTGAACATGTGATGTCATGGTTCCCAAAGCAGGGCTCTACTCACTGGACCATGCTGCCTTCTCTAAGGATCTACTTGCATGTTACCTATATAACCTATTCATTGCAAAAAGTTTCCTGAGCTTTGGTGAATCTGTCTCAACTGGCAAGGCATGCCTTGGGGACTGAAAAATCATTCAATGCAGTGTTGACATTGCCCTAACTTTTTCACTGTCTTTCCAGGCACAGAAAAATACTCACACACTAATGCTTGAGGGAAGGGTGCCAAAGTTAAGGCACCACCAAGTGCTGCATCACAAAGTTGTTCAAACCCTAAGGCCCTGGACACACAGGGAAACTTAAAATGGTTTAAGTGCCTTAAAATGGTTTAAATCCCCTAGCACTGTTTGCAGACAGACTATAAGCCCCTTAAAAACTTTTAACAAAAGTGTTTTTAAACCCTGCTAGATACCTAGTCTTAAAACCATTTTTAAAAACATTTTGGAGCTAGCATGGTTTTACTCACAGGTCCGTCCAGGAGTAAAAACATTTTAAGCTGTAGTGGTTTAACTTAGGCCCTGTCCACACTACCCCTCTGTAACATTACAGAGCACCCAAACCATTACCGCAACGGTTTGCGTTTATACCTGTAACGTGACAGAAGGCGCTTTCATAACCATTGTTGAAACCACATAGGATTTGGTTTCAACAATGGTTATGAAACCGGTTATGCCTAGGTAAGGTTACCAGGCATAATGTGGATGGGTGGCACCGGTCCCCGAGCGCTGCGCGGGCTGCATTATGGAATCAGGTGCCACAATGATGGTCGCCCAGCTCCCAAACTGTGACCCGGTGGTGCTGGTCCTGTAATGAACACCACGGCAGTGTGGACACACTGCACCGCTCCCTGGTTGTAACGGTATCTATCCGTTACGGGGTCTGAGTGGTGCAGTGTGGACAGGGCCTCAAACAGTTCTAGCTGCAGTGTGTCCAGGCAAGCACAGTTCTGTGTGTTGGACTTAACACAAAATACTTACAAGGAGAACATGTTTAACACTAGCAGTGTGGCCACACTAAACCATTATCAAAAATGGTTACTGAGTAGTGTGGCTGCACTGAAATGGTTTAGCGAAACTGGTTTTAAAAATGTTTTTCAAAAACAGTTCTATAGTGTGTCCAGGGCATAACCTTATCTGTGCTTTAATGTAGTTGTTGTAAAAAGTGATTTAGAAATGTTGGGGCCCCCCCAGTGTCCCCAGTAGTCCCCAGCATAGTGCCCCAGTAGGTGCCCTTTTTAGTTAGGTGTCAGGCTGGGATCCAAACACAGTGCAGTAGCTCCTGAAAAATAAACTGCCTGCCTGCAGCTGTAAAACATTTCTGCTCTCCTCTTTTACTGCTGCCTACCCAGCTATGGCATGAGCTTCTGCCATCCCTAGTCCAGCACGTGTTGGGCAACTGCTTGACTCCCTCACTGCTAGGAACTCGGCATCCCAAACACCAGGGAGGGTTCTGTGGGTGTCCAGTAACAGCCATTTGAAACTGAATAATGGCCAGGCCAAGTGAGCAATGTGGTCAGGAGAGCACTCTTAGGTGCCCTGACAAGCAAAGGACAGTTTTTACATCCATAAGGAAGAGAGGGGATGCAGGGAGGTAAGAGTAAAAAGGTAAAGTGTACCTGTAGTCTTCCTCTCATACCTGTAGTGCCGTGGTTCCCTGAAGTGTTGGTGGGTCCAGAGAGGTGGCAGTTCAGTGTTCCAGTGGGTCCCTGAGAGAAGCAGCAGCAGTAAGCCATGGTGTGGGCAGAGTTCTGCCCCATTTGTTATTTTATTTAAAATTAAAAGTTAAGTTGCAGTCCCTCATCAGCAGCACCCACAAGTGGGGCCGCATCCTCAGCCAAACAGCAAGTGTCAGGCCAGGAGGAGCATCGGGCACGTCAAGGTCCTATGAAAAGACTGCCAACCTGTCAGAAGCCAGTGCCAGCAGCAGCAAGTGCCTTCCATCTGTTCTCTTGAATTATTCTCCCCGGGCTGGGGAAGGGAGCCGGCGGCAGCACCAGTGGGCATGTGGTGACCGCCTGAACCATTAAATAAATAAAAAAAATTTCCATGCCCAAAGGCACATGGAGGGCAGATGGGAGTGGGGCAGAACAAAGGCCCCATAGCAAAGGAATATCCGGGGGCAGGCACATGCACATTTATCAATTTATTTAAATAAAGCTCCAGCAAGGGAGCAAAAGGAGAGGGGTGAAGAGAAGGCAGGGCAGGGCCCACAGCTCAGCACCATGGACACGGGGGGGAGGGAAGTGTGCACTAGTCCCTTCACAGAAGAAAGGGTCCTACGAGAGCTCGATAAGCTCAGGGTGGACAAGGCAATGGGACCTGATGGCATACATCCCAGGGTACTAAAGGAGCTAAGGGTGGAACTAGCAGAGCCATTATTAGAACTGTTTAGTGAGTCTCTGAGCACAGGAGAGGTCCCAGAAGACTGGAGAAGGGCTTATGCGATCCCACTCCACAAGAGTGGTAGCAGGGAGGAGGCAGAGAACTACAGACCAGTCAGTCTTACCTCAGTAGTGGGCAAGATTATGGAGACACTCCTTAAGGAAAGGATAGTGCAACATCTGGAATCCATAGGAGCACAGGATCCAAGACAGCATGGGTTTACAAAAGGAAGGTCCTGTCAAACTAATCTCATAGGTTTCTTTGACTGGGTAACCAGGGTGGTGGACCAAGGGGAGCAGTTGATGTTGCCTACCTTGACTTCAACAAAGCTTTCGATACTGTTCCACATAGAAGATTGATTAATAAGCTGGGTAGGTTCAGGGTGGGTCAGACAGTCAACTGGGTGGAAAACTGGTTGACAGGCAGAAAACAGAGAGTGGTGGTAAATGGTATACAGTCAGAAGAGATGCAAGTCAGAAGTGGGGTACCTCAGGGTTTAGTCCAGGGGCCAGTCCTCTTCAATATCTTCATCAGTGACATTGCAGATGGACTGGAGGGTAAGGTTTGTCTGTTTGCAGATGACACCAAGATCTGCAACAGAGTAGATGATCCAGATGGGGCGGGCAGAGTGAGAAGAGATCTGGATTAACTAGCAAAATGGTCAGAAGAGTGGCAACTGGGGTTTAATGCAAAGAAGTGTAAGATCATGCATATAGGGAAGAGAAAACCTGAAGCCACCTATAGTTTGGGAGGGGAGTCGCTGGTAGTCTCAAGGGAAGAAAAAGACTTGGGCATCATCATCACCGATGACCTGAAATCATCCAAGCAGACCACTAAAGCAGTAGGTAAGGCTAGAGGGATGCTGGTGTGTATTAGTAGGGGTATCACAAGTCGGAAGAGGAAGGTAATAATCCCTCTTTACAAGACACTTGTTAGACCTCATCTGGAGTACTGCATGCAGTACTGGAGGCCACACCTTCACAAGGACATTAACCAAATTGAGGCAGTGTAGAGAAGGGCAACAAAAATCGTGGAGGGACTGCATCAGAAGACATATGAGGACAGATTAACGGAGCTCAATATGTATACCATAGAGTAAAGGAGGGAGAGAGGTGATATGATTGAAACATTCAAACACTTTAAGGGCATTAACAAGGTGAAAGAGTCTAAGGTGATGGCATCTGGCTAGAGAGCAGCTGAGTTACTGAGCTCCCCCCGCTGGTTGCCTTTTTGTGCATTTAATCTGCCATCCTGTTTATCTTTTTGACTAATTTACATTAATAACATTTGGGAAAAGTTTCTACTACTATTTGGTGACCGAAGTAGCGAAAATAAACGGTTGCCGGCTTGACATGGAGGTAGATAGCAGGCAGGCCTCAGTCAGGCACACTCCTCCTGCTTCCCCAGAGAAGGCCTCCAAGAAGCAGAGGAACCAGGCCCTACCAGAGCTGATTGGGGTGGGGAGAAAGGGCGCAGATTGTACCACTATCTGAGGATAAGTTTCTCCAGGAGCTTACACCCCTGAAAGATATTCTTCAGGACTTAGCAGGGGAATTAAAATCGTTACGCAGTGATCTTTCCTCAGTTTCTACAAGAGTCACAGATGTGGAAGCAAGGCTAATTTCCTCGGAAAGGTGGAGGTCCAGAGCTGAAACAGAGATTATTGAGCTCAGACAACAAGTCAAAAAACTACAAGCAAAGACCGAGGATTTAGAAGGACGAAACCGCAGAAATAATCTTCTAATTCTGGGAATACCCGAATCAGAGGAGGGCCTAGACATCATGGTCTTTCTGCAAAAATTCCTCTGCAAAATTGTTGGTCCTTCCCCTATTAACCCTACCTATCACCTAGAGAGAGCTCATCGTTCCTTGAGATCTAAACCTCCTCCAGGATCCCCTCCACGTCCCATTATTGTAAAATCCTTGAGCTATGTGGAGAGGAATCATGTTTTTATGAAAACTCGGGAGCTGAAGGACATATTCTGGGGCTCGTCGAAAATCAGGATCACCCAGGACCTGCCCAAGGAGACTCGGGAGAGAAGAGCAGCTTACCATCCAGTAGTGCAAAAACTGATTGCAGCTTCTATTCCATTTAGGATGGTGTATCCAGCGATTTTAAAGGTTACGATTAACGGCACTACAGTTAAGCCACAGCTCCTCGGAGGCGGCTAGTAAGAGTTGGAAGTCAAACTGCCAGACTTATTTAAATTACGCGGCTTGAAATTTTTGAATCACTGTCGGGAACTGATCCTCAGCTATCGCTAGGTTAAAACTACCTCTGCTAATGTTTAAATTTTGTGAAGAAACTTACTTGGTGGGGGCCTCTTCCTGCCTCTCATTCTCTCCTCTCTCGCTGGTTTTCTGCCTTTCGCCTTTGCTGTCCTTTGGTTTCTCCGTTTTCCTTAGGGGACTCCCCCTTTTTTCTTGAGGTCTTGGCCTGGATTCGGGTTGTGGTGGCGGGCTCCGGTTCGGCGGCGCTTTCCCCCCCCTCGATTCCGGCCATTTGCCCTGTCGGCGGAACCTAGTTTTGGAGGTGTTTGTTTCCGGAGGGGACTTCCGGGGAGGCGGACCTTGGCGGGTCCGTCGGCCTTTTGGATCCCCCTGGAAACAATGTTTTGGACGAAATCTCGGTGGCAGGAAGACCTGCATGGCAACTCTGCTTGGATTATGGGGGTTTTCTGGATTTCTTCATTTTCTTGGATTGCCTTGTCTCGGGTAGGATCTCTTTTCCCTTCCCATTATTTCGTTCTGGTTTGACTTTATTTGGGCGTTGGGATACTGCCTGCTAAAGCCGTTTTGTGTTTGGGGGCTGCCATAAGGGGGTGGTATGTTACTACCCATTGTTTCCCTTTTCTTGTCCCTCTCCCCTATTCTCTTGTATTTTTTTTTTCCTCTGTTGTGTTACCGACTATGGAGTGGCCGGGAGGGGGTTGAGCTCGGGGACTTGCTCACTAGATGTGGAATCGTGAGCCATATTTTGGGGACTAGCTAACCTCCCCCCGGGGTTGGGACTCTCGGGGATGGCAGCCCTGGTAGCAGGGGCTGGCATTTTCCTGGGAGGGTCATTGACTCTGTTTCTTTATAGGTGCTGGTCCCTGACTCTGGGGGTTTGGAGGTTCGCGCTGAGGGTTCGGGGGCCTGTGCTCTTGGTTAAACAGGTAACTTTTGGTATATTCAGGCTCGGCCTACCCGCTGTACATACTTATGTTTTGTTTGGTTGGGGTTTTGGGACGTGGGTCGGGGGATTGGGAGGGTGAGGAGGGGTTATGGTATTGTTTTATGACTTGGTTAAACGTTCTTGGTGGGGAAACAGTGAGGGGGCTTATTTGAGTCTGAGGTTTGTTTATTTGTTAAACTTCGGTTTTGATGTAGGGATGAGGGCTGGGATTGGGGTTTAGTAGTAGATGTCCCAGTTATATTGTATGATTGTTGCTTCACTGATATAGTTCATTTCTGGGCGGGGTTGTTCAATGTGGTGCACCATCCAGTTATATATTATGTTGCCTCTGTCTGGTCATATACTAGCGTCTTTATTTTCTTGAAATGGCTATGAATAATGTTAAGATAGCATCGTGGAATGTTAGAGGGCTTAGGGATCGGGTTAAGAGAATACAGGCTTTTAACCACTGTTCCTTATTCCACATTGACATCCTGTTTTTGCAGGAGACACACTTATCCTAGGATGAATCCAGACTGCTCTCCCGATCTGGTTTCTCCCAGGCTTACCTTGCCGGAAATTCAAGTTTCAGTAAGGGAGTTGCGGTACTTATTAAAAAACATGTATTGTTCATTAAGGAGCAGGTGGCTATAGACCCGGAGGGGAGGTTTGTTTTGGTGGATGGTAGCTTGAATGGGGATAGGGTAGTATTGGGTTCTGTTTATGGCCCAGTTGGAGGTAATCCCGAATTTTTTATGGCCTTGGCTAATAAATTGGCTAGGTTTCTCCCGGCTCAGTTTATACTGGGAGGAGACTGGAACCTGCCCTTTTCTCCCACCTTAGATAGGGAACCACCAGACAGACGCCCACCCTCCCCGGCGCAGCGTGTCTTCTTGGATCTGGTCTCGATGTTTGGTCTAGGCGACTCCTGGCGCCTGGCTAATCCTTCCGGTCGTGCCTTTTCCTTCTATTCTCAACCGCATGGAACTAAGTCAAGGTTAGACATGATTCTGTCAGCTCTCCTTTTTCCGAATATTCTTGCTTCTGGTGTTGAACCGATAATTTTATCAGATCATGCTGTAGTCTGGACGCAACTGTCTCTAGATCCTGGATACTCTCGGACCCAATATGGCGATTAAATACACAACTGTTAAAAGATCGTCAGATTGTCTCTGATATTCGCTCCCGGATTTCCTCTTTTTTGGAGGACAATTTGCATTCCACTTCTAGAACTGATATGCTCTGGGGTGCGTTGAAATGTTATCTTAGGGGAGCTTATTAAAATGGCTTCTCTTAGGAAAAGGACTAGGTTGGCGAAGTCTTTGGCTCTGATGAGTAAGGTTAGGGACCTAGAGGCCAGCTATGCTGCTACTTCCTCGACACAGGATTTTAAGGAGCTTTTGCTAGTTAAAAATAAGTACTCAGACCTTTTGAAGGAAAGGACTGAGTATTATATGTTAAAAACCCAAGCAAAATATTTTGAGTCTGGTGAAAAGGCTGATAACTTACTGGCTTTACGCCTCCGTTCACTAGAGGGTTCAAGGATAATTCCCTCGCTGTTCTCTCCGGATGGTAAGGTAGTTTCTTCGCCAAGAGACATAGCGAGTATTTTTAAGGATTATTATTCAGAGCTTTATAGATACCCTTCTCCTCCCCTTTCTAGTTCAGCCATCATGGATTATCTTAGAACAATAGACATCCCTTCTTTATCGGAGACCCAGCAGGTGAGCTTACTAGCACCGATCTCGGCAGAAGAAATAGGTAGTACTATCACTTCCTTGGTATTGGATAAAACTCCGGGGCCAGATGGCTTTCCGGCAAATTTTTATAAAGTGTTTGCTGAAGACCTGATATCTATCCTTCTTAAATTATATAACTATTTACCAATCTCTTCTGAACTTGACCCCGCAATGTTTGAAGCTACTATTGTTCTAATCCCTAAAGCAGATAAAGATTTGGCAGATCCGGCTAGCTATCGCCCCATTTCTCTTCAAAATTATGATATTAAGATTTTAGCTAAGATTTTAGCTGAAAGGATCAAAAAAGTATGGATGGACCTGCTGAGTCCTGAACAAGCTGGTTTTGTCTCCGGGAGGTCGGCGGCGGATCATCTGAGAACCCTGTCTCATATCTCCCAGTACGCTCAAGTGGCTACGGACCTGATAGCCCTGATTTCTCTTGATGCTGAGAAAGCATTCGATCGGGTTGATTGGTCCTTTCTCTGGGCTGTAATGGGTGAGATGGGGTTTCCGGCCTCTTTCTTGGATACGATTCGAGTACTTTACAGATGCCCCTTGGCTAAGATCTATTGTAATGGGGTTTTTTCTTCTTCCTTTCGGCTCTTTGCTGGTACCAGGCAAGGATGCCCTCTCTCTCCTTTGCTATTTAATTTATTTTTGGAACCTTTGTTGATTAAACTCAAATCATCTCCTCAGGTGAGAGGTGTCAGGTTTCAGCAACGTGACCTAGTTTGCTCTGTCTATGCAGATGATGTCATGCTTCACTTAATGGACCCAGTAACATCTCTAGAGGTGGCTCTTGATATTATTAAGAAGTATGGTTTCTTCTCTCGTTATAAGTTAAATATTTCCAAGTGTGAGGTATACCCTTTAAATTGCTATGTCAATAGGCAGGACTTCTTTCCTTCGGGATGAGATGGACTCCCAGATCTATCAAGTATTTGGGTATACATTTCTCTACTGACCTTTCTTTGTTGAAGAAATTAAATTTGGATAGAGTTCGGGACTTGATTAGCCAGGATTTGCAAAGATGGTCAATTCTCCCGATTTCGCTCTGGGGGTGTATTAATATTCTTAAAATGAATATACTTCCCCGGATCTTTTACCCACTGAACCTGACTAATCTCTGGATACCCCTCTAATTTTTCCAGCAGCTTCACCGGTTATTCTCCAATTTTATCTGGTGAAGGAAGGGTGCTCGACGTTCCTATGTTAACCTCTCGCTCCCTAGGGAGAGGGGCAGTTTACGACTGCCCAATCTCCAGCTGTATTACTGGGTGGCCCACCTTTCGAAGTTGGGACGTTGTTTCTCCTCAGGTGCTTCGAGCGCTGGTCCAATTTGGCTTCAACTGGAGAAGGTTTTTTTTTTAGAACTTGGGCTAGGTTTCTCCTGGCTCAGTTTATACTTGTTCTATTTGCCCTTGAGGGCTCTTTCTCAGCTGATTACAAATAAGGTGGTCGCTGAGAATCTAAGAGCTTAGGTACAATGTCTCAACTTCTTTCAGATCTCCGGTGAGTTGGATTTAGGACAGCCAGTGGTGCGAAACCCTAATGTTAAACTTGGAAATTCTTGGATATTCCCAGGGTGGGTCCCACAACTTAAAGAGGCTACTGTGGAGCAGTTGTATAGTCAAGACCTGCTACTACCATCAGATGAGATTCTTAATAAATTTGATATACCCAGCAAGGGAATCTTTAAAGTATTCCAGCTTCGACACCTAGTGAGCACTAAATTCGGTACTTCCTTTAGGCAGTCGGTAGTCCAACCTTTCCTAACTAATATTGTGAACCTTGCTCCCCAGCCCCACTCCGTAGCCTTAATTTATTCACACTTATTAAACCTTGGAGTACCTGAGGGGGTTGAGGGCTCTTCGGTCTGGGCAGACCTTCTTCCTGATGCTGGCCCGGTTTGGACAAACATTTGGCGAAACTTGCATAGATACCACACTCAGGATAGGTTGAGATTAATACAGTACTACATCGTGAATAATCTTTATTATACCCTTGTTAAACTTTTTCAGCGTAAAATGGTCTCCAATGCAGACTGTTTTAGGTGCCATTATAGGAGGGTAATTTAATTCATATTTTTTGGGAGTGTCCTAAGGTAGCTCCATTGTGGTCTCTAATTCAAAGGAATCTGGATCCCCTTCTAGGCCTTAGTGATTATTTTTGTCCTGAAGTCTGTGTTTTGGGAGATTTTTCTAGTTTACATACTGTAGAATGCCGCTACCATATGGCTCTAGTGTCCATGGCGGTCAAGAAACTGGTCTTAAGGCATTGGAAGGACCATCTGGTTTTGTCATATGCTGATTGGCTGAAGGAGTTGATGTCGTTTCTCCAATCTGAGAGTTTGAGTGCTGGTTTCAAAGATCGGACAGATCTGTTTTACAAAAGGTGGGGCAAATTACAAGCTATGTGTTTGAAGTAATGTCAGGACTTGATAACCCGATCCCTATGCCCTCATATGGTATATGGTATACTGTTACTATCTTTGTATATTTGATGACGCTAGATCTTTTATGTGATTTTATATGAGCCATAGGACTAGGGGTACTGTTATTTTGTCCCAGATATATAATGACATCCAGATTTAAGACAGTTTTTCTTTGGTCTTATGATGGTGCACCATTTGGGGTGGGGGGGGGTCATGGGGTCTACAGGTTGAGATTTATTCGTTTGATTGTTCTTATGGTTAATTCGAGGGGTTTTCCTAGGAAGGTATTGATATTTTTCTCAGGGGGGATGTAGGGGAAGGGGTATGGTACTTGTGATATGACGCATATGATATCTATTGGTATATGATGTGGGGTTTAGTGGGGGGAGGGGTATTTTGTGTTGTTCAATCTGTTAATGTTTTGGATATATTGGTTCTGTTTTTGTTGGTATGTTGAAAATTAATAAACTTAAATTTCAAAAAAAAAGGTGAAAGAGTCTAACATGTTTCAATGTAAGAAAAATAGCAGGACAAGAGGACACAGCATGAGATTAGAGGGAGGCTGATTAAGGGGTAATGTGAGGAAGTTCTTTTTCACAGAAATGGTGGTGGATGCATGGAATGGCCTACCTCAGGAAGTGGTGAATATCAATACAGTGCAGGGCTTCAAACAGGCATGGGATAGGCATAAGGGAGCAATACAGATGAGTATGACTAGATAGGCCATTGACAGAGCAAAGGCCAATGGTACATTCATAAGGTAGAAAAAGAAATGGGCAGACTGGATGGGCCTTGCAGTCCTTCTCTGACGTCAACTTCTATTTTTCTGTGTTTCTATTTGTAAAGTAAGGCTCCTTGTAGGTGGAGCTTAGAGCAAGTCGGCCTTGATAAATAAATAAATAAATAAATAAATTACACGACGGAAGCTGCAGCCAGGGGCAGGGCAAAGCCCCAGTAATATAGCCAGGTTAGCCAGGTGGGCTAATGCACAGGGCTACTTAGACCAAAAGGTGGATTTTACTTAAAATAATAAACAACAAGCATTTGTCAATGCCGAACGTTCGCTTGCACGTATTTGCAGTGGTATTTGGCACTTGGACATGGCTTACTAAAATCAGTGACAAAGAAGTACAAGCATTTGTCAATGCTGAATGTTGCTTGCTTCTATGTGCTGTTTAGGTATTTGGAACTCATTGGAGTGCAAATATTGAAAATTCGCGAACTTACGAGAGTGTGTAGGAACTGCGGAACGCACGCTCGAAAAACAGTCATTTTTAGGAATTTTTTCACCAAATTTTCAACATAGCCATTTTAAGACCTCTGCTCATGAACAGTGTCACTGTGATTTTCTTAATGTGTTCCATAAGTATTGAGTTCGCTTTACCACCGCGCTTATTTTGCGCCACGTGGGCGGAAACACATTTTGGGCAGGATGTGAAAATGACAGCTATACTGCTCATAAGGAGGTGGTAAAATGGCAATATTGAAAATCTGGAGTGGAAATATTGAACATTCGCAAACCTACAAGCATGCGTAGGAACTGCACAACACACGCTAGTAAACAGTCATTTTTAGGAATTTTTTCACCAAATTTTCAACATAGCCATTTTAAGACTTCTGCTAATGAACAGTGTCACTGTGATTTTGTTAATGTGTCCCATACATTGATTTCACACACCGACTGTGCCATTGTGCGCTACATGGGCGGAAACACGTTTTGGGCAGGATGTGAAAAATGACAGCTATACTGCTCATAAGGAGGTGTGGTAAAATGTAAATGTTGAAAATCTGGAGTGAAAATATTGAAAATTTGCAAACTTACGAACGTGCATAGGAACTGCGCAACACACTTTCGTAAAACAGTAATTTTTGGGAATTTTTTCACCAAATTTTCAACATAGCCATTTTAAGACCTCTGCTCATGAACAATGTCACTGTGATTTTATTAATGTGTCCCATACATTGATTTCGCACACCGACTGCGCCATTGTAGGCTACATGGGTGAAAACACATTTTGAGTGAGATGTGAAAAATGACAGCTATACTACTCATAAGAAGGTGTGGTAAAGTGGCAATGTTGAAAATCTGGAGTGAAAATATTGAAATTTCGTGAACTTACGAGCCTGCGTAGGAACTGCACATCGCATGCTTGTAAAACCATCATTTTTAGGAAATTTTCCACCAAATTTTCAAAATAGGCTTTTTGAGAGCCCACCTTATGAACTCTGGCACTGTCATTTTGTTAATCGGGCCCGAAAGGTGATTTCGTGCAGTGACTGTGAAATCACCTTTTGGGCCCGAATAACGCCATGACAGTGACAGTTCATGAGAAGGGGTCCCAAAAACCCCATGTTGAAAATTTGGTGCAAAAATTCCAAAAAATGCCTAAGATATGCAACAAAGTTGAAAAATCCCCATCCAGCCCATTATACAGCTTACCGGCATTTCCTCAGTTCACTGTCAGCTTTGAAGAGTGCAGACATGTTCCCGGTCCAGCGATGATCGTTGCGCCGAGCTCCGGAGGTAAGTATGGGGTGAGGGGGTGGGGAGGCAGAGTGCGCAGTGGGTGGGTGCGGGTTGTGGGAGGGGGCAGGGAGACTGCGGGGACCATTTTACTTTACAGTTTTTTGTTTTTTTTTTATAATTGACGACGCGGGACGTTTGCCACGGCAGAAGGATGGCTGGGGGGGGCCGTGGAGCCAACGGGGGATTGGGCACCCCTGTCGGCAGACAATGAGGGACATTTGCCATGCTGGGGTGGGCCTCAGCGTGGCAGAAGGATGGCTGGGCTGTGGAGCCGACGGGGCATTGGGCACCCCTACCGGCAGATGACATTACGATGCTTGCCACCGCTGGGGTGGCCTCAGCATGGCAGCAGTGATTTGGGGGCGTGACTCGCAAGTAGACAGCGGTGGTTTTGAAGAGAAGACCACCGCTGACATACACAGCACTGGTGCGGATTGGTGCAGGACGCCACGCCTGCTCAAGGGAGCAGGGGATTGGTCAGGAGAGGCACACCTCCAAAGTGTCCCATTCTCCCAAGACGTTCCTTGTGCATGTGTGCAAGCAAACATAAAAAGAGCCAGTCAGGGCAAGGAGGGCCCCAATTAAAGTGGTAGTCCAGCTAGCCAGGTGGGCTAATGAATTAAGGGCCAGGTAGCCCAAAAGGTTTCTCTGTTATTTTCTTCAGCTAACTCAGCTCTGTGTAGGCCATCTAGAGGAAGCCAGCCTCAGATTAAAGGGAGGGTACCCACAAAGTGGAGAAAGTGGCCAGTAACCAAGTGGCCACCAGTAGCCAAACCATGGCTGGTATTTGAAGACTGCAAAATTCTGCTATTTAAAAGTGTACTCAGGTGTCAGCTTCAGCCAGTAGCAAAGAAAGGTGAATGGGCCAAATGGTTAGTCTTCCCAGCAGCATAGTATCCACAGCCCGAGCCAAGGGCTAGTATCCTGTATTAATGCCCTGTAGCCCCTAGGTCAGGGAGGGACAGTTAGCGAGGGATCCTTCACACGCCAGCTAACTAGATTACCATTAGCCAAAGTGTAATCCTCTTGTTAATCTCCTCTTAACCCAAATGCCTGTAGGAGGGGGTGTACCCCAGGGTCCCTGTGTTGCTAGTTATATCTAGCATTGGAACTGTTTTCCCCTTGCAGTGCCTTCCTAGAGTTTCTGTTATAGAAAATGTTTCTGTGGAACATTCTGAGACTGAAATGCTGAACTGTGTGAACTGTGAAAAAGGCAAGACCTTTATTGACATTCAAACTGCATTTAAAAGGACAGCACCCACGTGTAACAGGGTAACTGCCTTTCTTGCCCAAGCTTGCCTTGGTTATTTCAAAAGACTGTTGGATTAACCCTGAATTTGCCTTGCATATACTAAAGTGGCCTTTCAGTTCAAATTTGCCTTGTTTGCTCTGAAGACTGTTGGATTAACCCTGGACATGACTTTCTTGTTAAGAACTGCCCTGCCTGCTACTGAACTGCCTACTCGTTCAAGAATCTCTTTGCCTTAGGCCAATCTTTTCATCTGATTATTGCTCAACTTCAGACTATCACTAGCAGTGACCAACCAGAGACTGTGCCAGCCATCCTTCTTTTGCTTCTTCCTTAGTCATCCTCCCTCATCGTGCAGTTTGTTGTTTTCCTCCAGTTCCAAGTGTCATGTAGGTCCTGTGTGAGTGCAACAATCAGTTGTCATTTCCCTTTCCATCTGCATCTTCTATTCCCTGGGATCCTGTTTCAGCCCAGAGGTCTTCAGCTAGTTTCATCTGCATCTTGTGTTCCCTCGGATTCTGCTTCAGCCTGGAGGTCTTCAGCCAGTTTCATCTGCATCTTGTGTTCCTTGTGATCCTGATTCAGCCCAGAGGTCTCCAGCCAGTTTTGTCTGCATCTCATTTTCCCTGGGTCCTTCATTGGCCAGGAAGCTCTACAGTTGCTTGGGCTCTTGTTCTTCAGTTTTTCTGTATCTCGTTTTTCCCTGCAGTCTCACTTCAGCCAGGAGGCTTTACTGTTGTTTGGGTCTCTTGTACATTTTAATACTTTTCTCCCTTCGCTTCTCCCAGTTTGGCTAAGCTGGCCAATGAAGTGCCTTGGTGACCCCCCCCAATCCTTAGTGAACTCTATGCTCTGACTTTTGATCTATGCTAGTCATGCTGTTATAGTGTAATAGAATGATAGAATGATAGAATGATAGTGTTACTGAATTTTGAAAGTATAGAGAATAGTTTTGTAGAGCATAAGGTTATCATAAAGTTTAGAGAATAGAGATTATCAGTCCTTGTTTGTCCTTTGCAGCTAATAAACCTGTTTCCATTCTCTGAGTTTATCTCCTGCCTCTCCTTATTCAAGCACTGCTACACCATCAGTGAAATAAGAACCAGTGCTTTACATTTACATTAACAGTGCCTGCTTTTTGTCAGGATTGTAAATATTAACGGTAAACAGTCTATGGGGTTCAGGGGCACCCTTTACCATACCCCACCCAATAGCAAACACTTCTAGCATCCAGTGGCACACTCTCCCACACCCAACCCTATGCTAAGCATCAATGGCTCTCAGTAGCTCCCTCTCCTACACCCAACCCAGTGCCAAGAATCAGTGGATTTCAGTGGCACCTTCTCACACATCCAACCCCATGCCAAGCATCAGTGACTTCCAGTGGCACCCTCTCCAACACCTAATCCCATGAAATAATCTTTGTCCTGCAGTGTCATACCCTTTACTAATGACCCCATGCCAAGAATTCCTGGTACCTAGAATTGCTCCCTTCCATACCCAACGCCATGCAGAGAATCCCTGGAGTCTAGTGCCCACCCCCACTCATACCTTGCCCCCAAACTATTTAGTCTCTGAGATCTAGAACCCCCCATAGGAGCCCAACCACAGTGGTTGTCCGTTTCTGATTCTGATACTAGGTGCAGGAGATACCTGTTCTTCTAGCAATGTAGTATGCATGATACAGTGCAAACAACGTGAGGAAGGCTGCTCTATTGGTGAAACCGGACAGGAACTCAAAACAAGAATGAATCACAACAGAATCACAGTTACCCATAAAAATGAAAATATGCCAGTAGGGGAACATTTTTCTAGACCAGATCACTCCACCAGTGATTTTACTGTCAGAGTGTTAAAATGGAACTTAAAAAACAGCCAGGATCAGTGAACATTTGAAATAAAAATGATACAATATTTTGACACTAAAAAAAGGACTTAATAAAGATGCCGTTTTTTTAATACACTACCAGTGATTATGCTTAAAGCAGTGCTTCAGATTTTCTTTTTAAACCCTCACATAAGCACCCTCTGGCTGTTTTAACAGGTACCTTCTTAAAACAATGGTATATATTTTCTTTCTGTCTTTACTTTTTAGAAATGTTAATTAATGGTCCAGAGTCAGAGTGAAATTAGGTAGCCCTTTGATCTTACAAGTTGATCTCTCCAACAGACACACTCCAGTGAAAATTAGTCTTCCTGTTTGTAAGAGGTACAAATTGACTGCAATGCTTTGATCTGTAAACTGCTAGTCTAGGTTTCGAATCCACATCCAACCTTTATAGCTGTCATACTGCTCAGCTGTTTTCACTTTGACCTGAGGAAGAGAGCTTTATCTCTTGAAAGCTAGTCTTAAAAATAATTTTGTTAGTCCAATAAAAGGTATCACCTACAACATATTTGTTGTATTTTTTTTCTTTACATTGATGATTGGACTAACACAGTTACCACATTTCTTTTTTTTTTTATACTAGGTGGCAAACCCTGGTGTGGGAAATAGTTAAATAATAAGAAAATAAAAAAGAGTAAGTTCCATTCCTCTACCAACAAGCACCAATCCCACCCTCTTCCCACCTCCCCAAAAAACATCAGATGAACCCCCAATCCTCCTTCCCATACCACCCATACCTTGGCCAACTGCCATCTGAATTAATTAATGAAAGTGTAATCACAAACAGCTGATCATGCTTTCATTCATTCAGACCGTAGGGCTGGGTGAAATTTATCTTCTGCCAGTGAAATTCTGCTGAAATGCTGATTTCGCTTCCATGAAATTTCACAAACATTTCACAAAATGTTTGCCAAAATTGTGATTTCAGTTATTTCCACATAATTTCAAAAATGTTAGGCCACATTGCACCAGTTGTGGTAATCTGAATTTACCAAAGCTCATATATATGAAAGGCCCTCACCCCTGCCTTTTTGCGAAATGACAGGTGGTATGCTGTTGAAGCTGACAGCAGTACCTGGTGGGGACTGGGTTCGGGGAGGACTAGGTTACCCGGCACAGAGGGCCTAGGTTTGGCTACTCTGCACAGGGGCACTCAAGTAAATCCGAACACAGGAAGCAATAACTGTGCTGTCCAATACCAGGAATGGGATTCTAAAGTGTGGCTTTTATTCACATCTAAATTGAACAAACAAAGCATAGATGGACCCCCACAGGGCTACATTCCTGGTAATGCAGATAAGAGTATGGAACACTTCTTCACTATTCCAGCCCTCAGGCTCTGAACCCACCAGGCACACAGCCGGGACTTGCACACAGCTTTGGGTACACAGCCCGACTTGTACACTGCTTGGGTTTTTTCTCCTGGCCCGGCTCCCCCGCCGGCCACTTGATCATGGTCCATATGGCAGTGAACCAGTTTTCTGTTGGTGGCTCCCCAAGCCACCTTAGAGCCTTTGACTCCTTAAGGGAAATTTTCCTTCCATCCCACATCTGGGTACTTCCCTCAACACTGGCCAAGTGCATGAGGCAAATTAGAAATCCACAGAGCAAATCCGTACAGGTGGATCTAGTTACTAAAGATGGGGGGTCTCCCACCTCCAGCTCCCACAATCCATACCCGGCCATTTCTCTGGACACTAAACAACTCTTTTTGAAAGCTTGGCAATGTAGCTTACAGGGCAGATGTATATCACATCTCCTCTACATGTCTTGACTTTCCCCTTGTGCTGGACTTGAACATACTTTTACTTTTGGCTAAGCCTATTACTCTAGGCCTCCCACTACTTCGGCATTCCAATCCCCACTTTAACATAGTTCAGGTGAACATGGATCCTTTGGAAAGAGCAGAACTCACCCTTTGGTTGCAGGTGCCCCACAGGCGAATCTTGAAATCTTCTTTACCCCACACACTTGGGAAAAATAAGACAGCTTCTTCTCTAGCAGTAGCCAGGGGGTTGCCCCTGGAATAGCAGGCAAACCTTCCACCCCCATCCCCTCAGGGATGGGGCACAGAGACCCGAATCAGCGGTCTCCACCACTTAAAGAACAGCTTACTGTGTCCCTCTTTAGGCAGAAACACATACCTTTCCCTAAAAGTAGCTCTATTTCAGAGCTGAGGCTCCAAGAGCCTGTGTACAGAACTGCTGTGCTCCTCACACAACAATCTCCAACTACTACTGACTGTTCAAAACTCCCAACATTCTAATCTAACTCCCTTCTGCAGATTCCAATATGGCTCATGCAGCTGCGATAGTTCTATGATGATGTCATCCCTCAGTCTCAGCTGAGACTAAGAACAGAATGAGACAGTGTGAAATCCATTTAACTGGAGTTTCACAAGCTGCCTTCCCTGCCTACCACTAGGTCTTACTGGGATTCTAGTAACCCCGGGTACCGGGGTTACACATACATATGCCAACTTTTGGATCTCTGTCTTTAAAGATGATTGAGTTATAAGCCTCTAAACTTTCATAACATTTAAAATTACATTTTGCAATTATTTAAAGTGTGGAATTGTAAGCTCCTATAACTTTAAAACTAGTGAACAGGATATCACCAATGTTGCTATGTTCACTGACTCTAAATATTAGGCTTTCTGGCCACCACATGGCACAACAGCTGAGCATCATGCTGCCATGCTAACAACTTGGGTTCAGAAGTGAGCCTGGGAAGTCACGTTGGGAGGCAGACCATGGCTGAAACAGCTGTTTGGCAGTGCATCTCAGTCAGGGAGAGTTGGCAGTGGGTTCCACTTACACAGTGACCCCTGTGGCTAGGCCAGGGACCTTTCTCCTACCACAGGGGAAGCTGTGGCTATGTGAGGCTGACAGAAACACCACCCCCTCCAAGGGAAATGGGAGGGAAATAATGTTGGAGAAAAAACTGGTAGTCAGCTGAATGATGGCTTTGTTCAGCCTGATCAGGGCACATGCCTATGAACAGGGTGTATCCCTGAGAGACAAGTTGCTGGCTGGGAGAAAATATGGAGAAAAATGTCTGCTTATCAGGTCTCAAATCTCTTGTTTAAAGGCTGGCCAAGTTATAAGCAGCCAAATGTTCCAACAGAACATCAATAATTAAAGTTGAATTCCACAATTTTTTTGTGAAATTGTGGAATGTTATGATACCTTTGTCAAAACCATGTTCATACATTTTACCCAGTTATACACTTGAGTTGCTATTGAAGAGGATGGTACGTGCACAGTGAAACAGTCTAGGGAGATCAAATCATGGAAAGCCATGTGTGCCAATGCCAGGAGCCTTAGCAACAAGATGGAAGATCTGGAGGCTGTCCTGGTGCAATCAAACCTGGACATTGTGGCCATCACTGAAACCTGGTGTAATGATAACCACGACTGGGAGATGGCCATACCTGGCTACAACATATTCAGAAGAGACAGGACAGGTAGGAAGGGAGGGAAGATAAGTGGCACTGTATGTGAAAAATGACATAAGGGCCACAGAGATCCAGGAGGAACAAAATGGGGGAGAGATACTGGGGTTAAGCTGGAAAGGAAAATGGGGCCAGCCATCCGCACAGGTGTGGTTTATAGACCACCAGCCCAGGAGGAAGAAACAGATAGGGAGCTGATGCTAGCCATCCAAAGGATGGCAGACAAGGGTGAGGTAGTACTGGTTGGAGACTTCAATATTCCAGATGTGGACTGGAGCATCCCAGCAGCAGCATCAACTAGGAGCAGATTTATCCTGGACTCCTTCACGGTGCCTTCCTCAAGCAACTGGTCATGGAACCAACTCGGCAGAAGGCAATACTGGACCTTGTGCTCACAAACAGGGACAGTGTGATGGGGGTAACAGTGGGGAGCACCTGGGAACAGTGACCACCAGTCATTGTGGTTTGAAATCAGAGAAAAAGCAGAACCAAACCACACAAAAACATATATCCTGGATTTTAGGGGGGCAGACTTTGGGAAAATGGGGAGATACTTGAAAGAGGCATTGAGGGGAATGGAGTAGGAATCAGAGGTTGAGGAACAGTGGGCAGTATTTAAAATGGGGATTACAAGAGCAACAGAATTATGCATTAAGCAGGTTAGCAAGAGGAAAAGGAAGAGGAGACCATTATGGTTTTCCAAAGAGGTAGCAAAGAAAGTGAAAGTAGTTCAGTGTGCAGCTGACAGATGTGTGGTTATGCAGTGTAATGTTGGCCTTGCTCTCTGAAATAGTTCCCCCTTGAAAGTGGGTTCAAGGTTCAAGTAAATGTGGGAGCTGACAACCATGGAGAAAAGAGTGACAGTGGAGGGACAGGGAAGGGAGATGGCATAAAGCAACTAGAACAACGATTGCTGTGACCAGCAGGTTTATATAGTGATATGAGGAGGAGTTTGTCAGCTGCCCAGTAAACCCCAAGCAATGCCTTTCAATTCAGTGTGCAGCTGACAGATGTGTGCTTGTGCACCATAACTTTGGCCTTGCTCTTTGAAAGATTTCCACACTTGGTAGGGGTGCCAAGGGAAGGGGTTCTTGAGGCTAAAAGAAATACAGTAGTTGAAAAGCCAAGATATTTAAAATGTCTGGGGCTGAAGTCTACCTCCTCCAGCTCATGGATGTTTGGCACAAAATGTAGAAGAGAAGAAAACCGCACTGTGGGGGAACCTCTGAGAATCCACAACTGTAGGTCAGCTCCCCCTTGAAGCATAAATAATCCAGGAGGCTAGCTGTATGTAATCTTGGTGGATTTCCAACTTTGGTTATTTGACATAAGTTTCAGAGCATGAAGAGGTTCAGCAGCCCACAACTTTAATTATGTGATAAGGAATGTTTTTCCATAAGCTGTAGCTCCTTTACTAATAAAATTCAAAGAGTAATTTTGAGGATTGAGGACTAGGCAGGCAGGAAAACTCTAACATCAGAAATAAACCAGGATGAATTCATGAAAGAGTCAGCTCCTGTAGTCAGGAAGGCAGATTGACTTACTCAAGGAAAACAAGTAGACTGGAAATGGTCACATATTCATGGATGTCATTCTTTGTGCCATGCCAAATGCAGGTGATGTCACCTATAAAGCAGTACCAACGCACCACCTGGATGTGGTGTTGTTTCCGGTCTATGTTGTGACCCAGAACCTTTCAGAATTCATTGATTTCTTTTTACAACCATTTGTTCTGGGTCTGTGATCCCACGTTAGGGACACAATTCACCTCCTTAACAAACTCAGAACATTTATTTGATTGCCTGAATGCTACTGGCATATCATTGATGTAACTAGTCTGTACACCAGCATACAGCATTGTGAGGCTTTGGAATCAGTGAGCGCACCCCCTCCCCCGAGGAGCCCGGAGGTCATGAGGGCCAGTCCCTGAAGCCCCCCCTGCTGGCGGTCACAAGAAGCTGTCCACAAGGAGCGCACCCCCTTCCCCGAGGAGCCCGGAGGTCGTGAGAGCCAGTCCCTGAAGCCCTCCCTGCCGGCGGTCACAAGAAGCTGTCCACAAGGTAATTACCTCTGTTCCCACTCTCCTGGCTGCAATCGCGACTGTTTCCCATGACTGCTGTTGGGATCTGCTTCTTGGCACCTTTTTTGAAAAGCTGCACAGTAAAGCTGCCGAACTCGATCCTTTTCTGCTGCCCAAGGCTGGGACAGAACCCAATTTTACCCTGCTTAGGCAGAACAGTAACTTTAGCTGAATTGTGTTATCAAATGTACAAGCCCCACTTTGGGAAAGCTGCTGAAAACTCAGAGTTTCTGGTAGCAAGCTGTGACTGAATTAATTCCTCCCTGCACAAGCTGTACTGTGTGATTTAGTATTTATTATTTAATTTGGGCTAACTGCACATGTAAAATCTGCTTAAACTCGAGGTCTCCTGCTGCTAAATAGTGTAATTGTAACCCTGCACATGCTGACCTGGGGAAGTTTAGGAAAGAGTAACTGTTAAGATTGAATTGTGTTCAGAGCAGACATTACAGCACTACGTAGCCTGATTAACTGGTAGAAGTGTTAAATTTCGACTCCTGAGTCACAGCATAGCCCTAAGCCCATTTGCTGTGCTTTTCCCAGTGCTGTGCCTGCCCCGCCCCCAACACTAATCCCTTCTCCCATTAAGCTGCCTATTTAACCTCCCCTCTCTTTCCCTCTCCCACAGGAATGCACCCCCCTCCCCCGAGGAGCCCAGAGATCGCAAGGGCCAGTCCCTGAAGCCCTTCCTGCTGGCGGTCACAAGAAGCTGTCCACAAGGTAATTACCTTTGTTCCCACTCTCCTGGTTGCAATCGCGACCGTTTCCCAGGACTGCTGTTGGGATCTGCTTCTTGGCACCTTTTTTGAAAAGCTGCACAGTAAAGCCGCCAAACTCAATCCGTTTCTGCTGCCCATGGCTTAGCCCCGCTGAACGCTGCGCGTTCGGCTCCCCACCACCCCCACTACCACCCTTGGTTGGCTCTCAAATTTATAGCTAGGTTTGGTCAGGTGACTGGCTGAAAATAACAGTATCAGCCCACTTTTCCAGCTGCAGGTTATACAAAATCAACACTAGAGGCCGCTGCTGTGCACCTCAGATTCTCTGCATTCAAAATGCTATCCCTGCTAATAGCAACCCTCCTGACTTCCAGGATCATACAGCAGGCTCAGCAACCCCCCAGAGGCACCTAAACTATTTTTCAATAACTTTCATACACACGAAATCCCTACTTATGATTACTTGAAACCGTGTCCCCTCAACCTCTCCCACATAAGCCTTGGTGATCATGCTGGCTTTTACACTCGCACACTCAACCTAACACACACACTCACACAGGATACTCACTGTACCTCAGCTCTCCCCATCCAGACCCCAACCCCCACCCCCTTGTATGCCACAAATCAGACCCCCTCACTCTTCCCACCATTTTAGCCAGTATCATTCCCAGTCTCCCTGTCCCCACCTCCAATGCAAAAAGTCCTACACCCTACCAAACCCAGCATCACTTGTCCAAACTCTGTAGGTTAGCCCTCCTACGGCACGCCCTACTACTACTCTTATTATCTGGCAATATCCACCCCAACCCTGGTCCGCCCTGCACTGTAGCCCCATTTAGCAGACCAAGTGGGAGCCTTCTGCTAGCTACTCTTAATATATGTAGCCTACCAAAAAACACACATCCCTCCAACGCTGGATTGCCCAGCATGCACCTGACATCTTAGCCCTATCTGAGACCTGGCTCTCTGAAAGAATACCAAATGAGGCTGTCTCTCTCTCAGTAATTATTCCATCTTCCGGGCTGACAGGTCCAGTAAGAGAGGCAGTGGGTGTGCAATCTATGTTAAATCCTCTCTTCATGCCACTGAAGTACAAACCCCTATACTACAATATGGTGCCCAGACACTAACAGTTAAACTTAGTCTGGGTACTAAGACCCTCCACATCACTGCAGCCTATATCCCCCCGAGCAACCAAAAACTCGCATTTGACTCTATCCTCCACAGTATCACACACATACCCAACACTAGTGAAGTTATCATTATGGGAGATTTTAATGTCAATTGGCTATCCCCTGCCTCATCCAGCTTTAAAGACACTGCCCTGTTTTACGATCTTACCCAACTCATCACCTCTCCCACCAGAAGGGACAATAGAACAGGGACATCCACCCTTCTAGACCTCATCTTCACCAACAGGCCACGTAACATCTCCAAAGCCACTGTGCTCCCAGACGCTATCAGTGACCACTCCTCAGTGACCTGCTGGTGGTCAGGAAAATTACCCCATACCCCCCCATAATCACCTGGCAGAGGCGACTGATAAGAGGAGGCTTAGAGAAGCTCAAAACCCACCTAGCTACCAGCAATTGGCTCCCCATCTACACCACACAGTCTGTAGACCTGGCTGTCTCCCACTTTATAACCACTTTCAACACGGCCTGTGACATTTTCGCTCCCCTCTCCAAGCAAGTAGTGAAAACCAGAACCACACCCTGGCTCACCACCTCACTACTTAACCAGCTCCAACATAGGGATAACCTATGGCTAAGGCACTTGACTCCCTAAGCACCCAGGATAGACAACTCTACCGTGAGGCCCGCAACAAATGTACCTGGGCCCTAAGACAGGCGAAAGCCACTTACTACCAACATACCCTCACCACCTCTTGGGGAGATGGTAAAAAATTTTGGAACAATGTAAAGGAACTCAATGGTAAATCCAGTTCACCCGCACCCACCCAGCTTACAATAATTGGGGAGATCACCCAGGATCCTTCCTCTATCGCTGAAGCCCTCAACACTGCCTTCTCGGACCTCTCCCATATTTACCCCCTAACTATTTCCACACTATCCCCCACCCCCTCCCACTGATACCTCGAGTAACAACAATATTATACCCTTTCGGCTGAGAGTTATTTCCTGCCTCGAGGCAAAGCACTACATTTCTAAAGCTATTGCCAATACACGGCACAGCAATGATTCCCTAGATCTAAAACTCATTAGGCTGACCCTGGATGTCACACTACCCCATCTCACTAAAATTCTCAACCTCTCTTTATGCCTAGGTTAGTTCCCACAACCTGGAAAAAGAGCCATAATTACTCCCATTCTGAAGAGCGGCGACCCCACAACACAACTAACTATAGACCAATTTCTTACTTTCCTCCTCTCCAAGGCCCTGGAGAAAATAGTGTCAGACCAACTATCAGAACACCTGACTAAACACAACCTTCTCTGCCTGGAACAGCACGGATTCTGGTCCGGCCACAGTACCGTCACAGGTCTTACTGAGCTCACCTCATTCATCCATGAGGCCCTCTACCAAGGCTCTATAGCAGGGGCAATCTATGTGGATCTGACCAAGGCATTTGACACAGTCAGTCATGAGCTATTGCTTTATGTCCTTCCACAACTTAATGTGGTCCCAGAGGCTACTGCCTGGTTCAAGGACTACCTAACAGACCGGTCACAGCAAGTCAGGATAAATACCACCTTCTCCTCCTGTAAAACAGTTTCCTCAGGTGTCCCACAGGGGTCTATTCTTTGCCCTCCACTATTCACCCTCTTTTTAAACTCTCTCCCCAAGTCATGTAGTGGTAACCTGCTACTCTACGCTGATGATGCGGTAGTGTTTTGGAAACACCCACAGCCCAGCGCCCTCCAACGAGCTCTTCAGGGTTTCTTCAGGGAGCTAGAAACCTGGTTCACTGAACACCACCTGATCATCAACTATCAAAAAACAAAATCCATGATCTTTGCACACCGACAAAGTCCATACAGCCAGTCAGTTCTCCTAATCAAAAACAAACAAGGCGCCCCACTTGAACATGTTACATGTTTTAAATACCTGGGAATTACATTAGACACCTCCCTCTCCTACAATCATCATATACAACTTCTCTCCTCCGCTGTTAACACTAGAGTGGGTATCCTCTACAGACTTAAACACTGCTTACCCACCCAGGCCATGCAACTTGCGGTCACCTCTTCTATCCTCTCCCTAATAGACTACAGGATAGTGATATACGGCTCTGTGGACCCTACAGCCCTTCTTACCATCAACACTGCTTTGAATAAAGCTTGCCACCTAGTCACCGGGTGTGACAGATTAACACATACCTGTGAGCTCTACGCTCTGGCTGGTTGGCTAAACTTCCAAGGAAGACTTAAGTACCACTCCTGCATTCTAGCAAAAAAGATCCATCTCCAGCTGGCGCCCATCGTCTTTCTCCCAATAGTCAGCGTAGCCCCCCCCCCACAGGCGTAACACTAGACTCGCAGCATCCTCCTCATTCCTGGTCCCCCACTGTAGAACATCCCTTGGGCAAAGATCATTCTGCTACCATGCCCCTCTTTGGCTAAACACTCTACCCCCCCATCTCTCAGACCCTTAGCCTCTCCCAATTCAAATCAGCCCTCAGAGTACAACTCCTGGAGTCAGAAAAATGCGACTGTGGCTAACTTCCTGCCCTCCTCTGGCCTTTTCATACCCCCAATAAAATGACACTGGGTCTCCATAGATCCCATTTACCTCTCTGACAAGGGTTATCCTGTATCGATACCACCAGTTAACTAAGATTATGCCTGGACTGCACTTGCAGTACTGTTTTACGAATTTCTACCTGTTTACTGTGCGTTCTCTGTATTTGTCTACCCTCCACCCCCTGTAACCGACATGGAGCCTTTGCAAAAGAGTCTGTGACTCAAAGGATTGTAATTCCGATTGTATCCAATAAAATAAAAATAAAAAAAAATAAAATAAACCTACTACACGTGGAGATGGTGTACCCACCACCTTCCTTCTACAGGCCCTTGAATTCATTTTGAACAAAAATGATTTCACATTTAATGGAGTCTATCATAGACAGAAATGTAATACAGCAATGGGGGTATTCAAACTTGTTCATGGGCCTATGGGAGAAAAGGTATATTTTTGATCCTGGAAACAACAAACACCATGGCCAGGTGGTGCATTTGAGCCACTTTATAGATGACTTCATCTGCATTTGGCAGGGCACAGAGAATGACATCTGTGAATTAATAAGATATTTAAAAGTTTAAATATTTGGATGTTATTCTTAGTGCCACGCCAGGGCAGACATTAGAGACAATAGGTTACAGGAAACTGACAGCAGCATATTCTGGTTTAAACATTGACAGTGCTCACCCCAACAGATAAATCAATACCCTACAGCCAATATACACAGCTCAGAATGAATTATTTAAACACTGAAATGTTTGAACAGCAAGCCAGTGAAATGACAGAGGGATTCCTGGCAAGAGGATATAATGCAACAGTCCTACACACATCCTTAGGCAAAGCAGGAATGCTGACAAGAACACTTTATTGATACCTAAAGAAAAAAATTAAAACCATGATTGTTTGGTAACCTTTTCTACCCATATAACAGTATTGCAGGAATGGTGGGCAATATAGTCCATAAACACTAGCAAGTGCTGCTCGGAGACAATATCTTAAAAAATAAAGGAGGACAAAAAACAAGTGTCACCTTATGAAAAGCCCAAAATCTTGGGGATATCCTGATTCATAGTCATTTTATAGCTACTAAACAATATTCACATCTAAACTGGCTACCCTCCCAAGCCATGTGTTTTTTTCAAATGTGGGCACTGTAATGTATATAACCAGGAGGGAGAAGTGTACACCCACCACAATAATGCAGGATGATTGCAATAAGAAATTAACTTCCTGTACAATGGCCAGACCAGTGGCGCTGAGGGTTGAGGCACTGGATGCCACACCTCACGCCATGCCAGCAACCTGGGTTCAGGAACAGACTCAGAATGCTGGGCGTTAGTAGGGGATGGAGAAGATTTAGCATCCTGAGGACTTTCTTCTGCTGTGGTGGGTTGTAGGGGTTGCGTCACTTTGTAGTGGCCCCCAGTGGAGATCGAGAGCAATACAAGAGCTGCACAGTAGAAGGGTCAGGAAAATGTGAAAATGGCATCCACACCAGCTGGATGATGGTGGCCCCGCCTCCCCATGCATTGAAGCTGGGAAGACCCAAAGCTGTGCACCCTCACCTGGCAAAGTTGCAAGGAAGTGCCGAGGTGCACTCTGGGCTCCCCTCCCAATGGCCCCTTGTAGGCAGGGGGGCCCTCACTTGTGAGGGAATATGTCTGGGTCAGCCAGATGAGGTAACAGCAGGATGGCAGAATGGGAGAGGCACTGGCAGGCAAAGGCTGGCTGCCCAGAGTGGGTGGTTGGATGCAGGTAAGGTGGGGATAAAAAAAAAAATTCTGTACAACACTATTTGTTGTGTACATAGCTTTTTGCCCCCTGCAGGAAACACTATGTAGGACATACCATATGCCCTGTGAAGGTACTTATCCAGAAGCACATCTGGGCCATTATAAATGGCGGTGATAGGAGTGCCCTGATGCCCACTTTCTTACTACATTTAATTCAAACCTTGACCAACTCACATTCAAAGCTTTGGAGCACATGCCTCCTTTAATAAAAGGGGACACAGCACTTCTCAGTCGCTCCAAAAAGAAACAAGATGGATGGTGAGTCTGAGCACCATCCAACACATAGGTTTACATGAGGAGGTTGGTTTTGGACCATTTTTAAAGGGTTGAAAAAAATTGAAGTAATATTTAGTCCAGAAATGCTCAGTATTATACTTGACAATACCAGTGTCATATCAGTTATTGTATGTGTAGTGTCTTTATTAAGTCTGTCTGTCATTTCTCTTTCCAATTTATTTATTTATTTATTTAGTTAAACATCAGTTTAGAAACCTTTGAGCCACAGGCTCATTTACAAAGGTACCTCGTCACAAAGAGGACATCAGAACAGTAGTACAAGGGACACAGTACTTACAAACAAAAAAGTTACAGTTCAATTACAATTTTGTTACAATAGAATACAATCTCCAACAAAGCAAAAGATAACAAAAGGTGCAAAACTTATGGTCGGGGGAGAGCTGGTGGGAGTAGAAGGAGGAGATAGGGAGGAGGAATTAGTAGGAAAGGAGGGGAGCCGCCAGTGAGCATTGTCAAACAGAGTATATATATATATATATATATATATTTTTTTACACTAGGCTAGCGGCAGTTGCATTTGTAGAGCTAAGCAGGAAGTTTCTGAGCCTGGGCTTAAAGCAAGCTAAGGTTAGTGAGTTTGAGACACTGGCAGGGAGGGAGTTATACCAGTGGGCACGGTGAGGGGAATGCCCTCTGACCTTGAGAGGTCCTGGCTCTCGGAATAACTAGGGTAGCTCTTGATGAGCTGCGCGTGATCAGGGTCAGTGCAGTACGGCGAATGGAGTTGGATAGGCCTATGGGGATAGGCCACGCAGGGCTTTAAAGGTGAGCTGGCATGTCTGATACATGAGTCGCTCTTCCAGGTTGAGTAGGGTAGCCAGGGTGTACAGCTCACATGTGCGAATGAGTTTGGGAGCACCAGTGATAAGTCTGCAGGCCTTATTAACTATGAGGTGAACCTTGTTGAGGGCAGTCTGATCTGCTGAGCCATAGACCGGAAGGCCATAGTCAATGAGAGACATGACAGAGGAGGTGACAGCCGGTATGGAGGGCATCAGGAGGGAGGCATTTCTTGTGTCAGAAAGAATGCCTAGCCGTGAGTTGGCGTACAGAATTTAGGGCAGATATATGTCCATGGAATGAAAGCACAGGGTCAAGGTTATACCAAGATATTTATAGGACTGCACCTGGTCAATGACGAGATTGGTGTGTGGAGGACAGCTAAGGAAACTTGCTGTACTTATTTTGGGGGTGGAGAAGAGCATCGTTTTGTTTTCTTAAGGTTGATAACAAGTCAGTGCTCAGTGAACCAGGTAGCTGCAGAGTCAAAGACTAGTTGAGGGAGTTCTGCAGCAGCATGGGGTCATTGTGGGAGGCAACGAGAACAGCATCATCAGCATAGAGAAGCATCTTACCCGATAACTGCTGGATAGGAGTTAAGAAAGAGTGAGAATAGTAGGGGTCAAGAATTGAGTCTCGTGGCACCCCAGAGTGAATGGGGCATGCTTCAGAGAGAGTACCGCTGACTTTCACATTACTGGGGAGCGGGCGGAGATAGCTGGTGCACCAGGAACAGGTCCTGAGGCAAAGCCTATTAGGTCGAGGGTGGAGAGCAAAAGAGGATGCAAAACGGTATCGAATGCTTTAGACAGGTCAATGAATATAGCACCAGCCAGGGCACCAGAGTCCAAGGAGGCATGGAGGAAGTTGGAAAATTCCAGGAGTGCTGTATTGGTACTATGACCTGCTCTGAACCCGTGTTGTTCAGGGCAGAGAACATTGTACTTACAGAGGTAGTCAGAGACTTGGGATGCCACAATTTTTCTAACGCCTTAGAGAGAGGGAGAGGATTGAGATGGTCGTAATTACCGGAAGAGTCCTGTCACCACCTTTATGGACAGGGGTAACTGTGGCATCTTCCAGGCAGAGGGAAATTGTCCGAGACAGAGTGATTTGTTGAAATGCATGCTATAGAGGAGAGGACCTGATCCAGGACCTGACGAAAAGGCAGGGATCAAGTGAGTCATTAACGATGGTGTTACCTTTAGGGCTTTTTAGCAAGTAAGGCATAGCTTGCATGGTGACAATTTCCACGCAGGTGGAAAGAGGGGCGGCAATGGGTGGTGGTGGTACAGATGGAGGAGGTGGACTGGAAAAGTTACCAGGAAGTACTGAGCTAAGGTCGGTAAAGGAGTTATTGAGGTGGTGGCAATGAGGGCAGGGTCAGAGAGACGGTACCATTGATGTTGAGAAGAGAAGGAAAGGGGACTGGGAGTGACCATTCAGTTGCTTGATGTTGTCCCAGAAAACCTGGGGTTCCCCAGAAGGAGGTAAGAGAGGCTTGCAGTATTCCGCCTTTGCTTTGCTGGATGGCCCAGGTGCACTGGTTGCAGGCGGCAGCATAGGACTGCCTGTCAGCTGAACGGCCAGTAGCAACAGCAAGGTGCCAAAGATTGTTATGCTGCTTGCTGCACAGTAGGGCAGGGTGATCCAAGGGCATGTTTCACTTTGGACCTCCTAGCAGTTATGGGAGCAAAGATATCACAGGCAAAGTTGAAAGTGCTTACAAAGAAGGCCAGGGCCAAGTCAATGTTGGTTGCCCCTCCAGAGGGGACCAATCAGTGTGGGCAAGGAAGCGCTTAAGGCCTATGAGTCCCCCAGGCCTGTCACGTCTCGAGGTGGTTTTGACTGGGGATGAGGGCTGAGGGTTTCCCAGTTGAAAAGCACAGGGAGTGGTCACTGAGGCAGTAAGGGAGGATTTGGATGTTGTGGATGGGGATTGGCCTGTTGGTGAGGACCACATCCAGGAGGGTGCTTGTTCCCCCAGGGTTTTTTCTAGTAGGCTGTGACCAGTTGAGTTAGGTCAATTGAATCAAAGCCTCATGGTGGGAGGAGGAGACGAGGGGCAGAGCCAGTTTATATTCAAGTTGCCCACCAAGATTTGGTCCCACAAGTTGGGTAGGGAGGTGAGGTAGTCAATTAGTGGCCCAGGGCCTGGGATTGGTTCTGGGGGTATATAAGCTCTGATTGAGAATAATGGGCCTCTAGCTGGGTCAGGGGACAGCTTTAGAGTAAGTGCCTGGGCCTTATGGTCGAGGTCAAGGGGGAGGAGAACCCATGAGAGAATCTCTTCAAATAGAAGACATAGCCTCACACCTCTCCTGCTGACACGTCCAACCGTGGAGAGTGTAGCCGGGGAAAGAGACATGAGAGTTAGGAGTGGAGGGAGACAGCCAGGTTTCAAGCAGGGCAACAACATCAGGTCACCCAGCAGTGTAGAGAGTCCAGTTTTTTCAGGAGGCTACAGATGTTCATAGAAGCAATGCGCAGCCCAGAAGATTTCAGGGGGAGGACCAGTGCTGCCAGGCCCGGGATTGGGGTGGACATTGCCTGACAGGAGCAGGAGGAGGAGGGCTGATCTCGGGAGTGCACAATGGTGGGATAGCTTTCGACGATTGGAGAGGGGGTGATGAGGGGGTGATCACCAAGTGAAAACAGCTACTAGAGAGCAGTAAAATGTGACAAGTGAGGTATTGGGAGCAAATTGTTCAAACTTAATCAGGCTCCCTCTAGTGGCAAAACAATATAAGGAGCTAATGGAGAAGTTGGGTGTTTTAAAAAAAAAAAAAAAAATCAAGCACAGGCAAAAGATTAACTTGCAGGGGCGGGCTGGTAGTGGGTGTGGGGAGAAGAGCAAATGGGCTGTGGGCTATCAGGTACTATTGTGATTCAAAAAAGAAGGTGATTACTAGCAGGGCAAACTAAAAATTCTGCACACAGGAAAAGCTCTTAGAAGTTAAACAGTCCCCAAATGAGTTTTTCACAGGGGGGTAATTCAGTTACAACTGGAAATGCACTTTACAAATTAACAAACAGTCCCCAGTGAGATTTGCACAGTGGGGGATTTCAGATAGAACACAGGTCCTGGGCTTGCAGTGACTCTAAGCTTTTAAATACAGTTACAGGCAAATGCAAATAGTTTTAGCTGGTTCGTGTTAAAAGTTTCAAAATCAGGCACAAAAGTAACAGTTCTGCTCCGTTTGAGCCTGGGCAGGAACTCAAGGTGCTACTCTGGCAGGATTCATAGCTGAGCAGGGGAGCTTGTGGCCGTTTCAGAAAAGGCGCCAGATGGCAACGATGGTGGCAGCAGCCTGGATCAAGGTAGAAATTACCTGGTGTGTCTCGGGTTCGGGGCTTCTGCGGGCAGGGAGGGCTTCAGAGCAGGCCCTCATGACCTCCAGTCTCCTCAGGGAGGGGGTGGTCTCTGGTGTGTCTCGGGTTCGGGGCTTCTGTGGGCAGGGAGGGCTTCAGAGCAGGCCCTCGTGACCTCCGTCTTCCTCAGGGGAGGGGTGGTCTCTGGTGTGTCTCTCGGGTTAGGCTTCTGCGGGCAGGGAGGCTTCAGAGCAGGCCCTGGGGGCACAGCGAGCCACCCCCTGAGGTCCCATGCCTGCTCTGAACAAACCCTCGCGACCTCGGAGTCTCCCCTCAGGGGAGGGGTGGTCTCTGGTGTGTCTCGGGTTCGGGGCTTCTGAGGGCATGGAGGGCTTCATTGGAACTAACATGGACTTTAAAATAACACATGAAATATGGTGCCCTGAGTGTTTGATTGAAATGAGATATCCTTTCTTATAGATCATTTGACATTGTTCAGTTGAAATTCAAATACATGGATTACATTCACTCAGCAACACACTTTGATTCCATTAGTTGCCACTGCAGCCATCTGGTAGCCTATCATGGGCATTGTACTACAGTCTTTCATTTTATTCTCACATTATCTTCTTCATCTTCCTTCATATCAACACCACATACTTCTTTCTATCCCGTATCCAATTATTTATATATCAAGTAGCCTTATATAGTTTTCCCCTACCAGGGTGTCCCTACCTTCCATGCACTTCTAACAACATGACCATATGTGGGGCCACCCTGACTTGCAAATTTAGGGGAGCTACAAATTAACACTGCTTTTACTTTATTGTTATTAAATACATGCATGATGAAATGGCTTGGGATCTCCATTTTACAAATCTATAAATGTTAATTTTCTCTTTTCTAAATGGGTTTAAATGTTTTATTATGCCTTTAATTGTTGTATTTAAAGCTGATTGTGTGTATGGGTGAAGGCACACCCCCTGGCAAACACCTGCAGAGGTCAAAGTGCAAGGGCTTTTGCAGTCCTCCAGTGTTAGATAAAAATATATATTTTTTGCACTACTTTTGCGTCCTGATGCATTATTTTCAGCGTGCATATCTCTGTACTGTACAGTCTGTGGCTTGTCAGTAGGCAGAGGTCTGGTCCACCCCAGCTGTTATGAGCCAGAGTGCTACAAGTTCAGGCAGCAGAATGAGGGATGTTTTAATGATGGTTTCACAGACACTTGGGGGGGGGTGCTAGGGAGAACATGCTGACCCTAATATATATTATAAAATTAAATAATATAATAAATACTATAAAGAAATCTTGACAGGGAGCCCCTGGAACAGTTTAAAATCACAATCATTGAGAGGCTTGAGAGAAAAGCCAAGTTTTCAGTCCAGATGTGAAATTAAGTAATAAATCTGATTGCCTTAAACCTATCAGATGGATATTCCAAAGTTATGGAGCCCTACTCTCAAAAGCTCTCCTACCAACCATTTTAAGGTTGAATTTTGGAAGAAGAAGCAATTTAAGATTTACAGAGCAAAGAGCTCTTGTAGGATAATAATCCACAATCAGATCTGACAGATATCTTGGTCCACAGTCATGGAAACATTTACAGTATATCTCAGAAGAATAACTTGGGAGTCCATTCTAAATTATATTGGTAGCTAATGTAGTTCTCCAAATAGCAGGGTAATATGCTGATAGAAACCCACATAACAGACAAGTCATGCAGCAGCATTGAAAACAAATTGCAATTTGTCATGTTTGTAGTTTGGATTTCCTGATAACAAAGCATAACATTAGTAAATTCTGGGAATAACAAATCCATTTACCAATGTTTTCAAATGCAGATCACTTACATATTTTTTGACTTTGATAATTTTCCTAGGATGAAAAAAAATGCGTCTTTCATAACCACATTTATATGAGAGTCAGAAGACAGATTTAAATCTAGTGGAACCCCCCCCCCCCCGCCACAATTTTTAACAACTGTTGCTGATTCCAGATTACAGCCTAGGCCCTGGACTTCAAACTTCCCATGGACATGGACTTAGTTTGGCTAAGCAGATTTACTGTGTGGTGGTGTTTTTTATTTTTACTCACAGGGATTGCTACTGTTTGTTGCTAACATTTCATTGCTTTATTTTTCTCTGATTCAAATTGTTGTTGCTGGTATACCTTCTTCTACAAGGTGTGCTACAGGTGTGTGCTAACAGATTACTGTTGTAATCTTCTGATTCAAATTGTCTTTGCAAGGTATATCTTCTGTTACTGCTTTATTTTTCTCTGGAGCAAAGTGTTTCTTACAAGGTATATCTTCTCTGAAATTACTGTATTACAGGTGGAGCTTATATTTTGTGACTTTTTATCATTAGGCTAAGCAAAATTACTGTTTGACACTGTGTTTTATTTTATTCTTGTTTGTTGAAAAGGTTTGTTGTCTCAGAGGTGTTTCAGTCTCCTTCTCACATTGAAGGAGCTAATTGCTTTTCCTCCCACAGCTCTTCCAAAGGATTAGGTGTGTATGTGGGGGGTGGAGCTGGCAAACTGTCAGTAATTTCCAACAGAAAGAAGGGTTAAAAAGTCAGGTTAGTTGATACTTGGAGGTAGAAGACTTGGTTTGCTGGCCAAGGCACCTAGCTTCACCTGAGCTCTTTCCTTCTAAGACTGCTTGAAAGGCAGAGTAGAGAAACTTACCAGAGCAAGGGAGAAGGATTAAGACTTAGTTTGGCTAAGCAGATTTACTGTGTGGTGGTGTTTTTATTTTTTACTCACAGGGATTGCTACTGTTTGTTGCTAACATTTCATTGCTTTATTTTTTCTCTGATTCAAATTGTTGTTGCTGGTATACCTTCTTCTACAAGGTGTGCCTACAGGTGTGTGCTAACAGATTACTGCTGTAATCTTCTGATTCAAATTGTCTTTTGCAAGGTATATCTTCTGTTACTGCTTTATTTTTCTCTGGAGCAAAGTGTTTCTTACAGGGTATATCTTCTCTGAAATTATTACAGGTGGTGCTTTACAGGTTTTACAGTTTTATCTAACATTAGGATAAGCTTTCAGGGTTACTGCATTTGTTGTTGACTGATTGTTTCTGCTCTTACCTCCCTGTTTCTTTCATCCGTGGTTCTTCTTTTTAGGCGGGAAAGGGCCCAGCCACCCCCATCTCAACCACCCCACGCTACACTCCTTTTATAGGGTACCACAGTTGTGACATATCCTGTGGCAGAGCAGGAAGGGGCAGATCGTGGGCCTCCACAAGGTGATATCATTTACAGGGCACTAGTAATTTAACTTGTTATAACAAGTTAAACAAAGCACAATTAAACCATTACTTGCATTTGTTTTCCTTTTTTTCCTTCTAATTACTCTGACTAGGTTACAAACCCAGCAACTTATTTGGAATGGATTTCATTAACTGCAGGTACTGTGGAACAATTTTCAGAAGGACAGTCTTACAGGATTTAGGACACTGTCCTACATGCTGGGCCTTTGGAGATCTTAGGGCTCAGCTCCGGGCAGCATGGGCAGAGATTGCACACCCTCAAATTTCATATTGAAGAGGAAATACATTATAAGAACCACCGCCATTTCCCCAGCATCCAACAGAAAACCTCAACTCCAGAGGGTAGTTGGTCCAGGAGGTTGGCAGGTGGTTAGGAGGAGCAAATCAGGTGCCCCATCACTCTCTGCTCTCCAACACATTACCTCCAAAACCATATAAACACTACAAACAGGTATCTGCCTCTATCTCTGAAATCAAATAAAGAGGCAGAAGACACTGCAGAGCAGGACACTGCAGCACCACAGGAGCTAGCACAACAAAACTCACCCAAATCAGGAACCAAACTAAACAAGCACAAAGAAATCAAAAAACTTCTGATCATAGGGAGACTCCAAGGATTCGGGAGTTGATACCCATCTCCAGCTAGGGGGTGATGGTCAGATGTCTCCCAGGTACATCAGCATGGAGAGACACTGACCGTGACACAAATTGTTCACAAGGCAGGAGAAAACATTGATGTCCTAGTACACATAGGGACTAATGATCTTGCCAACCGGGTCAGTTGTGAGACCAAGGAACACCTGACTAGGCTGGGTGACAAACTATCATCTATTTCATCCGGCATCTCCTTCTCTGAGATCCTGCCAGTCTGGGAGAGGGGAGCAGATGGACGGAAGGTCAGAGAAGGGAGATAGAGGAGCTAAACATGTGGCTCAAGGACTGGTGCCAGGAAAAGGACACAGATTTGTAGGAACTGGCAACAGTTCTGGGAGCGAAAGTTCTTAAATTTGATGGACTGCATCTGACTAAAGAGGAGTCAGTGCATTGGGCCAGAAGTTTGACATCTTTGCAGAATATTTAAACTAGCAATGGGGAGAGGGGTGGCACCCTACACGTGGAATGGGAAGAACACTCTCCCTCAGCTAGTGGTCAAACAGGAATTCAGCATGTTTGCTGCTCATTTGCATCACCAGGTAAGAAAAAGGTTTGTCTCCATACGATGCACAGGGGTAATGCCAAACTTCACCCAACAACTCAACACACCAAAATCTGGCCAATGGAAAATCATATACACAATGCTCACAGCCTGGGAAATAAGATCCCAGACCTGCAGGCAATAATGTCAGAGGCTAAACTGGACATAGTAGCAATTAGTGAGATGTGGTTTACCAGTAACCACACTTGGGAGACTTCAGTACCTGGCTATGTATTGTTCAGAAGAGACCAAGGTGCAAAAGGGGGAGGAGGGCCCTGTATGTTAAAGAAAATATCAAAGCCACAGAAATTCAGAATACACATAAGGAGCCAGAAGAACTGTGGGTCACCCTGGAAACAGGAAATGGACAGCCATAAGAACTGGGGTTGTCTACAGGCCCCCAGACCAGAGGGAGGACATAGATACATTACTGTTAGAAGATATACAAAACATGACAGCTAAAGGGAGGTTCTGATAATGGGAGACTTCAACATGCCAGATACAGATTGTCAATACCAGCAGGAACATCTGCCAGAACTAGACTCATAGTGGATTCCCTGCAGGGGAGGTCCTCAAACAACTGGTACAGCAACCCACAAGAGACAGGCCTATCCTAGATCTAGTACTGACTACAAAGAAGGGATCACAGATCTCCAGGTAGAAGGTCACCTGAGGGCCAGTGACCATCACATGGTATGGTTCAATTTGGCTACTACATCTAAATCATCCCATTCCAAGGCAAAAATATGGAACTTCAGAGGAGCTGACTTTGATAAGATGGTCAACAGAGTTAAGCTAGCCCTGGCAAAAAGAAACACAGGTGAGGGGGCATAGGGCAAAGTGGGCAAGCATTAGGATGCAATACTTGAAGCAACATCCCATTGTGTTAGACAGAAAAGGAAGTGCAAAGAAGAAGAAACCACTTTGGTTCTCAAATACAGTAGCAGAAAAGGTCAGAGCCAAAGGCTGGCCTTTCAGGAAATATAAGGAACACAGCAGGATGAAGATAGGAGGCATCCCAAACTGCCCTAAGGGAAGCAGGTAAGGCAGTAAGGCAGGCAAAGTCCCAAACTGTGGAAAAACACTAGCACGAACAGTAAAAGAAGGTGACAAGACTTTCTATAGATACATTAGTGAAAGGAGAAAGTCCAGAGGGGTGATTGCTAAGCTTAATGGAGAAAGAGGAGCATGTGAGGAGGAGGACCCTGTAAGGCATCTATCCTAAATAGATACTTTTGCTCAGTGTTTACTGAAGAGAAGGAGGACAGGCCCACAGCTCAGCATCATGGACACAGGAGGGAGGGAGGTGAACACTACTCCCTTCACAAAAAAGGGTCCTACAAGAGCTTGCTAAGCTCAGGTGGATAAGGCAATGGGACCTGATGGCATACATCCCAGGGTACTTAAGGAGCTAAAGGAGGAACTAGCAGAGCCATTAGCAGAATTGTTTAGTGAGTCTCTGAGCACAGGAGAGGTCCCAGAAGACTGGAGAAGGGCTTCATGTGATCCCGGCCCACAAGAGTAGCAGGAGGGCGGGAACTACAGACCAGTCAGGTCTTACCTCAGTAGTGGGCAAGATTATGAGGCACTCCTTAAGGAAAGGATAGTGCAACACCTGGAATCCATAGGGCACAGGATCCAAGACAGCATGGGTTTACAAAAGGAAGGTCCTGTCAAACTAATTTCATAGATTTCTTTGACTGGGTGGCCAGCAAGTGTTGGACCAGGGGAGCAGTTGATGTCAGCCTACCTTGACTTCAGCAAAACTTTTGACACTGTTCACACAGAAGATTGATAAATAAGCTGGGTAGGCTCGGGTGGGTCAGAGTTAGTCAACTGGGTGGCAAACTGGTTGACGGGCAGAAAACAGAGAGTGGTGGTAAATGGTATACAGTCAGAAGAGATGCAAGTCACAAATTAGGGGCATCAGGGATCAGTCCTGGGGCCAGTCCTCTTCAACATCTTCATTAGTGACCTTGCAGATGGACTAGAGGGTAAGGCTTGTCTGTTTGCAGATGACACCAAGATCTGCAACAGAGTAGATGATCCAGATGGGGTGGGCAGAATGAGAAGAGATCTGGATAAACTAGCAGAATGGTCAGAAGAGTGGCAACTGGGATTTAATGCAAGAAGTGCAAAATCATGCACATAGGGAAGAGAAACCCTGAAGCCACCTATAGGCTGGGAGGGAGTTGCTAGCAGTCACAAAGGAAGAAAGAGACTTGGGCATCATCATCACTGATGACCTAAAATCATCCAAGCAGACCTCTAAAGCAGTAGGTGAGCTAGGGGGTGTTATAGGTGTATTAGGGTATCACAAGTCGGGAGAGGGAGGTAATCCCTCTGTACAAGACACCGGGTTAGGCCCCATCTGGAGTACCGCGGCATTGGAGGCCACACCTTCACAAGGACATTAACTCAAATTGAGGCAGTCCAGAGAAGGGCAACAAAATGGTGCAGGGACTGCATCAGAAGACATATGAGGACAGATTAACGGAGCTCAATATGTATACCCTTGAGCAAAGGAGAGAGAGGTGATATGATCGAGGCATTCAAACACCTTAAGGCATAAACAAGGTGAAAGAGTCTAACATGTTTAAATATAAGAAAAATAGCAGGACAAGAGGACACAGCATGAGATTAGAGGAGGCCGATTAAGGGGAATGTGAGAAATTCTTTTTCACAGAAAGGGTGGTGGATGCATGGAATGGCTTACCACAAGAAGTGGTGGCTATGAATACAGTGCAGGGCTTCAAACAGGCATGGGATAGGCATAAGGGAGCAATACAAATGACTATGAATAGATAGGTCACTGACAGAGCAAAGGCCGAAGGCACATTTATAAGGTAGAAAAAGAAATGGGCAGACTGGATGGGCCTTGCGGTCCTTATCTGCTGTCAACTTCTATGTTTCTATGACATATGATTTAAAAGCATTTTTTGTACCAAAACAAATTAATTCAGTTTTTTTTTTAGATTTAACTTCAAGAAATTATCAGCTATCCACAAACTCAACTCACAAAGGCAGGCTTCTAGACTAATTATAACATCATTTGTCTATACCTTACCAGAAAAATACAAGTGTAATAAGCATAGATACAGCAGAGCTAGCCATGATGCACTGCAGTAACTTGCAGTAAGTGAGATTTCATAACATACTGCATGACAAAAGGGTTAAATTGCCATTGAATTACACTGTTCCTTGCAGTGCACTGCATCATTTTGTGATGTACTGCTTTACTGTATTGCATTCTGGCTGGTGCCACTGTATGGAAGTTTAGATTGTGTTTCTGGATAATATTTCCCAATTGCAATATATAAATATTAAACAAAATAGGTCATAAAAAGGATCCTTGTGGAATGCCAGAGGTTACTGCTATAGAAGACTTAAATTTTCCCATTTTCTACAAGGAATATATGAAAAGAAAAATAGGGCACAAACCGACACACTGCAGACTCAGTCAACCACACAAACAAAAGGTGATCCAACATTATCTGATGATTGATAGTATCAAAAATTGCCACAAGATCTGGCATATTCAGAAATGTACATTCACTCCAATCACTTGCCATCAGGATATCACTGGTGACTATTATCGGTGTAGATTCTGTAGAATGATTTGTTCTGAAGCCTGATCTCGACGTGTTCCTAGCATCCATTTTCAGAAAGAAAGTTCACCAATTGCTCCGCTACAACTTTTTCTAAGAATCAATGATAGGAAGATTAGACACAGGGTGATAGAGTGCAGGTTCATCTAGATTTAAGTTGGATTTTTTCAGAATTGACTTTACAGTACAATAGTGAATTTCAGGACAAAAGGCACAATGTCTGAGGAAAGAGATTCATTGATTATACCCACATCACAATGCTGTCCATCAAAGCTGGGAGGCAAAGAAAGAATAAACCTGAAGGCAGGGCATCAAGAACACATCTAACCCCCTTCAAAGAGGTTATAGACTTTAGCCCAGTATCACATGACACTTCAGACAGACTAAAACCTAACTCTTCCATAGAGCGGAGAGGAATGTACTACACTGAATTTATATTGAAAGTTTGCACTATACTCAACCTAATATTTGGGACCCTGTCCAGAAAATATTGTGCCACAAGCTCACATCTTGTCTAAGAGTGAAAGAGATCCATCTGTATATCATCACTAGCTTGAATCAACAACATATTTCTGACTTGGAATAACAGTTTTGTATTTCAAGCATTTTTAGTAAGAAGATTTGAACAATATGACCATTTGGCAGTTTGCATGCTTTGTTTATATAACATCGTATCATCTTTAACAATCTGTGTGCTGATTTCCAATTGGAATTCCTGCAGACCCTTTCAACCTTGTGATTTATCCACTTGAGCTTAGAGAGGGTGGAGGAAAACTAGGGAGATACCACCCACTTTCTGGACATACACAGTTTTTCAGGGGTGGCAGCATCAAACTGTTAAGACAGAATGGCATTACAGACATCTACAGATGGGGCAGAAACCATAGAAAGTTGCCTAGAGTGTTCAGAAGAGAACTTCCCAATGTCAATGGATCTCAATATCCAGGGCACAAAGAAGCTTTCTGTATGAGGATTAGAGGAAAAATCCTTTTCAAATCCTAGCAAGTTGTGACCAGAGAAAGATTCTCCATAGTTTTCAATCTGATTAGTATGTAGACCCTGTAACAAATTAAATCTAGAGTACGGCCTGCATAATGAATTAGGCCAGTAACATGTTGAAATCCATGAGAGTCTAGCAGATCAAGGAAATTTGCAGCTTGTTGCAGTATTGGGGAAAAAAATGGGCACAGACTAACACTAACAATGGTACACAGCACAACAGCACAAACAATGAACATGTATTCTACAGTTTACACAGGGGGCCGGATATTCAGAAGGGTTGCGCATGGCGCAACAGTGTTGCACCATGCGTAACCCACTGATGCGCTCTGGCATGATATTCAAACGGGGATTGTGCCTGGCACAAATCCCAATGCGCCGGAGCGCGTCAGTAATGTATGTGGTGCAGGTAGGTGGGGCGTGCCCATGCATACTCTGCACATCCCAATATTCAGTCCGGGATGTGCTGAGTCCATGCATGCACAACCCCTACTTGCGCTGCACACAGGTGAGCCAAAAAAAAGAAACAATGGCTGGCCATTCACAGGTGAGCTGCCATATTGCAGGGAGCAACACGGCAGCTGCCACCTGTGGGTGGCCACCCAAGCTCCAGCTGCACCTCTGTGGCAGTGCCCCCCCATGCCCGATCATGGGCATCTGTTTAAATAAATAATGTCCTACATCCCTGGTGGTCCAGTGGACTGCCGTCAGCCCGATCATGGGCATATGTTTAAATAAATAACGTCCAATATCCCTGGTGGCCCAGTGGACTTCTTGCAGCCCCATCGCGGGCTTCAGTATGTAAAACAAGCGTACAATATCCCTGGTGGTCCAGTGAACCGCTCGCAGCCCGATTGCGGGCTTCAGTATGTAATAAAATCATCCATTATCCCTGGTGGTCCAGTGGACTGCTCACAGCCCGATCGCGGGCTTCAGTATGTAAAACAAGCATCCAATATCACTGGTGGTCCAGCGGTACCCTCCACCTGCCCACTGAGCCCCACCACCCTGCTCCCCCCCAGTCAGTGGCAGGCAGCAGCACCCCACCCGTCTTCCACCTGCTGCCCGCAGACTGACACCATAGAGTAGAGCTGTATGCCCATTGGTCCACAGGCGTGAGCCAATGGGCATGCAGCCCGTACCATACTACACAGTCCAGATACGTGAATGGATCCATTCACGTATCTGGAAATATAATGATATAGCTGCACACCCATTGGCTCATGCTGTGGACAATGGGCGTACAGCCCTTCCTACGGTATCAGTCGGCGGGCGGCGGGGTGGCAGGTGGGTGGAGTGCTGCTGCCCACCGCTAACCAGGGGGAGCGGGGCAGTGGGGCTCAGTGGGAAGATGGTGGGGCACTGCTGGACCACCAGTGATATTGAATGCTTGTTTTACATACTGAAGCCCGCGATCAGGCTGCGAGTGGTTCACTGGACCACCAGGGATATTGGATGATTTTATTACATACTGAAGCCCGCGATCAGGCTGTGAGCAGTCCACTAGACCACCAGAGATATTGGACATTTATTGAAATCAACATATGTCCACAATCGGGCAGTGGGGCACATTGCCACGCTGCGCAGGGGACGTCGGTCCCCGACGGCTGCTGCCTGGCAGGGTGCCAGGCACAAGTCTCCAGGGATCAGTGCACCTGCATGCAAATGGCATAATGACATGCAAATGGCCCCATTTGCGCCTTGCATACATTATGGCCCCATTTGCATGTGCACTTTTGAATATTGTGGTTGTTGCACATAGCGCAATGGAACTTGCGCTAGCGCATCCCCCTGCTCCACTCTGGCCACTTGCGCTGGTGCAGTGCCACTGCGCCATGCACACTGCGGGTGGCCAGGGTGCGATATTCAATGATGCTGTGCCATGGCACAGCTCTGTTGAATATCACCCTTTCTACACCCCTGCGCAGGCAAGTTGCACTGCGCCCAGGCTTGCGCCACAGCCTGGTGCAGTCTGAATATCTGGGCCAGGGTGTATGGTAATGAATACAGCTCCCTTAGGGAGAATTTCCTTGTGCCACCCTGAGTGTTTTAGCATTGGCAAACCACCTAAGCAGAGCCTCCTCCACACCATTGTCTTTTCCCTCCCTCTTCCTTTTTCTCTCAGGGTTGTGGTTAGAATGCCAGGCAGCTTGTAGGGCTGCTTTGTTTTTTAACGAATCACTCACAGTTGATTTGGGAATTCTAAAGTGCGAGCTGAGGCCTCTAATGCTGAGCTAAGGGAGTTTTTCCATCTGCTGTAGAATGTCAACTTTCCTTGCTAAGGACAAGCAGGTCCATTTCTCAGAGGTAGAAGGCATTGCAGGCATTGACTGAGACATCGTATGGCACTGAACAGAACAACAGGCTGACACATAAACTGGAATAGAGCAAGTTGTTAAGCTGCTCTTTTTATTCACATGCATGATTGGTTTAACCTGCTCGGCTACACTGAGTGCTGTAAGTGGCACTGAGTTAATTGCTGCTGATTAAGTGCTATCATGGGGGGATTACTAAAGGTTGCCAGGTTGCCAACTGATTGTTTTTAACACCTAGCGTCCAGCATTGTGCGCATTACAATAGGCACGGAGAGGTGCAAATGGTCACAGTGATTACACAAAAGTGGGCGCAAAGTGGCCGGTACATGCGGAGCACCAGGTCTGTTGTAAGTGTGATTTTTAACACAGGCATCAATGGAAATGGCATTTGGCAAATGACTTTGGTCCACTACAAGCAGCTGTCCAGTTCAACTGTGGACGGTACATTTGGTGCATACTGTATGTGAAAATTGAAATCCCCACAATTAATGCTTTCTCCACATCTTTAAATGCATCAAAACAAAGTCAGAAAATTCTTCAAAGAACCCAACAGTAGGCATAGGAGGGGGATAAATAATTGCACGTTTCACAGCTTTAGCCATACTAATTGTCAAACTTTAAACATTTTTGTAGAGTCCAACATCATGTGAGAGGCAATCAAAGAAGATCTACTTAGTAATGCAATGCCCTCCCCTGTCACATTTTCTCTTGATCTGGCTACAAAATTCAATACAGGGGGATAGGTCTCAGTCAATGCCACATTATTATTTTCACTTTGCTATGATTCAGTTATACATAGAAAATGTAGGGAATGCTGCTGGACTAAGTCAAAAATCATTAAATATTTACAAGACAGTGAGATTACATTCAATAAGGCACCCTTTACAAATCTAGTATTAATTGCATCATTGGAGCTAGAAACTTTTGACACCCAAACTAAAATTTAACAGATTAATGTCTCTAGCTGAGTTCATCAACTGTACAGGAAGAGAAAGGGTTTTATGTGAATTAATTATAATTGGAATGAAAGATTCAACTAATTGCCGATTTAGATTTCTACGTCTACCACCCTGGTACTTCTTCCTTTTAATGCTAAGAGATTTACAGTACCTAAAAATTTAAGGTTCAAGTTTCAATTTAAGCAAATTTGTCCTAATACACATTAAAAACCTTGAAGAATAAATAATCGTAAATTTATCCTCGTAAAACAAAAGCAGCAATAACCAGACACACTTTAAGGAAGAATAACTGCAAACTATACAGTTAATTAGATCTCTGAATCCACAATCTATGATGATCCATGGGGAGAACTTAATGAGCTTGACTGAGAAGGTCTGAAATGAAACTCCAGCCTTGAAGGATGATTCTCATAGTGAAATTTAGATAGACCCATGATAATACTACAAAAGATCTTTTTGTGCAAGAGCATTTTGAAGAAAAAGAGGATACCAAATCCATATATGCATACCAGTTTATTGCTGGGAATGTGGGCTTCCATTTTTTTGAAAACCAGTTCAATGCTGAGGTATTCAAGAGTTGTAACTGGGCCTAGGATATTCTTTTCAGTGAGGGGATGATGGATTAGAATAGCCTCTTCAAGCAAGAGATGTTTGCAGCAGCAGGGGTACAGTATATGGGAGGTCCATAAATAGGAAGTCCTTGAACAGACCGAGAACAAAAAGACATCTGTGGAAATTCAGCAAAGTTCAGCAGAGAATTGGTATATAATATTAAAAAATTTGAACTACTGTTGCATCCAAATGTTAGCTGTACTGTGAAGAAATATTCACTCTGCCAGCAGATGCCAGAAAGGTGCCATAGGGATAAATGGGAATGAGTTGGAATATGCTGGATATGGCTGCCTTTGAAAGCCAGACTCCTTGAATGGAAATTCTAATGAATTTAGTAGCATTGTTGGTATGCGTGTATGCTAGAGAGCAGTCCTCTGTGGGGATCAGCTAGTTAATGCTGGATTAAGTAGTCGAATGGGGTGCCAAAAATACAATGTTTTTCCTCAAAAACATGTTTCTCACAGCAGTTCTAATGGGGTTGATTCTAAAAGTACTTATCATTAACCAGTTTTGAAGTTCTTTTGATAGCAGGGTTTTGATGCCTTCTAAATCAATGGGAGTTGATAGGAGATTTGGGCAAATTATAGATGAAGAAAACATGACTTTACTCCCTGTATGAAATCAAAAGTTAAGGCCAGCCAGGATAAATTAAATCAGGGATTGCATGGACAGGATTTGCTGAGGCCTGGTGATGTTGACAGGAGTAAAAGAGTAGAATAAATATAATGTATGCCCCAGGGACATAAGAGAAGATGGTTTGAGATAGCAGATGAGTTTTGAATGGGCTTCCCTACAATGGCTACACACATAAAATAAGGTACTGGGTGGTGGAAAACAGGATGATTCATAGAAATTAATGCAGATCAGGCATCAAGTGGAAAATGCAGTTTGGCATCCCCTTGGATCCATGGTGTTTTGGGGGGGCATAGAATACATGCTAGGATCTGTGAGAGGTAGATGAAAAAGAAACTGATAGAGATGTGGGGCCAGATATTCAAAAGGGTTGCGCCTGCGCAAGTCCAAACTTGCTCCATTCTGCGATATTCAGCAGGAGGCAGTTGCACCACAGAAAACATGCTGAGCAACAGCGCAATGCAAATGAATGCATACTGAACTGGAGGGGGAGGAACCATGCATAAACTGCACAGCCCGATATTCAGCCAGGCTGTGCAGAGTTGTGCAGGCGCAACCCTAACCTGCGCCTGCAGGACTTTGAGCTAAAAAAAAAAAGAGCAAGTCGGGGCCACCCACAGGTGAGCTGCTGCTGTATTGCAGGGTGCAACACAGCAGCTGCCACCTGTGGCTGGCCCCAACCCAGTCCTGTGCCCCCTGCAGCCCGATCACGGCATAGTGTACCTCCCCACCAGCCCAATCACGGCATCAATGTGGCTCCCCTCCTCACGTACATATCCTGGGTGGTCCAGTGGACGAAATGCCCGATCATGGTGTATAATAATTCCCAACCCCTCCCGTACATATCCTGGTGGTCCAGTGCCGAAATGCCTCGATCAGCCGGGCGGTGTGTATGTCATTCCCACCCTCCCGTACATATCCCTGGTGGTCCAGTGGACCAAAATGCCCGATCGCTGGGTGGTGTGTGTTACAAAACCACTTCTAACATAGCCCTAGCTAGTGTCTCACCCCACCCACCCACGCTCCCATCATTCGCCTTTCATTGCGGTTATTGTCCACCTCCACCTGCCGTGAGCATGTTTGTCTGTAGCAAGAGCCAGGCGCAGTTTCAGGATGATGTCTGGATTTGTGAATGATGTTCATTCACAAATCTGACTGTTGCGGTAGGTGGGCTGCACGCCCATTGGCTCTTTGCCCGCACCACCGGGCGTGCAGTTTCACTGGCAGTTTAGTCGGCAGGCAGCGGGCTGCAGGTGGGTGGGATGCTGCTCACCGCCGGCGGGAGGGGAGGGGTGGGTACCAGCCACCAGGGCTATGTTTGGGGGTGGTTTTATCACACATACCGCCCACGATCGGGCATTTCGTCCACTGGACCACCAGGGATATGTACAGGAGGAGGGGAGCTACACTGATGCCACGTGGGTCAGTGGTGGGGGTACACTATGCCCGCCGATCGTGATGGGGCGCCGGTCCCCACGGCCGTTGCTCGGTAGGGGCGCCAGCGAAGTCCTCGGATCGGTGCACCTACATGCTAATGGCAGGCAAATGGGGACATAATCACGCAAATGGCCCCCTGCGCCTGTATGAATTATATCTATTTGCATGTCACCTTTGAATATCGTGATTTTGCACATGGCGCAATGGTATTTGGCGCCACCGCAGTTGAATGCTCCACCTGTCAACTTGCAGTGGCGCAAGTTCCATCGCGCCTGGGCGCACAGTGGCTGTGGTTAAGATATTCGTGCTGAGTTGCCTCAACAGTGCAACTCCTGAATATCGCCCAGGACACACCCCTGCACAACTATTTTGCACAGCTCAAGGGCTTGCACCTATGAATGGTGCAGTTTGAATATCCAGCCCATGGTGTTTAATGAGGTGAGTGGCATAAGGCTAAGAGATGGGTGCAAGAGCCACAGATAGACCATGTCAAGGCTCATTGTCCAGTACAGTGTCTACAAAACAGTTTGCTGTCTAAAGTGGCCCAGCCAGAAAATTCTCAAACTGAATCTAGTAAAATACAGTAAGATGCCCTTTTCTCGGAGACAGAACAGTGATACTTGTAGAAATAAGTGCTCTCGTAATGGATGATCAGGCTGAGTATAAGGTATAAATAAGAATCTAACTCCTGTCTTTTAGATATTCTGGTAAATGCTAAAAGCATTCACAAACTCTGGCGTGGTGAACCTTTTAAGAAGCCAGGGATGTTTGGCTTTGAGGAAAACAGAGATGTTACCACGTGGTATGATTTTATTCTTGATGGTATCATATGATGAGATTAGCAGAGCTACAAGATTAATGCCCTTCCCTTCAATGATGATCTTCTTCAAGTAGTTTGGTGAAAGATGGGTATGGCAAGCAGTATTAGTGACAGGAGGAGCTGAAGAAGAGTTATTCATACCTGGGATGAGGTGAGCGAGAGCTTGGAGTTGGAGCTGAAGGTTATTGGGTTTCTGGGACTAGAGGCAGTAAGAAAGGTACTGGGATAATGCTGAAATTAGGTGAAATCCTAAATAAGTTACCTGAACAGGTGCAGGTGCAGGGACAATTGAAAGAAGAGGAACAGCCAGAAGAATGTTTGAAGGATATGGATTAGATGTAGGAGGAGGAGCACTCCGGGCTTCTATGGCCACTATTCAGGAGTTAGGCTTGCCTACTGATGAACTGACTTGAAATATCAGATCCTGTAATTCCTCAAACTGTGAGGGAGCTGGAGATGGAACAGGCAGTGAAGGAGTAATAGGTTTAGGTTTGGCTGATGAAGCAGTGACAAATAAATCAAATAGCTGTTGCTTCTTTGCAGATGATGAGAAGGAAACATTCAAGAATGAGAGAGTATCTATGAGCTTGAGTATGGTCCAGTCCTTAATATGGGTTTCCTTAATATGGTGACAGGACTCAGATGTGGCTTTCTGAGATCTGGTGCAAAGGGATCTTGAAAAAACTGATTCCACTTTCTTGGAATGGTGTCAGTTGGGGTCTTCTGGAATTGAAAACATAATGATGAGAGGAATGATGGAATGTAGGAGAAAAGCTCAGGGTGTACATAGCTTGTCTTGAGGAGGTAACTGCTAACAGCAGATGACCACTGGCATCTTAAACATGAAACTCTGGGGATGGGATCCATTTGAAAGTACTCACTGTGTACACAACAGCAATATTTTTCTCTAGAAAGCTGTTGCACTACCATTGTGACACTTATTCCAAAAAAGAGGCAGACACATGGTGCTCGATTTTCAAAGCCCCCAAAATGCTACAAGCCCTTGGTGTATTGATTGTTTGGTGCATGGGGCTTGTGGTATTCTCCCAGTTGGCGATCGGGATTTTCAATCCCAAGCACCAAATGCTGCAGGTTAGACCAGCTTTTCTCTGATCTAACTTGTGCCATCTGGGAGACCCTTTTCATGTGGCTTGTGCCAAACCTTTGGTGCAAGCTGCTGTAAACTGATGAAACTGTCGCAGCTGCACCTGACAATAGAAAATTGGGTGCAGTTGTGGCAGAGGAGTTTGGCACAGTTGTGCCAAAATGGTTTTGATGCAGGGCTTGATGCAAGTCCTGCATCTGCCTTTGAAAATTGAGCCCATGGAGTGGAGGGTGGGCTCCAAATCCATCACCCACAAACACTGAAGAGTAGATTCAATTCAATTCAATTCAATTCAACTTTATTTTTAAAAGGCGCTTTTCTTAAATCAAAGCGCCTGTACAAATAAATATAACAATAAATATAATAAATCAGATTAACAAGAATCCTTAAAAGCTATATTAAAAAGGTGTGTTTTCAGCGCTCCTTTAAAACTAAGGACTAGATGGTCCAGAGTGAGGGTGTCTCCATTGAGTACACTCAGGTATGTGAGTTTGAGGAATGCAGGAAGATAAGAAGCCAGTTAAGAAGCAATCAACAATGACAGCTGATGAAAGAAGAATAACAGAAGCAAAAGAAAAGCCTAGATTTATCAAGTGCAGCTGAAATGACTAGCTGGAATAAATTGACTGACTGATCAGAGACAAGATAATGAGAGCACACAAGCTGCAGTGGCAGTTGGCCAGGAGTCCTCATGGTGCAGAGGTAGTAGGCTGGCCCAGAACTGATGCGATGCTGGCCATCGGAGAAAAGGCAAGAAAAGAAGGAGTCTAGCAGAACAGAAAAGGCAGCAGAGAAGGGACAGGAGGCTGGAGATGACAGGGCTAAAAAGCCACAACAGGGAAATGGGTATGGAAGACTGGCACAACAAAACACAACCACAAACATGAAATGGGGACAGAGAAGCAGCACAGCAAGGGATAAACACATATAAGGAATATGAATGGAGGAGTGGCACAAAGACAAGCCACAAATGAGGACTGGGGAAGAAGGAGCGGCAAAACAAGACACAGGCTGGGAGCGCAGGACGCAGATGCTGCAAGACAGTGGAGGGAGCAGAACACAAAAATGGGGAGACAGGAATAAGGAGGAGACCAACACAATAAACAGAGATGCACAAAAGACCATAAAAAGGGCAGAGTAAAAAAACAAATAAACCAAGAACAAGCAAAACAAATGCAGAGAGAAGGGACAACAAGCACAACAGCCAAAGCCAACACAGGTAAGCCCATATGTGAAGCAACTAAGGCAGGGATTGCTGGGATGTGCAGGCTTAAGTAGTGGCAGGGCAGGGCAGGAGCTTATCCGCTGCCCATGGAACCCAGGCAATGCCTTTTAAATATTGATGAACAACCCCCCCCCCAAAATAAAACTCCTTTTTTCATATTTTAAATGTTTTTGCCACTTTATTGCACACTTTGCAGCTTAAAATGCACCGAATCAGACATTCTCAAAATTAACATGTCCTGAGATCCTGGGCCAGCATGAATGCCTTCTAGATTACATGTTCCTACATCAAAAGACAGACATGAATTAAGTGGCCAAAAAGGTAATTTTTTTGCATGCAAGTGTGGCCTCCTCCTTAACAACAGTGGCATTACTGTACTACTTAAAGATGTATAAAGATAATGCACTGATGTAAGGGGTGCATAGAGCCTAGACTGACATCTTGGATGATAGTTCAACAGTGCCACTCAAAATACAAGTATTTATCATCTTGATAAGTTAATAGCACTAAGTACAGAAAACTGCATCTTTTAATATACTGTAGCTGCCTCTCAAATCAGTCATAGACACTGTTTTCCTTTTTTAACATTATTTTATTGAAAATTTTCAATTTCATGCAACAAGCAAGAAACCTTGTAACCAGTTTAGTAGACTGATCCAAGGGAATTGCAGTTTTTGGGAACACTCTCACTCTATCCCTCTAATGGCAATGCTGTGAAGAGTTGTGAGCTCACTTTGCAATAAGAATTGACCTAGGTAGGAGAAGGAGAGTAACAACTGCAGAGGTGCTCAGCCAGCCTGCCAATCTATGAGCAAACCAGGTGAACCAGAGGCGGTCGTAGGGAGAATAGCATGAAAGGGTGCCTCTGAACCCACCCGGGGAGCTAAATGGGTCCTTCCCATGACAGCCCCACCCCTGTGCTGCTGAAGTTTTAAATACTACATCAACAGGTGCTGTCAATACAGTTGAAGACTGAAGGTGTACCCAGAGTGAGGATCTTCACAACTATGGGCCAGGTGAGAAGACTTTGGGGTGCAGAGAGAGACTGACATGAACAGGGTTAACCTTGAGTCCTGGAGTAATAGATATGGTCAGCATGTCTCCAAAATGTGGAAAGTGAGGTGTGATGACCATGAGACCTGCACATGGTAAGGAGCATGGGACTTGTACATTGGTCATAATGGATGATAGAAATATGGGGAGACCTGTATGTAGGTCAGACGGAGCACTGTGGACCCTCTCATGGGTCTTGACTGGATGAGACCTGTACATAGGTCAGGCTGAGCAATATGGACCCTCTCGTGGGTCTAGGTAAGACAAATAGCAGTTGTAAACCACAGGAATGCATGCCGACCAAGTCCATTAGAAAGCCAAATCGGGAGTGAATTGGATGTTATATAATAGGGGTTTGCTGATAAGCTATGTGATAAAACCCCAGATCACCACTAGAGAGCAACAGTGAATCAATGACTTGTACACAGTGGAAAATGGCACCAGATATCAGCACTGTCTCTGCAAAACTGCTAATATCTCCACTGTGTACACGTCAAGACGTAAATTAAAAAAAGTGGTGCACTACATTTCTGTGGTGCTCTGCTCCCCACCCACAAAGGTAAACAACATACCACATGAATATACAGCCGAAATACAAATTACTAAGCAGCAAACCCCTATTATATAAAATGGATATGTGATGGTTATGTATGTGATAACTGAATATCAGCACTCTTGGCAAGTGAGCTCGGGGTTCAATCACTTGTGGCTATGCCACTCGTAATAACCCTGAGCTCATTTGCCACTTGAGCTGATATATCAGCTATCACATATGTAACCATCTTGTATCCCCTTAGTATAATATGAGTAAGAGAACAACAAGGCCAGGCAAAGCCCAGGGCTGACAGTTGGAGAGGAGGAGGCTGTGAAGCTGGTTAAGTACTGTAGGAGGTGGCTGCAAAGCCAGTATGGTAGGAGGTGTGGTGCGAAGCAAGTAAACATGATATGCTCTCAGATCTGGAAGAGGATGCTAGTATTGAAAGGGGAAGAGGTCCTGGAATGAATGGACTTGCAAGCTGATTGCATTAGTGCCATGATGCCTAAGGTATATGACCAATACTGGTAGTGCAAGAGACAGGAAGGTTGGGAGGACTGCAAGGGACAGGAAGGCTAGGATGACTGTGTAACTCTGGTGCAGAATAGCAGGGAAAAGATGGTAGAAGGCTGAGCAGAGCCAGCTCCCTAACGTAGAGAGTTGCGGGGAACAGCTGATTGCAGAATGCCATAAAGGCTTTGTGGAGCACCAATAGAAGGCCAGGGCAAGCCAGTGATCAGTAAAACATATAAGATGTTAAAAGCTGCTCCCGCTGCTGGGAGCCATGATGCCCGATGTGACTCCTCAGTCCCTCATCATAGGAAAAACAAAGAAGCCACAAACATAACACCGCAATGCCAAGCAGTTAACGAAATAAGTTAAATACATGCCAGTAATGAACACAGGATTAGGTTATCATCAGAAACAAACTGCTAAGGGTTTGGCATGAGTAAGGTCTGGTAAAGGTGGGATTAGCATTATATGAACTGAAATAACACAAACATAGAAGTGAGGAGTAATGCAGAAGGGCTACTAAAGTAACTGAGCAGCATCCAGCAGCAATAAACTATAGCTTGCAAGGGTAGCAGTCTGAATGAACATAGAAACTGTAGGGAGAGATAATGCACTGAAAACAGGAACAATATTTACTTGGTATAAGTTCAGGAAGCAGGATTGATTTCCATGGACTAGGTTGCTTAGATTATAGTGAAGTAGAAAAACATGGAAAAGTTGTTAGCTAGGCAGCAAAGCCATGAACAAGTGTAATCAATTAAGGGAAAGACGGCAGCAGATTGCAGTGTGAGCTGAAACATACAATGACAATAACAGGGACTGAGGCTTGTTGAGCAGAAAGCAGGGTGAGCTAAAGCACAGAGAGCAATGCAGTGAACAGAGGGCTGCAATAGTAGGTGAGAAATGGAGCCTGCGTGTACAGGCACAAAGCAGCATGCAGCAAGGAAACACAGAGAATAACCTGAAGCACAAGTAGCAATGTATAGACAGGGCACTAGAAAACAAGAAAGCCCAAAAGAAACAAACAAGGCAAACACAAGGACGGGAGCAGGAAGGGAACCAGCACACACAGAAGCACGGAGTAATACAAAACAAAAGCAGAAAAACAGAAGTGCAGCACAAACCGAGCAGAGTTCAAGCATGTATGTGTGTGTGTGGGGGGGGCAAGCCCTAGTAGGCCTCAGAAGAGAAGGCAGGCCAACTGAGCCTCTGGTTGCAAAGAAAAATGCTTGTGGGTGGAGTGGAAGAGCAGTCCTTAAGTAGGAAAAAAGAGGGGTGTGTCCAGTTGCACTGCCTCCTTGAACTATAGGTTATAGCCTTCCAATTACAAACAGGCAAGCACAGGCAGCAGGGCAGGATGTGAAGACTACAAGGGTACAGATGGGTCCCTGTAACCACGGTAGCATTATACTAAACAACTCAATTGACCTTAAAGGAGAAGTGCATTGAATCTGTAAGTCATTTTCCCAGTAGAATCAGTTTTTTAAACACTGGTTTTAACTCTGTCAGTGCTTTAGATATACCTGCTATTTTGTTATCAAAGTGGTTGTTTCTGATTTACATGCTGCTAGTGAGAACCATTTTAGAGTTGCATGATGTAGTTTATGTCCCTGTTCTGCTCTTCTATTGTTGGCACAATGCATCCCTATTCTACTACAGCATTCTGGTTGTTTGTGTCATAAAGTACATCATACAGATGTAACATGTTACTTACCACCAGACTGTAAAGCAGAATCACCCACTGAGGCTATTGAAAAGCCTGTATAGATAGAACAAATAGAATAATAGATAGATAAGTGTGCATTACATATACAATAATGGATGGGGAAGTGTGCTTAATGAGAAACTAATGGTTGCCTAAGGTGTGGGATGCTACATAAACCCTGAGGGCGAAGCCCGAAGGGTTTATTAAGCCATCCCACACCAAGGGCAACCATTAATTTTGAATTTAAGCACACTTCCTCATCTTTTATTATTTATAATTGCTGGTCAGCAATTTTTTCCAGCATTATTTAGAAGGTTTACACACACACACACACACACTCTCTCTCTCTCTCTCTCTCTGACAGTCTTCTTTTTTCCCTGCATTAGAATTTTTTTGGTATAGCTGCTTTTATATTTCTTTTATTTTAACTTATAGTTTGTTTTACAATAGTTTACAGTTTAGATCGCACTTGCGATCACTGCTCACCAGTCATCGAGATTGGAGCCATTCCCCAAGGCAGTTCTTGTCCACTGCAGTTGTCGTGATCAACCAGATACAGTTTTTTTACTTTCAACAGGAGGAACTAACGGTTTATTTTTGAAAAAGAAAGAAACAGAACACAGCACGACGAATACTTGTGGTCTGGCGGATCCTCGCTGCTCGGGGGGGAAAAGGAGCCGCCATGATTCTGAATGTGATTGGCTCACCCAGGAGCAGGTGGGCAGCCAATAAGGGAGTGGCTGTTCTTGATTGACTGGGGGCCTGCTCGCCATTATAATCTGCGGGTTATAAGGGCAAATTATAACTGGTTCAGCACATAGAAAAAATTGCTGACCAGTTATTATAAGGCAGTAATGCCATTGAGAGGTTTTGGGGGCATGGAACCTCGAGAGCAAAGCTCAGGAGGTCCTAAGTCCCCAAAAACCTCGAGATGGTATTACTGCCTTGTAAAACACTTATCTTTCTGTTATTTATTGTAATATATGGATCCATTGATAATACTACAGTTGGAGGTGACCTTTGAACTGTAGTATTATCAGCAAAAACAATAGTATTATCACTTTTCAGGATAGTATTATTGAGAGTAGTGATGTATTACTGGGAATTTTTTGTATAAATTAGTATAGTATTATTGAGGCTTATCCATATATTACAATAAAATAATTTGATCCAGGACTTAAAAGCAGTGTCCACTGGGAATAAATGACTTAAAGGCTCAATGCTGGCCATCATGGCCAGCCACCAACTGAACTGTCAAGGAGCACATACTGTATACAGTATGCACTGACTGACAGAGCTGTCAATCAATGAGTGTGTACTGTATACAGTACATGCTAATTGACAGTTCAGTTGGTGGCTGGCTGTGGTGGAGTGTGGAGGGCTGTGTCAGTTGCTGGCTCAGGGATGGGATGGGGGAGCAGGATGGTGGTGCACTACCTGCTGGGTGTGGTCCACTAGACCACCAGGGAAATATATAGTTATGCTATATGGGCTGATCAGAGATGAGGAGGGGGATCCAATAGACCACTAGGGATGTATTTTAATGCAAAGGGATTGGGGCGGGGGGCCGCTAAACAACAAGGGATACAATTATGTTAATAACAGGGGATCAGGGCTGGGGGGTCCACTAGACCACCATGGACATCATTATTTAAATAACAGGGGATTGGGGGTGGGGTCACTAGACCACCAGGGATATAATTATTTTAATAAAATTATTTTAATAACAAGGGATCAGGGGGCGCTAGCCACCAGGGACTTCTGTCCATGGTTCTATTGCCACATGGCTACACCATGGCCTGTGGCACACCTTCCAGATGTGCTGCCTGTTTGTCACAGGGCCACGGTTGCTGCAAGCTGTGGAACTTTGCTGCTGGGATCCTACCTGATAGTGAATCAGATGTAGGGTCTCTGGAGCACCAGTGATTGACACAAGCAGCCTTTGGCATAGCTTGCACCAACCTTTGTGAATCGGGCCAGTGTCTTTATAAATAAAAAATTGAAGGTCCTGATATTTCAGTTTTAGACTTTACTATTTAAATTAAGTTATTCTGTTGTCAACTACAAATCATTTACCTGAAAACTGAAAATCTTTATAGGAATGCCTAGATTTCCCTGTTTTGTTGCCAGTAAGCAAATCACCTTCATTGTCTATAATCTTTATGCCAGTGGGTTGCAGATCTAGGGTTCCAAGATAGGGGGCAGGAGACTGGGAAAAGAGTAAGGCCATGCAACTCCTAAGTGTGGCACGTTGTGTGCACCTGCAATCAAGGATGTGTACGTTTGGTGTACATGGCCTCAGTTTTGCTGTGGATCTCCACTGAGCATGCAGTACCTGGTCAGGTGGGTGGGGATGTCTTGTAGTACAATTAGACAGTTTTTTTTAATTTTTGTCACCTGCTGCTGGTTGTCTGTGATTGGTCGTGTTACCTTGGTCCTCCCCCCTACTTGCATGTGTGTGTGTGTGTGTGTGGTGCCGGGGGGGGTGAATGCGGAGTTAGGGTTTTCAACCCTAACGCTGAATTTCCTCGCTTTTGTTGCTGTGAAACAACCCTAACTGATGCATTAAACAGAGTTTTTTGCCATGAATTTCCCTTCTTTTTGAGAATGAGAAGTCAAACTAGAAAATAGAAATTTATCAGTACAACCTTGCAATCCCAGCACATCATTTACTGTATGAATACAATGGTGGTACTACTCACCCTTTGGCTGCCATGATCTCATCATATTATTTGGTGTATGTATACTATGCTGCCAGTATAGGTCCACCAGGCCTTACAGTGTCATCATGTGATTTGTCATATAGATGTAGTGCTGCGGGGACAGGACCTTCAAGATATACACTATCACCACATGATTACCTGCATGGATGCAATGTTGCTACTGCATACCCTTCTGCCCTTCCACTCACACCACATGATTAGGTGTATCAATGCACTGCTCACAGAGCACATTCTTTATGGCCCACACTACCAGCAAATAATTAGCATTATGCATACAGTAGTGGTAGTGCACACCTTTGCCATGCTGTGAACCCACCACTTGATTTCATGTACGACATATCAATGGTAAGTGTTACGAAAAAAACAGAACTAACGTTTACACCCACAGTAATGAAATGTTACACAAATCAATACTTGGATTGTCGAATAAGCACATAATATTTTTGTGTTGGGTATCTATCTAGTTATGCATTACTATTACTGCTTTTCATTACATGTACTTAGCATTGCAATACCACACACAAAACTATATTTTCCTGCTCTTTCACATTCTTTCATTTTGCAGTAACTGGTACTACTGTAATACAACATAGAATCTGTTGGCATGTTTGTCTCAAACACAGTTCCAGATCTCCATATTTTTTCGTGTTGAACTTCACTGCCTTAACTTTTAAGATAGTGTTCAAACAACTATATACATGTTAAGATACCTTTCTGAAAACAAGTGATAATAGATAGTATGTATTTCAAGAATCTAAGTTTGCTGAACTGTGATGCGTCTCTCAGCTTGTACTGCATAAGAAATGTAACTGTTTGTTGATTTGATGATGATTGGTCAACAATTGTGTTCACGCTCTCCTTATGACCTTGTAGCATTGTATTATGCCACAACGTGAGCCCAAGTGTGAAATCTACTTACATAGTTACTAACTCACCATCAACATAATGTGTCGTACTCATGTATTGTTATAATAATCTTAACATGTTTTAAAAAATGATAAATATTGAGTGCATATTGCTAACCTTTACAGCTATCTGAAGTTAAAGATTAGCATAAGGCTATAACTAAGTTTTCACTGAGCTATAGAATATCGGCTTTAACACCCTTGTTTTAATATCTATAAAAACAATAGTTTGTAATGATACATTTTCCACAGATGCTCCCCATAAAGCAAAAATGAAACTGAACCAATGTTTTATTTAAGAAAATACTGTATTATTTTTTTATAAAAGAAATCATGTAAAAAATTAAACATTTATACAAAAATATTAAATATTTCTTTCATACAAAAATAAATACTAATACAACTAAAATAAAAATACAAAAAATGTAAGATTCTCCAAAGTCTTTTAAGAAAAAATGGGAAAAAATAATCATTATTGTGAAGATCTGAAATTAAACTTAATTATTATTTACATTTAAGAAAACTATTAACAAGAGAGACTGTCCAATGCAAAGAGAGGTGTACTGCTGCTCAAGGCAGTCCAGGCTGAAAGTTGGACAGTATATGGATGCGCAATGAAAGTGGAAGCTGTTGCGGCATGGGCGAGGGGGAGATACCAATCATGCTGTGGAGGCTGTCACTCTGTCTCAGCAACGCTTGCTGTTGGTGGTGCAGGTGAAGGTGTGGTACTTGTCACACTGCCACCTGCTGCTGTGTCCACAGGCTCAAGCAGTAGCTTAATAGTTGCATGCTGCGCCGCAAAGAGGGACAACAATTTTTCTTGTCCCTCCCTCAGTGCAGCAGTTTCTGCTCTGATGGCATCCATTTTTTCCTCGAGCCTGCGGACACAGAAGCAGTAGACACTGCATGTCTCTTCATGCTCTTGTTCTGTAAAGACACAAAAAAAATCCATTAATATGCAATTGAAAATATTCAGCTTTCTCTCTTGTGTTTCATCTAATAATGTTATGTTTTTTGCCTGCATATTTTTTAAGTAGACATACATCTCTGCTGTTAGGAATATATGTAAAACTGGTAATTCTTAAAATTGACTCTTGTTAGTCTATATATCATATCACTCACATGTGATGTATCATAAGTAAATTACTTCTGTGACCTTTCAGAAGTAGTGCAGCTGCTACATTTATATAATATATTACCTTCTGTGTCACATTATTGATTCATAAAATGATTGATAACGGTGTATAACACAGTAAGGAATAGCACACATGTAACTGCTTTATACTCTAAAGTCTGTGCAACAACCACAATGTACACGTACTGTTTTTAGCACAGAAGTTCTTAATATTACATGTGTGTTGTATATGCTGGCACTGTAATGTCAGTCAGCACATATTAGTTAATGTTGTTTACAATAATTTCTGTCACATAGCAACAAGTTAGAATACCTTTTGTGCTGTATCTGTCTACAACAAACATTTAAAAAACATCTTCTACTGATCTTAAACATGGTATCTTACAACTAATGTTTAGCATTTAAAAATCAGACTTCTCAGTTGTTTCACCAAGTCTTTCAATAAGACATGACTTGTATACATATTAAGTAACACAATATCCAAACAATCAATACAATAAAACATGTTTGTTTTTCTTCAGAACATAACATATTAGAATATAAAGCAACAGTAAATGTTCTAACTACTACTTAGAATTATATACAGAGGTCCAGATTTTCAAAAGGGTTGTGCATGGTGCAACGATGTTGCAGCCTGCAACTCACTATGCCCTGGTGCGATATTAAGTGGAACGCAGCCTGCACAAACCTGCGATGCACTGGGTGCATCAGTAATGTATGCAGGCACAGGTGGTGGGCATGCCCATGCGTAAACTGCACAGTCCGATATTCAGCTGGGCAGTGCAGAGTTATGCAGGCACAAACCCTACCTGCGTCTGCACTAAGTTATGCTGAAAAAAAGTAAAAAGTCAAGGGCCACCCACAGGTGAGCTGCCGCATTGCAGGGTACAACACAGCAGCTGCCACCTGTGGGTGGCCCTCCACTTGTTCCTGCCGCACCTGGCGGCGCCCCCCATGCCCCGATCATGGGCTGAACTGTCTCCAGTAGCCCGGATTGCGGCATAATATAAGGTTCCCCCACCCCCGAGTAACCCGATCGTGGGCATATTGTAAAGTCCCCCAGTAGCTTGATCATGGGCATAATATAAAGGTTCCCCCACCCCCGAGTAGCTCGATTGCAGGCATATTGTAAAGGTCCCCCAACCCTCTGAGTAGTCCGATCATGGGCGGCATCTTCAACCCCCCACATCCAGTATCCCTGGTGATCTAGTGGTCGCCCGCCCTTCCAGCCCATGGAGCCCCACCACCCCATTCCCCCGTCAGCCAGCGGGTGGCAGCACCCCACCGGCCTGCCGCCCCACCGCCCACCAACTGACAGTTCGGTAGGGCTGCACACCTATTGGTTCAGAGCATGAGCCAATGGGCGTGCAGCCCATACCGTACAAGGCAGTCCAGATATCTGCTCTTTGTAGTTTTTTCTCTGTTAATGCAAATGAGCTATTCATTTTTTTTTTATGACTGGTATTTTTTATTTTGTGAAGTGAGTGTGTATGCAAGTGACAAAGATATAAAGACATATTGACCAAGATGGGTTTCATACTAATTTACAGATACAGCTGGCTCAAGAGGCTGTCTGACATCTTAGTTTGTAAGTGCTTAACCTTTGTAACTCAAGTTTTTTTTGTATTTTGTATTTAGCTGCAGTACACGGAACCTTAGCGGGATTCAATATGTCATTTTTGTTTTGTAAATTCAGTGTACAAATGGATTTTACAGATACAGGTGCCTTTCAGCTCTTCCTGTAGTGTGATTGCAGCTTTAAAATGGGAGAGGTGTGCCACGTAGCCAATGAGCTTACAGTAGGTACTGTATACTACATTTCTATTGCCATTCTATTATAGAATAGAACTTCTTCTAAAAATGTACTTATCATAACATATCAACTGTGTACTTGAGATGTAATACTTACGTTCTGCAGTACCAGTCTCCTTCTGTTTCACCTGCACCACTGGTCCCGGTAGAGCTTTCGTGGTCAATATAAAAAATATAAAAACTTTATTTAATTATCATAATTGAAATATTTCAATATCTAACTAAACTTTTACTTTATTACATACAGATCATATTCTGTAATACTGCCATGCAACTATATATAACAATTCTAAATGTCACAGTGTATTACATCTTAAAAGAAGCAATATTAAAACTGCATTGCACCAAATGACTGGAATATTCAGTTTGTCAGACAGTGGTACAAGCCGTGCTGTAGTAGTACTGTGGTGAGCCCAAAAAGTTGAAACAGCAATATACAACGGTGCTGCATCATGGTCAGTACAATAGAATTTGACACTTTTGCCACCCCATGTCCAACAGCAGACCAAACATGATACGCTTAACCCTGGAGGTACACTGGACCCTTACCATTGCGTAATTGTTACCTTAATGGATAAATCATGATGCCTGTTGGCCCAGTACCTGCATGCACACCGATTCCAGTCAATACAATGAGCTAGTACACTGGTCAATACTAGTACCCCCTCTACCCACCCTACCACTGTGACATGATAACATCCTCCTTCCCTCAGTCAGCAGTAGAGACCAGCTCCCCATCTGCAAAGCAGCTACACACCCAATGACTGATAGCATAGAGTGTGTCTGTACTCCAATAGCTGAACAAAATGGCCCACTGATCGTACACACTGTAGTATACTACACGGTCCTAATATGTTAATAAATAGTTTCATTAACACATTGGGACTGTCTACTACACTACATTCAACACACCTATTGCCCCACACTGTGTGCCAATTTATTTACAGTCATGCTGTATGGTGTCAGTGTGTGGTCAACCAGGTGGCTTGGAGGTAGTAAAATGCTGAACAACACTCAGGGACGTGTAGTGGGGTGTTAGCTGTGACTGTCTCGGTTGGTAGACTGGTACTGCTATGCAGCACAGTACTGTTTCAGCATATTAACCACAATTGGGCTGGATGCAACCAGTACGCCACTAGGGGAGCTAATTAATCCATGAAACACATGATTTGCTTTCCGCAAGGATGCAGTGTACAACCCATGTTATAAATATATCATTAAATGACCAGAATTGTGCAAGATACACTGTGCAGTAGTCTACCAGGGATATATTAAGATCAGTAGAGCAAAAATCAGCTTAGGCCAGGTTGATTGGGCCACCAGGGATGTAAACTGATCCGTAGCCTGGTATTTGGCATATGGGAGGAGGGAGGGTATAAAGGCAACACACAATAGCACCAGAGGTCAGATCGCTTTCACAGCCAGCAGCTACTGTGTTGCACGGTTGAATACAGCACCACACCTATGTCTGACCAGCCATTGTTCCTTTTTTTGTTTCACTCTACTCTGTGTGAAGCAAATAGAGATTGCACCTGCATATGCTTACCACATGGTGGTCTGCATGCAGAGATGTGCAGAGTATGTACATGCACAATCACCTTAACTTATGTCACATACATTAATAATGTGCATGGTGCATCAGAATTTGTGTACTGCATAATACCTTTTTGAATATTGCACTGGGATGCATCAGTGGGTTGCGCATGTTGCACACAAAAGTTGTTCATGTATATCTCACTGTGACCATGATATTACACAGCTACACCAGATGTGGTGCACACAAGAACATAACAGTGATGTGCACTGTCAGTGAACCCCTGCATGATGAAGCTGCCACTGTGTATTCTGCTGTCATTGCAAGTCTCCTACTCACCATACTCACTGCTGTTCTGACACACCACTACCACCTTGGTACTCTACTGCTTGTTGTGTAGTGTACCATACACAACAGTATAACAGTTGCACACACCACCACAACCAGCATCTGGGTGTAAGGTGTGTTGTTATAGTACAGCAGCAGGCATCAACACATGTGACACTACAGTGTTCAAAAAATCATAATATAACCCCTAACTGGTTTGTGCGGTGAGAAGATGTTTCTGCATATTTAGTGCAGTTGTACAGCATTACCCAGAGCAAACAGCATGATAGTGAAGTCACAATAACATGCTAATTTTGACATTTGCACAAAGACTACCTAAGAAAGCTCATTTCCACGTTACTTTTGAATATGACAAACTTGTATATTAAGGAAACATGTTTGCTGCAGTTAATGGTTTACCTCCACAGTAAACCCACACAAACATGTTAGTCCTAAACAATCAGTTTCACAAATGTGTAAAAGTTTTAAATAATGTACTTTCACATAGAATGCTGCCTGCAGCAGTACTAGGACTACACATTTCCTGGTCAACTAATTCTTCACATACTGAGCCTGTACCTAGCTTGTCATATGTATGCAGGGTTTTACATGTAGTAGGTTGAACTTTCTTGTTGCAATATTCAGACTGTCTTACTCCAGGTCTAAGCTTCTTCTACACTCCAATTGCAGATAATGATGTGTAATTACCATGCTATATTGAGAAGCTGTTTACCCTGAACTATTCCTTTTCAACTTTCCATGGTTTGTGATGTGGCCTAACTTTGTCAGTTTGACAGTGCTCATTATAGACCAAGAGAAAACTTTTCACTCTCTGTTCCTCACAGTTTCAAGAGTTTTACTAATATCATACACAACAAGTACTCATAGGAGGCAGTCAACATTATCAATAGAAGTATATTCTTACCATCTAACTCCACAAAGATAACACTCTCTGAGTCAGAGTCCACAGCCTCCACAGCTTCTGTCTGTGCTGGGACTACTTTGGCAACTGCTGGGTGGTGCCTATGATGACCTGTGGAATTAACATAAAAAGGAGAATTAGTAACTGTGTCATTCGAATAATCAGTTGTTTAGTTAAGCTTTTTATAAATTATTGACATATATCTGTTACCTAACATGTCCATTGATCAAGTATTGTGCAGTTATGGTGCAGCCATGATGACTTCCAAATGTATTATTATGAATATTATAACTGAACAACTAATTAATTTAATTTAAATATTTATCACTTCAACAGTGCTACTTATATGATAACCATTGTTGTTCCATTGAATAGCCACTGTGTTCTCAGTACACACTAGCATATGACAACAATTGAAGATATATAGCATAATCCCTGATTTGTAAGTGATAACCATTGAATAATAACCTCGGCTGGTTCCTACGACATCAGTACACCTCAACAGTGCAGCTCAAGACGTCTACAGTTACCTTAGCAACCACAAGAGATGATTACACTATGGTTATCAACTGTACATCAAGCATTCTCATTTACAGTGTATGGTACTCGACATGAGAAGATACCTCCCCTGCTGCAACACAAGTAATTTAACGTTACCTTATTAATAAATCTGTACTAGAGCCACGTGATTGTGTAGGAAAACTATTTATTAGGATACACAGACTGAATGACATCATTCCAAAATAGCACCAGAGTAAAAATCTCTGTCAGACATAGAGATTGCTAGACTCCGTAACAGTAAACTGAGAGAACTGTAATGTAACTTGAACAACAACAGAAGGAACAAGGCTTCAAAGTATCAGGACAAACAGTGCTAATAACAGACACAGCTTAAGAATTATACACTCAGAATGCTAATACAATAAGGAGATTTGTGTTGAGAAGCAGTTTCAGTAACAGCAGCAGCCTGCAACAGTCAATTCTAACATGAATGTCTGAGATAAATTCCCACTGTTCTGTAACTGTAGCAGATATTCATGGGCACAAGAACATTTTGAGACTAAATCAGGGAACACCCTGAATAGTAGTAACACTCAGGAGGCATGATTGCATACAACCCACCCACCCACATGTGTGCTTGATACAGACAAGTTACCCTGGCAGTGTACTATAGCTGCCACTCTGAGCATGACTCCCGCCTCCCACTCTACCATATAACATTCTTTGTTTCCCATGGTAGTGTAGTCCCCCTTCCCCACCCCAAAGTGCAATCCTTGATCCTTATACCCACATCACTGTAATAATTACCCTGCTCTTCTAGTAGTCATCCACCCCCTAATCATGATACCCAACCCACGTAGACACCTTAAGTACTGAATATCCCTGTTGTTGTACTGGTCCCCCCGGCCCCAAGCACAATTCTTGACCTTCATTGCCACATTAATGTCAGAATTTCCCAGGTATTCTACTGGTACCCCCACCCCCAAATGCAATTTCAGACCCCAGTGGCTAGGAAATTCAATTCTTTCCCACGCTCTGGTAGTCCTCAGCTGCCCAAGCATAATCCGTGACTCACAGCAGTCCTCAAAATTACAGCAATCTTAGTGTTTTTCTGGTCCTCACCACACCTTGAAGTGCTGTCCATCCATCAATACACATATAGGTGCGCCAATGGGCAAGCAGGTCAGCCCTACTCCCCCACCACAGACTGCCAGAGACTGTAGTGTTTGTAAGGTCACACAGTCATCAGCCAGCTGTGGTTGGGAGAAGAGGGCTGACCTTGTTGCCAGCGATGTACCTAGTATGTGAACAGGAACATGGTCTCCACATTTCTGGCAGGGTGACACCACTACAACACCACATATTACTGTCATTGTGCAACTACCGACAGTTTGAGATCATGCTTGGGGGGGTTGCGGATCACCAAAACACCAAGAAAATAAGTTACCTAAGTGGGTATGGTGAAGAAAGCTGCCATTGAACAGCAGTGCAGGAGACATGAGGTAGTGTTCCATGGCAACATTCTGTATTAGACAGTGCACAATGTGATGTCCAGATGCCTTCATACAAAAGAACAGTGAACATGAATCTGTAGCATGCACAGTGTGACAGGCCACCAGCTGCAGTTCACTGGGAATTGTCACAACAAAATTAACATGGTACCATAAAGGTATGGTAATCACCCATTTGTAACATGCATGCATGATGTCTCCATTTGCATGCACAGTACTAAATAACAAAGTAGCATTCTTATGAAAATATCGTCACTTTACTTACGGTGTGTAAGACGCTCCCCAGCGTCTGGCTTTCCAGCCGCCTCCCAAAGCTCATAGCCGAGGTAGTACCAGCACGTGTCTTGATTCGGTATCTCCCCCCTCTGCTTCAGCTGGTAGAAATGCTGCCGCAACAGCTTCCACTTTCATTTGCACTGAAGTGCAGTCTTATTCCTAACTTTAAGGATCACATACAGATAAGTATGTATGCGCCTCCACATACTGTCCAACTTCCTGTTTTTGCTACTCATCAGTATGCGTGCAGTCCCACGCACCTGAACTGCCTCGAGCAGCGATACCACCTCTCTTAAACTCCAAACCCTCATTGTTCTGCAAAAAAAATACAAAAATAATACTATATTACTGGCATGTTCTGTGACATGTTTAACTTTGTGTTCTGCTGAGTTTCACAGATAAAATACAAACCGCTGTATCTTATTAATTCTGCAGTTATTATTACAAATATCTACAGGCATACACAAAAACACTGTCAGTATACTGTATAACATATGCAATGATCAGTAACTACTGTTGTACCACATAACATTTTATAACATTCTTTGTTTAACAGAGGTTGTATTGTGGCATAGTAACACTTGTAGGCACACTTGACACATCCTAATATTGTTGCCATAATACCGTTAATATCTGCAAACACAACCCATAATTGCACTGCACACTGTTGAGGCCTACCCCCAAAGGAAAAAAAATGGCAAACACAGTGGAGCTGCATTATTATACAGATCAACATGGCAGCAACCAAGTGTGGGTGCTCACCCAAGCCACAGCACTATTGTATGTCGGCATCACCCTCCCTTACCAACTATGATTTACCTTTTAAAAAATATATCCATGGTGCACCACTGCACCCCACCCCTTCACACAATTCTCAGCTTGCTGTATAGAAATACCCTTGTGATGTACTGCAGCTGTCACCGCACCCAATCAGGCAACCAAGTATAGTGAACATGGTCACAAGGGATACATTGTAAAAACTAAAACCATTATAAAGTGAAAGGGAACACTCCACTCTACTACCAGCAGTATTTTTGTTATCGAAAACAAGAACTAGTTTTGAAATTCATTACCACAAAGATATCTGGGGGGGGCATCACTAGACAACAGGTGCTGACTCACACAATACAGCAACAAGTTACTGATTAAATAGGACAAGTGCATACTAATGACGCCATGATAATATGAAAATAGGTGTGTTGACACCTTGTATGTATTATCACTACATTTGCATACCACAGTACTGTTAAATATTGTACTAACAACAAGCTGTTGCATTAGAATTGCACTTTGCCCAGAGTTGTCCCACAGCGTGCATGGTCATGTGTTACATGTGTGTGAGTGATGTATGCAGCAGTTCTATTTTTTGACCAAGATTTTTTGGTTCTGAAAAGAACCTTTGTTAGCACTTTGATATTTGATTAAACAGTCTGACATTCTTAGAGTACTTTGAGGATTGCATCTCGAAGGTCTCCCAGGAAATGGCAATGGCCAGCATGTGAGAAATGTACACCGTCTGGTAGGAATAACAAATCATTACAATACTTAATTTCTGGGTGACGTATAGTATACATTCCATGCATGCGTAGAAAAGCAGATATTTGTATGTTGACTTTTCTACGAGCTCTGTCAATCAGATACATATGATGTTCTGCTTTGCCAGACCCTATGCTCTGTAATATCCGAAAAATGATTATACAGGCAGGCAACATACTCATAATAGAAGCAAGGTCCAATTTTGCCTCTGTTACTAAATCTACCCAGCGGTTTTGTGCCCAAATCATTGCCTCCAAGATGTATTAGCAGTATGTCAGGATGAGGCTGAGTTCAAAAGTTCGTGCATGGTTGGCATGAAATGTTCCACCTCATGCCACCCTTACCAAACCATTTTACATAGCAATCTGGGAGCTGCAGGTCCTCCCAAAATCACTATGAACAGCATACTCAGATGCTCTGCCTCACGATACTGCTGCCAACTATCCACAAAGTCCTTTGCAATTTTCTGCCATTCTCAGTTTTTAACCTCAGAACTGGACAGAGAGCTACCCAAAAAGTCAGTGTTCACCCCGCAGTGGCTAGTCAGTAGTGAAAGTAAAACTGATATTTTCCCTCCTTATTTCAAGCCTGCTTCACTGGGCTGATTAATAACACACAAATAAAAAAAAAACATTGGCTAGTGCTCTGGCTTCATTAAACAATGTAGACCATGCACTGACTATTACTAGACTTCTGCTCCAGCTAAAATGTGTAAACATTGAGAGGTGGAAAAAATGCATCCTTTTCATAGGCAGTTTTAAACAATTACAACTGCAGAAACATGTATGATTGGTTCCCTCTTCTGTTAGGGGTCCATGTGCAGCTTCCTATCTCCCTCTATTTGCAGCTGTATCTGTACCAGTTAGTACTAAAATACTATCTAACTTTAAACAGTTTTATCTAAATAATACAGCATCTTAGATTAAAACAAGTAACATCAAATTTAGCAGTAAAAAACATTTTGATTAATAGTATTTACATGTTGCTAACACTTTTTATCATACTAGAAAAATGCTTTATAAAATATACTGTACTTACAGTTTTGAAAATGCTGTCTCTCAGTTATCACTAAGATGGCTGCTGTTGACTTCTTCTTCAGTGTTGTCTATCTCTGATTGGTTGTCTCAGATGGCCTGACAAATCTTGCATTACATTAGTAGAACCAGCTGTCAGTCAAACACAATCAGATCTGATTTGATAATGAATGCATTTGCCATTCCCAAGTGTTAAATTTGCGATACTTTTGAACTCACAAAAGTAATCTGCGACACTGTCGAACGCACGACAGTATTTTTTGCGATACTTTCGAATGCATGAAAGTAACTTTTGAGACACTTTCGAACTTTGACATTACTTTTAATCATACTGTTGAACGCACGAAAGTAACATTTGCGACACTGTCGAATGCACGACACTACTATTTGCGACACTTTCATGCATTCGACAGTATTTTTCCCAAATTGTCTATTTTGTGCCACAATTTGATGCTTTATGGCAAAATAGCCAAATTTTCAATGCTAAACACAGGTAAATTGCATTGCACTGTCACAACTGTAGATGCATAGTATTGTAGTTTTGTAAAAACACCCACAGAAAAAAGGTGGATTTCTACACTGACAACAACACCATGCAACTGACTTGTAGTAATGCAAAGTTTGTCACTTGGCAATCAACAAGACAAACAGTAATTTAAATGCACCATTGCCACAAAATGTTCAACTAAGTCATTTGAGGACATAAATGCAATGTAACCAAGCTACATTGCAATACTGCAAAAACATCAACTGGCAAATGTGTGTCATGAAGCTCATATGCACATTCACATAAAGAGTCATAGTATAGAATATCATTACAAATTTTTTGATGGACTCATTTTCACACCTCTGCTCATGAGCAGTGTGACTGTCAGTAGCATTCTCTGCTCTGACGAGTGGTTTCACACAACACCTGTACCAGTGGTAATGGTAACTACATACAAAACAGATCAGCAACCATGCGAAGAATGACTGCTGTGCAATAGCAAAATGGTAGTAGTAAAATAACAGCCTGAAAATGTTACATTTAAATATTTTAAATGCAGTAACTTCAACTAAGTGTACAAAGTTCACTTATGAATGTGTCAGTAATTAACAGAGCAATTACCAATAAAGTTATTGTGTTACAAAACTGTCCCAGCATAAGTTATATAAATGTTTCTTAATAATGCTAATTATTGATAACTGAACATAGAAATCATAAAAAAAGAAATGTAGATTCTATGTGATAATGACATGCAACACAATGTGACCTAAATGAAGTACAACTGTACCTATGTAAATAACTTATGTGATAAAAAGATTCAAACATTAGATTTTTTAATTTATGTGATACTTAACTCAGATCTCTCAATGCACAGCGTTAGAAGATATGTACAGAGGCATATACTAACATTGTCTTTTTCTCTGTCTTTCATACAGGTGCCTGATACTTCTGTAAGATTGCTGACTGCCACTGTGAACCGTAATAGCAAAACATACCAACTAAATACAGATGTAGATGTATAGGGAAATGAGACAGGTATAATAGTACTGCACTGTTGTATAAGGGCGATAAACAAAACACAAAAGTCACATCACAAAATGAACATAGACAGACCTTTATTGCAACAGTGAGCCCTACAGCAACTCACTGCACAGCAAAAGCAAATTCTTCTTCAACAGCAAGTAAAAAATGGGTACCTCTACAAAAGTTGTGTAGATCTCTCAGACGAAACACAACTATTGTGACTGCAACCATCAACAAACCTCCCAAACAATGCCGTAGACTCACACCTGGTGACTTGCAACTGAGAAAGCAAAAGTATTTCCGATCATTAGCAAATAAAGCTAAGATCAACAGACTTATCGCTGCTGTGATGAGACATACCCACAAAAAGATTAACAGTCATCTGTCTTTGATGAAGTTGCATCTCAAAGTGCGCAGTTTTGTCTACAGAGCAGTGTTTGTACTGCAGCGCTTGTGGCTTAAGATGTCTCATGTCTTTGAACAATTCAGGAAAGTTATCTACGCCATTAAAAAAGGCTACAACAGTATCCTTCTTTGACTGTCCACAACTTCTGTGATGTTTTCACAGGTCAGTGGATGCACACACAGCACTCAGAGGCATATTTCTGGGAAGAATCTTATTTTTCTCAGAAAAAGGAACACAAGTTCACCATTGATGAGTACGGCAAACTAGTAAATGTCCTCAGTATCTGTGATGACAATGCAATGGATACAGATGATGACTGTGATTCAACCACAGTCTTCACTAAACGGCACTGTCTGGCATGGGCATGTGATGATACCTGCAACCGTAGGCAATCGTCATTTGAAAAAGTTGAACAGTTTGTCAACCTATTTGTGATAACAGATCACAAAGACAGATATAAACTGTTTAACACAATTGACCATTGTGAGATTCATCCACATACTGGACTCATGGGTCACTCACTAGCATGTCTTGATATCTTGATAGTGGTGTATGTGATAGCATTTTTCACAACATGCGGATGCTTGGAGTGCATCAAACAGGCATGCAAAACTTTGTATACAGAGTATATGAAGTACGATGAGCTGTACATCAGTACACTTGTTTAAATGACTTATTGCAGTCAGTTGACATGCAGGGTGCCATCACATTTCTCAAACAACTGCAACATGTAACTTCTGTACGAGACACAACAATTTCTCAGTTTAACACTTCTGCAGAAACATCTGTTTCAGTCTTAGAAACTGACATACTGAGACAGTACGGCAAAGAAATTGCTAAGTTTGAGCTGGCAAAGTCTCAGAAGTTTGACTCTGTGTGTGTGTCGTGCGACCGTTTGTGCTACACAAAACAAACAGTCACAGTCAACCTAGAAACCTTGTCACCATACAATGACATGTGGTTCCGTCTCTCAGCATTTTTGCTGCTGAAATCTGACTTTCACTTAGAAAACACCATTGTGCTATGCAAACACTGTTTCTCCAAACTGAAGTCTAACATTTTGCCAGCAAGGTCACTGCTGAATAATATGGAGGCAGATGTTACACCAAGTGAGATTTCAACATTGAATATGTTTGAACGCATTCTAATTCAGACAAAGAAAACATTCCAAACCATTCTACGTCTGAACACAAAGACACGGAACTTGTTAGACCTCTGAAGGGTTCTGTGATGTATCTACCACTTCCTTTACAGGAAAATGTTCAAGCAATCTCAACAGAAAATAGTTTGGTGATTCTTGTAAATGGTGTTCCGGAAAAGGCCAAGGTCACCTGGCAAGATGTTGTCAATGTGCAAAAGGTTAAACTTGCTCTTACTTATTTAAAGAGTAACAATCCCTTTTATACAGACCTTGACATAGATCAGATGGCCAGTCTCTCCGTCCAACATGATCTATTAGAAAAAAACTAAACCAATCATTGAGAAGGTCAGTGGACAGACAAGTGACAATGTGTATGAACAGTACACAATTCACCCACTACATGCCAGAGATCCAGTAGGAGACAACATTGATCTCTATCAAATGAAGCAGGTGGAAGGTGAGCCTGTCAGCATTTGGGAGGTAACACTAGAAGCACGCTGATTCCCAGACCTGTTTCCAAAAGGGTCAGAAGTGCGTGTGCAGGGTGCTGAGTACTGCACTAGCTGTGTGCTCAGCAAAGATGGCAAATTCAGATGTAACATACAGTACCTGTTCCATCTCCTCTGGGAGAGTGAACTTAGCATTCTGTCTGTGTCTATAGCACATACTATTCGTATCACAAGTCCACTAGATGGAATAACAGCTGCTCAATTTCTAGAAAAATTAAAGCAGAAAGATGAAAATGTGCAAGTGAATCTCTCTTCCATTCTTTCAAGTCTTCGAGGCACCAAAGAATATTGGCATCACAGACACTCTGAAGTGATGACAATGCTGCGAGAGTATGGTGCAGCCACATGGTTTGTCACACTTAATTGTGCTGAATATGCCTGGGACGAGCTCATTGAACTGTTGAAGTGGGAAAATTCTGATGTTGATGGCATTTCATCAATGACTGTTGGAGAAATGTGTTTACTTGATCCTGTGTCTGTCACAAGACATTTTCACAAGCGGTTCCATGACATTCTGACTTTCATCTTGTCAAAGGACAATACACCTCTTGGTATTGTGGAACATTACTTTTGGAGGACAGAATATCAAGCATGGGGTGCCCCTCATATCCATATGTTATTGTGGATCAAGGATGCACAACACATTGGTGAACATGAAGCAGCAGAAGTGCTAGCATTCATTAAGAAATATATCACTTGTCACATTCCAGACAAGTATGACAGTCCTACACTATGGAAGTTGGTACAAAAGTTCCAGTGACATATTTGTGCAAAATACTGCCGGCGAGTAGTAAAGAACAAATCTAATTGGTACACACGATGTCGCTTTGGATTTCCTAGATGAGTTTGTCAGGATGGTGCCATGAATAACCTTTTCTCAGCAATGTGACACCACTTGAAGGCAAAATCAACCAAGAGGGTATACGAGTTACCCAGAGATGAGAAAGAGGTGTACACAAATGACTACAACCCAACTCTTCTCCTAATGTGGCAAGCAAACATAGATGTTTAGTTTGTGGCTGATAACTCACTGGGCCTAGTGCGGTACGTGACTTTGTACATAACCAAACATGAGCAGACTAGCTTGCAAGATCTTTGGGAAGATATTGCCAGTTCAAGCAGAAGCCTGACATCTCAGCTCTGGTCATTGGGCTTGAAGACTCACAAAGAGAATGTGGAGCTTATGAAGCCAGTGACCGTTTAATGGGTACACATCTGTATGGGAAGTCTGACACTGTATGGTTTCTCAGTGTAAACTACAAAGAGAAACGCAAACGTGTACTGATTCCTCATGCCGAAATTGAGGAGCTCGCTGCTAATAGACCTTCTTCAAAACATATCTTGAAGAATAACCTGATAGACACATACTACCCCTGTAGATACAATGACATGAATGATATGTGTCTCTTTCAGGTGGCTAAGTGGTATGACTACAAGGCAGATGTATCACCTGAGTCAACATGCCAGATTTACAAGGTGAATGGAGTAGATGGCTGTCTCATAAAGAGACACAAGCCATGGCTCATAGACCACTGTAAATTGCATCTAGGCACATTGGAGAGCAGAGAACATTACTACTTCACTCTCCTATTCCTATTTAGACCCTGGAGGAGTGAGTCTAAATTAAAAGGTGACTGTGACACATTCAAAGAACAGTTCAATCTCAGTTATGAGACTTTCAAAACTGAATACTCAGAGACATACATACAGAGACTAGAGGCTGAGAAAGAACAGCTTGAGAAGGCAGAGAAGCAGCTTCAGGAAGACACTCCTGTTAGTTCACAAGACAACCGTGATCCAGAAGGACAAGCTGTTCTAGGTGAACCTCTGCCCTTAAATGCCCCAGAAATGTTAATGTCAGAAATTGAGACAGCCATGGAACATGGCACACACTCCACTGTCAAGCCAGCTGACTTGACAGAAAGACTAAATCAGCAGTAGCATACAGTTCACTCTCAAGTAGTTGAAGCTGTCCAACATGGCCTACAACATGAAACAAAACAATGTGAATGTTGTGACTATAAGCCACTACTGATCTTTGTAAGCGGTTCAGCTGGCACAGGTAAGAGTTTCCTTATTGAAGCCATCACTGCTGAAATATGGAGCCTGACAGGGTCTTCAATGTCTGTTGCTGTTACTGCTCCCACAGGACTAGCTGCATACAGCATTGGTGGAGTTACATTACACCGTCTCTTTATGTTGCCAGTGGAACATGGGAGAACTGGAGAGTATCGTAAACTGTCATTTGAGGTTGCATCTCAACTCTGCTCCATGTTCACAAAGATGAAGTTACTCATCATTGATGAAATCAGCATGGTCTCCAATGTCATGTTTGCCTGTATTCATCTACGTCTACAGCAGATCTTAGGTACTGACGATAGAGTGCCATTTGGTGGCAAAATTATTGTTGTGTTGGGAGACCTTTTACAGCTTGCACCAGTCAATGCAGAGCATGTATTTACAACTCTAACTGCCAAACAAGCTAAGAATATCCTCAGCTGCATTGCAGGCTATAACATATAGGAATTATTTACCTATGTTGAGTTGTCTGAGAACATGCGCCAAAGTGGTGATCTGGCTTACAAATCACTTTTAGATGAAGCTTGTACAGGTTCTCTATCACCAGAACATGTTTGTTTGTTAAACGATTGGAGAATCACAGTAGATACTGCATCCATAGAAACAGCATGTAATATCTTCAGCGATGTATACTCTACAGGGACACACATAGTGTGTCTTATGCCACGACTAAAGAAATGCACTGAGTTTAACAATCTAATGCTGCAGAGAGAAAACCAAGAGATTCTAACTCTGCATGCTGTTGATACAGTTGATGGTGTCATTCTTAGTCACAACCTAGTAGCAAAGATGACTGAACGACTAAGGGAACTCAAGTCAGATGTTTCGTGTACAGCTGGCCTAGAAGCTGTTCTCACAGTTTGTAAGAATGCACGTATCATGCTGCGACGTAATCTAGATGTAGAACGAGGCATGGTAAATGGTGCCATGGGAAACATCACTGACTTTGTCTACAATGTCCAGAAGACATATATCGAGACGCTTGTAGTTCACTTTGACAACATGGAACAGAATGTACATATAGAATGGACCTGTGCAAAATTCCAGGTATTTAAGGATATCTATGTAAACAGGAAACAGTTTCCATTATGTGTTGCATATGCTGTATCCATCCACAAATCTCAGGGTTTGAGTTTGGATTCAGCAATGGTGGACATAGGTACAGACATTTTCAAGGATGGCATGAGCTATGTGGCACTTTCACGTGTCCACAGCCTTTCTGGGTTGCACATTATAACTCTAGCACCTCAGAAAATATGAGCTAACAAGCGATGTATTCTTGAGTACAACAGGTTACGTACTGTACATCAGCCACAAATGTCTTTAATACCATTGCCTACATATCTGGCTGTCTCACATCATTCAGTCACATCTACAGGTGTCAACAAACAGCCACAAGCTTCCAGAAGTGATTCAACTCTAAAGAGTTCAACAGAGGTCACAACTTCAAGTAAACATTCACAGCCAGTAATTCATCAGAAATCAGTTGGTGTAGCTGCTGTACCATTGTTTGACAACAGCACTAGAGTGAACTGCTATGCTAACTCAGCCATGCAAGTTTTCCTATACATGCCACACTTTGTGCAGGCAATATCTGCTTCACAAGACAACACCCTATCAAACGCTTTGAAGCAGATTGTCAACATGACTTCTGACCAGTCTAACAATGTACACTCACTAACATCACTACGACAGGTGTTAGGTACATATGACAAATGTAGTACATTTGCTGCTGACATACAGTAAGACACTAGTGAGTTTATGATGGCTGTCATAAACAACCTGGATGAAGACGGCATCCCAATGCGGCACTACTTCACAGTATCATATGTAACCAAATATGTATGTGTTTCATGTGGTCATTCACAGCGTGAAACCACAGACAACATGCTGTGGATTACTCTTTTTGTCCCTCAAACCAAAAGTATCAAATTTTTACAGCTATTCACCAATGCTCAATGTGGTCATGCCTGTGAAAGGTGTGGAGGCAGATGCACTCAGTCCATATGTCTCAGGAGTTCATCTCAATATCTGTTGCTTATGTTGCACAGGTTTGACTCCAACGGGCTCAGAGTTGATACTCCTATCACAGATTACACAGCTTGTAGAATAGTCTTCAACCAATCAGTGTTTGACACTCACAGTATAATCTATCACCATGGCCAATCCATGCATTCTGGCCATTACACCTGTTTACTAAGGTACAGAAGTGGATGGGTAGAGTGTGACGACTCTACAAGCAGTTTTAAACAGAGACTGCCATGACACTTAAAAAATGCATATCTTCTAATATTGAAGAATTATGATGACCTTCATATTTCAGAAGAATAGGACAGAACATGTTGAATTTTTAAAATGACTACTTTGTGACAGAAACAGTCGTAGGTCAGTACAATTGTTTCCAATGTTCGACTCTGAATAAACCATAGCATTTCAACAAAATGCTATTCTGGCAGATACATTTCATGCACTATGACATCTAAGAGCTTGTGTGGATCAGTGACAACATGGAAACTGTTGTAGTGGCTTCAATCGGCGCCAACAGTATTCACAGTCACTAGAGAAACCATGCTTACATGTCTATCAAAGATTGTACATCTCAAAAATGAGGCCCTACTGCTGTCCTCTTCTGTACATATCTGTTATTGCTACTGTATGATACTCATACATAACAAGAACTTGCTATCAGTTTTCAACTGTTACTCCTCTCTGCATATAAAGAAAAGTTCTCAGTTATCATTGTAAATAACTGAGCAACACTTGTACCGTTCACCAAACATTGCACTCTGTCACAAGTTGTCTATCAACGCTTGTATTTGTCTATTGACTCTTGACATGTAGATATCATTCATTTACCATGCAACAGTGTAGAACTATCCTGCCTTTATTTGTAATACTGATACTGTACATATGTGAAAATAACAGTCTTTATTGATAATGCAAGAAGCTGAATTAAGCAACTGTAAATACCGAACAATTGCATCATATTATTAACTTACTTTGCCATGACTTTGTAATTACTTGTACATAATATTTACATTCTTATTCACCTTGACATTGTTATTAACTACTTTCATAGTTCTACTAAAAGTATTAGTATAAAAGTAAAGTACAAATGAATGTTTAACATATAATACAGCACTATACTGATTACGTCAAATTAACCATATCTTTGATAAAAACTGCATACCATACACAGTTTTTTAACTTACTAGTTAAGAATTAACATAGACGCCAATGTAACAATTGAAAAAATGTTATTTGTTCCTGTAAGAATATTCAATTGTTTTGTACTTGTCATATAAGTAATTCTAACCTATGTAAACAGTGTTGACAATTGTAAATCAGACACTGTTACTGATCACAACGCACTTCATACCTGTTCCTGACAATATTTATGATCGCCTCTAATGAGGGGTCAGGTGGGAATTTTCCATATGCGCCTAGTCAGTGACATATAATTACTGTGTTTCACCAATATCATGTGCTGAGTCACATGTATGCTTCATTTTGTATGTCTTAAACTGTCTTCTCATGGGTTGTGCCTGAAAATAGGCATTGCTATGCCTAGTGCACTCACCCGGTTACCAAAAGCAAATAAATAAATAGCATATGGTTTTTTGCCCACCCCAGGAACATCCACATTACCAGTCACACAATAACAACTAAACACTTCTGTATCATGTGTGTAATCACTATTTACAAGCTACTGACATACCTTTATTAGCATAGCACACAAGTAATGGACTACACATAATTAGGACATACAACCACTTAAAAAATACTTAACATTCTTAACCAAAGTCTCTTCATGTTCACTAGTAAATATATAATGAAAAGCCACAGGTTCAGCTTGAGTATCTCAAGTTCAGGAGGAATGTCAGCAAGCACTTCTTAACACAAAGAGTAGTGAACACTTAAACATCACTGTAAACACAGAACACCTAATTAAAGACAGTGATCACCTAGTAAAGAAGCAGGTATATGCATAGAAGGCAGATAACAACCCTGCCAGCAAAAGATGGGACAACACTGCAGTGATAGCAAACACCTAACCTCAAGATGTGTACCATGTAAAACTATCACAATAAATAGAACTATTTACCTTCTTATGCTACCTTTTTCTATGCTTTCTTATAATATCACATAATTGCTCCAATTCATATAATCCAGTTGCTATAAATGTTACACATTTACATATATGGCAAGCAATGTTTACACACATACAAAGATTGTATCGTGAGACTGATTTTGTAAAAAAAAAATGCAGTCTTGATTGGGCCTTTTCTCAGTTTAACAAATTGGCAATAAACCTTTTAAAATCATAACCACCTGTGTTGAGTCTTTACTTAAAATAGCATTACTACATTAAAACATAAGTGCTGTCTTCATTAAGCATGCAAACCAACTGCAACAAATAGTGCAACAACTGTATCTCCATGAATTTCTTTGGTTGCTATGCTGTCCAGTCAGTATCACAGCATAGGCAACGATGTGGCACATTGCATGTCACACTTTCCATTATTTCTAAGAGTGTGTAAAACTCAGCAATGTACTTACTTTTCCTGTGCCTATACAGTCATCATGTAGTAATTACTGTACCAAGGTGCCGCACATCAGCACCCAACAGTATGCAGCTGTGACTATACACTTAGGATGCAGTCACTACTATGTCTACTTCAATTCCGTATCTAAGCTTCTGAAATTCCCAAGTATGCTAACTTAACTATCCCTACAATTACAGAGGTGTGCCATAGATCTGCAGTCCCATATGGTTCCTATAGATAACCGGTCATAATGCAGCATAAATATCAACAGACACAGCAGCTGTAGCTGCCTAAATCCATGCAAATCCTAACAAACGTAACTACAGTTTCCCTGTGAACAGTCATGTGTGGCATAGACATACAAATAGTCACCTGTGTTGTGTATGTGCACTGACATGTGCCTACCCTGAATTTTCATCTGTATCTCCAATTACAATGTACTACATACTGTCACATTTGTACACACATTGCCTCCCTGAATCCATTTAAATGACAACTGTACTAACTGGACTATTCCTGTAATCAGAGAGCTGTACAACTGATGTACATTCCCTATCATTTCCTGTGGCTGCTTACTTAGGATGCAGCAAGTGCTATGGAAAAGCAGTTCTCCCATCACACTGTTTAGCACCATGCTTTTTCCTATTCTGTATCGTCAACTCACTGTTCAATATGTGGACTAGCTGTTCATACATTGACTTACAGATCTCCTGTAATTCCTAAGTAAGTTAACTACCATGTTCCACACTTATATCTACTGTCAGTCTACTGCCAGACTGCAGTTCCTGGTGTAGAAAGCTGTGTGACATTCTACCTAAGCACATGCAGTTGTGAGTGTACAGACAGTATCAGTAACTGGTATGCGTGTCTAAATTGTCTGTGTGAAGCAATAGAAATCCTAACTGTGCTAAGTTGTGTATATCAACAATTACAGACCTGTACCATTGATATTGCTTGCCTGATTCTTGCTGTGTATCGACACTCTTGATGCAGTTCAAACTTTCAGGGAGGGGGTAATATCTGTGTCAGCGAACACAAACACTAAGTGTCCTACCTTGAGTGTCCCTGAAATAACTGCTGTCTACCATTGGTGTTCATACCCTCAGCTCTTCTGTGGGTCTCTACTAAGGATCCAGTACCTGGTGTTGCAGTTTGAAAAGATATTACCTGACTGAAGCCATTGAAGTGACAACAATGCAAACTACACTTTACCTGTAATCAGGAAGTTGTAAAACTGATCTGCATCGCCCTTCTTTGCCTCAGTGCCTTCACTTAACATACAGCAAGTCTGTTCCTGTTACCATGGCTATCCCCCCCCACTTCCATATGTGTCTGTCTCTCTGTGTACAACTGTATTGTGTCAGTGGCTCAGTAGGTAGCACACTCGCCTGTGAGGCCGGGAGATCAGAGGGCTGTGGGTTCAGTTCCCACATCTGGCACTTGGGTTAATATCCCAATACTGACACTGTAGTGCAGCATGAGAGGGGTGCTGCACTTCTGAGGTGCCGTCTTTCGGATGAGATGTTAAACCGAGGTCCCATCTGCCTGGATTGGTGGTAGTTCAGGTGGATGTTAAAGATCCCATGGCACTTATCGAAAGAGTACGGAATTTCCCCGGTGTCCTGGCCAAATTTCCCTCATTCACTAAAAATACCACCAACAGCTTAATCTGGTTCAAGGTCAGTTGGCATTCATCTGTATCCCCCTCCCCCGGGTCGTGCCTGAAAATAGGCAGGATTTGTCTAATGCACTTACCCGGTCAACAAAAGCTAAATAAATAAATAAAATAAACTGTTCAGGAGGAATATGTGCCACATGATGTCTTCACACATACTAAACCAGTGGCACCAAACAGAAATGAAAATGTACATGGTAGCAGAAATAAAAACAAAAAAAGAAATCTAAAAATACTGACTGCAATAGAGTGACATTACTGCGGATCCCTTCAGCCACCACGCTACTCCACCACAAAACACTAACATTAACAGTACTGAAATATACTAAATGTCAAACAGCAGCAGGAGCATGGGGCCCTACCAACCACGTACTCCAACACCCCCCAAAAAAAATACAAAATGTACTAGTGATAGTAGGGCCCCACACTCCCACCCTGTAATGCGACTGGCTGACCTGGAGGAGTACAAATGGTGTTGAACCCTAACATTTAATTCCATCACTTTTGTCGCTGTGGTACCACTCTCACCACATTATTACCCTCCTTTTTCAGAATAATAATGACAAATAGTGCACATAATGCAACAGCGGGACCAGTGGGAAAATGGGGCCTACCAACCTCACACCCCAACACACAAAAACCAAAAATATACTGCACTGTAAAATACAAAATGTACTAATTATACAACACCACACTCCCACCACATAATACAGCACAGTGGCCTGGAAGGGTGCAAAGGGGGTACTTCAACCCTAACATTGAATTTCCTCATTTTTGTCGCTGTGGTACAACCCTAACTGATGTAGTAAATGGAGTTATTTGCCTCTAATTTCCCTTGTTTTTGAAAATAATAATGAGAAATAGTTAATGTAATGCAGTAGCAGAGGCCCCACGCTCCCGCCACATTATGCAGCAACAGACGCGCAGGGCCCCCACCATGTAATTACCCTTGTTTTTGAGACTAATAATGATAAATTGTGAACATAATGCAGCACCAGGAATGCGGGGCACTTCGGGCTCCACATTCCTGCCACATTATACAGCGGCGGAAATGCGGGGCCCTGCTCCCACCACATAATTACCCTTGTTTTTGAGAATAATAATGATAAATAGTGAACATAATGCAGCGGCGGTAACGTGGGGACCTTTGGGCCCCACGATCCCACCACATAATGCAACACCAGGAGCAAGGAGCCCTTAATTTACCTTGTTTTGGAGAATAATAATGAGAAATACTAAATGTGATGCAGCGGCGGGAGCTTGGGGCCCCACGATCCAGCCACATGATGTCTTGTGACATACTGACAGAAACAGCTATGCAAACAGAAGTGATAACAGTGGCACACATGGTAACACAAGCGTGAATGAGAACAGAAAGGGTAACACGATGGCGTAGATGGGACTGGTCTGCAACGTGATGTCTTGTCACATAGTAACATGGTGCCTGCAAACGGAAATGGCAATGGGCATGGTGATGCAAAGCAAAACAGAAAGAAAAACAGTACTGTAGACACAATTGGCAAAAAATAACAGAAACGCAAGCGCTAATGAAAACGCAAAGGATAATGCATATGGTGCCGTACACGTGAACAGATACTGAAATGGGCACGGAACCGCAAGTGGAAGGGGCAACAGTAACAGTAATGTAGGTGCACAGGCTGGTTTTTCCCAAAAGCTGCATAGAGAAAGACAGTGAGTACAAAGAATGTATGCATAATAATCGGTCTTGGAGCAGAAAATGAGGAGTTGGAATACTAAATTACTAATATCTCAAGAACCGTACGACATAGAAAAAAATTTAAAAAGTATATGATGTCCGACTTTCCTAGATAGTTTTGTACTTAGCCCCCATACAGGCCCTGAAAGGGGTGGCGAACGCCGTAATGTTATCCTATGGGAAAAAAACAGAAGTTTGGAGTGCCATAACTTTGCCTCCCTGTAATATTTTTTCACCAAACCACTGAAACAAACATCTGTCAGCCCTAACTGTCACCCCATCACATGTGGAAAGAAGCAGAGGAATAGGAGAATGGGGTGACAGTTAGGACCGATGACCCCAATGCGCACCCCGATTACAGTTGAGGGTAGGCTGAAGGGGTGCAAAGGGGGTTTAAACCCTAACATTGAATTTCCTCGCTTTTGTCACAGTGGAACAACCCTAACTGATGCATTAAACTGAGTTTCTTGCCTCAAATTTCCCTTCTTTTTGAGAATGATAATGAGAAATAGTGAATGTAATGCGGCCCCGTGCTCCCGCCACATGATGTCTTGTCACATAGTAACATGGTGCCCGCAAACACAAATGGTAATGCACAAGGAGATGCAAAGTGAAACAGAAAGAGAAACAATATTGTAGACATAAATGGTAAAAATAACGCAAACGCAAGCGCAAATGAAAACACAAAGGGTAACGCACGTGGTGGCGTAGACTGGAACGGTAAGTGAAACGAGTACTGAACCGCAAGCAAAAGTGGTAACGGTAACAGTAATGTAAGTGCACAGGCTGGTTTTCCCCAAAAGCTGCATAGAGAAAGACAGTGAGTACAAAGAATGTATGCATAATAATGGGTCTCAGAGCCGAAAATGAGGAGTTGGAATGCTAAATTGCTTATATCTCAGGAACCGTATGACGTAGAAAAAAAATTTAAAAGTCATATGATTTATGACTTTGCTGGCTAGTATTGTACTTAGCCCTTGTTAGGGGGCTAAGCATTTTCTGACGAAAAGTCCGTATCTCGCACCGTTTCCAAGATACGGGCCCTGAAAGGCGCGACGAATGCCGTAATGTTATCCTATGGGAAAAAAAGAGAAGTTCAGAGTGCCATAACATTGCCGCCTTGTAATATTTTTTTACCAAGCCACCAAAAGGCACATCTGTGGGATGTTGGCTTTCTTCCCTCCAAATTTCAGTGTAAAAGACCAAACCGTTATTTTGCAGCAAGGTGGCAAAGAAGTCCTGTCATGCAGCAGATGCCGCAATGTTAGTCTATGGGAAAAAGTGTCAATTTTGGAGTACTGTAACTTTGTATCCATGCAATATTTTGTCACCAAAGCACTGAAAGCCACATCTGTGAGATATTGGCTGCCTTCCCTCCAAATTTCAGCTCAAAAGACCAAACCATTCATTTGCAGCAGGGTGGCAAAGAATTCCTGTTATTTTTTGCATAGTGTTGCAAAGTAGTCTGGTGATTTGCAAAAACTTTCGCAAAAATTTGCGACACTTTCATGAGTGTGACACTACTTTGTGACTCTACTTTTTCCAGAAATTGGAAAAACATATTTCTAGGGTGTTTAACCTCAAAATAAAGACATGCCTAGCATCCTCAGGGTCCGACTAGGTAAACACAAAAATAATTGTGTTGCTAGAGGGTCCCAAATTTAAATGCCAAGCATTTTTCTGATCACCAACTTAAAGCAAAATGGTGGATTTGTGACAGTAAAATGGCCATTTGCGACACTAAAAAGTGCATTTGCAACACTGTCAAACTTTTTGTTAACTTTTCACATTGACTTATAATGGGAAATTGTTTTTTGAATAACTTTTGAACCGTTTAATATTTTTTCACAAAATCTTCAAAAGGCACATCGGGGACCCCGACCGCATGTTCCCTGAAGTTTTCAGACTGGTCACACAAACCGTGTGACCTGTAGGGACAAGCAAAGAATTCAAAAAAGCACAAACGCGCGCGCAGATTACGCTTAGTAACTTCACAACTGTATATCCGAACAGTACAAAGGTTGGCAGATCTTAAGATGTATTGTTCTTGATCATGTATTCCAAATTACTGGGAAAATTGTTGAACAGTTGCAAAGTTATTAAGGTGCAACATTTTTGGTTTAACATGTAAATGGCTCCTCAACCCTAACTATGGTAGCACTGCCGTGCTACCATAATATATATATATGTATATATTACTATGGCTGGTGGTAATCCCATGCAGGCCTCTGTCATGCTGCCTTCCTAGTTTCCTCTTAACGTTTCAGCCCAGAAATTTGTACAGACAGTATAACTGAATTTGTGTTTTACTTGATAGCTTAATAAAAATATTTTTACAAAAAAAAAAGAAACCTTCAGTTGGTCACATTTTTATCAGGCCAAATTCAGAACACTTAATCTATAGTGTTTTCTTTACAAGAGGTATAAGACTAGGATGATTTTTCAGGTGCCATATCTGCTAGACCAATAACAGTAGAAGTGGTGGTGGTGGTGGTTGATGAGGGAGGTGGTGGCAGTGCCACTGTTAGTAAAAGCTTCCTTGGAGTAGACACACAGAAACATTAAGAAAGGGAAATACACAAAACATCCATCTAGTCCCTCCTTCATGGTCCTAAAAGTCATAATTACTGATATTATTCTTTGCCAAAAACTTATCTAGCCTATCTTTGAAGCTTCTTATGTGCTCTCGGGTCTTCCAAAGGACTGAAGAGTAACCATAGTTTCTACATCGTGGTTTCATGCCTAGTGTTCTACCAGTGCTTTGTGCTATCAATGTAGACACTTTAAAATCAAATTATCTTTACAATCGCCCAAGTATTCCCTGGCAGACAGGGGGAAGGTGCTAATCACTCCATTAAGTAAGGATCTTGGAGGATGAATGTGATGTAGTACTCAAATTGCCTTCTCCCCAAAATCCAAGGGTCACAACTGAAAATGTGTCTCAGGTCTTGTATAAGGGAGACAGAAGTTGCTTCTTCCTTCTCACTGAAGTCTGACAAGCTACAGTAAATTCATGTCATATATATATATATATATATATATATATATATATATATATATATATATATATATATATAATATATATATATAGAGAACATCATAAAAACTCAGTCGACGTTAGGTTGTTCCATAGTGAGCAGCAGTGAGTACAGGTTAGTTGAGTGTCTCGCTAGCCTGTTTTCAATGGCATCGGGTGCGTTTGTCGCCCTAACTCTCACCCCATCACATGAGTAAACAAGCTGAGTATAGAGAATGGGGTGAGAGTTAGGACTGATGAGCCCAATGCACACCCCATGCCCTGGGGCGGCTGGAGGCACAGTGGGGCTTTCAACCCTAACACCAAATTTCCTTGCTTTTGTCACCATGGAACAACCCTAACTGATGGATTAAATGGAGTTTTTTGCCATGAATTTCCCTTCTTTTTGAGAATGAGGACTATAATTAGTGAAAAGAATGTGGTGGTGGGAGCGTGGGGCCTGTGATGTGTAGTGACATAGTAACAGTAACTGCAACACAAATGCAAGTACTAACGGTTACGCACATGGTGACACAAACATAAAGGTAATGCAAACGTTAATAGAAATGCAAGTGCAAAGTGACGGCAAAGCGAACGGTGATGCAAATGGAGATGCAAGCGTATATGTAAATGCAACTGGTAACATGCACAGTCATGGTACCGCTATTGTAAATGCAAATGTTAAGTGTTACAGCAACAATAACACCAAAGGGAACAGAAACGGAAAGGCGAACACAAATGCATATGGAAATGCAAAGCGTAACATGCACAGTCATGGTACCACAATTGCAAATGCAAATGGTAATGGTAACAGCAAAAATAACACCAAAGGAAACAGAAACGGAAAGGCAAATGCAGCCGCGTACGGAAATGCAAACCTTAATGCACACGGTCATGGTACCGCAATTGGAAATGCAAATGGCACTGGTAACAAGTAAAATAATGCCAAAGGAAACAGAAATGGAACTGCAAATGCAAGCACGTACAGAAACACAAACTGTTATGTGCATGGTCATGGTACTGCAATTGTAAACACAAATGGTAACGGTAACAGCAACAATAACGCCAATAAAAACACCCCGCAAGCGTGTACAGAAACACAAACCATAACATGCACGGTGATGGTACCGCAATTGTAAATGCTAAGGGTAACGGTAGCAATAACAATAACTCCAAAGAAAACAGAAACGCAGATGCAATCGCAAGCACATAAGGAAATGCAAACCATGATGCACACAGCAATTGGAAACGGAAATAGTAATGTTAACAGCAGAAATAATGGCAAAGTAAACAGAAATGGAAATGCGAATGCAAGTGCATATGCAAACTAGAATGCAAGGGGTAATGCACACGGTGGTGTACACGGGAACGGGAATGCAAACGGGTAAGGAAACACAAGTGGGAACAGTAAGTGTAACAGTAATGGAAGCACACACCCTGTATTTGCCCAACAGCTGCATGGAAAAACACAGTGTGTAGAAAGAATGTGTGCATAATAATGGGACTCAGAGCAGAAAATGAGCTGTTGGAATACTAAATTGCTGATATCTCAGGAACTGTATGACGTAGAAATTTTTTTTTAATTTCACATGATTCATGAATTTCTGGGCTATTCGGTAAATGCATAGCCCATCACATAGCCCTACGCATTGTCATGACAAAAATTCCGTACCTCGCACCGTTTTTGAGATACGAGCCTCAAAAGGCACGTTGTACGCCACCATGTTAGTCTATGGGGAAAAACATCAAATTCAGAGCACCGTAACCTGGCATCTGTGCAATATTTTTTCACCAAACCACAAAAAAGGCACATCTGTGAGATCGTGGCTGCCTTCCCTCTAAATTTCAGCCCAAAAGACCAAACTGTTCTTTTGCAGCAGGGTGGCAAAGAATTCCTGTCATTTTGGCCATAGTCTGGAAAAGCAGTGTTGCAATTTGCGAAAGCTTTTGCAAAAATTTGCGAAAGTGTCGCAGGTGTGACACTACTTTGCAACACTACTTTTTCCAGAAATTTGATAAACATAAAATAAAAACATGGTTAGCATCCTGAGGGTCCGACTAGGTGAACCCAAACAGAATTGTGTTCCTAGCAGGTCCCAATTTTAAATGCCAAGCATTTTTCTGATCAGTAACTGAAAACAAAATGGCAGATTTGTGACACTGCTAGAGCCATTTGCGATAATTAAAAGTGCATTTGTGAAAGTGCTGAACTTTTTGTCAACTTTTCCCATTGATTTAAAATGGGAACTTGTTTTTTTAATAACTTTTGAACCGTTTAATATTTTTTTACGATATCTTCAAAAGGCACATCGGGGGCCCTGCTGCGATCTTCTGAAGTTCTTGTACCAGTCACGCAAACCGTATAACTATAAGTAGCAAAGAATTAGCAAAACATAATTGTGCACACGGATGTCACTTAATAACTCTGCAGCCGTATACCTGACCAGAACGAAAGCTGGCAGATCCCAAGATCTGTGGTGCCTTCCTGTGCTTGCTGAATTTCAGGCAAATCCATTGAACAGTAGCAAAGTTATCAAGGGGCAGAATTTCACCCTTTAACATTAAAAGTGCTACTCAACCTTAACTATGGTAGCACTACTGCGCTACCACTATATATATATATATATATATATATATATATAATCAGGATATCATGGCACTGACTGGGGTAATGTTGTAAACATGTTTTATTAAGAGGCAAAAAAAGTGTACAATACACACTACATTTTCTTGGAGTAGATATTGCATTATGGCGATGGGTTGCTGAACATCAACTCGGTATATTGTTCAAACACATAAATCAGTACTCGGGGCTGAGTGCCTTTAATCACACATTCAACAGCATTATCAAAGCACATTATGACATTATAAATAATGGGTTGCATTTTTTCCCATTGAAAAAACTGTGTATTAAATATACAGCATTACGGCCATTTGTGTCAGACTGTCGGCGGTACCTGAGAAGAACTAGTGGTCTGGATCCCTGCTGTGTGCTAAGGTTCCCCAATTTTTTATTTTAAAAATAGCTTTGGTCCCTCATCGGCAGTGCCCACAAGGTAAGCCACATACTCAAGGCGAGATGAGACAGGAGCGTCGAGAGCAATAAGGCCCCCAAGTCATCTCTCCTCCTACTGCCTGACTCCAGCACCCCTCACCAGCCAGCTTCTCTTGCCTCCTCCTCCTCTAACTTCACCACTTTATGTACTGTATAAGAGATGAGCCCCCCTTAGGACTGCCTTGAAGGCATCTCATCTTATTTGGTCCGAGGTGTTGCCCCAGGGATTATCCTCAAGGAAGTTTTTTATCAAGTTTTTAACAAGTATGCCACATGTAGGATCCTTTAGAAGTAAAGGATCAAGCTTCCAAGGTCCTCTTTTTTGACTCCTTCTCCGTGTCATGTTCACGGTGTTCACATCCTACTGATGATGCACAGATAGTGTGAAACTAGTTGAGGTTGTAAGCCTAGACTGCTGGGCAGCTGTACTAATTCTATGCACTAATTACATTTTTCATTTTCACAAATACCTGCAGTGTCATTGTTCTCTTTTCTACTGACTATTACTACAAGTTGGCATGTGTGAGTGGAGCTGAGGATTTGTTCTTTCCTTGTTCACAACATAGGCATGGTCTAAAATCACTATTGGGCCTATTTGCACTGTACTTAGAGAAGATATAAGGATTCTGGATACTAGGGTCAGGTCCAATCTGGTGAGCTTTTTGCTGAGTGAGAGAAAAAGAGTAATCCCTACCTCTGGGGTTTAGATAGCTCCAGGAATTGAGTAGATCATGAGATTTCATAAAACTCAGCAACGCTTTTGTACTCCTGTTCAGCTGCCCCCCTTCCCTAGAGGATCTATCTAGGACTATGTCTAGGATACAATTAAAGTCCCCATTTAAGATCCATAGTCCTGTAAATCCCACCATTTCCACTGAGAGTTGGTTAAAGAAGGCCGAATTGTCTTTGTTGGGACCATAGATGGACCCCATCGCCAGTCGCTGATCCCCATTCAGTTGAATTTCCAATGAGGTAAAACTCCCCCCCCATTGTCATTTTTAACTTTAGTTACTACCCCAGGGAACTGAGGCCTAATAGAAATTGCCACCCCCTGGGCCTTTGTGGTAAAGTAGGACCCATACCTCTCTCCTCCTCAGTTCTTGGCCATGTGCACCCCGTACTTAGCCACCACGTGTGTCTCTTGAAAGCATACTATATCAGATTTTAATCCCTTAATTTTCCCTTGAAATCTCTCATGTATAACATGGGGCTTTATTTCATTCAGGTTCCAGGTACATATATTTAATATCCATCAGGTTTTTTTTTTTATGTCTATTCCAAGCTGAGTCATGCTACTGCAAATCTCCAATGTGTTCTGCCTATACAACTGCCTCATTTTAAACTTTCTGATTGTACCAGACTTGTAGGTGATGGAACCACCCATCATGTGCTTAACATTTATAATACAAAAACATATTAACAAAGTGAATGTTAAAATTACATAATGTACCTTCCACACCCCCCGAAGGGGGACCCTTCCCTTAGGTTCACATTGCTGCTGGAGCCGCACAGCATCCTACAAATGTAAGGCTCTTCCAAAGCCTTTTGCCATCACTCTTTTCTAATAATTGCCCCCTAACTTCTCCAGCAGGACAAAGAAGGGAGTGGTCCCATAGTATTGGGCATTGTACTTGAATCAGCTATTAAAAATGCATTATCTGATTATACTACTTTCCCTCAACATCTATGGGGTAGGCAAACTGCCTCACCTCCTCTCTAGCCACCCTCCATCCCACATTTGGGATCCTGTGTTGTTAAGTTGGTTATTCCTGGGTGAAACTCTGGAACCTCTAACACAACTGTAAGACTTTGTGGAGGAGAGGGACAGTTTCGCCTTTAAAATCCCAATCACTGCCTCTCAGACCGGTTCTTGTGCTGGTGAAGCACTCCCACCTCCAGCCCCCACCCCATATTTTGTGCCCGGTCTCCCACCTGCAGCCCCCCAGCTAACCCCTGATACACCTAGCATGGAAGGCCAGCAACAGAGATAATACAATCTATGAGACAGACTAAGGAAAGAAAATATGAATGGCAGTCCAGGCTTACAGCACAAAGAGAATCAGGCTGCAGAGCATTGAATCAGGCTGTCTTTTCCTTTATCAAGGATGTTGGCCCCTCCCCCCACCTCGCTGGTACCCACAGCCCCAGTTGTGATCGAAACAGGAGTAAGTCCATCCTTGTCTTCATCCACAAGAAAAATCCATCAGCAAGGGTTTATTCACCCGGGTGCCATTAAACAGTTTGCTAGTTTGACTCATGCCACCGTCAGCAAGCAAGTCACCATGCACAACTGAGGGAACTAGAGGTTCTCGGAGGTGCATTTTATGTTGAGTGTAGGGGCGGGAGATTGTCCAAGTGATCTCAGGACAATAAAGTTTTAAGAGTCGGGCACACTCTCACTGTTCTCCTTAAATCATATCTACTGTGTTCCACAGACAGGCTGTGGCTTAGGGCCAAAAATCAAATGCAGGAGGTCAGACTTTTTATTGCACATTCCATTCCTTATCTACAGAAACTGCAAGTTGACCTGTTGCACCCAAAGTACATTCTTCTCCCAATCTTCATATCTATTACTCTCCCCCGGGGAAATATGGCATTCGCAGGGAAACGGGGAGGAGGGAGACCAGCAGGCTGGAGACCGACAATCAAGAGAGGTGACTTCCGACGTTCCAGTCCCCACCAGCAAAGCTGGAGGGACATGTGGTCCCCTGTCCACATAAAGCAAAGCAGATCAGTTTAATCAGGGAGCCTGTGAGCTCTAAACTGCAGGCCAGGGGTAAATATCAACCAAAGAGCAAGCAGGATGGGATACCCTGTGGTCCAAATAGTTCAGAAATAAAGCTCACCTCTCATGAGCTCTCTAGGGTCTAGGAGACCGGAGTGAGGAGGATCAACAGTAGTTCACACCTTAAGCATCAGGACAGTCACACAAAAGCAGACTGGGTAAAGTAGAGGCCTCTCATTTCTCACTCTGGGATTGTCCACAGCTCTTGGGGAGTCCCCTGCCTCTCTCATGAACTTTTCAGCTTCCATTGGGGTGTTGAAAAATCTGGGCAGCTTGCCTGGTACGATTATTTTCAGCTTAGCTGGTTACAAGAGGGAAAATTCCCAGCCACAGAGGTGCAGGGTAGACTTAACTCCTTGACATTTCTGTCAGCGTATCTGGATTTCCCTTGAGAAGTCCTGAAAGAGGGAGACTTTGCCCTTCTCCATTGTTATCAGGCCTTTGGCTCTTGCTGCCCGGAGCATTTGTTCTTTTTCTAGAAACCTCAGGTATTTTATCAAGTAGTGGCAGGGTCGGTCACCTGGTTTTGGGGGAGTGGGCTATGCAATGTGCTCTTTGAATCTCAAACACCTGGGCTACTGTCTCCATTCCCAGCTGCTTTGCCAGCCATCTATGAACAGTGCGACCCCCCCTCTCTGCCCCCTAGCCTTTCTGGTAGACCCCCAGTCTCAAGTTTAATCTTCTTGCCCTGTTCTCCAAGTCATCTGCTTTGTCCAAGAACATCTTTAGTTTCTGCTTATCAGATTTCTTATTCCAGGACAAATCATCCATTGTATCTTCGAGTTCAGAGATTCACTTCTCCTGGTCATCTAGACAGTTCCCATGGGACATGATCGCCTCAGCTAAGGTAGTAATCAGTTTGAATATGGGCTATTTGTGCGGATATGTTTGTGAATCCATTCTGCATCTCATTTTGTAGGTTAATAAGCAGGGCCAGGACTGTATTATCAGCTGCCACATCTGAGTTTTCTTTAGTGCTGCTATGTTCTACAATTGCAGCCTGCAACCGATTGCGGGCCTCAGTTCATCCTGATCCCGGCTTGTCCTGAGGCTCAAAAGACAGCTTAATTGTTTTGGGGTGGATTTAGTGGAAGCCATTTCCAGGAGCAGCAGTACTATGTATTTTTGCTGGATTCTAAATGGAATTTGATATGATAATTATCCCTGCTTTATTCAATGCCTTTTGAAGTTCCTCTTCTATTAGTCTTGCATGCTCAATCACCAGGCCATGCCACCACTAGGGGTAATGTTGACCTCTTCATTTTGTATGGCATGTTTTCACCATGTACTCATGGATGGCCTGTAGCTGTCCGTGCATGTAGACTGTAGAACACACAGTATACCTGGTTCTAAATTCCCACTTTATTATAACAGAGCTCATCCACCTTGATTACATTCAGAAGACTGCAGGCCTTAACCTAGTGACTGTAATGGCCACGGATAATCCTTGTGTTTGACACACATTTTTAAAACAGTCAATTTATGGACTGACTTGGTGATGCTGAGAAAGTGCATTGCTCTACTAAGCAGGAGTGTCAGAACATGGGTGTTCAGAAAGCACACAGACAGGCAAATCCAATGGAAAATACAGCAGGCGTGTTTTATTTGAAGAAACAAGCAAAATAAAGTAACAAATAAAGGACTGGAATATCAAAGCAGCCACAATCAGATTCTGGCACTGTGGAACCTTTCTGAGATACTGGGCGAACAGTTTGAAGTCTTTGTGAATCAATCTGTGACAACAAGGTCTCTACAATGGTCACAGTTCCATCCTTCAATGCCTCTAGCAAGTAAACTTTCCTCTACAGGGACCAGATATCAACTAATTAAAGTCCCAATCAGCAGGGATTCCTTTAGAGAAAATAAACACCTCCAAATTCTGATAGGCTCCACAAAACATCAGTCTTCACAGAAAGTACTAGAATGTACACAACAGTAACATGGTATTGAGCATAACATAGAGGATAATGTATATTCCTCTATCTGTAACAAGTTTGTAAACTCTTCGAGAGGTCGTTATGGCGATGTTCGGAACCTCGAGAGCGAAGCTCGAGAGGTTCAGTCACCATGACAACCTCGAGAAGACGTTTTCGAACTTGTCACAGATAGAGGACTATACATTATCTTTATAGTGTATGGTCACCTATCTGTGAAGACAAATTAGAAAATTGTTACTGTACCCCACATAATGAGACAGAAACGTGAAGACGGCAACAGTTTCTCTTGAACTTTACAGTACTTACATTTCATAAGCTTACATTGGATGGCAAGAGCGAGTGTGGTAGATTGGAAAAAAAAAAAGATCGGATAGCTCCTGGGAGAAAATAGCAATCGACATGCTTTAATCTGGTGCCTGCATTTTTAAAATCGCCACTCGGAACTGTGTACGGTTATGACAGCTGTTTAAAGAGAATGCGGCTCACACAGCACTTACAGCATTATGTGAAAGGCTCCAAGTTGTTATGCTGCAGTAGCTACGTACCTGGTGCAGCATAACAACAAGCTACTGCAGCATAAAAACTTTTTAGCTGGTATGGATTTTTATGCATAACAACGTTCTACCACACATTATAAACAGATAATGCATTTAGTACAGTCAATGTTACTCAATATCAAAACAGTGTATTATTAGTATAAATATATAAGAAATAGGTAAACACCTAAGAAATATGTTGCTATTATTACTATAAATAGACTAAGAAATAGGCAAACTCCTAAGAAATATTTGCTAACTTAAATAGAAGGGTGGAGCATGCTGTCTATTTTTTATTTATTTATTATTCAGAAAGTACTTTTGGGCTGAAAGCTCATTTACAAAGGTTCCACATCAAACACAGAGCTGGACATAGGTACATAATATTTAGAGTAAGTTCAGAGTTCAAGTAGCAAACCAGATCAAATTACAATACACAGTTAAACAATTTACCTTATGTATCACACCCTGTTTAGATCAATTATCATAAAAAATCTAGAACATACCAGTAATTCTGCTGTAATTCTGCAGCACTGTTTTTCTTTAGCTATATGATGGCACTATACAGCTAGTTACTGCTTTACTATTTCTGCATACATCACTTCCTCTTTCTTTTACCAGCTTCCCACACCAGATGGTTTTCTGCATCTTGTTATCTTATTCTTTGTCTTTTTGTTTCTGTAATGAGCTGCAACAATGTTACAGCACTGGTAACAAGAGAACTGTCCAACTAGCAAGGAAAATGTGTATGTTCCAGGCTACACAGGGGATAGGACAGAAAATACATACAAGAGACCTTGTCTGACCAGAGCAGGGATGAAACAAAGGACAAAGGATAGAAAAAAGGACTCTGTTACCTGAAACAGGGGAAAAAGTGGAGTGGGGTGGGGTTGGATCATCCTCTCTCTTTTTCTCCTTTCTGTATTTTTTATTGCTTAAACAGTGACAGGAGATGTCGGGCCTATCACATACCTCCTCTTTAAAGCAAACCAGGGAGGGTTTTATAGTACTCTCCACTAATAGTTGGAGCTAAAGGGATTCTTTCCCACCCTTGCAAGAAATTCCATTGCCTGGGTCCTGTTCCCTTGTCCAAGATACGGGGTAAAATTGGATCAGCTAGTCAATTTTGCCACACAGCCACATTCCATTGCTGGTCAGTACAGGGCATTGAAGGCCATGGACTCCTTCAGGTATTTGTTTTTATTGGTAGCACATCTTTGACTGTCAATGGGACCTTCCTGTCTATCAGACTGTGTGGAGAAGTTTGTTTCAGCATATCAAGCAGGATAGATATCTGCAGCTAGGCAGGCTGGCTGTGTGGACAGAGGGCCTCAGTTGGACCCGCAGCTCACTTCCGTCATCATGCCCCACCCCACCGACCATGCGGAGGCCTGCTACAGCTAGGCAGGCTGGCTAGGTGGACTGAAGACCTCAGTTGGACCTGAAGCTCACTCTGACATCATCCACCACCCCTGGACCACCCAGTGGCCTGCTACAGCTAGGCAGGCTGGCTGTGTGGCCTGAGGGACTGAGCTGTACCTGCAGCTCACTTCTGACATCATCCGCCAGTACCCCCAACCACTCAGTGGTCAGTTGGCTGTGTGGACTGAGGGACTCAGTTGGACCAGTGGGTTGCTCCTCTGACATCATCCACCACCCTCCTTGACCACCTGGTGGCCTGCTACAGCTAGGCAGGTACAGTCTTCAGAGCTGCTCCATCAGAGCAGTGTATTAAAAATATTTAATTTTTGCTGTTTTGATTTATTGTTGGTGGACCAGTTCTGATTGTTTCTGCCTCTCTGTTATGTGCCCTGAAATGCTGTATATTTGTTTCAGTTGTGCATGTTACCTTTAGGGAGGAGTGAGCTGCATTATTTTCTGCTGCTGGGTTGGTGATTTGCACTGGTGTAACCAAGGAGTGCTGTGTTCAATTTGCTGCACTATGCTTATTTTGCTGCACTGTGATTAAGTTACTGAAATGTGGTGTTTACTGCGCCTTGCCTGATCTACCATTTCTCTCTCCCCCCTTGTCTGAGACCCGCTTCCCACCCTGACCCTACGAGATCCTTTGTTTGAGTCCATGACCCTTTAATCCTGTCTCTTTCCTTTTAGGCTGACAGTGTCAACTGAGGGCCTCAGTTGGACCTGATGGCTCACTTCTGACATCATACACCTTCCCCCCTGACCACCCAGTGGACTGCTAAAGCTAGGCAGACACAATCTTCGGAGCCCCTCCAGCAGAGCAGTGTTGCCTCCACCACTTATACTGTGGCTTCCCCACCCACCCAGGGCAGGCATTTGATTTACAGTTGACCCCCATCATGTGACCAGGCCATGTGAGGCTATCTCCCTGAATTCCTATTGGCCTGTTATACTCATCCACCACTAGAGGTCACTAGAGAGCCCCTTATGTGGAACAACATCTACCACACCCTCCTCACATCCCTAACATAACTATGCTGTCATAATTCCTTGCCACAACATATTATTCCCATTACACCCTATTGTTCTTACCTCACCCTGTCTCCTTACCCCCTCTCTCTCCTTCCCTCTCTTCCTCCCTTGCTGATGCTAGATTTGAACCTGGATTCTGGAGGTCGGCATCCCACTGTAGGCATACACCCTAACCTCTAAGTTACTCAGTCCATCAGGAAACACCATCTCTCTATCTATGATATCCTATTCACATCTAGTGGCTGCCAGTGGTATTACACCATATAAGTAGCTGCCAGCTCACTGCTCAGTACTACCAAGCCTGCATATTACAACATCAGCAAAATGATACGGTACTTTATCTACTATACTGGCCATAGCTCTAGCATCAGCATTATCTGACCAGGGCACAACACCCAGTGACACATCAAGTGGCCTGAATTATCCACCATGCTATCCTTGTTTCTCCTTGTGCTTACATGTCCTCCCTACTGGACACAGCGCACAGAGCCCCTCCCTCCATCATCCCCTCCTCTGATATCCTCCATCACGATGCCAACCAATAACTCACCTCCCCTTTGGAATCCCGCTACCACCACCCTGGCATTTGCTTTCATATCCCCACAAAAACTATCCACAAGGACACTCCCACTCACCCTCATATTCTGCTTATCCTGCCTCTATTTCAGACCTAAGCATCAAAACCCCACTATCGCCCAGAAGTCCCGGATCATCGCCAGGAAAAAGCTTAGGTTTCTCAGGCTGCACCTGAAAAAATTTATCATGCTACTCTTTATTTATGTTCAGGAAATGTAGAAGTAAACCTGGGCCCCCCTTCCCAATTTCCTCTCCACTTGACTTCGAATCAACCCCAGGCAAGACATTTATGCTGATCGATGTATGTAGCCTACTAAAAAAAAATTATTTAAAGTATGGGTATCCCACACTAATTCTGATATATGAGTTGTTGCCAAAACCTGGTTAAAAGACAGTAGTACCACAGACCAGCAGATTATGCTCCCTACCTAAAACACGTTCAGGTTGGACAGACCAACAAGAGGGGGGGTTGCCAATATATTAATTCTAAATACCTTGCCTCTGAATTCCTCGCACTGTCCAAACTAAGGGAATTTGAATGTTTGGCACTAAAGTTTTCACTTCCCTTATCCGAGGCAATTAACATCATCGACTGCTACAGACCACCAGCAGGGGGAGTAGAACTCCTTTCTGCACTAAGGAAAGTTACCGAAACCAACCCCAATGAATCCATAATACTTGGTGACCTGAATCTGGATTGGCTGTCACCCAGCACAAAAAAGGACATGTGTGACAAGTTAGGTATTACACAGCTCATCACAGGACCTACAAGAATTAACCAAAGAAACAATGCAAGAGCACCATCCTAGACCTGATTCTCTCAAATAGACCTCACAAAATATTACATTCAGCAATCAACTACAATGATTTAAGCAACCACATCATTGTAGTCTGCACAAGAACCCAAGATAGACACCCCTCCTCTACCAAATTCATCACAAAGTGTAGCTTCCACAGATTTACCCTGGAAGGATATTTGGCTGACCTTAGGCACGCTAACTGGCAAAGCCTCTATTTGGCTTATCAGTAGATGAGGCTGACGACACCCTAAACAGTAACTATACTACCCTAGCAAACATCCCCTAATGGTAAAATGTAAGAGTAAAAAAGGTCACACACCCTTGGTTCACCACTGAAATGAAGGCAGCCTTAGTTCAGAACTTTGAAAAATGCCTGTACAAAACTAATCAGAGCAGTCAAGTCCATATACAATGTAGACTTTCTTGAAAATGCCAGAGGTAACTCTGCCAAAATCTGGCAGACACTCAAATCTGTTGAGAGCCATACAGCCCCTCTCCCCTTCCATCCCTAGTAAAATCACCTCTAATGGTACCACATTTTCCAATTAAGGCACCATATCAGAAAAGCTAAATGCTCACATCTCAAAAGCAGGCCTTGCATTTGACTCCTCCCTGGCTGCAAGGCTCACTGACAACCCTGTACCAAAGAATACCCCTGGACCCAAACATCCACAACTCCTTTGGTCTCACCCCAGTGATGTACAAGCAAGTCGAGGACCTTTTAAAAACTCTGGATACAAACAAGAGTGTTGGTGCGGATGGCATCGAGGCCTCATTCCTAAAACTAGGGTACCACAACTTAACTGCCCCTATTCTGCATATTTTTAATTTGTCAAGTCTCCACTGGAGTGGTTCCCTTGTGTTGTAAAACAGCCTTCATACTACCACTTTTCAAATCAGGTGCCTCTGTGGCCTTAATAATTACAACCAGTTTCCAACCTCCCAGTCTTGTCTAGACTACTAGAAAAACTAGTCAACACACAAGTAAAAGAATATCTTGAAAGTGCAAACCCATTCAACCCCCTTCAATCAGGGTTCTGACACAACCATAGCACAGTGTCAGCTTTGACAAAAGTAACAGATGATTGTTTCACAGCCAACGATAACAAACACCCAACTGGAGCTGTATTTTTTTATCTGAGCAAGGCATTTGACATGGCTGATCACAATCTCCTGCTCAACAAATTAAAATGACATAGCATGAACAATGGCACTATGGATTGGTTTGCCAGTTACATCTCAGGTAGGCATCAATGCATTAAAGACACATGACTCCTCTCCCTTGCCTTATCACTAGAAATAGGGATCCCCCAAGGTTCTATTCTTAGATCATTGCTGTTTTCTATTCACATTAACACTTTGGGTAACAACATCCATAACTCCAAACCACACTTCTTCATGGACGACACCGTGCATCATATTTCTAAGCCCTCTTTGGCAGATGTGGGTAAAGAGTTCCAGGTGGACTTTGACCTGTTGCTGCATAACCTCCTAAACTCCTATTAAATGCCAGAAAACCTAAGACCATGTATTTCCTCCCTCATTCCAACACATCACTGTGCAACCAGACCATGCTGATACCAATCACAACCCTATTAGGAGACACCCTTGATGTTGTGGATAAATTTAAGTACCTAGGCATTTGGTTGGACTGCAAATTATCCTTTACTGCCCACATCGAATCTCTATCTAAAAAACTGAAAATTAGGCTGGGTTTTTTCTTTAGGAACAAATTCATATTTCCTGAGGACATCAGGAAAAGTTTAATACAGGTCACCTTCCTTCCACTTATCGATTATGTGGATATTATCTACAATAGCATTGTCGCATCAGACCTGCACAAGTTCAACATTCAGTGCCACCACACCCTGTGCTTCATAAAGAAAACACCTTATAGAACTCACCACTGTGCCCTCTACTCAACAGTGGGATGGCCTTCCCTCGCAACAAGAAAGGTGTTCCACAGTAGCACTTGGGACTTGAAAATTCTGCTGAACAAAATTCCACCCTACATCACCTCGCTCCTCAATATGTCCCACAATGACTATTCATTGCCTAGAAACAACTATATTCCACTAGACGTTCCCAGAACCCACAAGCCTCATGGCAGGGCTGCTATCAGCTATGACATCCTGGCCTCATGGAACACATTACATGTCTCCCTAAAGCTCACAAAGCTAGTCACTGTTAACTCATTTAAATCTTGGTTCAACAAGTTTTTCAAGGAAGCCTGCCATTGCAGCAGTAGATAGGTCACACGTACGCATACACTGAATGACCCATTGTCAGCACTTATCACCCCCCCATCAGCCAACTATAAGCACTTCACCACCCCTGGCCTTTCCCATTCTCTCCAGCACCCTGTCCTATGACTTCCCTTAGCTTAGACTTACCCCCATAATGATTTGCTGCTCACTGCTGTCCCTGCTGTCATGTAATGTTCTGCCAACCATTTCATTTTTCATTTTATTCTTTGTTAACCGGGTAAGGACACTGGGCAAAAGATCCTTTTTCAGGCCCAACCCAGACAAACAACACAAAAATACAGGATAAAAATGAGACAGTTTACATAAAACAATTACAAACAGTGTCAGCTAATAAATATTGCTTTATCTTCCATGCATGGCATCACTTCTTGTCTTATCATCGTACTCTAATGTACCTGTTCCCTATTGTCCTAAATTTAAATACCCCTTGTCCTCACAAAATTCCCTGTTATTGGCACCCTCTCTACAATTATTGTCATGTCAAAATATTGTACAGAAATTACCTGCCTCCTGCTTTGTACCTTCCATTGTATTATACTGCCTATGTATTGCATTTGTCAAAATAAATTCCTGTCTCTTGCTATGCTCCTTCCATGTATTATAATGTCTATGTGTTGAATTTGTCCTACCACTACTATATACCTTCCATGTATTATACTGTCTATGTAAATGAGCATGCTTAGAGTTTACCTGCAAATAAACTTGAACTTGATACTATATAGGGTACTACACAATTTATATTTTACCCCTCAGAAGCTTCAGAGGATGGGTAAACTTGCATCCCCGGTATGCTCCAGGTGTGGCTTGAGGAGGGCACCCTGAAGCATATACTGTGGGATTAATTCAAAGTGGCTCCATTTTGGACAGAGATATGAAATAGTTTAAGTCCCCTCCTAGGACTAGAGGGATGTTTTACTCTGGAAGTTTGCCTTTTAGGTTTTTTCCACCATATCCCTCTGGTCCTTGAAGAGGTTACATGACTTTAATACCCATTACGGCTAAAGCAGTCATGCTCTTTCATTGGCTTGACTCCGATATACCATCCTGGAAGGAATGGCATCATGAAATCTTGCAGGATCTAGCTATAAAGTGACACATTGCCTCCCTATGAAACAGTCTTTTCGTTTTCAGTTCTCGGTGGAAGCCGCTATGTTCCCTCTTACAAATTTAATCAGTTCTTATCTGAGTCTCCTTATTTATGAATGATTTGATTAGTGGTTTGTAATATACTTTCTTAGATCATTTTTTTAAATATGTTATTTTCCTCACTGGGATGGTTTGTTGTGTACTGGTTGCACCTTGGGAATATATGGGGGATCTGTCCTGTATTGTTGAACCCTTTGTTTGTTTATTATAATTGTAACTTTATTTTTCTTATCTCTGGTGTTACTTGTTGTTATTTTATGATTGTGTGTGTTGGAAATACTTCAATAAAGCATATTTACTTAAAAAAAAGAATTCCATTGCCAATGATCCTAACAAAGTGCAAAGAGAATTGGCACTGATATGCACCAAACATAATACAGATGCTCATATACAACAGAACACAAATGCACACATCAGTACAATTCTCTGGGAGCCTCCTAAGTATTGTTCAGAGCCATATTACTTATACTCTGGTAAAACTGCAGAAACTCACATGGTAAGTCATCAAATAAGAACTAGTACAGTTATACAGTTTTTATATTTCAACATACAGCTACATCATCCAGTTTCTACATTTTCACTTTCACATTTGCCCCATATGGAAAGTCTGCATTTTTGTTCATTACCCCTGATTTATGTTCCACTTCGAATTTGAAGTTTGTTGAAGATGGCGGCCACATTGGGCCAGCCATCGGTTTAAGTCAGCAACTGTTGTTTTTATTTAGTTTTTATTTTGTTAGTTTGTGTTATTTTTGTATCCATATTTATTTGTTTTGAGTCTTTTTGAATTCTGAGGTGGGGCACGAAGTCTGAACAGCAGCAGTGATACTACTGATTGCGGATGGTATGTTTTAACACGACTGGCCGTTGTATCGCTTTAACCGATAATTTAATTCGATCACCTTTATCTGCACCTGTTGTTGTAAGTGATGTGGTGATGATGGAGAACTGTGATGCCTGCTATAGCACCTAAACTGTCCATTTAGCCACTTGATGTTCAGAGCTAGTAGCAAGAGCAGGCTGCGCCTGGGACTGATCTCAGGAGTGACCCCTGGATTTATGCTTGGGAGAGAGAGAAGGTGGTGGAGTGCGATGGAATGGATTATCTACTTGGTGCCCTTGCCTGGATTGCTGACTTGAGTGGAGTGGGAGGTGATTGTGTAAGTCCTCCCTAAAGTACGTTGTGCCAGATTTTGGAGCCATGCTGAGAGAGGCCATCACTCAGAGCTCTGAGGATGAGGCTTGCCAGACGGACCTGCCCTGAAGTAGGAGTAGATGGCGGCTGTTTTTCCCCCGGGGGGGGTGTTGGAGGTGCCGGCTGAAGGGTGGGCATTAGCCCAATCTTCTGGCACTGACTATAACTTCCAACAAAATTAGTGCACTGTTGCTGTTTCTGACTGCTGTCTCTTCTTTTGTTTATTGTTTATTTTAATTTGTGTTTTTTCAAATTTTTTCTGTTAGGTTGTGGATTTTTTAGGTATGAATATATTTTTTGTTTGAAGGGTAGTTTGATTGTTAAGGGGATTCAGAGGTATTTAGGTGTCGAGTGTGAGAGTAACTGTATGGTTGATTGAGTGTGTGGGTGTTTGGTACTTTTATTGGCAGCTGCTGGGTGGGATTACAGCAGGATGCGTTGGCAGTGGGCTTCAGCTGGTGGGCACTACTCTCCCACTGAGCTTCGTGCTTTCCACCCCTTCGAGTGTCATGTCAGGGGGCGTTGGAGGGTTGAGGGGTGGAGGCTAGGTGGGGGAGTGGAATGGAGTGGGCGAGTTGGGGTTGAGAGGCCAAGGTGATTCCCTGGGGTGAAATGGGTCCAGGAAAGGGGTCCACCCTGCCTGGTGCCCAAACCCAAAGGCTCCACCTTTTGTGGGCAGATAGCATGGTCAACGTCAATGGCTCATCCAACCTGGGTAGTGTTATGCAATGCTAGGTTGATTAGAAACAAGACAGCATTAGTTGCTGATCATGTTGGGTCATCTGACCTGGCTTGCATCACTGAAACCTGGCTGGATGAGAATGCTGCTCCCATTTTGGAGTCAGGAGTTCCAGCTGTGTATTCAGTGATACACTGCCTGAAGTTGGATCGTAAGGATGGGGGATAGCCATCTGTTTTAAGACAGAACTGGGCCTTGCGGATGTGCCAGTTGGGATCACTAGATCCTTCAAATGTATCATGGGTGCAGGTGTAGGCTGTAGGATACTTCTCGTCTACCACCCACCTGGGGGGTGAGAAGGATTTCCTACAGGAAGTTACGGACTTCATCGTTGATATGGTGTTGGACTCCCCCAGATGGTTGGTGCTGGTAGACTTCAATGCCTGGGTTGAGGATGAACTATTGCATTTTGGTCAAGACTTCCTCCAGCTGATGCTTTTGTTGGGATTTACACAGGTGATTACCTCTGCAACCCACATACATGGCCATTCATTGGATCTAGTGTTCCTGCTGTGGATGGAGATCTCTGACATGGTGATGGAACCTGTTGGATGGTCAGATCACCACACCATAGTGTTCAGTTTCAGGGAACCCCTGATAGAACTGTCCTTATGTAGATGGTCAGGTACTGCCCTTTGCGGGGCTTGACCCCTGATGGTTTTATGGTGGTCCTTGATCTATCAGGTTGTTTGAGTGTCAGCATGGATCCAGGGGATCTTCTGCTAGCCTATAATAAGGTGGTGGGGACCGTTCCGGACTCCATTGCTCCTGTCTGGGTTTACCCCCTCACCCTTTGCCCATGGTCCCCTTAGTTTGATGGGTGATTGAGGGAGTTGAGGAGAGTGGGGAGAAGGTTGGAATGTTGCTGGCAGAAATCAGGCTTGGATGAGGACAAACTTAGATTGATATCCCACTATATGGATTATTAATCTACAGTCTCCCATAAGAAAGCAGAATTCCTGTCCAGGGAGATTGCAGCTGCAAGAAATTGACTGGCTCAGCTTTTCCATACTGTGGACAGGTTGTTCAATCCAACCTGTCTCCAGAATCAGGGAGCTTTATCAGGGATTAAGTGTGATGAGTTTGCTTGATCCTTTGCACATAAGGTTGCCACCATCAGATCTGAGATCTGCACAGCTTGCTCAGATAGGCAGAGCAGAGATCGGTGCGAGGCTGCAAGTACCCTGTTTGTCTGGACAGATTTTAGCAAGCTGGTGATCGAGGATGTTGTGAAGATGATCCAGGGTTTGCCACTGACTTACTGCAGACCCTGGTCCAACACACCTCCTGAGGGGGTGCATAGAGGTAATTAGACTGGTCCTTGCTGAGATAGTTAGGTGTTCATTAGATACTGAAGTGTATCCAGATGCCCTGAAGGAGGCAGTGGTTAACCCCCTCCTGAAAAACCTTCTTCTGACCCTGACTGTCTCGCAAACTACAGGTCTGTCTCTAACCTACCATTTGTGGGTAAGGTTATTGAGAAGGCAGTCGCATTGCAGCTCAAGGAGCATCTGACCACCCACAGTATCTATGATCCTTTACAGTACAGTTTCAGGAAGATGCATAGTACTAAGATTGCATTAGTTCGGGTACTTATTGATCTCCTGACAGCGAGAGATTGGAGGAGTCATTCCATCTTGCTCTTCCTTGATCTCTCCACGAAGTTTGACACCGTGGACCATGGGATGTTGTTAGATTGCTTGTGGTTATTCTGTGGACTGTCTTATATACTCAACAAGGAATGCTTCAGCTCAGCCAGCCTCAGTATAGAAGAAATACAAGAACTCATTAGGGAGTAGCCTAGTTCCAATCACAGCACTAAACAGACACTCTAGAAGATTGGAAACAACAGGCCCACTCACCATATGTATTTCTGTTATAATTTATTTTTATTTAGCAAGTAATCAGGTGCATAAAGTAAGTCAGATATATTCTTTCTTGTTTCCAACATTTTGTAAAGAAATCCATCGTCAGGGAATGCACATATAATTTATGCAATATCAATTATAAAAAATAATATTAACATTTTTAAATACAGCTTATCATTAGATATTCAACATCTTATATTTCCTGAATAGGAATCTATTAACTCATACTCACACTTACTAACAATATTTTGAGTTAAGTTCCATGTGCCCCAAAATGGAATTCTAGAAAATCATAGCAGTCTAAAACATAAAATCATCCTCTTAACATCTGAAATGTTCTATCTAGACAGTTAAATTCATACATAAATAAACAAGTAAATGTTTCTTATTGAGGTTTTATAGCCCAATATGCTATTTAGTACTTAGTTGTCTTGCTTGTTGCAAACACTTTTTTAAGTGGAAAACAATTCATAAGTACACATAGAAGTCAAAAAAGTTTTGTATCTAGACAGTAAAATTCACACTTAAATAAACAAGTAAACATTTCTTACTAAGGTTCACAGCCCAATATGTTCTTTGGTATTTAATTGTCTCACTTGTTGCAAACACCATTTTTTTTAAATAAGAAACATTTCATAAGTACATATAAAAGTAAAAAGAGATGTCATTAACTAATTTGCTAAAACATAGTGTAAGAAAAGAGGGTATACCTTTTTAATAAGTTCTTGCCTTTTCTGGCTGAATGCTATAATATTTAAATAAACAGGAGCAGTTAATAAGCACCCTTTCCTCTTTAGACTCCATTGCAGTTTTATATACTAGTTTGTGTTACCTAAAATGTTTTACAATACATCCTTTTAATAATATATAAAGGCCTAATCTGTCTTGAACCTATCAATCATTGTTACCTCTTTAATATGTATCATGAAGGTTCTATAATATTTTATCCACTTAGTCATTCATTAAATGGAGAAAGTTTACTTCAGTTTCCAAGAACTAGTATCTTTTAAACTTATATTCTAAAGTGCAGTTCTTAAAAGTTTCATTCTTTTTCATATCTCTTAAATGCTTGGTTAAACACCTAAATCATATTAATGCACATGCTCTTTCACAGCAAGCAAAGCCGTTTTTCAGCATTGAGGTTTATAGTTTTAATAATTGCAACTGAGCCATCTTGAGGCTTCACATTTCTATCTTATTTCCCAAATGTTACATTCTTAAATACAGCAAAACTGACTCCTCAGTATTCAGGCAGTTGTCAAGCTTAATGTTGTTAATATAGTAAAAAACATTTACTTTTTAAAAGGTAAAGTGACTGCTGTGGTGCTCCCTGCAACTGCCTTCTCCGTGTAGGGAAGTGCACTGATGTGAGAAGGGTCCTTATATATTCCTTAAAGCTGCATGAAATAGGGCAGTAGCTTCCCCATCAATCCATATGTTGAGGTCACATGATTGACACCTGAAAGCCACTTCCCTGACCTGCTTAACAAAGCAGCTCCTGGTAAAAATAAGAACTAGGAGTTCACATATGCCTACTAATTCTTTTTCACGTAAGCCTTATTCACACAAGTAAATCCATTGTTTGTATATTGACTCTGCTGTCTAGTAATGAAATGGGACCTGTGCATATACTGCTATCAGTTATTTTTTTAAATTAAATGAACATGCACACTCCTGTCATTTAGTTAATATTTAGATAATAGCATGGAATGTGAAATACTCATGGTAAGGGTGAAGTTGGGAGGGGGGAAGAAGGGAAGGTTATGGACCAAGGTTGTTGAGTAGAAAGGCTGCCGGCTGTGCAGCCATCTGGATTGTGGCTGGGTGGCAACCAGCTGATGGCCTCTGATAGGGTACGGAATCTGGGCGTTATCCTTGATAGCAATCTGATGCTTAAGTCTCAGGTGTCGGCTGTTGTCAAGACCTCATTTTACCATCTGAGGAATATTGCCTGGATAAAGCACCTGGTCACACCTGATCTTCTGACACTGGTCCATGGCTTTGTGACCACATACCTTGATTACTGCAATGCCCTATACCTAGGGCTACTGGGGTTGGATCTTCAGTGCCTGCAGCTGGTGCAGAATGCGGCTACTAGGTTGCTGACTGGCTTATCAAAATCTTGTCATGTCACACCTGTGCTCTGTGAACTGCACAGGCTGACATTGCAGTGGAGGATCACCTTCAAGGTTGGATTTTTGACCTATAAGGCCCTACATGGACAATGACCGCAGTATCATTTGTCCTTACTGCCCCCTTTGTCCTCTCTGCTCCACCAATGAGGGATTGTTGGATATTCCCAGTGTCTGTTTGACAACTTCAGGTGCTAGATTATTTGCCTTTGTAGCCCCGACCCAGTGGAATTTTTTGCCTCGCTGGGTTAGGGAGTGCCCATCCGTTGAGGCCTTTAAATCTGCCTTAAAAATGTATTTATTTGAATTGGCATTTTAAGATATTTAATCTTGCTGTTTATATTTGTTTTTAAAATTTTATCCTGTGAAATGGATGTTCATGATTTAGATTTTTTTTCTGTAAAATGCTATGATCCTGTGGGAATAGTGTTCTATAAATAAATTTTGCTTGCTTGCTTTATAAGGCTGGAGCGCCAAGTACCACCTATTAATCCTTGCATTGTTAGCCTTCATTTTCTGGAGCCATTTTAAAAGGTTGTGGTCTGGTAACAATGTGAATTCAGTTGTGGTCAGATAAACACACAATGACTCAGTAGCCCATTTTACAGCCAAACACTCCTTGACAGCTGAATAGTTTTTCTCTCTGTCATGGAGCTTACTGCTAATATAGATAATGAGCTCTTCTCCTGCATCATTTTTCAGGCTCAAAACAGCCCCAGCCCAACCTCCGAGGCATTTGTTTGAAGCAAGAAGGGTTTGGAAAAATCCAGGTTTTTCAAAACTGGCAAAGAGCATAATCAGGCTTATATGATATTAAAAGCCTGATTATACTCTGGAGTCCATTTCACTTTATTGGGTTTGTTCTTCTTTTTTTTTATATCTACAGCTCCTGGAGAACTCCTTCCAGCATCCACTGGCTCCAAGCCTCTACCCTCCCCTGTGACTGCTCCTCTCCCCTCATGTCACTGAGCACAACCTCTGGGTCTGAACCCTCTGGAGGTAGGGCTGCCCTATCCTACCAGGGTGCTCTATCTATAGGGCAAAGTGCCAGGCGCATGAGGTGGCTAGCATAGAGGAAATCAGCCCAGGATTGGAGGTGTGGGTTTGGAAGGTCATGGTGCCTTCATCTATCCCCAGGAGATGGGGTGTTTCTTTCTATAGTGTAGGAGTGCCCACAGAGTGTGGCTCATCGTCAAGGCAACGTCATCCCACAACTCCGCCTCCCAACATGTACAGCATTACTACATTGGGTGCCCCTGACGGCCACCACAGGCCGCTCCAAGAGCGATCGCATCCATCACCCTCCCCAGGGAAAAGAGAGCAGTCCTACGGATGCTCAATCTCTTCCCCCTCACTGACCCCCTGCGACCTGGGCTTATTCCCAAACCTGGGTCGGTGGCTTGGAGCAAGGTGTGGCATCCTGTGCCTCAACCCTCAGTGCCACCGGGATGGCTTGGGTTTGTTCTTTTTGAGCAGATCTGTCAGGGGTACAGCTAGCTTTGAGAATCCTTTAACAGTATAGTGTAGTGGCTTAAGGGTCTGAGCTGCAAACCTGGAGACGTGGGTTTGAATCCCACAGCCCCCATTTGCATACTATGTGACCCTAAGCAAGTTACTTAACCTCTTTGTGCTCCCAGGTCACACCTGTAAACAAGCTTCAGCTTAGTGTGTCTCTCCTGGTTAAAAAAAAAAATAAATAAAATCAATAATAGCCTGCCAAATCCAGAAATGATGTTACATGCCTCCTGGTTTTTGGTGTAGGGCTGCTAGTGACTGCCTCACTTTGGATATTTCTGGTTAACTTTACCATCTCCTAATACATATCCCTGATACCTGATCTCCACCATGCCTAGTGCACATGTTTCAGGGTTTATGGTGAGACCAGCTGTTGCAATATCAGCTATCAATGCTTTGATGTGTGACACATGGCTCTATCAGGTGGTGCTAAATATCACCAAATCATCTAAATAAGTAGAACTGTATTGGTGATGTGGAGCCAAGATCTTGTCTATCCAACAGTGAAATGTGGCAGGCATCCTATTGAGACCAAATGGCACTATACAGTGAACTGGAACAATCCCATAAGGGTAGCAAAAGTCATCTTTTCTTTTTACTTGGTCTCCAGTGGAATCTGTCAGTACCCTTTTGTTAAGCCTTGTGTTATTCAGTTGGAACATCCCAGCTGGTTGACAAGATCATCCACCTGGGGCATTGGGTAGCTGTCAAATTGAGAAATGTTGTTTATCTTCCTAAAATCAATATAGAGATGGACCCCCCCCCCCATAGGCATTAGGACAATAGGAGAGCACCAAGAGTTGCTTAAAGGCTAAATAATCCCTACTGACTTCATTTTTTCCAACTCCTCAGATTTTTTTAACTCTGTTTTTTTCGCTCCTGGGTTATGGACAGGGGATGTACCCCATCTTCAGTGCCTGGACCTCACACTGACATCCCTCCAGCTGCTTGGACTAGGAGGCCCACAGATTTCCCCCTGCAGCTGGGCATCCTGAGGGGAGAGACCATGATCAACCTGAGGCCCCAACCGAGGCTTATGATTGGGGCGTCATTTGGGCAGGTCTTGGTCAAAATAGTGAGAGCAAAATGGCACAGTGAATAATCATGCTGACAAAATGGCGAGAGCAAAAACTGCATGTCAGCAATACAGTGCCGAGTGATGACTGCACATCCAGGGGGACAGAACTCGGTGGGGAAGAAGTCTTTGGGAGGGATTTACTATTTCAGACTTGGTGGGATGGAATAGGGGGATGGAGAAAGTCAATTTGGGGGATTTACTATTACAGACTCTGAGGGGATGCCAATCGGGGGGGGGGGGAAGCTAAGGGGGTGATTTACTATTAGTAAATCTGGGAGAGTGTGTGATAGGTTGCTGGTGTTCATGGACAAATTGGTAGTGCGACACTTCGGCAATTTTCTTTATAGTCCAAAATTTATTATATGGATCAATATTTTCTTCAAAAAACAGGACACAGTTCATACAACAAACTAATTTGACATTATAAATTGAAAACTATATTAGATCAAGTTTAACACATTGTGTAATAACATCGCTCACTGGATTTCTCTTCAGACACCGAACCTCTATGATCTCTCTCTAAGCTGCATCTGGCCTCTCTGGCTGTTACCTTAGAATTTATAGAGTTCTGAGCCCATGTGATAGGTTAGCTCCACCCACCAATACATTTCTTTAAATAAAAATGATTTAAATATATAATGCAAATATTTATTTACATAGCATACACGCATTTAATCAAAATTAGAACTAGCATTTAGTATCTAACATACATTTCTCTCTATCTAAAGATTTAAAAATGACCTCTTGGCATCAGCAAGCACCACCCTCTTCTAACTGCAGCATAAATGTAACTAAGAAGCTGGCTTTTATAGAGATGCTGGAGCTGAAGGTGGTGTGCTTTTGGAGCGCTGAGACACTAGCAGAAGCTTTAATAATCTTTGTTTTAAGTACTTCAGGAAAACCCCAGTAATATTCCATTTCCACAGCAAAAGGTATGAGTAAAGCTCAAATCTTAATTTCTGGAAGAAAACCTAATGCTGAAAAGATTTAAACTTTTAAATACCCTAATGACAGTACCCTCATTCGAGCAGGCTTATAAACGCACTCGCACTGTCATGAAGTAATTCTCTTTAATTTTGGGTATTTTGGGGAACAAGCTATTGAACCACAAGGTTCTCACTATTATTTGAAACCCTGAAACACACAAGGACAAAAAAAAAAAGGCAGCACCCTGTAAACTTTTAAAACGGAGCTAACCTGCAGGCATTTTGACTGCAAATAGCCTGCAGAGAGAAAACAGCTCCAACCCTTCATTTTACGGGGGGGGAGGAGAATAGGATGCTTTTCACTCCAAGGAGCACAACCTCCCCCCCTATGATTCAATATTTAACCCAATCTAGTCTAAAGTAAATATCTCTAATAGTGTATTTAGTCCCTGAACTGGTGGCTATATTCAGATCCGTAACCATAACGGCTTTCCATTGCAGCCCAAAGATATCACAGAGCCTATTTGTAGCCCAAGTGGCCCATAAATTCTACAAATAACTAACCTGCTTATGCTTTCCTTATGCTAAAGTGGTCTACTTATCTGAAAAGGCACAGCAACCCACAAAGAACATTTTTAGGAGCGGCAGCTTAGGATAACCGAAACCACAGATCGGCTGCCTACTCCCTGGTAACATTCTTTTGTTAAAAAAATAAACTTTAAACCTCCGATGAGACAACATTGACAGTGTCTTGTAATTTAAACTGGCAAACCCTTCTCTTTATATTACTTAGCCCTTGTCTCAAAAATAGTAGGCATAGTGTAATACTACAAATCCCTGCTACTACAGCATTTACGAGGGGAGGCTCAATTACTAAAATAAAATGGCTTATCCTTACAGCCTAGCCATGTGAAAATGCGCACAAACATGTCTTCTTAGAGCAACAAAAACAAGACAGTTACAATTACACTTAAAACGAGGGAAAATACAGGAAACCCACTATTACTGCAGCCCCCAATTTTTTATGTGATTTTGTAATACCTTGATGTTCTACACAACACCATTTTTGTTAACTTAATTTACACAATACATCCTTCATTCATTTATTTAATTTTGGTGTTTATTCATGTCTTTTCTAACATACAGGGCATGAAGGAAAATATCTAACACACAATTATAAGGCCACCAATCCATCACAGGGACACTCTGTGACAGGGTGACAGTTGGGGAGGTCAAAATATCATCCCAACGTTGTTGTATCCCATTCACTGTTTTTGCCAACATTATTTTCACTGCACGGTTTTCGCAGTATGATTATTGCCACGTTATATTGACTGGATACTCATTTGGTTGGAGATCCAAGGGCTTCATGGAGTAGTTGGCCCCAAGGTTTTTGCCTTCCGTGAGCTTCTCCCAGTAGGCACAAATGTGTAATGATGTCAGCATGGGCCAGACATGCTCCTGCACTTGCCCTACAGATGTCCACCACTGACTCCACCACTGAATAGTGACCTCAGCATTTGCACACCCAGTCTTCGCTGGATGTCACTGGCATGCCAGGAACCACAATCGTCTCCCCCCCAGAGAAGGAAAGCTGTCTGTGTAATGTTCATCCTACCTTGCCCCTGACTGACCCTCTGACACACCATGCTTGTTCCCAAATGCTGGTCATCAGCACCAAAGGTGGTAGCCCTACCACTGCACTTCTGGGCCAGCCAGCTCCTCAATTACAGCCTTTCCTGGGGACATGCTGAACACTGTCTTAAATTCCTGCAATATCCCCTTTATATCAGCTAGTTGACTGGGTTCCAGGTTGGGATTTATCTTTACTTGGGGAATGCAATATCAGAGCTGCTTTTATCCAGCCTGTGATAGACTTGCTCTAATTCTCCATCTTCCTTTTCAGGAAGTACAGTACACATGGGTTAAAACAGGTCTTCATTTTTCTCTCTCTCTCTCTCCTTCCAAAGCTTCTGCAAGTTGGCATAAATATGAAATGTACACTTAACTGGCATCTCTATTTCATAGACCACCTGTCCAGTCCTATGCGCCACTATAAAGGACCATTGCCATTTTGCCAACAATTTGTTTTCATATGATGGTAATAATAACAAGACCTTATCCTGGGTTAAAAATGTTGTCCTACAACCACACATTATAGTATCTTTTTTGCCTTTCCTGAGCTTGCAGGCAATTCTCAAGGGCAGTCTGAATGTATTTACTCAACCGCTGGCGTAAGTCAGTGATGTACTGTACCACTTTTTGTTTCTGATCAATTTTACCCTCCCACATCTCCTTTACCACACCAAGTGGCTCCCTAGGTGATCTACCATAAAGAAGATCAAAAGAGGAAAGTCCTGCAGATTTCTGGAGCACCTCTCTGTAGGTGAACAGCAAGAAAGGGAGACAAAGGTCCCAGTCTTTCCCTTCTTCAGACACATATTTCCTTAGCACTTTTAAGTGTCCGATTGAATTGCTGCACTAGCCTGTCCATTTGGTGGTGGTGGGGTAAAGACCTAATGGCTGTTATTCTTAGCACCCGATACAATTCCTGCAATATCTGGGAGGTGAACTTTGTCCCCTGACCTGTTAGAATAACTTCAGAGATACCCACCCGACTAAAGATCTGGGATAGTTACTCAGCTACTCTAGAAGCACTAATAGTTCTCATAGAGACTGCTTCTGGGCATCTTGTAGCATAGTCACTGAGAACTAGAATTAATATGTTGTCTTTTCTATTCCATTCCAGGGGCCCAGTTATATCTGTAGTGACCCGCCGGAAGGGTACGTCAACCACAGGTATGGGCATGTGGGGCACCTTTTCTTTTTGCTCACAGTAGCTACTGTTTGGCACTCCTTACATGTTTAACAGTAATCTGTTACCTGCTGCTTTATGCATGGCCAATAAAACCAATGGAGTAGCCTACTTAAATATGCTCTCACCACATATGATTGGCCAGAGGGATGTCATGTGCCAATTTCATCAACTCCTGCCTATATTTTGAAGGAACCACCAATTGTTTGCATATCTCCTTAGTTTGAGAATTGATACGACTTTTGTACAAGATCTTATTTTTCAACACCAAAACAGGTTTTTCCCCAGCCACTATCTCCACCTTAGCATATAATGATTTTAATGTGTCATCATTTTTTCAATCAGTTATCAAGTTCTTCATGTTCCAAGGTGACTTAATCTGTGGCTTTTCTGCAGTGTCCCTCATTGTAGCTCCCTTGGCCTTCTGACCTTCCCCCTTTGTCTTCTTAAGGTGTGCCCTAGAGTTGAATAAGTCAGAGTTCTCAAAGGTGACTATATCAAACAGCTGTTGCTTATGTTGGGCCTTGGCTTGCACTTTAGTTGTCACTGCAGTTACATCAGAGAAAGGATTCAAGTCCTTCATTTGCAGAAGAGTCAAATCCTGGCAGGCCATGACCTAATATGAGAGGTACAAGAAGAGTGGGTATTATACCTACAGTACCTTCACTTGAACCTCTTCCCCATTAATGCAGAGAGTCATGGTAGTAGTGGGGTAGCAATGACAATCCCCATGAACACATATCAACATTGTTCTACAGTGGGACCATTAACATTCCCTTTGTATACTTCCAGTATCCACCAACCTCTAGACTTTTTTGGACTAACCCTAGCTTCCATCAAGTATGGTCCCCAATTAGCTAGAGCACGAGTTACAGGAGGTGTTTTCTTTGTAAGCATCATTACATGATATGTCCCTTTTCCCCACATCATTGATGACAAACAATATTAGGTCTATGTATGAAGAACAGTACTTTATTACAGTTTTTATCAGTGTGTGTGTGTGGGGGGGTGGCTTTGAGGGTGAAGCTTTAGGGGTTTGAAAAGGTCTTACCAGTCTCTGATTCCTCTGATCTTTTCTCAGGATGGTTGATGTAGTTTGTTGAGCAAGCTGGAATTCCTCTACAAGCTTTTTGACTTGTTCACCTTTTTCCAGCTGATGCTCTTTTACCCAAACTTGCAGGTCCTTTGGTAGGCCCTGGGTTAACTGTTCCAGTGCTGGTTCCTCAAAGTTTGTTGTGTTGGGTGCCTTCCTGGTTGAAGCCATTTGCAGCATAGTTCCTTCAGTCTCAAATCATATTCTCATGGATGGTCACCTGCTTAGTACTGCAAAGCTTGGAACTTCTGTCTATACAATTCGCTGCTGATGTTATATTGCATTAGGATGGCAGCTTTAACTCTGTCATAATCAGTAGCCATTGTGATGTCCATGTGACTGTAGGAAAGTTGTACTTGACCAGTAAGATAAAGTAAGTGATGATTACTCACTGATTTCTGGGTCAGCAGCATGCTATGGCCACCCTCTCAAAAGTTGTGAGATAGGCCTCGATGTCGTCACCCGGACCCAGTTCTATCAGCTTCACATCTCTTAACGTACTGCTAGTATTCCCTTTAGTTGCACTTGGCTGAGCTGTTTGTACTGTCTTTTGTACAGTCTCTAGCAATTTATGGATAGTTTTCATTTCATGTGCTCTGTCACAGCTTGCCTCTTCCTGTCTCAGAGTCATCCATTTGAGAAGTTCAGTAAGCCCCACAGGAGGGGGTGTCTTTTCCAGTATACGTTTTTTTCTTATTTATGTTCCTCTTCTTCTCCTATATCCTTCTCAGTTGCTGTTGCACCTAACAGCCTTGATAGGTCCTTAGGATGAAGCACTGTCTCTTCCTCAAATTTTGTAGCCCTGCTTCTGGTCAACACACTCAGAGGAACAGATGGAGCTCTTCTTTTTGTACCATGCCCTTGTCCTTGTAGCATTCACAATGTGCTTTCCTTTATGCTTGGCTCAGCATGTTAACCATCCAAGAACCAGAAGATCTCATGTCTCACACCACATTGTCAAGGCATGGGTGTTCAGGAAGCACACGGATAGGCAGATCTCAAGGAAAATGCAGTAGGTGTGTATTTATTTGAAGAAACAAGCAAAATAAAATAAACAAAAGATTGGAATATCACTGCAACCTTGATCAAATTCTGACACTGTGGAACCTTTCTGGGATACTGGGTGGCAAGTCTAAAGTCTCTGTGAAGCAGCCTGCACCAACAAGGTCTCTCCAAGAGTCACAATTCCATCCTTTAGTGCCTCCAGCAAGTAGGTTTTCCTCTGCAGTGACCAGACACCAACTGACTCAAGTCCCAGTCAGCAGGGATTCCTTTAGAGGAAAAATCTACCTCCCAGTTCTCGAAGGCTCCACAGTACATCAGCCTTCACAGAAAGTACTAGAATGTGCACAACAGTAATATGGTATTGAGCATAACAAACAGTTAATGCATTTAGTACAATCAGTGTGTTATTCAATATCAGAACTGTGCAAAGTGTTCATAAACAAATGGTTTCTGAACACTTTCGGCTCTTTGGATCTGTTCAGACAGCTGTAGAATCATGGAAAATGCAGTGCAAAAAGTGCCAGAGCAAGAGGAACCCACAGGAGGGACCAGAGACAAGACTCTGGTTCCTCACTGGATGGCCAAACTGTCCATCTTCCTAAGGGTGGCACCTGACTGGGTTTGCTCAAGCAACCCACGTGGTCCAGTTTAGAAGCTATGCAGAGGAATACAGGATAGATAAGGAGCTAAAACTTCTACAGGCTGATCCTTGATTCTGTGCTTGTATGTGCTGCTTGCCTTTACCTGTTGGGCAAGAAAAAAATTGACTCACAGACTCAAAAAACAAAAACTAAAGAATTTAAATTTTTTATATATATATTTACAAAAAAGAACTAAAAGGAAACTTAGGGGTGGTGAGTCAGGGATTTAGGATTGGGAGGGGGATTAGAGCTGAGGACTCAGTCAGGTGTGGGTGTGGGAGTCGGGGATTGGGGAGTTGGGAGAGAAGACTTGGGGAGGAGTGTAGGAACTTGGAGACTGGGGGCAAGTGAGGGAGTCAAGAAAGACAAAAAGAGAAATGACAGAAGTGCCAGAGCCAGACTGCCAGTTTTTGTTCTGGAGCAGCAGAGGGGGTGAACTGTGCCACCCATTCAGCACCACTGCCAGTTAGCCTTCTTGCTGTTTGCCCAGTTTCCCCTCCAACAAGTCAGCCCTCAATTCCTTCTCCTGCCTGTGTTCACTGCTCAGTCACTTCAGTGGGTATTTATTCTTATTATTTTATATTTTATTATACAGTCTTTGGCTCAGTGGGCATTCCATCACATCACGTGGAATAAACAAAAATAAAAATTCTTGAAGGGAAAGTACTGTGTCAGAGAATATTAGGCCAGGCAGGGCCCCTGATTGTATACTGTATGTAGGATCCCCCCCAAGAAGCCAGTGATCTGTTATCTTCCTCCCTGTGCTCGCTCAGTGAGGTATAAGCTTTGGTTCAGTGGACAGAGTATTCGGTCACATCACATGGAATAAATAAAAAAATAAAATAAAATCCTTGAAGGGAAAGTACTGTGTCAGAGAGGATTAGGCCAGGCAGTGTCCCTGATTCTCTGCTGTAGCAGCAGTGTCTGCAGCATCAACCAGTAGCCTAGGTGCTGTGTAAAATAAATTCTGTGTGTGTGAAATTAAATCTGCCAGCCAGTCACCAGTGCCACTTCTTGCATACTGTCTGTGTAACCCCCCCCAAGAAGCCAGTGATATGTCAGTTTCCTACCTGTCCTCACTCAGTGAGGTATACGCTTTGGCTCAGTGGGCAGGGCATTACATCAAATCACATGGAATAAATAACAAAATAAAATCCTTGAAGGGAAAGTACTGTATCAGAAAGGGTTAGGCCAGGCAGGGTTCCTGATTTTCTGTTGGCAGCAGCAGTACCTGCAGCATCAGCCCGTTGCCTAGGTGGTGTGTGAAATAAATTCTGTGTGTGTGAAATAAAATCTGCCAGCCAGTCACCAGTTCCTCTTCTTGCATACTGTCTATGTGACTCCCACAAGAAGCCAGTGATCTGTCATCTTCCTCCCTGTGCTCGCTCTGTTGGGTATAAGGTTTGGCTCAGTGGATGGGGCATTCCATACCATGACATGGAATAAATACAAAAAAAACTCTCGAAGGGAAAAAGTACTGTGTCAGAGTGGGTTAGGCCAGGCAGGGTCCCTGAATCTGTATGGGTAGCAGCAGCGCATGCAGCATCACCCTTAGCATAGGTGGTGTGTGAAATAATTCTGTGTGTGTGAAATAAAATCTGCCAGATAGTCATCAGTGCATCAGTATCACTTCTTGCATACTGCCTGTGTGACCCCACCCCCCAAGTAGTCAGTCATCTGTCATCTGCCTCCCTGTGCTCACTCCATGGGGTATAAGCTTTGGCCTAGTGGGCAGGGCATTCTGTCACGTCACGTGGAATAAATAAAAAAAAATAAAATCCTTCAAGAGAAATTACTGTGTCAGAGAGGGTTAGATCAGACAGGGTGCCTGAATCTGTGTGGGTAGCAGCAGTAGAGGTGGGTGAAGTGCCTAAAATTTGTTACACATAGTATTTCATGTAGAAGCTGAATTTTGCATAATATTCTGCAAAGTGAAGTGAATAACTTTGCATCTCAGAGTAATGCAAAGTTCCTATTGTTCTCTATTAACTTCGCATTACTTTGCCTCTTTTTTTTGCTGTTTAAGGTGAATTTTGCAGTGATTCATTTGGATGTAAGATCACATGGGCTCTACATTGTCTTGCACAGCCTTAGTTCAGCATAGTGTGTGTGTAGTAGAAAGCTGGAGACAGTTTGCTCTCAGAGCTCTGAGAATCAAACCATCGAAAAACCTTTAAAAAGGCATTTTTGTGCCAAAATTTAGTACATCAATTGTATTAAACTCTTGTGAGTTTATATCATTGATCATTTATTGATTTTGTGTGAATATTGAATGTTAATTTAGTACATTCAGTCTCTGTACTAACAGACACTGTAGAAGTGTGCTTCTGGGGAGGGGAAGGTTTATGGTGTAGAAGGTAGATTTACAGTGACAAAGGCAGTCTTTCTGTTGTTGGCTAGTGTTTTAGTATTTGTGTGTTCAGGTATACACAGTAATACTTCAAGCAAGTTTTTATCAGTTTTTGCAGTTTGCTGTGCTGCTGTGCATTTTTTTCAGTCTGTCTAAAAGACTGTGTTGTAGTTTACTGAACTGTTAAAGTTTCTGTGCATTACCTTTAGACTGTGTGCATGGCATCAAGTCAGATGCATTTTATTGCACCACTGTAATAGCAGTACTCTTAATTTAGTAGCCCATCTGCAGTATTTTTTCCTGTTTCTATCTAGCTACTTCTGTAAATTCTGCCCCCCCAGCAAAATAAGGTATTGCTGTTCCATTTTTGGATTTCAGAAGATTGGTTAAGGTCTTGTGCCTGTGCGGCTAGCTGGCTACATCTGTTTAGTGTCAGTTTCTATCTGTAAGTCACTGTTGTTGTTTTTTGGCTTCATGTCCACCAAAAACTGAATAAATTTAACATTGCTGTTAACTGTCTGTGTTTAGTCTGTTGAAATTGTTGTCATTGTACCACTATTGTGTGCTTCCCCATAGTACCACGAATATTGTCTCAAACTGCATATTACAGCATTTAACCAAAAGAAAAAGACATAATAAAGAAACATACCCATTGCAGTATTTTTAGCATTATACTGTCTTGTGAATTCTCTTGAATTAATTGGCAACCCACAAAATTACAAAAATCACTTTTTGCAATAAACATGTTTCTTTTCTTGGTGACTCTGTGTAATCTAACAAAATGCCCACAAAGACGTGGTCAGGCAAACGTGTTTCTGATTGTGGTGTATAAGCCACATAAGTCATTGAAGTACAAGCTTTGGATCTGTGAGCAGGGCATTCCGTCACATCACGTAGAATAAATAAAAAAAGAAAAAAATCCTTGAAGGGGAAAAGCACTGCTTCAGAGAAGGTTAGGCCTGGCAAGGTCCCTGAATCTTTATGGGTAGCAGCAGTGCCGACAGCATCACCCTTAGCTTAGGTGGTGTGTGAAATAGATTCTGTGTGTGTGTCTGAAATAAAATCTGTCAGTCAGTCATCAGGTAACAGCAAATAGCCATGTAGTTAAAAATTGTGAATTAACAGTGGAGGTTTACTACAGGCTTGAGGAGGATGACTTTGAATGTTCCTGTAGTGGTCAGAGTTCCAATGGTGGTGTTCTGAGAAGCACTGCCAGTGCCAAGTTCATGACTCATGTCACACTCATGTAATCATGGTGAATCATGTTCTTCATGGTCATCACAATCATGAATCCCACCACTTTGACTTTTTTTGGTCCAACTCTGTTTTTTTTTAATGTTCGGTTTCATTATGAATCAGGAGGACACCCAGTTATCATGTCATGTCACTCAAGATCCTTGGTCTAGTACAATGCTTCTGTTAGTGTTCACATTCTGTAGGATGCCCTACTAGCAGACGGACTCAAATCTTTTTCCTCACAACAAGCCAGCTCTATTTAATCCAGTAGATATACTCTCAGGGCAAACGTACAGTCCAGGGAAGTGCAGCCATAGATATTTCAAATTTTCAGTGGCAACTGTTTGTGGAAGATCAGTTCCATCCAGGTTCTGGTGTTCTGAGAAGCATTGCCAATGTCATGTTTATCATGACTCATGTCACGACTCACAAGATGAATCAAGTTCTTCATGGTCATCTTCATGATCATGAATCACACCACTTCAACTTTTTTGGTGCAACATACCAAGTAGGACAATCACATCTCATTTGTACCCAGTCACAATGATGGTGGTGCTGAATAATGTGGGCAAAGCAGACCATCTGGGTGGCAGTGTCAAATGATGTGTCAGTGAAGTTGCTGATGCAGTCATGGAAAAAGAATCTCCAAATGGGTACAACTCTAGCATTTAGGATTGCAAGGGCTGGTTTCATTTTTTTTTTGTTTCCCCTGTTTTCCATAAGTGTAAAGTATTTAACAGCAGTGACATACAGGCCAGTTGATGGATATAAGAAAAGACAGGAACATCTCCACTGGGTACTAATACTGAATGGGGTACTGGAACGAACTCAGAATAATTTCTTCTTCATCTGTCTGCAGGTAGCATCGAGGTACTGTGGATGGATGATATGTTCCAAACTGAAGACAGACAACAGTTTTTGATACACTGAAGACATGGAAAGAAGACAAAAATATTAATGAAAATTGTTTTCAAATGATGCATGTAACCCCCCCCCCCAAATAAAAAAATACTTGGCTTTCATGGCTTGATATTGTACATACAGCAGAAGTCAACAATCAGATGCATGTGGAACGCATGTGTGGTGGCAACATGGTTTCATCCTACGGTCATGAATCTGTGTGCTGTGACCTAAGAATGTAAATGAAAGAACAGTAATCAGAAATGATTATAATTCACTCACTCACAGCAGTACCCCTCCCCAGAAAATGTTTAAATTTTAAAGTACCACATTTGATGGTAGCACATATGTATGGCATGTGAATGTGACCATGACCAACACACTGGTGAAGGGGAAACATTTATTACATATGATGATGATTCCCTACAAAGGAATAACACGATTGACTGCTTGCAACAAAAAAAAAAGAATCAATACAAATTAAATGGCAGTGTCTGTGAAAAAAACATGACAGTGACACATGCCATAACTTACTATTGTTGGTATGAATGCACACACATAGTGCAGCATGTTTCAATCATTGCAGCAGAAGAAGTTTCCAGAACATCAAATTATAGTTTAACCCATGGTCATGTGTGGCTATCATCATTTAGCAACACACTGTACATCAGCAGCTGCAGAATACAGCAGGACAACAGCAGCAGGTGCTAGCAAGTCATTTTTTCACTTGGGATACTTATGCAGAGTTCTTGCTATATTTTTTATTTATTTATTTATTAAACTCTAGGATTACAAGTACCTTTGAACAGAAGCTGCTCATTTAGGAAGGTTCCACGTCAGAGGATGGGGGTAACATACAACAATGGTAAACATGGTAACAGTCATAACATACAAATAAGAAGTACACAAATAGTTCAGTCAATCCATTACAGAAGAACAGCCACAATCTAGTTTCTAACAGAGTTCCTGGTGAAACAGTATACTTGGTAGGGAAAGTCAGTAAGAAGCCGGCAGACAGGTGCCGTTGTCAGACAAGGATGAAAAGAGCGAAGGGGACAGGGGCCAGTGGCCAACAAATGAGTGAGTCCAAGAAGGGGATGGGTGGGTGAGGGCGAAAGGCGAGAAGGAGGAGGCTGGTGCCAAGAAAGAGAGGCTTGCATGGCAGGTTACAGCTACAGCTAGGGTAGAGGGTGGTGACCATTGCTTAGGGGAGGCAGTCACAAAGAGAGGTAGAGGGGAAGAATAGCCACAGTTGCCTTTTAAAGTGGCTTAGCATTGCAACAGCAAGAGTCTCTTTGTTAAAGGTGTTGAACCACTGCGGAGCCCTGTGTATGAAAGATCTCTGACCCAGTGAGGTCCAGTGCCTGAGAATATGGAAAGTCTGGTATTGAGAACTGTGTGTTAACTGGGTGCTGCTGTTGGCAGTAAGGAGACTGCAACACCTGGTGGCATGAGCCCGAGAAGAGCTTTTTTGGCTATCAGACAGGTCTGGTATTGTATTCTACTAATGAGAGGTAGCCATCCAGTCTTGACGTAAAGGTCACAGGTGTGTGTTGGATGGTCAGCCCCCGTGAGAAGTCTACAGGCCTTGTTAGGTGTCACTGATATCCTCCTAAGGGCAGTGGGGAGGCCAAGCCATAGATGACTAGCCCGTAGTCGACAATGGAGGTAACAGAGCTGTGGATGGCCAGTCGTAGGGCTTCAGAGGTCATACAGTGTTTGTACTTGTGGAGCAGGCCAAGACGTATGTTGGTAGACTTAGCAACCATCCCAATGTGCTGTGAGTAGGAGAGTGAGCTGTCCAGGGTGATGCTGAGGTATTTGAACTCATGAACCTGTTCAAGTGTGGTCCCACCTTGATTTTTGATGGTAAGGGGTAGAGGTTTACATGCTACAAGCATTGCAGACAGACATGACCTTTGTCTTGCTATAATTCAAGACAAGTTTGTGGGAGCCAAACCATTTTCCACCAGTCTGAAATCATGTTGCAGTTGACTCTCAAGTAGATTAAAGTTCAAGTTGCTTAGAAAGGGACCGCATCATCTGCATAGTAAGTATCCTCTGTTGGCAGATGCCAGGGAGGTGGTTTAGGAAGAGAGAAAACATTAATGGGCCCAGTATAGACCCCTGAGGGACACCCAAGAGGACTGGTTTTTCAGCTGAGGAGACTCCAGAAATGTTAACACTTTGAACTCTCTCCCCAAGGTAGCTGGCAAACCAGGGCAGTAAATCCTTGGAAAGCCCAAGAGCTGTCAGTTGCCTGAGTAGGAGGGGGTGATTAATTGTATCAAAGGCCTTTGTCAGGTCAATGAATATGGCTCCCCCACAAAGTCCTTGGTCCAGGGCATCATGGATGTAGCCGGTAAATTCCAACAAAGCCGTGGTGGTATTATGCCCTTTATGGAAGCCATGCTGCACAGGGCACTGAATATTATGTTTTTCCAGGAACTCTACAAGCTGGTCAGAGACTATACGTTCAAGTGCTTTGGATAATAAGGGGAGAATGGAGATGGGCCTATAATTGGTGTGCAGTGACTTGTCTCCACTTTTATGCAAAGGTGTGATGGAAGCCTTTTTCCAGAGTAATGGGAATTGGCCATACCTTAGAGAGAGGTTGAAGATCATTGTCAGGGGTTCAAGGATCTCTTCTAGGACTAGTGAAAGCAGCTTCAAGTTGAATGAGTCACCACTATATCCAGTTTTGCTGATAACCTTGCAAATATAGGTTCTGGCAGAGTGCATTGGGATCCTTTTGAAGAAGAACTGCGGAGCTGGATGAGCTTGTGATGCTGTGGCAGAGATGGGGTTAGTGGTGGGAGCCTCAAAGAAATCAGGTTAGAGGACACTGTTTAGGTTGGAGAATGCATTGATGAATGTATTGGCAATGGTATCTAGGTCCAGCGTTGGAGTACCATCAATGTTGAGCATGGTGGGTGGAGACTTGATTTCTTTGACAGTGAGGTCCTTAAGGTTGGTCCAGAATTTTTTCCCATCTCCCACGAGTTGGAGAGTGCTTCTCTAAAGTATTTGCTTTTAGCCATCCGTATAGCATGGGTGCAGCTATTTTTTGCTTGCTTGTATTTTTGAATATCCGCTTGGGCAGCTGTGGCTCGAGCACAGTGCCAGAGGTGATCCCTCTGTTTGAGCCACGTGATAAGCTCAGTGTCAATCCATGGGTTAGTTCTACCTTTAACCTTCATTTTTTTTAATGGTGCATGGACATCATATGCCTCAGTGAATCGGCAGATAAACAGTTCTAGTGCTTTGTTTACGTCTTTGAGTGAGTCTATAATAGACCAATCTCATCTGCTTAGATGGGATTTTAGTAGTTGTAGGTGCCCCTTCTTGAGTACCCTGGTGTGTATTGTTTTAGGTGGGGGTTTAATGTAGTTATTAGCCCAGATGCAGATAACGGGTGAATGATCACTTAAGGAGTCAGGGAGTACAGACACCATAGATATTCTTTCAGGGTGGTTGGCCAGTATCCAGTCAATCAGGGTGAAAGTCCCTGTCCTGTAGTTACACCTGGTCAGAGAGGGGACTAGCTCTGTGAATTGTTGTGCTGTAACTGCATCCTTGTAGAAACAGGCCTCCAGTGCAAGCCAGTTGATGTTAAAGTCTCCCAGGATGATGGACTTGGAGTAATGGTGTAGACCCTTGAGACATTCCATGACATTATTGAAGCCATTAGCCAGGTCCTTTGGGGGGATGTAAACAAAGACTATAGTGAGGTTTTTGTTATGGGTACCAAGGAGAACTTTGATAGCATGGACCTGAGATGGTGATCCCGGTCTAGAAAGAGGGATGACATGTCCCATGAGAGTATCTGTCAGGTAGATGGTGCAGCCACCACCCCACTTACAGCCCCTGTTCTGCCTAAAAATCGTGTAGCCGGGAATGGCAACTGCACCGTCAGGGATCTTTGGATTTAGCCAGGTTTCAACAACAGAGAGGATGTCAGGATTGTATTGTTGAATCCAGGTTTGGAGGGTGTCAAGTTTACTTAGGAGGCTGTATATATTGATGGACACCAAGGTAAGAGACCCCGACTTCTGCTTCTGATGGTAGATAGTTGGTCCAGTTGGGCCTGAGTTAGGATGAATGTTTCTGGAGAGGAGAAGAAGCAGTAGAAGAAATCTCAAAAGGGAGGTATGAAGTATTTTGAGGGCTTGCTTGTTTGAAATCCATCTGTGTGCCTGGGTGTTCTGGTAATGGTACGAGCCTAGCTTATTACAGAGAGCTGTTAGTACATATATACTCCCAGGAAGCTATAACCTTGGTGCTTCAGAGTGGAGCTAGTGTGCCAAATTCTGGAGCTGAAAGCACTGAGTTATAAAACTGAACCCCAGTGGTCATTCCCAGTGTGTAGTGCAGAGCAGGTGCAGGTATTAGCTGGCCTTGGGAATGAGAGGTGGTAGTCATATGTTGGGTGGGGCAGTGCAGCACAGTCATCACTAAAAATAGCAGTGCTGGATGCAGGTTATAGGCAGCCATGTTGAGAAGAATGCGGGAGACACAGTTAGACTGAGAGGGCACTGTTTGACAAGAAAGTAGCGAATATCAGAACACTGGGGAAATCAGCAGAGACCAGTAGGATGGGTGAGGTGAAGAGTGCTGCTCCTGATAGGTGAAGCAGTGCAGGTAGGAAGGGCATCAGTCTATTTAAAGGAGGCCTGGGAGGGGGAGGCAGGGGTGGGACAAAAAAACAGGTCAGAGAGTCGACCCAAAAGGTAGAATTTGGCAGCAGTTCATGGGCGCACCTATGGATGAGTAGCAAGAGCTGAGCCGTCCAATTACAGACCAGTGGCAGCAGCGCTGCACCAATCATGAGGTAGCCACCGGGTATGGAGCTTCCAAAGAGTTAAGTGCTAGGACCTGCTTGTGGGATCTGTGTAGGAGTTCCAAGGAGGTGGGCAGTGTCTGCAGGACGAGTCGGCACAGCGGCCGTTGAGCGCCTCTTTTGACGATGGCGCAGAATTTTGGCCAGGGATCCTAGTGGGGCCAGAAAGAAGAAGCAGGTTAAATTAGGTCACAGGGAAGTAGGGAGGGGGGCTGGCGGCAGTCTGTCAGAGGGGGCAGAGGTGCTATAAAAAATTAAATAACAAAAGAGTGTAGATGCTTGGGGAGGGGCAGGAAGACAAAGGGAGTAGAAGGCAAGATTAATTAAAGGAAAGGAGTGGGGTAGTGAGTGGGGGAGGGGAGAGGTGTCGAGTTCTCAGATGGAAAAAAGTAAGATTGCAGGTGGAGAGAGGGGTCTGAGATCACTGGGAGATTACGGGCGGGTGCGTCGCAGAGTAGCAGCAGCTGTTCAGACTGCAGTAAGAGTGCTGGAGAAGTTTAGCAGTAGTGCAAGGGGACTAAAGTGGAGGGGGAGAAAGAGAGAGAAAGCGAGCAGGGAGAGATTCAGTGGATGGAATACATGAGCATTTCAGGCAAAAACATCAGCTTTACATACAGTTACCTAGAGAGACTAGCACTAATTGAAAACAATGCAGTTACAGTCTAAATACAGGCACCCTTTAAGCAGTGCATCATGAAATACTTGTGACTTTTCTGAACAGTTTCTCATGTGATTATTCTTCATCGGGACTTTCCATGAAATTAAAATAGTGGGACAACAGCAGCAGCAGCAAGCGTCAGCAGGCAATGGTCTCACTTGGGACACTATAACACATTTAGGGCCCTATTCTTCATCTAGACTTTTTATGAAATTAAAACAGCAGGACATTCTCAAGATGGGACAGTTTGGGGGGGGCATGGTAGGTGATAGAAACATAGAAACATAGAATTTGACGGCAGATAAGGACCGCTTGGCCCACCCAGTCTGCCCATTTCCCTACCTACTGGATAAGCTGCAGATCCTAGTTAACCAGCAGCCTACTTCTTTCTACCTCCACCCCCCCAGAATTGCCTTATGACTATCCCATGCATGCTTGAATTCCACCACTGATTTTGACTCCACAACCTCCTCCGGAAGGCCATTCCATGTATCCACAACCCTCTCTGTGAAAAAATACTTCCTTAAATTACCTCTGAGCAGCCCCCATCTTCAAATTGTGCCCTCTTGTTCTTGCACACTTCTTTTTTTGAAAGATGCTACCCTCTTGGACTTTGTTGATTCCTTGAGGTACTTGAAAGTTTCTATCATGTCCCCTCTCCTTCCTTTCCTCGAGGCTATATATTAAGCTCCTTAAGTCTCTCTTCATATGTCCTCCGTGCAGACCCTGCACCATTTTAGTTGCCCTCCTGGACAGCTTCCATCCTGTTTATGTCTTTGCAGATTGGGTCTCCAGAACTGCACACAGTACTCCAGATGGGGTCTCACCAGCTGTCTGTACAGAGGATAATAACTTCCTGTTTTCTACTGGTGATGCCTCTCCCTATGCATCCCAGTATCCCCCCAGCCCTCCTTGCTGCCTTCTCACATTGCTTGCCCACCTTTAGGTCATCTGATATGACTACCCCCAGGTCCCTTTCCATTTTTGTTGTTGTTAGTATCTCACCCCCCATTGTGTACTCTTCCCCTGGGTTTTTGTTTCCCAGGTGCATTACCTTGCACTTCTTAGCATTGAATCTAGCTGCCATACATTTGACCATTCCTCTAACCTTGCCAAGTCCCTTCTCATCCTTTCCACCCAACCTGTGCATCCAACTCTGTTGCAGATCTTAGTGTCATCTGCAAGAGACATACTTTTCCTTCAGTCCTTCTGCAATGTCACTTATAAAGACATTGAAGAGGACTAGTCCTATCTTGAACCCTCACGGTACCCGCTAGTAACCCTCCTTTCTTCTGAGTGGACTCCATTTACTATTACTCTCTGTGTCCTATTCTCCAGCAATTCTTTACCCAGGCTGTCATCTTGGGACCCACTCCCAGGCTGACTAACTTATATATTAATCTTTGTGTGGGACTGTGTCAAATGCCTTATAAAGTCTAGGTAGGCCATGTCCACAGCCCCTCCTGATCTACTACTTTGGTCACCCAGTCAAAGAAATCTATCAGATTCGTCTGGCATGACCTTCCGCTGTGAATCCATGCTGCCTAGGGTCTTGTGCCCTCTGGCCTCTAGATACTCGACAATTCTTTCCTTTAGAAGTGATTCCATCATTTTCCCTATCACTGAGGTTAAACTAACAGGTCTATAGTTTCCTGCTTCTGCCTTGCTCCCCACTTTTGTGAAGGGAATCACATCTGCCCTCCTCCAGTCCTCAGGTACCACCCCATCCTCCCATGATTTGTTAAAGAGGGTAGTCAGTGGTGTCACCTAGTTCTACCCTTAGTTCTTTTAGAATTCTGGGATGAACCCATCAGGCCCCATTGCTTTGTCCACCTTCAGTTTTAAAAGTTCTTTCAGAACCCTTTCTTCTGTAAATGGGCTGGTATCAACTTCTGTATCAGAGTGTTACTACTGTTTGTTTATGTACCTCCCCCTCTTCCTTTGTAAATACTGAGCAAAATATTTGTTTAGTATCTCTGCCTTTTCACATTCTCCCTCTGCCCACCCTCCCTCCCTTTATTAAGCCTAACTTATCCCTCCCTTGGTCTTCCTTTGCTCCCTGATGTACCTATAAAAGGTTTTATTCCCTTCTTAACTGAGTTGGCTATCTTTTCCTCAGTTTGGGCCTTTGCTGTTCTGACTGCCTTCCCAGCCTCCTTTGCTTTAACTGATACAGTTCTCTGTCCTGCTCCTGCCAAATTCCTTGTACTTCCTGAATGCTTTCTTTTTTCTCTTGAACCTTCCTGCCACTTCCTTTGAGAACCATAGTAGTTTCTTACATACATCTTGTTTGTTTGTTTGCTTCACAAAGGCTCGTTACCTCTGTGATGGCAGTTTTATTATTCCCAATTGTTCTTCCACCCTCCTTCCCACCCATTTGCTAGTGCATTCTCAGGCACTCACCCATTTTGTAAAGTCAGCCCTCCTAAAGTCCAGTACTTTTGTCTTTGTATGGCTTGACTCTATTGCTTGTTTATTGTGAACCATACTCGTGTTCGATGGTTGCTGGTTCCCAGATGGCTACCCACTTTCTACATCTGTGATCCCTCTCCATCTCCATTTGAGAGTATCAAGTCTAATATTGCTCCCTCTCGGTGGGCCCCAGTACTAGTTGTCTAAGGCATGCCCCTGTGGGCATCTAGAATAACTGCACTCTTCAAGTGGCAGCTGCAACTGCGCTCCAGTTAACATCTGGCATATTCAGGTCACCCATCAGCAATATCTCCCCTTTTTCTGCCATTCTAAGTATACTTCTATCATTTCCTTGTCCATTTCCTCCCCTGAGAGAAGTCTTATCTAACCCTGTGCGGATTGTGGTGCCATTGCCTGTCTCCAAATTTACCCACAGTGCTTCTTCTCCTCCTGTTTACCCTTTTGTTCTGTTGCTTTTATTCCTTCCCTTATGTAAAGAACTACTCCTCCCCTCTTTTACCCTCCCTGTCCCTCCTGTAGATAGTGTATCCTGGTATGTTTATGTCCCAGTCATGGTTTTTTGTGTACCATGTTTCTGTGACTGCCACGATATCCAGATGTTCCTCCTCCATCAAGGCCACTAATTCAGGAAGCTTGTTACCTAGACTACGGCATTGGTACTCATTGCTCTCCATTTTTGATGGCCTTACCTTCTGTTGCAGCATCCCCACTGACCGTTCTACCTTGGTCTTTTCTCATTTAGTACCCTGTTTTGTAGGGAGAGGCTGGGATTTTCTGATGCTTGTCAGTGCCTCCCCATTGACTAGTTTAAAAGCTTGTCAATGAAGCATTTAAACCGATTGCTCAAAGACTTGTTCCTTCCTGGACAGATGCAGACCATCCTGCCAGTATAGGCTGGTGTCCCTCCAGGTGGAACCCCAGTCTAATGAAGCCAAACCCCTTGCTCCGCACCATATTTTCAACCATTCATTAAACTGCATGGTGCATTACCCTCGCCTCCCCCATGCCTTTGACAGGCAGCACCTCTGAGAAGGATACTGTGTTTTCTACTTGTCTTAGGCCCCTCCCAACTCTGCAATGTCCTCCTGCACTGCTCTAACCTCATGATGAGTCAAGTCATTTGTCCTAGGTGGACAATTACGTCCAGCTCAGAATCCCTTGCAGCTGTTGTTGTGATCCTGAGGATCGCTTCCTGTCCTTCAAGCCATGGCACCAGGCAGGCACCCACTTCAGATTTCCCAGCTCCTCCCAGTTCTATCCCCTAATAATTGAGTCCCCCACCAGGGCTGCTTCCTTTCCTTGTGGTGTCCTCTGCCTCCTTCCTGTGGGCCTCCCTTGTGACAGTTGTCCTCAGCCTCCTTAGTCTCCTCTGCGGGTGTATCTATAGGGGAGCTATGCTCCCTCAGAATGGCGTATGGATTGTGGTGTGTAACATCTGACTGGGTGTGCCTCTGTTTCACCATCCTCATCCTCCCTGAGCCCACTGTGGTCCAACTGCTGTGCTTTCTTTGCAACCTCTGAGGTAGTGGTGGTAATGGTATTGTGATTATTGCAATGCTGCTTTAACCAATGAAAGGAAAAAAGTCATAATTGTAATCTAAATCACACCTCTCACAAACGTATCACACCAACATTATGCTTTCTGCAATAGAAAGGCAGTTTCTAAGAGTTCTTACTTACTTTCATTCATTTCTTAAATGTCATAGGGTCAGAAAAATTATAGACACTGTGCACTTTCACTAAAGGTGATACTAAGGTGATGCACCGCCCACTTCAATAAGTGTATTGCAGTGTGTGTTTCAGCACAGTGAATCCAAAGAAAATGAAAGCATGCAGCGTCCAAAAAAATGGTGACCACAGGAATTAAAAAAAATAAAATAAAGTAATAAGAAAATCATTTTTTTTATTGTGGAAACCATAATAGGGAGTGGAACATTAGGGGGAGCTAAGGATTTATAATTATGAGCATCAAGAAATCCTTGTTAATTTTCTGAACATTTTTCAGGGGATTATTATTCACATCTGCACACTAATAATGCATGCTGAATGATGTATAGTATAAGCTGGCAACATTCAGTAGATAGGAAATTATGGGAGGTGGGGGATGCCATGGTAGGCGAGGTGACTTTAGGTGACTTTAAGGTATTTTGATTGTAGTTATTGTGGGTATGTGTACTATGAAACTTTAACACAGTAAACAGTATCCAAAAAGTAATGCAGCCTGACGATGAAAGCATCAGTGCAAGAATGCAGCTACAATTTTCACCAATACTTCTTAATTCTATTTTACATTGCCACCTAATCTTATAACTTGTGTATAAGAACAATACCCATCTTTCAACTGTCTATGTATGTAGCACTACATTTTTTTCAGAATCAAAAGTAATAAACAGAACACTCATTTTAATCGGCCTTGCACCAGGTCTGGGTCAGTATTCTTACATGTTTTTGCACATCAACTATTTAAATTCAGTTCTGTTATAACTACAATGAGGTCGCATGCAGCAGACAGTGCTACATGACATAATGGAACAGTATCTGTTCAAAAACAGCTGGGAATACTGATGAAAAGCAGGTCACAGTAACATTACAACAAGCACTACTTTTATTATTTCTCATTTAAAAAAATGGAGTAATGCATAATAACAAATTGTGGAAAGAATTGCAGCATAAGTATACACAAGTTATTAGATAAGGGGCAATGTAAAACAGAATAAAAAATTATCGTCAAAATTGTAAACACATTCTTGCACTGATGCTTTAATTGTCATGCTGTCTTAATTTTTAGTTACTGTTTTAATATGTGACATACATTTTCATAGTATACACACCCACAACAACTACAATCAAAATACCATAAAGTCAATTACCATGACAATCAACCACCGACCATAATTTACTATATTATAAATGTTGCCAGATTACACTAATATCTTGCTACATCATTCAGCATGTGGTATTAGTATCCACAAGTGAAGAATAAATCCCCTGAAAAAATTTTCAGAAAAGTAACAAGTATTTTAGGAGCTATTACTTAATTTAGCTTATTTTTTACATGACCGAGGATCGTCAAAATGGCGGATGCTGCACGGTTTCATTACAGGTGAAACTGTAGTGCCACAACACACGCTGCAATAAAAGTGTCTTGAAAGGGGCATTTTGACACCACAATTTCAACTTAAATGAAAGCACACTGTGTCTGCAAAGTTGGCAACCACATGACTTATTAAATAAAGTAAGGAGTAAGAACCAAAACCTTTCTATTGTGGAAAGCAGAATGAGATAGTGGGAGCATTTGGGGAGGTGGGGAATCAGATTTAGCATTATGAGCATCAAGAAATACAGGATTAACAAAATAAATGAAATTAAGAAAATATTAATTGAACATAAATTACATACTTAGTCTGTAATAAAAAAATATTGCTTAAGAAAAAAGGAAAAGCAGAGAACAGTTTTTGGGGAGAGATTTTGTGAAATAATAATTGTTTACTGGGCCTGTGGGGGCTGGGGATAACCACCACTATTTATTCCTAACAAGCTGATTATCTCAGCATTCTGACCCTCGATCCTGTTCAGCTGCTGCACTGCACTCTCCACTTCATTTTTGATGGCTTCCACCTCAAACCACAGCACAGCCATGTCAGCTTGTGTGGCAGGCTGTTCTGAAGGTCGCACTCACGGGAAGTTGCAGGAGCCACCACTTCAGCTGCCCTGGTCATTCATCAGTAGTGCCGCACAGGCAGATGCTCTCCCTCTTTAGCACCTTCAGCTGCAGGAGTGGCTGGTACATTCTGCATCTTTGCTTCCCACTTGGCATGGTGGTGCCCTAAAAGGTACATTCGCTGACCACCTATGACCAAGTGGCCACCCTTGGGCCCCCGACATACAAGTATGTCACACAACTTGCATTCGCTACGGTCGGGTCACTGGGGAGGGAAATGAAAAATTACTAGATGGAAGAGCTGTGGGAAGGACCAGGCACAGGCAGTGGGGGGGGGCACCAGATAATGCTGCCTGCTGTGCTGCAGTTGCTGGAGGGGCAACAAGCTGCTGCTGCAGTGGTTCCTGCTGCTGCTGATATTCAGGCTACTGCTGTTCGAGTGCTGCAGGGCTGGCAGTGGCTTAAACACTCATCACCAATGAAAAAGCAGTAGCTGCTGTTGCTTCTTTGGGCATCACATGGCCACTTTCAACATTGTGCTGTGCCTGTGAGGGACCTCTTGAGATCAAAACAGGACCACGGTTCAGGCGAAATGGTTGCTCAAGGCCGCCATGTATTCAGGGTCCCCGCTGCTCACCACTTTGGCCTCCTCTCTCCATATTAACTAAAATTAAACGTAAATTAATAATAAATCCAAAAAATACCAGTAGAACTACTAGTACTAAAACTACGCTAACTAAAACTAGGTAACAAAAATAAACAACTTTTTTTAACTAAACTAAGCTTTCAAATCAACTCAAACTGACTACAAAACATAAACACAATCAAAAAGCTTTAAAGCACAAAAAACACTCAATACATAGACTTTATTGTCCACCAACACTGCTGAATAAACAGTTTCTTTTACAAGAGAAAGTGAAACTAGTTCACTGACTAATTGCCTAATTAACTGCCTGCCTGCATCATGTAATCTGCAGAGAGTCAGACTTGTGATCTGTGGACTGTTTCTTACCAGCTTCGCCTTCTCAAACTGTAACTCAAAGTGAACTCGAAGTGAACAACGAAAAGTCCATTAAAGGCAAATTTCGACCTTTTAATGGAAATTTTGCATAGCACTATGTAAATTCAAAGTTGCCCACTTTGAGTTCACTTCACAGGTGAATTTAAACTTCACTTCATCTCTAAGCAGCTCTGCCTGCAGCATCGCCCTTAGCATAGGTGGTATGTAAAATAATTCTGTCTCTGTGTGAAATAAAATCTGCCAGATAGTCATCAGGGCATCAGTGCCACTTTTTGCATACTGTCACATCATGTGGCATAAATAAAAAAAAAATCCTTCAAGGGAAAAAGTACTGTGTCAGAGAGGGTTAGGCCAGGCTGGGTTCCTGAGTCTGTGTGAGTAGCAGCAGTGCCTGCAGCATCACTCTTAATGTAGGTGTGTGTGAAATAAATTCTGTGTGTGTGTCCCCCCCTCAAGAAGTCAGTCTGTCATCAGGGAAGTACAGTCATAGGTATTTCAAATTTTCAGTGGCAGTTGTTTGTGGAAGCGCAGTTCCATCAAGTTTCTGGTGCTCTGAGAAGTGCTGCCAGTGCCTCGTTCATGACTAACATCATGTCACAATGAATCACATCCTTCACAGTGATTATGAATCACACCACTTCAACTTATTTTGGTGCAACCTTGTTTTTGTGTTTTTTAATTTTCAGTTTCATCATGAATCAGAACAGCCAGTTATCATGTCATGTCACTCATGAGCCTTTGGCCAGTACAATGCTTCTGTTAGTGTTCACATTCTGCAGGATGCACTACTAGCAGATGGACTCAAATCTTTGTCCTCACAAGCCAGCTGTATTTTATCCAGTTGATATAATCTCAGATCAAATATTGTAGCAGTTCATGGAAGTACAGCCTTAGGTACTTCAAATTTTCAATGGCAACTGTTTGTGGAAGCTAAGTTTCCATCCATTTTCTGAAGCACTGAGAAGCAGTGCCAGTGCCAAGTTCATGACTCATGTCATGTCACGACGAATCATGTTCATGGTCATCACATATCACACCATTTCAACTGTTCTTGGAGCAACTTTTTTTTTTTTAATCTTCAATTTCCTCATGAATCAGGACACCTAGTTATCATGTCACATCACTCACGAGCCTTGGTCCAGTACTTTGCTTCTTTTATTGTTCATGTTCTACAGGATGCCCTAACTGTTGTGTTCCATCATCAGGAATCAGGACACTCAGTTATCATGTCATGTCACTCACAAGCCTTGGTCCAGTACTTTGCTTCTTTTAGTGTTCACATTCTGCAGAATGCCCTAACTGTTGTGTTCCATACCGAAAGCAATTGCTGAACATAATTGGTGACATATATTACAAACACATTGTCCCCTTCTACAAAAGTCAGACTCAGGAGACTGATTTAAAAAATAGAGAACTGGGACTTTATTTATTTATTTATTCCCGTTTCAGATTAACACCTTTGAGCCAGGAAGCTTTTTTACAAAGGTTCCAATTCAAGGTTTAAAATGGACAAGACATCTGGTTACATACATGTAAGTCAAAAAATGGTGGTCAAACATTTTGCTGAAAAATGTAAACAGTTACAAAAGTGCAGGTTTAATACAGGTCTTAGAGGACAGGGAAATGAGGGTGGGGAGGGGGGAAGGTGGTAAAAGATATGGAGGATTTCTTTAGGAGGGTGCAGAGCAGCAGAGGGAAAGCAGCATGAGAAGGCTTTGTCAAGGGAGAGGTGGGAGTGGGAGCGGAGGAAATATTGAGGTAGGGAGTAAGGGTGGATCTGATTAAGAAGTGCTAGGTGGTAGTGGATTAGCTGCCTGTGTGGCATTGTCAGTGGAACCTTGGGGGACCTGGTGGAGGGGTAAATGGGTAGAAGAAGGGAGTGGAAGAAAGGGATTAGGGAGTGTGGAGGCACAGGGGACGGGAGTGAGTCAGAGTGTTTCATGAGGGGTAGGCACACTGAGATTCCCCCATTAGGAGGAGGTGGAGTTCTCTTTTAAAGAGTCCTAATTTCTCACAGTTAAAGAGGGAGGCAAGGAAGTCATTAAGGTACTGAGGCCTGCAGTAGGATAGCGCTTGCTGGGCAAACAAGGTTCATCGAAAAAGGACGTGTAGCACACATTTGGCAGCACTTCTCGTAGATTTAGCAGATAGATTCCACTGGAAAACGTCTACTGTGGATGCAGAGAAATGGCCAAGTATGCAGTTTTTACTAATTAGACAGGCTTGATATTTTGCCCTCAGGTGAAGACGTAGCCAACCTGTTTCTGGGTAAAGGGTACAAGTGTGGGTCAGATGCTCAGCGACTTGCCTACCATTGGAAAATATCATCATTATGCTGGGGTGGGTGGGAGGTGCAGCCTGTACATGACATGATTGTACTGGTAACAACTGTGGAAGACAAGTGCCTGATCTCACACACAGTCACTTTCTCATTCTGAGGAGATCATTTAGCTAAATGTGCCTTAACCAGATTGATTAAAATTTAAAAATGTTGCTTAGCTGTTTTTCGCCCTGAGGCTGATAGTAGTGGTAGTAGCAATAGTGAAATGGTGACTTTCGAACTGCTTGGTGCTCTATCTTTTTTTTTGCCATGTTGCTTCACATCATGTTCCATACTGAGAGCCATTGCTAAACAAAAGTGGTGCCAGGCATATTCCTTTCTACAAAAAGTTAGACTCAGGATACTGGTTAAAAACAAACAGAGATCTGGGACTTGCCTGCCTTTGAGCCAAATCATCGCCATCCTCCAGTAGGTACATCCACAGTCACATTATTCACTCCTCATCTCATTTCACTACTCATGCTGTTTAGTACTACTAAACAGTGATTTAATTGCTTTTTTCTATAGATATGTTGATTATAAGCTGTTTAAAATGATTTTTTTCACATACAGTTACCATTAAAACCATAAAGGTTATAAAAGGCAAAGATAAGGTTCAAATAAGCATTGAAACCTTTTTTTGCTTATCAAAACCTTTCAGAACATCAGAACCTTTAGAGGTTCACCCATATCATTCCCTACTTACTACTATAAATAGCTAAGAAAAAGGTAAACACCTAAGAAACATTTGCTAATTTAACTAGAGGTGTGGTACATACTGTTTAGATCAATTATCATAACAATTCTAGAAAATACCAGCAATTCTGCTGCTTCCCCCACCAGATGGCTTTCTGCATCTGTGTATCCTATACTCTTTTTTTTTGTTTCTGTATGAAGCTGCAGCACTATTTATTTATTTATTTATTTATTTATATATGTTTTTGGTAACCGGGTAAGCAAACTTATCCAAAGGACCATTTTCAGTTGCAACCCGGGCCATGCAGTGGCATAAACAATAAGTAGAAGTTACAATACAGTGGGCATACATAATACAGTGAGTACAGTGGAAGGAGAAACAGTGATACACAACATCAAAACATAAGTATGGGTTAAGGACATAAAAAGGAAACAAGTTAATAAACAATTGGTGATGCATCAATGCTTGTAGCGAGACCCAGGACATACACTTACAGCAATCAAGGCTTGATAAACCAGTCAAGAGTTCACAATACAGTGCACAAGGTATTACACTACAGCAATCAACATTATCAGATTTTCACAATTGAGTCTAGAACATGTCTATTGTTTATTTTGTTTATTTCAACACTGGTACCAGCAAAACTGCCCAACTAATTAGGGAAGGGAGTATGTTCCAGGCAACAGAGTGAAAACAGAGGGGACAGGACAGAAAAGATGCACAAGAGACACTGTCTGGCCAGAGCAGGGGTGAAACAAAGGACACATGATAGAGAAAAGACTCCACTGCCTGAAACAGGGAAAAAAGGGGTGGGCTCAACCTCTCTCTCTCTCTCTCACTTCTGTATTTCTAATTGCTTAAACAGTGATAGGAAACATCAGGTCTATCACAAGTAGACCTGGGATTACATCCCAAATTCAAGTCCCACATCGAAGGGGAATGAGTACCACTTCCTCTGCTTCCGCTACACCTTCATTAGTGGGTGCAAGAGTGGAATAGACATCATGGGCCAGATTTTCGAATTGGTAGGAATGCCACAAGCCCCAGTGTACTGACCATATGGTGCACAGAGCTTGAGGCATTCTCCTAATGGCAATCGGGATTTTCTATTCATTGCACTGACTGCCGCTCCTTAGACCACATGTATGTGGTCTAGACTGCATCACTCCTTGGGGCCTCTAATACGGAGTTGGAGTCAGATCTTTGGTGCAAGCTGCCGTAAATCATGGAAAGTGTTGCAAGTATGCCTGGGAATGGAAAATCAGGTCTAGTTGCAGAAATGTGGTGTCGCTCACCGGCAAAACCTAAGACAAATGGTGCAGGGTAGGACGCAAACCCTGCACTACGGTTTGAAAATCCTACTCGATGGGTCAACAGTGCAAAATCAGCAATGTACTGCAGGGAAGAGTGCAACTAAATGGCATTATGAACTGTCCATCAAAAATGGAGGAAGCTGATTTGCTGAGAGTTCTTTGAAGCCATGATGATATTAGACTACATACTCACGACTTCAAAAACCCTCAAACCACCAGGCTCTTCATTAACCCCAAAACACATCCACTTCTGTTTGTTCAGTTTCCAAACAAACACCGCTGTGACCCTGTTTGTAGCAACAAATGTATTTTTGGCAGCCTCACTTAGACTGCCTAAATTTACTACCACAACGCAATCTGCTACTTTTTTTAAACGAAGTGCTGCTGCATTATAACTCAAAGTGGCACACTGCAGATTCCTCCATGATTGTTCCTATCTCTCAAAGGAAAGCATGTGCTCATTTCAAAATGGCAGTGCTTGCTACTCTTACTGAATTCCTTATTTTGGTCCCACTACTTCCAAATGTATCCAAACAAAAAAAATATTAAAAGCAATTATTCTGATATCGTTAGACTTGATAATGTGAAGAGGCACGATCCAGAGACAAGGACACCACAGTACACATCTGAGATGAGGGAGGGGAGAGAGTTTACACTAGCACAGGAGCACAGGAACCCCACCTGTTCTATTAGCTCCAAGGGAAACAGCACCACCTGCTGACCACAGCCCTGAAAGGTCTATTTTCTTAAGTAGTACTGCTATACTACCCAAAAAAACTCATTTCTAAAATGTTTTAGCTGTTTTCTTTTATTTGTTTTATTGATATAGTCACTCTAGTTCATAATAGCAATAATGTACTCTAGGGTGTGGTATATCATAGGATATTGTCACTTCTTGGGTGTTAGATGCACTCAGCCTATGGCCCATGCCCAACCACCTGAGGCATGATGCTGTCCCATGATATACCACACAATGTCATGCATTATTGCTTAAATTAAGCCCTTCTGTCATGCAGGAATTTGTGGGAAGTCTTTTACTGCACTGCATTTTGGGGTAACACAACTGTATGTTCATTAAAGGCATGTCCTTTAAACAAACATTATCTATTTACTAAGTTGGCAAGATATGATCATTTCTATATCTAGCAAACTAAACCAAGAATTGATACACTTTGTCAGCTATATGATCTATTAATGAGTTGGACTGGTGAAGTCAGTGGGCATTCACATAATGAGACTTTTAGAGCTAGATGATGATAATGCAGATACTGTAAGTAAATCTGTCATTGGTCTGGCATGGCCTGCTTGTCCTGTACACTTGACAAGGGTCTGATTCTTGGTAAGGAGACCAAATAGTCCACAATGATTCAGATCCACAACTTCCAATCTGTGTGAAATTCTTGCACACAGCCAAGTTCTGATCTAATGTCAATGTAATGTATTTTTTAACCAGTAGTGTATTTTTTTGTAACCAGTAGTTTCCAGTGGCAGTGTAGTTTGGTGCTTCACATCTGAATAGATGAGGCTTCAGTTAAAATTCAGCTGCTTCTTTTTTGTACACATCACATTTAAACAGAATTACTGTACACTGAAATGTGTTATATTCTTGCTAGACATGCTTCCAGTTAACATGAAGCATTCTCAGCTGTAGTGATGTACTGACATTTCTTGTAGAATTTAATCATCAAACTTGGGTATTGGATTTTTCAGATATTGCAGGCATTTCATATACCAGTAAACCAAATCTCAGTACCAGGAAAACTGATGCAAGCAATTCTCAGAAATAGGATTGTTGATAATCTAAAAAAAATGTGACATAGTTTCAGAGTCCCAATATGTATTTAGCAACGAGAAACTGTGCTTGACATACGATTTCTTTCCTGAGAGTAAGAAACTAAAACGTTTAATGAGGGGAAGCTGTAGATACAGCATAATATTTCATTAACAAAGATGATTAACAATATTATTTCTGAGAATCGCTTCCACCAGTTTTCTTGGTACTGACTTTAAACTTACTGGGCTGCTGTATAACTGCCTAGTTGTGATGCAGAACTTTTTTTTTTAATAAATATGGGACTACATGGGCATCCCTCCAGTCATTAGGTACCCAGCCATTCTTTATCGACTCACTGAATATTAGTGCAAGAGATGTTACTAATCTGTGGGCAAAATTGTTCAGAATATTTGCCAGAAACCCATTTTCCAGGAACTTTGTTAACCTTAATTCCATTAAAACATGTTTGAAAATCTAAACACAAGTTAAATTGTTCTAAGTGAATAACATGTCAGTGACAAGTCAGGTGCTTGTTGGGAAACAGTCTATAATTTGTTTTTGCTTGTGTGTGTATATGTATGTATAAAATCTGCAAGCCAGTCACCAGTGCCACTTCTTGCATACTGTCTATGTGACCCACCCCCAAGAAACCAATGATCTGTCATCTTCCTTCCTGTGCTCTCTCAATGAGGTATAGGCTTTGGCTCAGTGTGCAGTATATTCCATCACATCACATGGAAAAAATAACAAAATAAAATCCTTAAATGGAAAGTACTGTGTCAGAGAGGGTTAGGCCAGGCAGGGTCTCTGATTCTCTGTTGGCATCAGCAGTACCTGCACCATCAGCCCATAACCTATGTGGTGTGTGAAATACATTCTGTGTGTGTGAAATCAAAAATCTGCCAGCCAGTCACCAGTGTCACTTCTTGCATACTGTCTGGGTGACCCCCCCCCCCCAGAAGCCAGTGATCTGTCATCTTCCTCCCTGTGCTCAATCTGTGGGGTTTAATCTTTGGCTCAGTGGGCAGGGCATTCCATCCCATCACATGGAATAAATTAAAAAAAAAATCCTTGAAGGGAAAAAGTACTGTGTCAGAGAGGGTTAGGTCAAGCAGGGTCCCTGAATCTGTGTGGGTAGCAGCAGTGCATGCAGCATCTTCCTTAGCATAGGTAGTGTGTGAAATAATTCTGTTTGTGTGTGTGTGAAATAAAATCTTCCAGATAGTCAACAGTGCACCACTACCACTTCTTGCATATTGTCTGTGTGACTCCCACCAAGAAGTCAGTCATCTGCCTCCCTATGCTCACGCAGTGGGGTATAAGCTTTGGCTCAGTGGGCAGAGCATTCCATCACATCACGTGGAATAAATAAAAAAACTAAAAATCCTTGAAGGGAAAGTACTGTGCCAGAGAGGGTAAGGTCAGGCAGTGTCCCTGAATCTGTGTGGATAGAAGCAGTAGTGGTGGGCGAAGTGCCTAAAATTCACTACGCATAGTATTTCATGTAGAACACAAATTTCTTGTAATATTCCGCAGACCAAAGGAATAACTTTGCATCTCAGCATAACGCGAAGTTCTCATTGTCTCAATGGACTTCACGCTCCTCTGCCTTTTTATTTTGTTTTTGCTCTTTAAGGCAAATTTTGCAGTGATTTATTTGGATGTAAGTTCACATGGACTCTGTATTGTCTTGCACAACCTCAGTTCAGCATAGTGTGCATAGCATAAAGCAGGAGACAGTTTGCTCTCACATCTTTGAAAATCAAACCATGAAAAACCTTTAAAAAAGCGTTTTTGTGACAAAATTTTGTGTCAAAATTTAGTACATTGTATTACACTCGTGTGTGTTTATATCATCGAGCGTTTATTGATTTTGTGTGAATATTGAATGTTAATTTAGTACATTCAGTCTCTGTACTGACAGACACTGTAGAAGTGTGCTTTGGGGGAAGGGCGTATCTGTGGTGAAGGGAGATTCACAGTGAGAAAGACAGTCTTTCCAACTGTTGCTGGCTAGTGTTTTAGTATTTTTGTGCTCAGGTACACACAGTGATACTTCTAGCATGTTTTTATCAGTTTTTGTTGTTTGTTGTGCTGCTTTGCATTTTTTCAGTCTGTTTAAAAGACTGTGTTGTAGTTTACTGAACTGCTAAAGTTTCTGTGCATTACCTTTAGTCTGTGTGCATGCCATCAAGTCAGATGCATTTTATTGTGCCACCATAATAGCAGTACTCTTAATTTCTTAGCCTGTCTGCGGAATGTTTTCCTGCTTCTATCTCACTACTGCTGTAAATTCCCCAACCCCCCCACACACACAAAATAAGGTATTGCTGTTCCACTTTTGGATTTCTAAAGATTGGTTAAGGTCTTGTTGTTCCTGTGTGGCTAGCCGGCTACATCTCTTTAGTGCTCAATTTCCATCTGGAAGTCACTGTTGTTGTTTTTTGGCTTCACGACCACCAAAAACTGAATAAATATAACATTGCTGTTAACTGTCTGTGTTCAGTCTGCTGAAATTGTTGTCACTGTACCACTATCGTGTGTTTCCCATAGTACCATGATTGAATACTGTCTCTCACTGCATATTATAGCATTTAACCAAAAGAAAAAGACATAATAAAGAAATGTACCTATTGCAGTATTTTGTTAATTGTACTGTCTTGTGAATTCTCTTGAATTAGTTAGCAACCCACAAAATCAGAAAAATCACTTTTTGCAATAAACATGTTTCTTTTCTTGGTGACTCTGTGTAATCTAAAAAACTGGCCACAAAGAGACAGTCAGGCAAAGGTGTTCTGACTGTGATGTATAAGCCACATAAGTCAGTGGAGTATAAGCTTTGGTTCTGTGGGCAGGGCATTCTGTCACATTATGTGGAATAAACAATAAAAGAAAAAATCTTTGAAGGGGAAAAATTACTGTGTCAGAGAGGGTTAGGGCCAGGCAAGGTCCCTGAATCTGTGTGGGTAGAAGCAGTGCTTGCAGCATCACCCTTAGCATAGGTGGTGTGTGAAATAAATTCTCTGTGTGTGTCTGAAATAAAATCTGCCAGCCAGTCATCAGGTAACAGCAAAAAGCCATGTAGTTAAAAGTTGTGATTTAACAGTGGAGGTTTACTACAGGCATGAGGAGGGTGACTTTGAATGTTCCTGTAGTGGTCAGAGTTCCAATGGTGGTGCTCTGAGAAGCGCTGCCAGTGCCAAGTTCATGACTCACGTCACACTCATGTAATCATGGTGAATCACGTTCTTCATGGTCATCATGATCAGGAATCACACCACTTCAATTTTTTTTGGTCCAACACTGTTAATTTTTTTAATATTCGGTTTCATCACGAATCAGGAGGACACTCAGTTATCACGTCATGTCACTCAAGATCCTTGATCTAGTACAATGCTTCTGTTAGTGTTCATGTTCTATAGGATGTCCTACTAGCAGATGGACCAGAATCTTTGCCCCCACAAAAAGCCAGCTCTATTTAATCCAGTAGATATGATCTCAGCACAAACATTGTACAGTTCAGGGAAGTGCAGCCAAAGGTATTTCAGATTTTCAATGGCAACTGTTTGTGGAAGCTCAGTTCCATCCAGTTTCTGGTGCTCTGAGATGTGCTGCCAGTTCCAAGTTCATGATTCATGTCATGTCATGATCACGACTCATGAGACGAATCATGTTCTTCATCTTCACGATCACGAATCACACCACTTCAACTTTTTTGGTGCAACCGTGTTTTTTTTTTTGTTACTCTTTGGTTTCATCACGAATCAGGATACCCAGTTATCATGTCATGTCACTCAAGATCTTTGGTCCAGTATGATGCCTCTGTTAGTGTTCACATTCTGTAGGATGCCCTACTAGTGGATGGATTCAAATCTTTGTCCTCACAAGATGGCTCTATTTAATCCAGTAGATATAATCTCAGCACAGATATTGTACAGTTCAGGGAAGTGCAGCCGTAGGTATTTCAAATATTCAGTGGCAACTCTTTGTGGAAGTTCAATTCCATCCAGTTCTTGGTGCTCTGAGAAGCACTGCCAGTCCCATGTTCATCATGACTCATGTCATGGCCCATGAGATGAATCACATTCTTCATGGTCATCTTCATGATCAAGAATCACACCACTTCAACTTTTTTTGGTGTAACATACCAAGTAGGACAATCACATCTCATTTGTACCCAGTCACAATGATGGTGGTGCTGAATAATGTGGGCAAAGCACACCATCCAGTTGGCAGCATCAAATGATGTACCACTGAAGTTGCTGATTCAATCATAGAAAAATAATTTCCAAATGGGTACAACTCCAGCATTGAGGATTGTGAGGGCTGTTTTCCTTTTTTCCCCATTTCCCTTGTTTTCCACAGGTGTAAAGTATTTAACAGTGGTGACATACAGGCCAGATGATGGCTATAACAAAAGACAGACCACTGGATACTGATACTGAATGGAGTACTGGAATGAACTCAGAATAATTTCTTCTTCATCTGTTTGCAGGTAGCATTGAGGTACTGTGGATAGGTGGTATGTTCCAATCTGAAGACAGACAACAGTTTTGATACACTAAAGACCTGGAAAGAAGTCAAAATTATTAATGAAAATTGTTTTCCAATAATGCATGCAACCCCCTCCCAAAAAAAAAAATACTTAGATTTCATGGCTTTACATTGTATGTACAGCAGAAGTCAAGAACTAGACGCATGTGGAACACTAGTGCGGCGGCAACATGGTTTCATTACGACGGTAGTGAATCTGTGTGCTGTGACCTGAGAATGTAAATGAAAAGAACAGTAATGAGAAATGCTTATAATTCACTCACTCACAGAAGTCCCTCCCCCCCAAAAAATGTTTACATTTTAAAGTACCACATTAGATGGCGGCACATATGTATGGCGTGTGAGTGTGACCATGGCCAACACACTGGTGAAAGGGAAACATTCATTATGTATGATGATGTTTCCCTGCAAAGGAACAATGCGATGGACTGCTTACAACAAAAAACAAGATTCAATACAAATTAAATGGCAGTGTCTGAAAAAACGTGACAGTGACACGCACAATAACTTACCATTGTTAGTATGAATACACACACACACACATAAGGCAGCATGTTTCAGTCAGCGCAGCAGAAGAATTTTCCAGAACAACAAATTATAGTTCAACACATGATCATGTGTGGCTATCATCATTTAGCACCACACTGTACATCAGTAGCAGCAGAATACGGCAAGACAACTGCAATAGGTGCTAGCAAGCCATTTTTCACTTGGTACACTTACGCCAAGTTCTGGCTATAGGTACATGCTTTAAGCAGTGTGTCAAGAAATACTTGTGACTTTTTTGAACAATTTCTTAAGTGATTATTCTTTATCGGGACTTTTCATGAAATTAAAATAGGGGACAACAGTAGCAGCAGCAGACGTCAGCAGGCAATGCTCTCACTTGGGACACTGTGACACATTTAAGACCTTATTCTTCATCTGGTCTTTTTATGATGTTAAAACAGTGGGAAAACAGCAGCAGGAGCAACTGGCATCAGCAGCAATGGTCTCACTTGGGACACTGTGACACATTTCTAGCCTTATTCTTCATCTGGACTTTTTATGAAATTAAAACAGCGGGACAACAGCAGCAACTGGCGTCAGCAGGCAATGGTCTCACTGGGAACACTGTGACACATTTTAGGCCTTATTCTTCATCTGGATTTTTTATGAAATTAAAACAGCAGGACATTCTCAAGATAGGACATTTGGGGGGAATGGTAGGTGATTTAATGGTATTGTGATTATTGTAATGCTGCTTTAACCAAATGAAAGGAAAAAAGTCATAATTGTAATCTAAATCACACCTCTCACAAATGCATCACACCAACATTGTGCTTTCTGCAATAGAAAGGCAGTTTCTAAGAGTTCTTACTTACTTTCATTTATTTTTTAAATGTCATAAGGTCAGCAAAATTGTGGACACTGCACGCTTTCACTACAGGTGATACTAAGGTGATGCACCTTCCACTTCTATTAAAGTGTATTGCAGCATGCATTTCAGCACAGTGAATTCAAAGGAAATGAAAGCATGCAGCATCCAAAAAGTTGGTGGCCACAGTAATTTAAAAAAAAAGAAACAGAGAAAGTAATAATAAAAAAAAAATTTCTATTGTGGAAACCATAATGGGGTGGAACATTAGGGGGAGCTGGAGATTTATAATTATGTGCATCAAGAAATCCTTGTTAATATAATGAACATTTTTTCAGGGGATTATTATTCACAACTGGGCACTAATACTGCATGCTAAATTATGTATACTATAAGCTGGCAACATTCAGTAGATAGGAAATTATGGGGGGTGGGGGGATGTCATGGTAGGTAAGGTGACTTTAGGTGACTTTAATGTATTTTGATTGTAGTTGTTGTGGGTATGTATACTACAAAACTTTAACATAGTAAACAGTGTCCAAAAAGTAATGCAGCCTGACGATGAAAGCATCAGTGCAAGAACGCGGCTACAATTTTCACCAATACTTCTTAATTCTATTTTAAATTACCACCTATTCTAATGATTTGTGCATACGAATGATACCCTTCTTTAAAAAATTTAAGCATGCAGCACTACATTGCTTTCAGAATAGGAAGTAATAAACAGAGCACTCATTTTAATTGGCCTTGCACCAGGTCTGGATTAGAATTCTCACATGTTTTTGGACATCAACTATTTAAATTCAGTTCTGTTATAACTACAATGAAGTCGCATGCAGCAGACAGTGCTACATGACATAATGGAACAGTATTTGTTCAAAAACAGCTGGGAATACTGATGAAAACCAGGTCCCAGTAACATTACAATGAGCACTACTTTTATTATTTCTCATTTAAAAAAATGGAGTAATGCGGAATAATATAAATTGTGGAAAGAATTGTAGTGTACGTATACACAAGTTATTAGATAAGGGACAATGTAAAACAGAATAAAACATTATCGGTCAAAATTGTAAACGCATTCTTGCACTGATGCTTTAATTGTCATGCTGTCTTAATTTTTGGTTACTGTTTAATGTGTTACATACATTTACATAGTATACATACCCCCAACAACTACAATCAAAATACCATAAAATCACTTACCATGACAATCAACCACCGACCATAATTTACTCTATTATGAATGTAGCCGGATTACACTGACATCTTGCTACATCATTCAGCATGTGGTATTAGTGTCCACATGTGAAGAATAATCCCCTGAAAAAATGTTCAGAAAAGTAACAAGTATTTTAGGAGTTGTTACTTAATTTAGTTTATTTTTTACATAACCGAGGGTCAGCAAAATGCTGTGTGCTTTCATTACAGGTGAAACTGTAGTGCGGCAACGCAAGCTGCAATAAAAGTGTGTTGAAGCAGGCATTTTGGCACCACAATTCAAAATGAATTGAAAGCACGCAGTGTTTGCAAAGTTGGCGACCACATGACTTATTAAATAAAATAAAGTAATTAGTAAGAACCAAAAACTTTCTATTGTGGAAAGCAGAATGGTGTGGGGGAGCATTTGGGGGAGATGGGAAATTGAATTTAGAATTATGAGCATCAAGAAATACAGGATTAACAAAATCGACATAATGAAGAAAATATTAATTCAACAAAAAGTACATACTTAGTCTGTAATAAAAAAAAATATTGCTCAAGAAAAAAAGGAAAAACAGAGGACAGGATTTTGGGGGGAGATTTTGTGAAATAATAATTGTTTTCTTGGCCTGTGGGGGCTGGGGCTGACCACCACTAATTGTTCTTAACAAGCTGATTATCTCAGCATTCTGACCCTCAATCCTGTTATGCTGCTGCACTGCACCCTCCACTTCATTTCTGATGGCTTCCACCTCAAACCACAGTACAGCCAGGTCAGCTTGTGTGGTAGGCTGCTCTGAGGGTTGCACTTGAGGGCAACTATATGAGCCACCACTTCTGACACCCTGGCTGTTAAGTCCCAACAATACCGCCACGGCAGATGCTATCCCTCTTCAGCAGTTTCAGCTGCAGGGTGGCTGGTACCTCCTGCAGCTTTGCTTCCCACTTGGCATGGTGGTGTCCTAAAAGGTGCATTCACTGACCTCCCATGCCCAAGTGGCCACCCTTGTGCCACTGGTGTACAAGTATGTCACATAACTTGCACTTCACTACCATCAGGTTGCCAGGGAGGCTGATGAAAAATTGCCAGATGGGAGAGTTGCGGGAAGAACCAGGCACAGGCAGTGGGGGGGGGGCACCAGATAATGCCACCTGCTGTGTTGCAGTTGCTGGACAGGCAACAAGCTGCTGCAGTGATTCCTGCTGCTGCTGATCTTCAGGCTGCTGCTGTGGTTGCTGCTGCTGATGATCTTCAGGCTGCTGCTGTGGTTGCTGCTGCTGCTGTGGTTGCTGCTGCTGCAGTGGTTCCTGCTGCTGTTGATCTTCAGACTGCTGCTGTGGTTGCTGCTGCTGCAGTGGTTCCTACTGCTGCTGATCTTCAGGCTGCTGCTGTGTTTGCTGCTGCTGCAGTGGTTCCTGCTGCTGCTGATCTTCAGGCTGCTGCTGTGGTTGCTGCTGCTGCAGTGGTTCCTACTGCTGCTGATCTTCAGGCTGCTGCTGTGGTTGCTGCTGCTGCAGTGGTTCCTGCTGCTGCTGATCTTCAGGCTGCTGCTGTGGTTGCTGCTGCTGCAGTGGTTGCTGCTGCTGCAGTGGTTCCTACTGCTGCTGATCTTCAGGCTGCTGCTGTGGTTGCTGCTGCTGCAGTGGTTCCTGCTGCTGCTGATCTTCAGGCTGCCGCTGTGGTTGCTGCTGATGATGATCTTCAGGCTGCTGCTGTGGTTGCTGCTGCTGCAGTGGTTGCTGCTGCTGCAGTGGCTCCTACTGCTGCTGATCTTCAGGCTGCTGCTGTGGTTGCTGCTGCTGCAGTGGTTGCTGCTGCTGCAGTGGTTCCTGCTGCTGCTGATCTTCAGGCTGCTGCTGTGGTTGCTGCTGCTGCAGTGGTTGCTGCTGCTGCAGTAGTTCCTACTGCTGCTGATCTTCAGGCTGCTGCTGTGGTTGCTGCTGCTGCAGTGGTTCCTGCTGCTGCTGATCTTCAGGCTGCTGCTGTGGTTGCTGCTGCTGCTGTGGTTGATGCTGCTGCTGTGGTTCCTACTGCTGCTGATCTTCAGTCTGCTGCTGTGGTTGCTGCTGCTGTGGTTGCTGCTGCTGATGATCTTCAGGCTGCTGCTGTGGTTGCTGCTGCTGCTGATCTTCAGGCTGCTGCTGTGGTTGCTGCTGCTGCAGTGGTTCCTACTGCTGCTGATCTTCAGGCTGCTGCTGTGGTTGCTGCTGCTGCAGTGGTTCCTGCTGCTGATGATCTTCAGGCTGCTGCTGTGGTTGATGCTGCTGCAGTGGTTCCTACTGCTGCTGATCTTCAGGCTGCTGCTGTGGTTGCTGCTGCTGCTGCTGATCTTCAGGCTGCTGCTGTGGTTGCTGCTGCTGCAGTGGTTCCTGCTGCTGCTGATCTTCAGGCTGCAGCTGTGGTTGCTGCTGCTGCAGTGGTTCCTGCTGCTGTTGATCTTCAGGCTGCTGCAGTGGTTCCTACTGCTGCTGCTGCTGATCTGCAGGCTGCTGCTGTGGTTGCTGCTGCTGCTCTGGTTGCTGCTGCTGCAGTGGTTCCTGCTGCTGCTGATCTTCAGGCTGCTGTTGTGGTTGCTGCTGCTGCAGTGGTTCCTACTGCTGCTGATCTTCAGGCTGCTGCTGTGGTCGCTGCTGCTGCTGTTCTTCAGGCTGCTGCTGTTCCAGTGCTGCAGGGCTGGCAGTGGCTGAAACACTGACCACCAACGAAGAAGCAGTAGCTGCTTTTGCTGCTTCGGGCACCGCATGACCACTTTCAACATTATGCTGTGCCTGTGAAGGACCACTTGAGGTCAAAACAGGACCACAGTTCAGGTGAAATGGTCACCCCAGGCCACTGCACTTTAGGGTCCCACTGCTCACCACTTTGGCCACCTATCTCCATATTAACTAAAAAAAAAATATATAATTAAAACAAAAAAATACTAGTAGAACTACTAGTACTAAAACTACACTAAACAACTGATTTTTTAACTAAACTAAGCATTCAAATCAATTCAAACTGCCTGCAAAGCTTAAACACAATCAAAAAACTTTAAAGCACAAAACACTCTCAATATGTGGACTTTGCTGCAAAAAAGCACACTGTCCACCAACACTGCTGTCTAAACAGCTCCTTCTGCAAGAGAAAGTGAATCTAGTTCACTGACTTCCTGCCTCATTAACTACCTGCATCATGTGACCTGCAGACAGTCAGACATGTGATCTGTGGGCTGTTTCTTACCAACTTCACCTTCTCAAACTGTAACTTGAAGTGAACTCGCAATGAGAACGTGAAGTCCATTAAAGGCGTATTTCGACCTTTTAATGGAAATTTTGTGTAGTGCTATGCAAATTCAAAGTTGCCCATTTCGATTTCACTTTGCAGGTGAATTTAAACTTTGCTGCATCTCTAAGCAGCAGTGCCTACAGCATCATCCTTAGCATAGGTGGTGTGTGAAATAATTCTGTATTTGTGTGAAATGAAAGCTGCCAGGTAGTCATCAGGGTGCCAGTGCCACTTCTTGCATACCATCACATCACATGGAATAAATAAAAAAAATCCTTGAAGGGAAAAATTACTGTGTCAGAGAGGGTTAGGCCAGCCAGGGTCCCTGAATCTGTGTGGGTAGCAGCAGTGCTCACAGCATCGCCCTTAGCATAGGTGGTGTGTGAAATAAATTCTGTGTGTGTGTGTGTGTGTGTGTGTGACCCCCCCCAAGAAGTCAGTCATCTGTCAGCAGGGAAGTACAGACATAGGTATTTCAAATTTCCAATGGCAATTGTTTGTGGAAGCTCAGTTCCATCAAGTTTCTGGCATTCTGAGAAGCACTGCATTGCCAAGTTCATGACTCACATCATGTCACAACAAATCACGTTCTTCGGGGTGATTACAAATCATACCACTTCAACTTATTATGGTGCAACCCTGTTTTCATGTTTTTTAATCTTCAGTTTCATCACGAATCAGGACACCCAGTTATCATGTTGTGTCACTCATGAACCTTGGGCCAGTATGATGCCTCTGTTAGTGTTCACATTTTGCAGGATGCCCCTACTTGAAGATGGACTTGAATCTTTGTCCACACAAGCTGTTTCTATTTAATCCAGTAGATATAATCTCAGACTGAACATTGTAGCAGTTTATGGAAGTACAGCCGTAGGTACTTCAAATTTTCAATGGCAACTGTTTGTGGAAGATTAGTTCCATCCAGTTTCTAAAGCTCTGAGTTGCACTGGCAGTGCCAAGTTCATGACTCACATCATGTCAAGACAAATCCTGTTCATGGTCATCACATATCACACCACTTCAACTTTTTTTGGTGCAACCCTGTTTTTTTTATTTTTTATCTTCGGTTTCAGGACACCCAGTTATTATGTCAACGTCACTCACGAGCCTTGGTCCAGTATGTTGCTTCTGTTAGTGTTCACGTTCTACAGGATGACCTACAATACCTGTTGTGTTCCATATCGAGAGCCATTACTGAACATAATTGGTGACATATATTACAAACACTTTGCCCCTTCTACAACTGTCAGACTCAGGAGACTGGTTTAAAAAATAGAGATCTGGGGCTTTATTTATTAATTTATTCCAGTTTCGGATTAACACCTTTGTGCCGAGAAGCTCTTTTACAAAGGTTCCAAGTTGAGGTTTACAATGAACACGAGATCTTGTTACATACATGTAAGACAAAATATGATGGTAAAACATTTTGCTGAAAAATGTAAACAATTACAAAAGTGCAGGCTTAATACAGGTCTCAGCGGATAGGGAAATGTGGGTGGGGAAGGGGAAAAAGATGGTTAAAGATAAGGAGAATTTCTTTAGGAGGGTGTAGAGCAGCAGAGGGAAAGCAACCTGGGAAGGCTTTATCAAGGGAGAGGTGGAAGTGGGAACGGAGGAAATATTGAGGTAGGGAGTAAGGGTGGATGTGATTAAGAAGTGCTAGGTAGCAGTGGGTTCGCTGCCTGTGTGGCATTGTCAGTGGAACCTTGGGGGACCTGGTGGAGGGGTAAATGGGTAGAAGCAGGGAGTGGTAGGAAAGGGATTAGGAAGTCCGGTGGCACAGGGGATGGGTGTGAGTTGGAGTGTTTCTTGAGGGGCAGGCACACTGAGATTCCCCTATTAAGAGGAGGTGGAGTTCTCTTTTAAAGGGTCCTAATTTCTCACAGTTAAAGAGGGAAACAGGGAGGTCATTAAGGTACTAAGGCCTGTGGTAGGATAGTGCTTGCTGGGCAAACAAATTTCATTGAAAAAGAAAGAATAGCACACCTTTGGCAGCATTTCTAGTAGATTTAGCAGATAGATCCCGCTGGAAAATGTCTACTGTGGATGCGGAGGAATGGCCTAGTAGAGTGTTTTTACCAGTTAGGCATGCCTGATATTTTGCCCTCAGGTGAAGATGTAGCCACCCTGTTTCTGAGTAAAGGGTACAAGTGTGGGTCAGATGCTCAGGGACTTGCCTATGTTTGGACCATATCATCATTATGCTGGGGTGGGTGGGAGGTGCAACCTGTACATGACATGATTGTACTGGTAACAACTGTGGAAGACAAGTGCCTGATCTCACACACAGTCGCTTTCTCATTCTGAGGAGATCATTTAGCTAAATGTGCCTTAACCAGATTGATTAAAATTTAAAAATGTTGCTTAGCTCTGTTTTTTTTTCACCCTGAGGCAGATAGTAGTGGTAGTAGCAATAGTGAAATTATGACTTTCAAACTGCCTAGTGCTCTGTCTTTTTTTCTTCCATGTTGCTTCACATCGTGTTCCATACTGAGAGCCATTGCTAAACAAAAGTGATGCCAGACATATCCCTTTCTACAAAAAGTCAGACTCAGGATACTGGTTAAAAACAAACAGAGATCTGGGACTTGCCTGCCTTGGGGTCAAATCATCGCCATCCTCCAGTAGGTACATCCACAGTCACATTATTCACTCCTCATCTCATTTCACTACTCATGCTGTTTAGTACTACTAAACAGTGGTTTAACTGATTTTTGTCTATAGATATGTTGATTAAAAGTTGGTTAAAATGATTTTTTTCACATATAGTTGCCATAAAACCATAAAGGTTATAAAAGGTTTGGATAAGGTTTGAATAAGCATCCAAACTGTTTTTGCTTATCAAAACATTTTAGAACCTCAGAACCTTTAGAGGTTCACCCATATCATTCCCTACTTATTACTATAAATAGCTAAGAAAAAGGTAAACACATAAGAAACATTTGCTAACTTAACTAGAGGTGTGGTACATGCTGTTTAGATCAATTATCATAACAATTCTAGAAAATACCAGCAATTCTGCTGCTTCCCCCACCAGATGGCTTTCTGCATCTGTGTATCCTATACTTTTTTTTTGTTTCTGTATGGAGCTGCAACACTGTTTATTTATTTATTTATTTATTTATGCATGTATGTATGTATGTATGTTTTTGTTAACCGGGTAAGCAAACTTATCCAAAGGACCATTTTCAGTTGCAACCCGGGCCATGCAGTGTCATAAACAATAAGTAGAAGTTACAATACAGTGGGCATACATAATACAGTGAGTACTGTGGAAGGAGAAACAGTGATACACAACATCAAAACATAAGTATGGGTTAAGGACATAAAAAGGAAACAAGTTCATAAACAATTGGTGATGCATCAATGCTTGTAGCAAGACCCAGGACATACTCTTACAGCAATCAAGGCTTGATAAACCAGTCAAGGGTTCACAATACAGTGCACAAGGTATTACACTACAGCAATCAACATTATCACATTTTCACAATTGAATCTAGAACATGTCTATTGTTTATTTTATTTATTTCAGCACCGGTACCAGCAAAACTGCCCAACTAATGAGGGAAGGGAGTATGTTCCAGGCAAAAGAGTGAAAACAGAGGGGACAGGACAGAAAAGATGCACAAGAGACACTGTCTGGCCAGAGCAGTGGTAAAACAAAGGACACAGGATAGAGAAAAGGACTCCACTGCCTGAAACAAGGAAAAAAGGGGTGGGCCCAACCTCTCTTTTTCTCTCACTTCTGTATTTTTAATTGCTTAAACAGTGATAGGAGACATCAGGCCTATCACAAGGAGACCTGGGATTACATCCTAAATTCAAGTCCCACATTGAAGAGGAGGAGTACCACTCCCTCTGCTTCCACTGCACCAACATTAGTGGGTGAAAGAGTGGAATAGACATCATGGATCAACAATGTAAAATCAGCCCTTTCTTGCTGAAAGTCAAGCATGTTTAAGGTAACTTTCAGCAGGGGAGGTGTGTGTGGCATGCAAGCAGTGGTGCATGTGCAGCAGAGTCTGCCAGGATGCAGCACAGTACAGGTACAGAACTGTAGTTCTGCAGAGTTCTGCAATATCCTGCAGGGAAGGGTGCAACTAAATGGCATTCTGAACTGGCTATTGAAAATGGAGGCAGCTGACTGGCCCAGAGTTCTTTGAAGCTGCGATGATATCAGACTACATACTCACGACTTCAAAAACCCTCCAGCCACCAGCCTCTTTACTAACCCCAAAACACGTCCACTTCGGTCTGTTCATTCGGTTCCCACACTGTGATCCTGCTTATAGCAACAAATGTATTTTTTTGGCAGCCTCACTTATACTGCCTAAATTTTCTGCCACAACGCAATCCCCTACCTTTTTTTTATTTAGAATGCTTTTTGCCCTTGCTTGCCACTCATTTAGCACCACACCCTAGCACCCACCTCACTTCCTTTATTGCCTTACCTCCAGGATACGCCCGGCTTACCCCCCAGCGTGGGGCCACGATACCTTTCCAGGCCTGTCTATGGTGGGGAAGGTATCAGCTGCTACAGACATTACCTCCCTGGCTTCCCCCTCAGGATGGGGTTCAGGGCCTGGAGATGCCTTGTGGAGCCATATTAGGTTGAGGAGAGGAAGGGAGCAATTGAGGCCAGGTGTTGGGGCAGCTATCATCCATGGCAGCCAATTACTTTTTTTTTTGGACTGCCCCATGGGCAGGGACATGCAATGAGATCCAGTGTCCACCCAGCCCCTCAAGAGTGCAGGTGCCAGTCACTTGTGGTTTCCCTGGCCTCCCCAGGGGTCCCTTGAGTGCCAGACACTCTACCCCTCCCTCCCCTGGAGAAGGACAACAGTCCATGTGATGCTCAATCCTTCTCCCCTGACCAGCCCTCCAGCTGATGGGTCCATTCCAGAATCTGAGTCACTGGCGTCGCAAGTGGAAATCCAACTGCTGTGCTGATGGGCTGGCAATCCGCTACTTTTTTTAAACAAAGTGCTGCTGCATTATAACTCAAAGTGGCACACTGCAGAATTCTCCAAGATCTCTCCTATCGCTCAAAGGAAAGCATGTGCTTATTTCAAAATGGCAGCGCTTGCTGCTTTTACCGAATTCCTCATTTTGGTCCTGCTGCTTCCAAATGTACCCATACAAAAAAAATATTAAAAGCCGTTACTCCGATATCGTAAGTCTTGAAAATGGGAAGAGACCCAAGCCAGAGACAAGGACCACCACAGTTCACATCCGATCCAAGATGAGGGAAGTAGAGAGTTTACTCTACCACAAGATCCCCACCTGTTCTATTAGCTCCAAGTGAAACAGCAGCACCTGCTGACCACAGCTCTGCAAGGACTATTTTCTTAAGTAATACTTCTACACTACCCAAAAATCTCATTTTTAAAATATTTTAGCAGTTTTATTTAGGTTTCTTTTATTTATATAGTCAATATAGTTCATAATAGCAATAATGCATTCCAGGGTGTGGTATATCATAGGATATCATCACTTCTTGGGTGTTGGATGCACTCGGCCTGCAGAATTATGCCCAACCACATGATGTGTGATGATATCCCATGATATACCATACCATGTTGTGCACTATTGCTTAAATTAAGCCATTCTGTCATGCAGGAATTTGTGGGAAGTCTTTTACTGCACTGCATCTTGGGTAACATCTTTGTATGTACATTAAAAGCATGTCTGGCAGTATAGCGCAGTGGTCTAAGGCTCTGAGCTGCAAATCTGGTGACATCCAGCAGACCAGACCTGGATTTGAATCCCACAGTTTCCACTTGCATACTGTGTGACCCTGAGCAAGTCACTTAACCTCTTTGTGCCCCCAGGTAGCTCCTGTAAAAAAGCTTTCAGCTTAGTGTGCTATACCTGGTTAAAGAAGTAAATAGATTAAAAATAAATTAAATGTCCTTTAAACAAACATTATCTATTTACTAAGTTGGCTAGATATGAAAACTTTCTATATCTAGCAAACTAAACCAAGCATTGATACACTTTGGTAGCTATCTGATGTATTAATGAGTTGGACTGGTGAAGTCAGTGGGCATTCACATAATGAGACTTTTAGAGCTAGATGATGATGATAATGCACATACTGTGAGTAAATCTGTCATTGGTCTGGCATAGCCTGCTTGTCCTGTACACTTGTCAAGGGTCTGACTCTTGGTAGGGAGATCAAATAGTCCACAGTGATTCAGATCCACAATTTCCAATCTGTGTGAAATTCTTGCACACAGCCAAGTTCTGATCTAAGGTCAATGCAATGTATTTTTTAACCAGTAGTGTATTTTTTTGTAACCAGTAGTTTCCAGTGGTGGTGTAGTTTGGTGCTTCACATCTGAATAGATGAGGCTTCAGTTTTAATTCAGCTGCTTCTTTTTTGTACACATCACGTTTAAACAGAATTACTGTACACTGAGCTGTGTTATATTCTTGCTAGACATGCTTCCAGTTAACATGAAGCATTCTCAGCTGTAGTGATGTACTGAGATTTCTTGTAGAAATTGAATTAATCATCAAACTTGGGTATTGGATTTTTCAGATATAGCAGGCATTTCATATGCCAGTAAACCGAATCTCAGTACCAGGAAAACTGATGTGAGCAATTCTCAGAAATACAATTGCTGATAATCTGAAAAAAACGGTCACATAATTTTAGTGTCCCAATATGGATTTGGCAATGAGTACTTGTGCTTGAAATACAGTTTTTTTCCTGTGAGTAAGTAGCTAAAAATGTTGATGATGTGGAAGCTGTAGGTACAGCATAATGTTTTATCAACAAAGATGATATTATTTCTGAGAATTGCTTCCACCAGTTTTCTTGGTACTGATTTTAAACTTACTGGGCTGCTGTATAACTGCCTAGTTGTGATGCAGAACATTTTTTTTAATAAATATGGGATTACACGGGCATCCTTCCAGTCATTAGGTACCCAGCCATTCTTTATTGACTCACTGGATATTAGTGCAAGAGATGTTACTAATCTGTATGCAAAATTGTTCAGAACATTTGGCAGAAACCCATCTTGCCAGGAACTTTGTTAACAATAATTCCATTAAAACATGTTTGAAAATATAAGCACAAGCTAAATTGGTCTAAGTGAATAACATGTCAATGACATGTTAGGTGCTTGTTGGGAAGCAGTCCATAATTTGTTTTTGCTTGTGTGTGTGTGTATGTAAGTGTGTGTGTGTTCACACGCACACGTGCTCATGCGTATGTATGCGTGCTCAAACTAGTATGTTCTTTTTATGATTGTCTTTGTCTTTCTTTTGTGCAGTCAGTCAGGTGCCAGAACCAACCAAAGCTAAAATTTGAAAAAAAAGGCCTTATCCTTAAAGATCTAAAGATACATGATAAAGTCATAAAAATGGGCTGCAAAGCTCCATGCTGCTCAAGTCATATATACATCCTGTAATTCACTACAGCAGTGGGCTGCAGCAACAGGTGTACAAGGGTATGCAGAGAGGTAGGGACTGGAACTGAAGATGGGAGGATACCCCTACAGGATTACCCTAACCTCACCTTTCTTCTCCAAGAGGTGCAGACATACAAAGATGCGCACTTGGCCCACCGACATCCAGCGATGCCTCCACTCACTGCATAGTGGCCTGGCTGTTGCACACCCAGTCTCCACTGGGTGCCACTGGCATGCCGGGAAACCACAACCCTTCCCACCAGAGGAGGACAGCTGTCCATGGGCAGCTCATTCCACCATTCCTGGCTTACCCTCTGATGCACCATGTTTGGTTCCGAACATGGGTCATCAGTGACACAGGTGGTAGCACTACTGCTGCACTGGTGTGCCAGAATCAGAATTATTCCCTTTCTGGCTAAATTCCAGATGTCATCCATACATGCAAGGCATGAATGTCACCTGTGTCACCTGCATGGGTGCAGCTGTAATGGGAATGTATTGTGTTGCATTTAAAAAAATGCCCCACATACCTAGTGGTGGTGTGGTGAGAGTGGTGTTAGTTCTATACACTGGTGACCTTTGTGATCACACTCACTGATGTCTCACACCACCCATGAACAAACAGCACACTAGGCATACATGACAGTAACAGGCACATGGGATGCTAGCCGGTAAAGTGCTAACACACTAGAGGACATAGCACCATACTTAGCCTCACACTGCCATCATTGAACCCCTGTAGAGTAAACTGCATGAGGAACAGAAGTAATAACCAAGTAACGTGTACTGCAGACAAATAACTGTTTAATATTGTAGCCTCAAGGGTGGATGTGCAATGGGTATGCATATCATCAATGGATGCAGTCAGACTGCTTGTCACAACAGGATAAGGGTACCAACCCTGGAATGTTACCTTTTCCGGACAACATGGAAAATGCAAATAAACCGATGTAATGGATGAATGTACACATGCAGATAAATGGGTGACATATTGTTACACAACAGCACTACACATCTTTCAACAGGAATCTATCTATATAGTACCTGTTAAATAATGTACAAAAAAAAACAATGGCCCATGTACAGTACTGGCCCATGTCCTGTGGAATGCATCAACATATGACTCCCCATCCTACTCCAGGGTGAGCCAAAGCTGAGTTGCAGTTCACCACTGCGAGGGGGGTGCTCCTACGGAGGTAGCAAACTTCATACAATATAGAAACAAGAAAGTAAGAGCAACTCCAGACAAGTTTAAATCAAGCTAAGATAGCATTTATTTCTGCCAAAAAATTCACAGCTAGAGATGCAGCGAATTTAAAATCCGAAGGCGAAGTGAACGATAATGCGAAGTAAGGCCGATTGACAACAATAGGCACTTTAGGCAGCTCCCCACACACATCACATGGCTTACAGTACTGTAAGTCACATGCTTTAGCCAGGCAGGAAGGAAGTGAGTCATACCAGCAGATACTTTCACCTTCTCCTTTGCAGAGGTAGGAGGAGGAAGGATAGTGTAGGAGAGGAGTGCTTATTTGTTGCATAATTTACTGTCTTAAACTTCATAAAAACCAACAGCTTTTTTAAAAGCTAATTATTTAGTTTTTGCTGTACTGTTTTGTGAGTTCTTTTTTTGTGACTGATTTATTTTTTTTATAAATTTTGCTTTGTATAAGTGTGTGTGAGTCTATGTGTGACTGTGTATGCGAGCGTGTGTGAGACTGTCTGTGACTGTGTGTGAAGTCGGTCGTTGTCATCGCATGACGCGTCGGAGTGGAGAGGGAAGGAGAGTTATGGACCAGGGACAGTCTGTGGCCCGTGTTGGCCAGAGGGGAGTGTGGACACATGGGGGTCAGCATGGGCGAGTGTCGCTGGACCGCTCCCGATTATTTGGTCCTGCCCACCCTCCGGAAGCAGCAGCACCACCAGTGACACTGCCACATCCAGCAAGTCCACCGCCACCACCACCATCTGTACCAGCTGCAGGAGCTCCAGCAGCACCACCACTCCACTCCACAGGAGCAGGTGGAGCACCCCCCAGATGCATGACAGTGCTGCTGGCAATAGATCTGCCCCTGTTGTGCCTGGTTCCTCCCACAGCTCGATAGTCTGTCAGTTTTTCAGCTTGTCGGGGGGGGACAGGAGCATTATGGTGTGCTTGCTTTGTGGTGTGCAAGTACACCGTGGCCCCCAGGGGACACATCTGGGGACTGGGGGTCAGAGGACACACATGCTTAACCACAAGGTGGAGTGGCAGGATGCCACAGAATGGGCCAGGCCTCCGCCTGCTGGCCCTTCTGTGGCAGTGGCTGCGTGTGCTGCTGCTGTGCATCACCAGAGCAGGAGGAGGGCCACAGCAGCAGCTGCTGCTCCACCACTACCCCCATCACTGCCACCAGCACAATCCTCACCACCACCACTACCTGCCTTTCCTCCCACAGCAGTTGACCCCACATTGATGCCTGCAATGCAGTCAGAAATAGCACTGCTGTGGGCTGCAATGGAGGAAAGCAATCAGAGGATCGGTGCTGTCCAGCAGCAGATGGAGCGGATCAAGCAAGAGCAGCTGCAAATAGTGTCCGTGCTTCATCTGCTGCTGGAACATCATGGGATCGAGCACTAGGTTTTGTTTTCTGCACACCTCCCCCCGCCACTGCTGTACTGTTTTGTGTTTTGCTTGTTTAATATCAGACAGAGGTAAGGCCACAGTATTATTTTATAGGGAAGCAGTCAGCAACAGGAGTGCCTGCATCCTGTCCCCTGCAAGGGTTACCCTCCGGTTAAGCCTTTTAAGTATGTTGTGTCATTTTTCTCATGCCGCAACATACTTTATTATACTAAAGAAATGTCAGCAACCTGGAAGTATGGCAGATGCTGTGGGGGCTCCATTATGTGTAAAGGTGCAATGGAGATGCACCATGCACTTCAATATAAAAGTATTTGAAGTGCATAATGCGTCTCCGCCACACCTTTCCTGTACACATAATGGGGCCCCCATAGCATCCGCCATTCTTCTGGGTTGCTGACCTTTCTTTATTAAAATAAAATATGTTATGGCACGAGAAAAATGCTGCAACATACTTAAAAGGCTTATCCGGAGGGTAAGCCTTGCACTGAGCAGGACGCAGGGCTCCTGTTGCTGACTGCTTCCCTTTAAATATATACATGCACATACAGTCATACATGCTCCTTGTATGGGTGCCTTACCGCCAGGGTAATCTTTCTTGCCCCACATGTTCTTACATTCCATAGTGCAATACTTTTCTGGCAAAAACGCTTGTAATTTTGGTAAACGGGCCCAGAGGACTTCCCGTTCTAAAGAGCCGCCCAAGTTCCGCCACCGCGCTCAGCAATGTTATGACGTGATGCCAGGGAGAGCACGGGGGGCATGCTTTATTATAGTGAATGGCCAGCAGCTTTCTGAATGTTTCTTTATGTTATAATGGTCAGTTTGTGGTGAAACATGGGCATGTTTCCACTAACAAGGCTTTTGTTAGTTGAAACGTGCCCACATTTCACCACAATGTTGCTGAGCAGTGGGGACAGAACTTGGGTGGCTCTTCAGAACGGAAAGTCCTCCAGGACCCGGTTTACCAAAATTATGAACGTTTTTGCCAGAAAAGTATTGCACTATTTAAGGACATGTGGAGCAACAAAGATTTCCCTGGAGGTTAGGCACCAATATATTGGGTGCAATACCATCTACAACTATGTAACTTGGTGAATCTCTTTAAAGCAGCAGTGCAACAATCTGTTGAAAATTTTGACCTATACTTTTTTATGCTATTTTACGTTGCCACCTTACTTACATCCTGACTTGTATGATACTATTCTTTCCAGTATTTGAGTCTGCTTTAGTACTTTTTTTTTTCATGTCTGAGATAATAAAAGGAGCACTCTTTTTAATATGGTGCAGACCAGGTCTTCATCAGTATTTTGCACTGTTTTTCTCCATCAGTTGTTATATATTACTTCTGTTGTCAAATTAACAATTATGCAGCAGGCAGTGTTTTATGACATCATAGAACAATAGTTGTTCAAAAACAGCTGCAAAAAGTGATAAGAACCTGGTCAGAACAATATTAAATGGCATGCTCCTTTTTTATTTTCAGACATGAGAAAAAGTACTGTATAGCAGATTATATTAGCTTTCTGTTTATATTAGCTGAAAGCAAAGAACCGATAATATAAACAGATTGCTAATATAATCTGCCATGCTAACTGTACTGCTGCAGTAAGCACTGAGCATTAAATATATCAGGCACTAATATGTACAACTGGAGTCATCATGCTAAATATATCAGGCGCTAATATTAACTGCTGTACAGTAGTAAAGCAGACACAAATTGTGAAAAGAAGGGTCTCATACAAGTCATGAGGTAACTAGTGGCCGCCTGGCCAGCAACGGTGGCAATGTAAAATAACATAAAAAAGTAAAGGTCAAAATTGTCAGCACATTGTTGCAATGCTGCTTTAATTTATAATTTAAGTATGACGTTATGTGATTTCAGTATGACATTATGTGCTCACAATCACAACACACAAAGTGCATCTGTCTTCTGTCCAGAAAATTGACAATTGCTGAGGAAGTGAAGTGGGATCATTACACCACATGCAAAGTCCTCCAGAATTTATTACACAGTCACTCATGCATGCAGTGGTCACGCAGAGTCCCCAGATTTTTTCTGCATGCCCAAAATGCATCCGCCTTGTGTCCAGAAAATTAACAAGTGGTAACAAAGTGAAATGGGATTGTTTCAGCACACACAAAGTCCCCCAGAATTAATGGCGCACTCAGTCATGTGCGCAGTGGTGGCACAGAGTCCCCAGATTTTTTCTGCACGCCCAAAATGCATCCGCCTTGTGTCCAGAAAATTAACAAGTGGTAACAAAGTGAAATGGGATTGTTTCAGCACACACAAAGTCCCTCAGAATTAATGGTACACTCTGTCATGCGTGCAGTGGTGGCACAGAGTTCCCAGATTTTTTCTGCATGCCCAAAATGCATCCGCCTTGTGTCCAGAAAATTGGCAAGTGGTAATGAAGTGAAATGGGATCATCATGTCACATGCAAAGTCCCCCAGAATTTATTGCACAGTCACAGATGCACGCAGTGCCCAAGAATAAAATGATGACCGTGAGTGAACTGTTGCTGGTCCAATGTGTGCTGTGATTCGAGCAAATGCAATGTGATCATCTCAACTGGATGGAAGGGTGCCCTTTGTCTGTACACTAATAGTAGCCTTGGTGAGTTGATATATATAGATATATATTTCTGTATTTTGTAGGTGATGAGGGTTGACATGGACATGTACTCATGGTATTGTTCTGTATCACAGGTCACAGATACTGTTGATGTGGACATTCCAGTGCTCGATGAGAACCTTTTGTGTAGAAATTTGCAGTAGATAACTCTCAAGCACATGAAGGTAAGTGTTTTTTTATTTTCTGGGTGAGGGAAGCATATTTGCAGGTTTTTCTGTAATGGTTTCTTATTTTGTTACTTCTTCACAGATTTCATCTGCATCCTTCTCAAGTCTGGTTGTTAATGATGATCATGGTCATCTAATGAAATGACTTCTGCGTGTTGCATGTGCGCCCCAGCTGGGGGGGGGAAGGGGCCTGATGTTGAAGAACTTGTTTGGATAAGGCCACTTTGTCAGAACAACAAAGCATCTGGAAGTTTCCTTAAAAAAGAAATGAATGACTTCTTACAACTTAATTGTTATGTGTCCCTCCCTGGTTCTCAAATCTTAATCCCTAAAGTCAAGATACATTTCAAACCCACGTCTTGTCAACTAACACAACCTGTGTGCAATATTTGCTGCAGTCTTTACAAAACAATGAAACAGATTAAATAAAATCTTTATACTTACCAGAATGGATTTCACATGGATATTACATCGCTTCCTCTCTGTATGGTACAGCTACAGTACCATTCCTAATGAGTTTTAGCGATGGACCCTTTTTTTGTTACCCTGTAAAAGAAACAAAAGAAGTGTACTGTATGTGTTTTACCATTGTGGCTCTGAAAAGCTACAGAAAATGAAACATACAACTAAAGGAAGTGAGGCAGCATAACAAACATGAGTACACATACTCACTTTATGGTTTAAATATTAAGAAGCTTTGTGTCTCTGGCTGATGGATGTGGTGGTCTGGACAGACTCATGGTGGCAGTGGCTAACATCAGTCCTGGTGGTGGTGGTCCGGGGGTGGACAGACTCATGGTGGCAGTGGCTAACATCAGTGCCGGTGGTGGTGGTGGTCCAGGGTGCAGACAGACTTATGGTGGCAGTGGCCAACATCAGTCCCAGTGGTGGTGGTCCAGGGGCAGACAGACTCATGGTGGCAGTGGTGGCAGTGGCTAACATCAGTCCCGGTGGTGGTGGTCCAGGGGGCAGACAGACTCATGGTGGCAGTGGTGGCAGTGGCTAACATCAGTGCCGGTGGTGGTTCGGGGGGGCAGACAGACTCATGGTGGCAGTGGCTAACATCAGTCCTGGTGGTGGTGATCCGGGGGGGGCAGACAGACTCATGGTGGCAGTGGCTAACATCAGTGCGGTGGTGGTGGTGGTCCAGGGTGCAGACAGACTCATGGTGGCAGTGGCCAACATCAGTCCCAGTGGTGGTGGTCCAGGGGCAGACAGACTCATGGTGGCAGTGGTGGCAGTGACTAACATCAGTCCCGGTGGTGGTGGTGGTTCGGAGGCATACAGACTCATGGTGGCAGTGGCTAACATCAGTCCCAGTGGTGGTGGTCCAAGGGGGCACACCGCCTTTTAAAACTTCAGTTAAAACCTGCCAACATTAACCACATCATCATCCTCATAAAGAAAGCTGCCCTCACAGTCATCAATGTCTGAAGTCTGATCACTGGGAAATTCTTTTTCCATTGTGTCGTCATCTACGTCAGTATTGGTCCGTTTCAGGCAGCCACTGCCAGTGCCACCAGGATGCTCCATTCTCACATCAGCAAGACCACCATGACTAGACCGGGGTACAAATACTGAGGTTGCAGTCTCTGCTGGTATGTGCCTCTCATTCATTTTATTGAATGTTAGCAAACTAACATTTGCAGGTGACAGATTTGTCCAATGATCCCTGACTAATGCACCTGCTGAGCTGAATACCCTCTCAACACTTACACTGGAGGGTGGGCATGTGAGGTACTTCAGTACCACTGTAGTCAGCTCTGGCCATTCACTGACCTTCCCACTCCAGTACAAAAGAGGATCTTCAGTTATTGTCAGATGCTTGTTTTCAGACAAATATGTCTCAACCATTCTCTGTGCCGCACTAAGTCCAATTGTTGAAGCATCATCCTGTTCTCCCAAATCATTTATTTCACAAATACCCACTTGGGACAAAGCCTCCCAAATCAGGTTGATGCCAGTGACTTTAGATGACAGACCACCTGGAACTGCAGTCCCCTTCCCCTTGCAGGATATGCTTGATGGTCCTTCAGGTACACCTTCAGCCGGATTATGCTGCTGAGGTTTGCAGACCTTGGCACGTGACTTCTGTGCCGCATTAACCAAGCGCACCAGTTGACCACTGATATTTTTTACCTGTTCAGGCCCTCCCTCCAGTACTGATGCAATTCCACATTTTTATTGTGGGTCCAGCATTGTTGCTATGGCAAAGTTGTCAGTACGCTGAATGCTCAGAACGTGACGATTCTGGTTGAATACTGTCAGCATGTGTTGCAGCAACATACTGCTACCACTGTCTCAAGCAACATCAAGGCTATACTGTACATTCACCAATGACTGCTTCAGCACCCACAGCAGTGGAATTGACTGGTTAGTGGAGGCAGACTCGCCACACACTGCCTGTGTGGCATGTTTAAAAGGCTGCAAAATTGTTATTACAGAGTCCATGAGGTGCCACTGTTCAGTCATCATGGACATGGAGGCCCCGGAACTGTCATGGCTAGTGCGCATCACAAGATATTCTGAGATGGCTTTGTATTGTGCATACAACCTCTCAGCCATGTATAAAGTGAAGTTCCATCAGGTGACAACTTTCAGCTTCAAGCGTTGCTGAGGCAGGCTGTTTTGTATCTGCAACTCCTGCAGTTGGTCACGGGCATGTCAAGATCTTGAAAAGTGAGAGCAGATACGTCATGCAACGGTCTGCATTTCCTTTATATCAGAGTGCTGCAGAAACTCCTGAACCACAAGATTTAAGCAGTGGGCCATGCATGGAACATGAAAAAACCCACCATTTGTGATGCATTTCACCACATTTGACCCATTGTCACTTGCTATGAACCCAACTCTCAGGGACAGAGGGTTTAGCCATCTGTCAATTTCAGTCAGTACCATGTCCAACATGTTCTCACCACTGTGTGAACAGGTCACACTGTGCATAGCTATCATTGCATGCTGTCAAATTCCTGGAAGATTGCTACCGCGACAATCCACCTTACTGCACTGATTATTCACACTGCCAACATCACAAACAACCCCCAGCACCTGTGCCCAGTGTGCAGTTATACACAAATATAAAAAAGCCCTGCTGTTTTGCCACTTTTCCACATATTCATACTTAAATAGATGAATGGAGAGGAGGAATGTTGAAGGGCATGTCTTACTGAGTCGGACACAGTGTGGAACAACTCGGGGACAGCACGGGTAGAAAAGTATGTCCTGGATGGGACTTTCCAATTTGGACAGGCATGTCCAGCAAGCCGCCGGAACTCAGAATTCTCCACAAAGGAGAAGGGCAAAAGATCAGTTGCTAGCATTTTCACTATAGCAGCATTGAGTTCACATGACACTGTATGATTCGAGGGGTACTTCAGCTTATGTGCAGAAACATTCTGTGACATGAGCTAACTTAAACATTTTACACAGGGTGTGTTGATCACAAATGGTTGTGCTCTGTGGTGAATGGCATTGGCAGGGGGTGGAGTGTGAACATTTGATGAAGACGGTTGCACAGGTGATGATGACAAACCCAGAAATGCTGTTATTTTGCAAGATTTGCCAACCAGGGTTGATGTACCACTTGCACTAGACATACTGCATTCATCACCGCCGCCACCACCACCACCACCACCACAAAAACTGCTACTCTCACCAGCACTGGACATTTCAAAATCATTATGGTCCTCCACCTCATCATGCCTGTAGTAATCCTCTGCTCTTATTACCGCACTACTACACATGTTTAATTTTCTACTGGGCTTAACAATCATGGAAGGGGACAGCATGCTGGCTATAGTTGCTGGTGACATGGGTGAACGCCCCCACTGTGGTATTAGCTGCCTGCTTGTGCAGGGTCCACAGTGCCAAGTGCCTATTCTTAAGATGCGCATGCTGTCCTCCTGTGCCCAGATGGCTCCCCTTTTTACCTCGACTCACATGCACATGACAAACCTGGCAGATTGCAACTGAATCATCATTTGCATCTTGAACAAAAAAATCCCAAACAAGGGATTGTGATGCTCTGCTTTTAACATGTCCATGATGTGGCTTATTTGAGTTCATTATTTTAAGCACTGAAGCAGGGAAGGGAGGCATGTGATGTTTCAGGCCCTGCACACCTGGACTGCAACTGTCCACCATGACTACCTGTCATATTGATTACTGGGTCATCATCATCATCACCTAAAACCGGTAGATCACATGTTTTTACGGTGAGGGGGGATTCCTGCAAACAGACTCAGACACAGTCACTTTTAATTTCTTTTTCTCCGGTTCCCAACTAGGGTCAACTACATCATCATCATATTCATCAATGTCACACACATCCACATTTTCTGCTTGGATGCTAGCATGTGGACTGCATGTTGCAACAACAGAAACATCATCATCATCATCACATTCATCTCATCAGCATCTACACCACCATCACCTGATATTTTTTCACCACACTGTGAATCACTGCATGGAAAATTTGTGATGTCAAGTGCCACGGTGGATGGAATATCACATTGTATGCTATCATTGACATGATCTTCAGAATCCTCCGGTTCATTTACTGGGATGTTACTGGGAAGTATGACATAATCTACGCTGTCACTCACTTACACTGCTTCACACTCAATATTTTTGGATACGGTACACTGGTCAGAATTAGAACTTGACACAATGATACTAACACTACTTCCACCACCACTAACACCAGTAAAACTAACACCACCGACTGGGAAAACATCAACTCCTCCAAAAATGAGTGAAGCTACTGATTGGGCTATAAAAAACATTGCAGGAGAAATACCTTTCCTCACATCAGCAATGCACTTCTGTGTCTGCGTACTTCTACCACGCCCACAGACCATCTTACTGCCAACATTGCCATGGCCAGAAACAGCTTTGCTTGCACATCTCTTTGCAGACATTTTGGGGGATCAACCATAAATATTATAACCAAATTCAGATTTTGATATGTTCACTTTCTGACTGGAGGGATGCTGGCTGGATGTGAAGCCAAATAAACAACTGTGGCTTCAGCAACAGATAAGAGACTACTCTGAGACTGTCATGGAATTAAAACAACTTCAGTAACCCGTGGTGCTGATGAGGTCACAAAAATAATCCGATCTGGTAAAAAATTCCTTTTGAACATGGGGGGGGGGAGTACTGAATACAGACAGTGCTGATTTTTATGGCACTACAAGCAGCAAAACTAAGAACAGATACCACAATCACAGTACAAAATCAGGCAGCTGCAGTGGATAGCAGGTTCACACTGCTGCGCTTGCAATTACACTAGTCTGTGGCACAATAAAAGGTATATTATTTGATGCATGCAACACTGAACACACACACAGAACAGTTTGTGTACAATGCTGAATGAGGAATGTGCCGCAAATGCAAAAGTTCAGTACTATGCCACGTTACGTATTGTAAATTTGTGATGTAAACAACCTGAACTTATGAACTGCTGCACCACATCCATACAACAAACAGCAATAAAATTTCTATTACTGAAAATATTACTGTGTGTACATTAACACAGTTATATAACAAAACTATAACCAAAAAACTAAGAAATCACTACCTTCTCCAACTTAAATCTACACACACTACAGATACGCCCCTCCCCCAAAGCACACTTTCACTGTCTTTCAGCACACACACTCAATGTTGTAAATTAATATTCAGATTCCACACGAAAACAAAAACGCTCGATGATATGAGCACAGGAGGGTTTCCTACAATCGATGAACTAAAGTTGGATCCCCCCAAAAAAGCAAAAATGCTTTTTGAACAGCTTTTACAAGATTCCTATCACAGACAGCTATCACAGCACACTGTCTCCTACTCCTTCCTACTCATACTAACCCAAACTGAGGCTGTGCAGATCAATATAGAGCCCATGTGACCTGAAATCCCATGAATCACTTCAAAATGTGCCTTTGGAGCTCAAAAACAAGGTGAAGTGAGGCAAAGTGCACTGCCTGCAATGCACTTCATCTTAAAATTGGCAGAGTAGTGGCCTGTGGAGGTGGAGTAATGCAAATTCATGGCTTCCAATGGACTTTGCAATCCTCATTATAATGCGAAGTACTCCACTTCGCATTGTGGAGCACTCCGCAAATCTGCCTTTGCTCCGCGAATTGCTTCATGGAGTGGATTGAGCCCACTTCCCCCAACACTATTCACAGCCAGGAACCCCTGGACTTCAGTGTACTAGCCTTCAAGGGGGTTTGGCTTAGTAAAGGAACATAGCCTCATTTAAACAAAGTGTGACGTCATAAACAAGTGACACAGGTGCTTTTTAAACATGTAAACAATTCCATAATATACAAAGAAAAAACACTATTAAACAAAAGCTTATTGCATTTACATTTATACACCCACTTAAGAGTAGTTAGTACATACATTTCATCTTATTTAATTTTATTTCTAACACACTCTTAACTTATTTGTTTTGAACCCACTGTAAATAGAAAGTCTGTATTAGACTATCTTATTAATTTTTAGGCAATATATGAGTTAATCTATTACTTTCAAAACAATTTCTTATAGTTCATGTTTATTCAGAACAAACAGTAGTGGTGATGAAAAGTTAAAAAAAGTATTAGCAATGGGGGGCATTTGAGAGGGAGAGCAAAGTCACAAAAATCTAACATATCGAGCAATATAGGTAGAAAAGACAGGTTCAAGTGGACCGGGAAAACATCAAGATGTGATCACCATAAGTCTACTTCCATCCACAACATGGGTGAAAGAACCATTCTTTAGGCTGAGGGATCTACAAACGTTCATTCACCAGGTTACTTATAGAAGAAGAAGAGAAAACCGATAGAAATAAACGAGTGCACATATACTAGATACATATATAATCAGTTATATTAAGCAAGTTTTTTTTTACTTTTTCTTTCCTTTCAGAAATTGATCATTCAGACCATCTGGTTTCATAATTACCAGTTTGTAAATCCACCTACTTTCTTTTTTCAGTAGTTCATTTACTCTATTAACTTCATAGTTTAGGGGTTGTTGCCAGTCTATTCCCATGAATTTTAAACTCTTTCGATCTGAGTTATGTTTTCAGGGGATGCGTAGGCCTAACGGAGTGTCAGTTTTCACATTAATTATATTCTTGACATGTTCTTGAATTCTTTGTTTTAGTGCTCTAGTGGTGCATCCTATGTACATTTGGTTACAACCACACCATATGACATAAACTACAAATGTTGTGTCACAGTTAATGAATTCCTTCATTACATATTTTTGTTCATGTGTGGGATGTACAGATACAGGTCCTGTGTTGTAATAACAGCAAATATTGCACTTCTGACATCTAAAATGACCTTGAGGGTTAATGCCTAACCATGTGCTTTTCACTGGTTCAGTGAGTCTACTTTTGACTAATTTATCTTTCAAATTTGTACCTCTTGAAAAAGTGATGTGTGGTTTTTCTCCCTCTACCTTCCTTAGATTTCCGTCAGAATGTAAAATGTGCCAGTTCTTATGCACAATGTTGCCTATTTGCCCTGGCCAGTTCTTAAATTCAGTAACAAATGTCACAGGTGTGTTTACAGTGATAGAGTCTTTCTTTTTCTCCTTGAGCAGTTCTTCCCTTCTCATATTATATGCTTTATTAATAGCTTGTATGAGTAAATCATCCTTGTAGCCTCTTTCTACAAATCTTACCCTGAGTTCTTCTGCTTGAGACCAAAAGTCTTGATCTTCAGTATAGTTTCTATGTAAATGCTAGAACTGTCCATAGGAATAGAATTGTTCAAGTTTTTTGGGTGTGCACTATCAGCCCTGAGTAAATTGTTAGTTGCTGTAGGTTTTCTATAGTTTTCCGTGGTAATGGAGATCCCAGAGAGAGTGGGTCTTTTCAAAGTAAGGTCCAGAAAATCTATGTAGTTTGGATCTGCTTTATATGTACACTTCATATTAATATTGTTACTGTTCAACCACCCTACAAATAATTCTGCTTCCAACATGACCCCCTCCCACACGACCAGGATGTCGTCAATAAAGAGGGTCCATAAAAATATTTCTTCTAGAAATGGGTTAGCATTCTGGAATACTGTGATTTCTTCCCATTTACCTAGGAACAGATTAGCATAAGATGGTGCCATACAAGCACCCATAGCTGTCCCCCGTATCTGCCTGTAATGGTCTCCTATAAATTCAAAATGGTTATGGGTCAGAATGAATTGGATGGCTGATAGAATAAAGTCTACAGGAATGTCCTCTGTAGTCTCCCCTTTCTCTAGAAAGTACTTACAAGCATTCAATCCTTGTTCATGTGGTATGTGAGTATAAAGGGACTCAGCATCAATGGTCAGCCATGACATTCCTTCTGCCCACTGAACATCTCTACGTTTATTAAGGACATGTGTGGTGTCCTTAGTGTAGGATAGAAGTTTCAACACTTCTCTTTGTAGAAAGAAATCCACAAACATGCCAAGTCTCTCTGTAATTGACCCTATAGAGGAAATACTGGGTCTTCCAGGAGGGTCACTAATATTTTTGTGAATTTTCAGTAGAACATAATAGCAAGGTAAAATATGGTTCTCATTCCACAAAAATTGTAGTTCTTTCTCTGTTATATCTCCTTTTCTGACTGCTTCTTGTAATAATTAACTCAATTCAGCTCTATACTGAAACATAGGGTTATGTTTTAGTTTCTCATAATTGGAAACATCATTTAACAAACCTAATACAATATTTATGTAATGTTTCTAATCCAAATTAACAATGTTACCACCATTATCAGCTGATTTTATTACAATATCTTCATCTACTTGTAATTCCTTAAGGGCTTGTATTTCTTGTTTAGTCAAATGTCTATCTCTCAGCTGTCCTGCCTTTTTCAAAATCTGTTCTACCTCTCTAAGAACAATTTTTGTCAAAAGTAGAAATTACTGGATTTATCATATTAGGTATAAAATCAGAAGGGTGAGAAAACAATGTATTCCGTTGTGTCTTTGTATCACAGTTTATACTCACATTGGTGAGTATAATAGATCTCTCTGAGTCTTCTTCTGACATATTGATAATGTAATGCGAACTTGACATATTGATAATGTAATGCAAAAACTGACACTCCGTTAGGCCTACACTTTGCCCCAAAACATAACTCAGATCCAAAGAGTTTAAAATTCATGGGAATAGACTGCCAATAAGCCCTAAAATATGAAGGCAATAGAATTAATGAACTACTAAAATAAGAAAGTAGATGGATTTACAAACTGGAAACTGTGAAACCAGAATGGCTGAATGATCAATGGGACCGAAAGCCATTTCTGAAAGGAAAGAAAAAGTAAAAAACTTGCTTGAGATAACTGATTATATATGTATCTGGTATATGTGCATTAATTTATTTCTATCTTTTCTCTTCTTCTCCTATAGGTAACCTGGTGAATGAACGTTTGTAGATCCCCTAGCCTAATGAATGGTTCTTTCACCCATGTTGTGGATGGAAGTAGACTTAGGGGTGATCACATCTTGATGTTTTCCCAGCCCACTTGAACCTGTTTTTTCTACTTATATTGCTCGACATGTTAGATTTTTGTGACTTTGCTCTCCCTCTCAAATTCCCCCCCCATTGCTAATACTTTTTTTATTTGTCATCACCACTATTTGTTTTGAATAAAAATGAACTATAAGAATTTGTTTTGAAAGTAATAGATTAACTAATATATTGCCTAAAAATTAATAGTCTATTTACAGTGGATTCAAAACAAGCAAGTTAGGAGTGTGTTAGAAATAAAATGAAATAAGATGAAATGTATGTACTGACTACTCTTACAGTAAATGTAAATGTAATAAGCTTTTGTTTAATAGAGCGTTTTCATTGTATATTATGGAATTGTGTACATGTTTAAAAAGTATCTGTGTTACTTGTTTATGACGTCACACTTTGTTTAAATGAGGCTATATTCCTTTACTTAGCCAAACCCAAACCCCCTTGAAGACTAGTATGCCGAAGCACAGGGGTTCTTGGCCGTGAATTTTATGGCAGAAATAAATGCTATCTTAGCTTGATTTAAACTTGTCTGGAGTTGCTCTTACTTTCTTGTCTCTACTCCAGGGTGAGAAAAGGCAGAATGGGTGTCCCATCCTCCAGAATTGGATGGTGGCCAAAGGTCACATGCTACCCTCCCATTCCCACAGCCTTCATGCACATTATTTTTCCTATATTCCAACCTAGTAAGCACAGAGAATGTGAGGGTAACAGGTAACAGGTGTCAATGGCTGATCCTTGTTACCCTCACAGAATGTGAGGGTAACAGATCAGTCATTGAGAGCATACTGGCTGGACCATACATAATTGTAATGAGACTGACATGGCCAATAGTCACAGTGTAGAACTTGGCCTTCTAGTCAGTGTTTTATTTTTCTGTTGTACATCCAACAGTCCCTTGGTTCATAGTGGCTCAGGATGTGATTTGAGGCACCTATTGTGCAGCTGTTACTTCTGTCATCCTCAAAACAGTTATGGCTGACCCATGCAACCCTACGGCCACACCGTGCTTCTACACTGAGCATGGAGTCACAGCACATACACTGTATGCTGTAGTATCTATTGGGTGTAAAAGATCAATACCTGGGATCAAGAAAGCAGGCCATTGAGTTGTTTGTAGTATAGTACAGTATATTGATGAGGTAACTGTGCCATTACTCATGCAATGGGGAGAGAGTTAAGTGTTTCCGTGTTCATAGTGACAGTAGTTTCAGTCCATAGGCAGTCCATGGGGTGACATCACTTTGCCACCATGTACTACAAAACAAGCCTCTGTCCTGTATGACTGTGGATTGTAAATCTGTCAGTGTTCTGTGCAGGTACATACAGACACTGCATGGGATGAAATGTTACACTAACAGCAGACCACATGAAGGGAAGGGCATGTAGGGTGGAGGGCAGACACTACTACATGCAGCACATCACTTACATCATGGAGTGTGTAAAGCAGACCTAGCCCAAACAATCGTGCTGCCACTCATTAGGTTCCTGCCAGATGCCCTGCATCTGGTGGGGTATGGATTCCGGGATGGGCAGGGGGATAATTGGAAGGTGCTTGACCTTGCCAAGGTAGATAGGTACACTTTGACATTTGTCTGCATACCCTGTTATTTCTGGAATTGGGAGAAGCACAATAAAGGTGCACTCTGCTGTAGTGAATTACCAAAAAATACACTTATAACATTGTAGTTTATGCCATCAAAATCTATTGCAGATCCAGCTTGAAAGTGTAGCACTATACCCCAGCGCTTCACATCATAGGTGTAATGCTTCATCAAGGGGTGTTGCTACAAGTTCTGCAGTTCAAATTTATACAGTTCTATTTAAAGACATAATGCCTGATTCACACATGCAGCATCTGTAAGTGCATCAGTCTTGCCACTTAATCACTGCTCATTTCTTTAAGTGTACTTTCACGATAGAAAAAGTGGAAAAATAATCCCAAATCCATACTACAAAAGAAATATAAAAAACCTGGTTGTGAGAAAGAGCAAACACAACAAGTTCTTAGGGGAGAGGGGGACAGGCTGAAAGGCAGAAAACACAGACTGGAGGAAGTACAGTGGCACCAGCCAGGATGCATTCCAGGAATGCTGTAGTGCATCACAAAATGCTGTAGTATACTACAGGGAGCAATGTAATTCAATGGCAGTTAAGCCCTTTTTTACTGTAGTATTTGTGACATGTCATTTACTGCAACTTACTGCAGTGCACTGTGGCTGGCTTTGCTGCATATGAAGAGAATGGATGGGAGGTGTAGGAACAAAAAAAAAAGGGGGACAGATAAATAGACAGCTAGGGGAAGCACAGAACCTGTGCCTGATCCAGGCAAAAGTAAGGACTCAGGAGTGTGTACTACAAAAGATGCAATATTCTCTCCAAGAAGATAACTCTGAAGTCAGAATAAAGAATAAAACACATGCACCAAAAGGGAAGATCTGTGACATTGCAAAGCACTGTAAATTCTATGGAATCACATATATCTGTAACAGAAATAAGAAAACAAAAATTAATTCATAAAAATGGAATGTCTGTTACATCAGTAAGACCCACTGGTTTGAGCACTTTTATGCAGTAGCAAAGTCTTAAGGTGATTTCTCCCCCAGTAGCTCTGATAATTGACTTGCTCCTGGATCTGTACCTTGAACTGTCTGATGGTGCATCTGACATAAATGCGTGGGCAGGAGCATGTAAGAAGATGAAATAAAAAAGAAATATTGCAGTTGATGAGCAGCCTAATGTCCACAGTTTGGTGATCTAAGGGATGCCTAAATTACTTGCCTTTTTGACAGGAGCAACAAACATTACAGCATTTGCATTGGAGCTGCCAATGGGTCTGGAAGGGAGCCAGTGCAGATAGGTTACCATTATCATTTTTTTTTATAAAAGCTATTTGAGACCATGGGCCAGAGTCACAAATCTTTGCCCGGGTGTAGACCCAGTTTGTGCCACGTAAACTGAGTTTTACACTGAAGTGGTATTCACAAAAGCACGGTTTGCATGCTCAAACTGAGTTTGCACCAGGACAAAGTGTGGAGGAGGTAGCAATTCAAATGAGGGGGAGGGGACCTGCAAATCGGCACTTTCCGATTCACAAAGCATTTGCTCCATGCAAGGGCCTTTTGCATGGTCCCCTTGCATGGAGCAAATACCACTGACAGAAACCTTGCTATAATCCTCCCCAACCCTAGTGCATGGAAGAGGTATTGAGGTGCCCCCCCGAGCGCTGGCCCAACTGTAACAATGAAAGTTGTTTCTGGTATCCAGTGGCCTCCTCTGCCCACTGATCACTGGCCCAACTGGTCTAGTGTTCCCCCCATTGCCGATCGCTGGCCCGATATATAATAAAATTATCCCTGATGGTCTAGTTTTCCCTCCCCCACTTGTCAATTGCCAACCCAATATATAATAAAGACTATCCCTGGTGATATAGTGTCCCCACCACTGCCAATCGGTGGCCCAATGGATAATGAAGAATATCCTTGGTGGTCTAGTGGTCCCCCCATCCCCGATCCCTCCCTGCCAGGTCTCCCTGCCATACCTTGAATGCTTCCCTAGTGGTCTAGCAGACTCCCTCCCTATCACCGATCTGCTCGTATACTACAAGAAAAAGTTTTCCCTGGTGGTCTAGTGGCCCCTACCATGGCAGGTAGTGACCCACCACCCCACTCCCCCCATCCTAAACCCAAGCTGGCAACCAGCACAGGCTTCCTCTCTCCACCATGGCTAGCCACCGACTGATCTGTCACTGAATGGGTACTGTATACAGTACGCATTCATTGATTGATAGCTCAGAGTGTGCTGTCAATCAATAAGTGTATACTGTATACAGTAAATGATCAGTGATAGATCAGTCGGTGGCTAGCCATGGTGAAGAGAGGAAGGCTGTGCTGTTCGCCGGCTCAGGGTCATGATGGGGGGAGCGAGGTGGTGGGTCACTACTTGCAAGTGTGGGAGGGTGTGGGGTCCACTAGGCCACCAGGGAAAACTTTTTCTCGTAGTGTACAGGCAGATCACTGATAGGGAGGGTGGTCCACTAGTCCACCAGGGATATTCTTCATTATCTATTGGCCGGCGATTGGCGAGGGGGGAACACTTGACCACCAGGGATAATCTTTATTATATATCGGTCCATCTATCAGTGAGGTGAGGAACACTAGATCACCAGGGAATATTGATTTAAATGTGGGGAGAGGGATCGGGTGGGAGAAGGGACCACTAGACACCAGGAATATGTTATTTATTGAATGGGCATGTATGCGGCTGGGGGGAAGGACCACTGGACACAAGGGTCACTTATTTTTTTATATTCCAGCTGGAAATCACAGTAGGGGGTACCACTGACAACAGGGAAATATTATTTATGGAATGGGCAAAGAGTTGTGGTCACTGAGGTGGTTCGCATGGGACCCAGACTTTGTACCAGTAATTCAGGATCTAACCTTTAGAAGGTGGAGGGGTTTGGGATTGACTACCTTTAGGAAATTTATGGATGGAGATAACATTCTAACCTTTAGCTAACTTTAAGGAAAATATAAGTTATGACAATTAGATCACTTTAGATTCTTACAAATCAGAACCTATAAAAACATCCTCAGAACTCAGGGAACTGGGGATCACACCTCAGACACCTTGCTGAACACCATGGTAGAAATTATGGTAGATCAGAGACTTCGGGGACATGTTTCAGCTTTATATGGAGCTCTGAGGGAGAGAGGGATCATATACATGGAGCCGCTTAAAAGAAGATAGAAAATGAGATGGGAGAGGGACTGTCAGAGGTGGAATGAGAGGCAATATTCTTACTAGCAAATAGAACTACCTACTCTCTGCCATGGAAAGAATTTGAGTGGAAGGTGAGAACCTGCTTTTTCGTCACTCCAGTGATGAAGAGTAGGTGGGACAGATCCCAGCCATCCATCACGCTGGAGGGCCTGCCAGGACCCAAGAGCCACCCACCTCCATAAATTCTGGCAATGCCAGTGTCTGTTAAACCTCTGGAGCCAGATTAAACAGTGGATTTGGGATATATTGTTGGTGACGGAGGGGTTGGGCCCTAGACATCTGGTTCTGGGAGCGCATCCTAGGGATCTTAAAGGGAAAGGCAAAATATACTTATGGAATGTCTTAATAACTGCTGCACATAAAGCAATAACAAGGAATTGGCTTATGCCTGATCCCCCTAACATCCAGCTGTGGACTGAGATCATCCAAAAAATACAAGAAATGGAGGAACTAACACACTCAATCAATCTCCGCACTCAGGCATTTATTAATAAATGGACCTCATGGATATTATGGAAATAACAATATGCATGGGGCGGGGGAGGAAGGGTAGATATAGATGGGGAAAAAACAGAGAATCCATAAAATAATGAATAATAATAAATGAAATGTTCAAATAATGGTGCTAACATATGAATGTAATACCTCTCACTCCTATAAAATGTAGTGTTGAATGGTAATCTACCCAGGAGAGATAGATTTGTTATAAGAAGAACCTTATGAAATGTAAAATGTACTTTGGACCTGTGCATAAATATACAATAAACTTGAATAAAAAATAAAAAAATATGAAATGGGCATGTGTGCGGGTGGGGTGAGGGACCACTAGCTACCAGGAAATGTATACATTCATTTGTATCATTGTTTGGGATGGGGATTGGGTTAGTGAAGGGACCACTAGCCACTGGGGAAAGTAAACTATATTACTGTTGGGCTGGCAATTGGCATATAGGGTGCATGCCAAACTCCAGCCACAACCTATGTCAATGGGCCCATAAAGGGCATGCAAATGGCCACATAGTGCCTTGCCTACTCAATTGGCTCATTTACATGGCTGCTTTATTGAATAGGAAATAGCACAGCTATGCTATTCATTGCAGGCCCATTCTCCTGGCTGCATGTCAGGGCAACACTAGTGGGGGTAGCGCTGGCTTTGCTGGGTTAGTGCTGCCCTGTCCTGGCCCTATTCACAGTCAGATAGCACAGTGCGCTATCCAACTGTGAATCACAAGATTTCACACCTGTGCAATCGCAAAGCACCATGGAAACTTTTGCACTGTGCTTTGCAATTTCTTGTGAATCTAGCCCCATGTCACTAAGGTTTTTGCCCCTTCTAAAGATGACTTACGGCTTGGCACCAACTTCATTACTTAGCTGTGGATCACCCTGCAAGATGTGCCAATATTTGTGGATGATGTTAGTGATGTTAGATGCAAGGTGGTTATACTCGACAACAGAAGTCTTACCTTTTTTTGTTCAGAGTGTCAGAAGAGCTGAGCAGTCCAAGCATTTTGCACATTCCATTGTTTCATTCAGCAGTGTCTGCTGGCAGCCACATACTAAAAGCCTTTCCCTCTGCAACTCAAAAGCCTCAATGGAGTAGCAAGTGTGGCAATGTTGCACAAAATGGCCATAGGGAATGCCTCCTCTGAGGTGTGGCAGGTGGGTGCTGGTGGCATCTACTGTGGTAGGGTATTGCCAGCTGTGGGTTTATGGTGGGTGACTGACTGAACTATCTTGCCCTCTATACAGTAGATGTGAATTTGAGGTTTCAGAATGTAATGGTAGTAGTGTCAGAGTTATTAAGTAAATTTAAGACAAATTTAATTCCTATTTAAAAATTCCACAAATTCACCTGCAGTTCTGGTGTCAACTTGGCAACAATAAAAATCCTGTCAGTCTATCTACTCCAGAAACAACTCTGGGTATGAACTGATTTTTGTTAAGAATTAATGCCATGGATCCCTCCTATCATGCCATAAACAAATTTGTGTAGGAGGGAGCCATGGTAGTACCCATGGCTGTCCAGCATGTCTGCAAATAACATTTGTGATAAAAGATTAAATAGTACTACTAAGTACTACTAAGTACAAACTAAGCAGCATTGAAAATGAATTCTGCTAGGAAATCTAAAGCCACGTGATTTTTTGAAAACGTGATATTCTAAAGCAGAAATGCCAAGGTCATGCTGTACTGTACCAGACCAACCCCTCATGTTTCTACAAAATGTCAGTCAAATTGCTGATGTACGAGAGTTGCATGCATACCAGTTAAGATTTGTGGTATTGTACTGCCACATCATGTTGTTGCATGACAACATTAGGCACATTGCCACAGTAATATTGTAAATGGGAAGGACAGGATGGATTCCCCTAAATAGTTTGCTGTAAGACCCCTACAGTGGCTCAGGCAATGTGAGGATGAGGAGCAGGGCCACAAGGAAGATATGCCAGGGGACAACCTACTGGGCGAGCTGTATGAAGAGTGATGGCAGGAGATCTGCAATCCATGCTGATTAGGCTATGGCCAGAGAGCCATACAGGACATCCCAAGGTGTGACGTATCTTGGTAACTGGGGCAAACACCAACATGCCATTGCACTGTAGCCCAGTTTATCATGTAGGCCTTGCCTGTGTGTGTGCTGCATCCTGATTACTGGTGAAAACACCCTGTCCACTACACTGCTTAAGTCATTACAATAAATTGTAGTATTCTACCGTATCTAGTGTGTCTGTCTTTTTTATTGTAGTGGTTTGTGCCTGTCCTGCTGGTGTTTTGTGGGATGCTGGGGTGTGTGCTGGGGGTATTCAATTGTGTGCTTGCTGCATAGTGTTATCTGTATGTTGACAGCCCCATGGAGTCCAGATACTGTGATTCCCAACCCACTGAGTATAGAGCCATCTAAGATTCATGAGGTGTTTGGGCACTAGAGCTAACAGTGGGGTCCTGGGCTAGTACTATATGCAATAAATGTTTCATTACATAACTGTCATTCTTCACTCAGGGGAGGTAGAGTCAAACAGAACTACATTTTATTAATGGTCCACAAGGCAAGGCAATACAAAATATTTTATGGTACCCAATCCATGCAGCTCTGAGTCACTTAGAAAGATAAATTAAGCATTTGTACAGGACCCCAGTGTAACAGCCTCAGATAGCCTGTTCCACCAAGAGAACAGAGACAGCCTATTAGTTCATTGTAGTCATAAAACTAGTAGTTAAGTATGCAGGTTCAAAACCCAGAAAAGGTATGAGCTTCCAGAGATGTATGGGGCTGTCCCTGCAGTGATAAAAGACTAGACTTAACTTCTATAATTCAATGTAATAAAAATTAGCAGTTTAGAATGAGCATATTATTTACTTATTGAAAGAAATTTACCAGGAAATACATACTAAGCCATAAAGCTAATTTCCTGATGTGTCTTGGGAAACAGAGGTGGGAATAAATACATAGTATAAGCAAAGTGCAGTAATCTGATAAGCAAGAGGTACAGTATACACAGTAATGTAAATGGTAAATTGCTAAACAAGAAAGATAGATAGGAAAGGAGGAGAAAAAAGGAAGGGTAGCAAGCAGGGAGGAGGGAGAGGATGAAAGAGAGTGTGAATAGATTGGAGGTAGTAGTGAAGGGGAGAGGGGAGAGATAAGGAGGGAAAGGGTTCAAGGGAGGAAGGTACTGGAAGGAGGGGAAGGGAAACGGAGGGGAAAAGGGAAGAGTAAGAGTGTGGAGGTTGAAACCTTTAGTAGTAGTAGTAGTAGTATAGTAGTTTGGGGACTGGCAGCAGATGAGGAAAGAGAAAGGGGGAAGACATTAGACTAAGGGCAGTTGCAGAGATGTATGGTCTTGGAGTAACAAGGAAAGAGAGCATTTGGAGGAGGCAGAGTGAATTGTAAGGGGAAGAGAGTTCCAGAGTTTAGAAAAGTGGTAAGAGAAGGCATTCTGTCCTGCAAGGGATTTACATGAAGGGAGCATTAGGGAGCGATAGCTTGAGTTATGGAGACAGTAAGAGGAAGGAGGCATATTGAAGGGAAGGGAAGAGAACAGAGATAAGACGGGAGGGAGAACAGCCAGAATTTAGAGATGAAGGAGGCACAGTGGGTTAGGCCATGATCTACCAAGGAGGGGAAGGAGAGATCAGAGTACAGAGAACAGTGGTGAGTATGGGAAGGACAGGACAAGGCAAACTGGCAGAAGGAGTGGAAGAGGAGATCCAGTCTGGCCAAAGTAGACTTCAGTGCAGAACTGTAAACTATGTTACCATAATCAAAGCTGGAAGTATTATCTTTGAAATGATTTCCCGGCAAGCAGGTAAAGGGATACTGCTTTTGTTCCTATAAAGGGCACCAAGCATGGGATGGAGTTTTTTTTACAGTGCTTGCTGCGGAAAAGTTAACTGATGACAAGGTATTTCTCGGCAGACGCGGTACTCCAGAGTGATACACCAGCTGTGCGTTAAGCAGTAATCTTCTGATTCAAATTGTCTTTTGCAAGGTATATCTTCTGTTACTGCTTTATTTTTCTCTGCAGCAAAGTGTTTCTTACGGGGTATATCTTCTCTGAAATTATTACAGGTGGTGCTTTACAGGCTTTACAGTTTTATCTAACATTAAGATAAGATTTCAGGATTACTGCATTTGTTGTTGACTGATTGTTTCTGCTCTTACCTCCTTGTTCTTTCATCCGTGGTTCTTCTTTTTCGGCAGGGGAAGGGCCAAGCCACCAACCCCCATCCCCAACCACCCCACACTACACTCATTTTATAGGGTACCACAGTTGTGACATTTCTTGTGGCAAAGCAGGAAGGGGCGCATCAGTGGGGGATCCACAAGGAGAGCTCATTTACAGGGGCACTAGTAATTTAACTTGTTATAACAAGTTATATGAAAACAAAACACAAAATCAAACCATTACTTGCGTTTTCTTCCTTCTAATTACTCTGACCAGGTTATAAACTCAGCAACTTATCTGGAATGGATATCATTAACTGCAGTACTGCGGAACACTTTTCAGAAGGACAGTCTTACAGGATTTAGGACACTGTCCTACATGCTGGGCCATTGGAGATCTTAGAGCTCAGCTCCAGGCAGCATGGGCAGAGATTGTGCACCTCAAATTTCATATTCAAGAGGAAATACATTATAAGAACCACCCACCATTTCTCCAACATCCAACAGAAGAACCTAGACCGCAGAGGGTAGTTGGTCCAAGAAGTTGGCAGGTGGTTAGGAGGGGCAAATCGGGTGCCCCATCGCTCTGTGCTCTCTAACATATTACCTCCAAAAACCATATAAACACTACAAACAGGTATCTGCCTCTATCTTCGAAATCAAACAAAGGGCAGAGGACACTGCAGAGCAGGACACTGCAGCACAGGAGCTAGCACAACAAAACTCACCCAAATCAGGAACCAAAACAAAAAAAAGCAAAAAGGAAATCCAAAAAGCTTCTGATCATAAGAGACTCCATGATTCGGGGAGTTGATACCCATCTCCAGCCAGGGGTTATGGTCAGATGTCTCCCAGGTACATCAGCGTGGAGAGACACTGACTGCATTGCTAAAATTGTTCACAAAGCAGGAGAAAACACTGATGTCCTGGTACACATAGGGACTAATGATCTCACTAGCCAGTCAGGTGTGGAGACCAAGGAACACCTGACCAGGCTGGGTGACAAACTATCATCCATTTCATTGACATCTCCTTCTCTGAGATGCTGACAGTCTGGGAGAGGGGGGCAGATGGATGGAAGGTCAGAGAAGGGGAGATAGGGGAGCTAAACATGTGGCTCAAGGGCTGGTGCCATGAAAAAGGACACAGATTTGTAGGGAACGGGCAACAGTTCTGGGAGCGAAAGTTCTTTAAATTTGATGGACTGCATCTGACTAAGGAGGGAGTCAGTGCATTGGGGCAGAAGTTTGATGTCTTTGCAGAATATTTAAACCAACAAATGGGGAGAGGGGAGCAGCACCCCATACGTCGAATGGGAAGAACACCCCTCCCTCCTCAGCTAGTGGTCAAAAAGGGATTCAGCATGTTTGTAGTTCATTTGCATCACCAGGTAAGAAAAAAAGGTCCATCTCCCCATACAATGCACAGGTGAAATGCCAAACCTCACCCAACAACTAACACACTGAAATCTGGCCAATGGAAAATCATGTACACAAATGCTCACAGCTTGGGAAATAAGATCCCAGACCTGCAGGCAATAATGTCAGAGGCTAAACTGGACATAGTAGCAATTAATGAGACGTGGTTTACCAGTAACCACACTTGGGAGACTTCAGTACCTGGCTATGTACTGTTCAGAAGAGACCAAGGTACAAAAGGGGGTGGAGTGGCCCTGTATGTCAATGAAAATATCAATGCTACAGAAATTCAGAATACACATAAGGAGCCAGAAGAACTGTGGGTCACCCTGGAAACAGGAAATGGGACATCCATAAGAACTGGGGTTGTCTACAGGCCCCCAGACCAGGGGGAGGACATAGACAAATTACTGTTAGAAGATATACAAAACATGACAGCTAAAGGGGAGGTTCTGATAATGGGAGACTTCAACATGCTGGATACAGATTGGCCAATACCAGCAGGAACATCTGCCACAACTAGACACATGGTGGATTCCCTGCAGGGGGAGGGCCTCAAACAACTGGTGCAACAACCCACAAGAGACAGGGCTATCCTAGATCTAGTACTGACTAACAGGGAAGGGATCACAGATCTCCAGGTAGAAGGTCACCTGGGGGCCAGTGACCATCACATGGTATGGTTCAATTTGGCCACTACATCTAAATCATCCCATTCCAAGACAAAAATATGGGGCTTCAGAGGAACTGACTTTGAGAAGATGGCCAACAGAGTTAAGCTAGCCCTGGCAAAAAGAAACACAGGAGAGGGGGTACAGACAAAGAGGGCAAGCAGTGAGGATGCAATACTTAAAGCAACATCCCATTGTGTTAGACAGAAAAGGAAGTGCAAAAGAAGAAGGAAACCACTTTGGTTCTCAAATACAGTAGCAGAAAAAGACAGAGCCAAAAGGCTGGCCTTCAGGAAATATAAGGGAACACAGCAGGATGAAGAGAGGGAGAAATACCAAACTGCCCTAAGGGAAGCAGGGAAGGCAGTAAGGCAGGCAAAGTCCCAAACTGAGGACACGCTAGCATGAACTGTAAAGGAAGGTGACAAGACTTTCTAAAGATACATTAGTGAAAGGAGAATGTCCAGAGGGGGTATTGCTAAGCTCAGAGGAGAAAAGGGGGCATGTGAGGAGGAGGACCCTGTAAAAGCATCTATCCTAAATGGATACTTTTGCTCAGTATTTACTGAAGAGAAGGTGGGGCAGGGCCCACAGCTCAGCACCATGGACACAGGGGGGAGGAAGGTGAGCACTACTCCCTTCACAAAAGAAAGGGTCCTACAAGAGCTCGCTAAGCTCAGGGTGGACAAGGCAATGGGACCTGATGGCATACACCCCAGGGTACTTAAGGAGCTAAGGGTGAAACTAGCAGAGCCATTAGCAGAACTGTTTAGGGAGTCTCTGAGTACAGGAAAGGTCCCAGACGACTGGAGAAAGGCTCATGTGATCCCGCTCCACAAGAGTGGTAGCAGGGAGGAGGCAGGGAACTACAGACTGGTCAGTCTTACCTCAGTAGTGGGCAAGATTATGGAGGCACTCCTTAAGGAAAGGATAGTGCAACACCTGAAATACATAGGGGCACAGGATCCAAGACAGCATGGGTTTACAAAAGGAAGGTCCTGTCAAACTAATCTCATAGAGTTCTTTGACTGGGTAACCAGAGTGGTGGACCAAGGGGGAGCAGTTGATGTTGCCTACCTTGACTTCAGCAAAGCTTTCGACACTGTTCCACATAGAAGATTGATAAATAAGCTGGGTAGGCTTGGGGTGGGTCAGTAGTTGGTCAACTGGGTGGCAAACTGGTTGACGGGCAAAAAACAGAGAGTGGTGGTAAATGGTATACAATCAGAAGAGATGCAAGTCACAAGTGGGGTACCTCAAAGATCAGTCCTGAGGCCAGTCCTCTTCAATATCTTCATTAGTGACATTGCAGATGGACTAGAGGGTAAGGCTTATCTGTTTGTAGATGACACCAATATCTGCAACAGAGTAGATGATCCAGATGGGGTGGGCAGAATGAGAAGAGATCTGGATAAACTAGCAAAATGGTCAGAAGAGTGGCAACTGGGATTTAATGCAAAGAAATGCAAGATCATGCACATAGGGAAGAGAAACCCTGAAGCCACCTATAGTTTGGGAGGGGAGTTGCTGGCAGTCACAAAGGAAGAAAGACACCTGGGCATCATCATCACCAATGACCTGAAATCATCCAAGAAGACCTCTAAAGCAGTAGGTAAGGCTAGGGGGATGTTAGGGTGTATGGGTATCACAAGTCGTAAGAGGGAGGTAATAATCCTTCTTTATAGGACACTGGTTAGGCCCCATCTGGAGTACTGTGTGCAGTACTGGAGGCCATACCTTCACAAGGACATTAACCAAATTGAGGCAATCCAGAGAAAGGCAACCAAAATGGTGCAGGGACTGCATCAGAAGACATATGAGGACAGATTGATGGAGCTCAATATGTATACCCTTGAGCAAAGGAGGAAGAGAGGAGATATGATCGAAACATTCAAACACCTTAAGGGTATTAACAAGGTGAAAGAGTCTAACATGTTTAAATATAAGAAAAATAGCAGGACAAGAGGACACAGCATGAGATTAGAGGGTGGCCAATTAAGGCGGAATGTGAGGAAATTCTTTTTCACAGAAAGGGTGATGGATGCATGGAACGGCCTATCTCAGGAAGTGGTGGCTATGAATACAGTGCAGGGCTTCAAACAGGCATGGGATAGGCATAAGGGAGCAATACAGATGAGTATGAATAGATAGGCCACTGACGGAGCAAAGGTCAATGGCACATTTATAAGGTAGAAAAAGAAATGGGCAGACTGGATGGGCCTTGCGGTCCTTATCTGCCATCAACCTCTATGTTTCTATGAGAAATACCCCATCACCAGGTTAATGCGGCAAGAAGTTGTAATTGAATTACCTATCATCAGCTTAAAATCACCAGGTGGTGCTGTTTGTTTTAAATTTACGTTACTAATTTGAAATATTCCAGTAGGTGTCCTCACAGTCCATAGATCACAGCCCACAGCAATAGCTGAAATCTTTTCATTCAGTCTGAGCTCCCCAAGTCCTGCTCCTGATAAGCTGGATCTGCCAAGAGGAATTAGGAGGAATTTTTCAAATTGGAGGAGCCAGGTGCAAAAAGGCACCAACTTTGAATTCCCTGACTTTATTATCTGTCTTCTTGCTTTACTGTCATACACACACAAAATAGGTCGTTATAGTGCCCGACCATGAACCCTCATATCCCCTTCAACTGTCTGTACATCCAGTCCATGAAAAGCATTGGAGTTTATATTAATATCCATAAGTAATATTTGCATAAATGCATACTTGTAAACATAAATAAATATTTTAAAAAAAGCTCTATCTGGCATAATTATTCAAGTGGGTTGGACAGGGATTGAGTTGGCTAGATTTATAGCATTGGAGTAGCTGGTAGTGCAAAAGGGTTTATTTATATCAATAAACAGCAGAAAAAAAATCTAATTGTATCCAGTGGAGATCCTGCTGCTGGTGGAGTGGCAAACAGAATGCAGGTGGAGAGTCACTCAAAAACAATGGAGCTGGTGCTTGCCTAGAACACCTGTCTAAAGCAAATGGTAAAGCAGCACGCTATGCAGCAAACAATGATGAAATAAATGAGTCCATAAAAAACTTAAAAATCAAGCATATGAAGTCAGTCGAGCACATGGCACTAACTCCTTAGTGTCACGGTTGCTGGATTTGTGAGGGAGTGAGAGTAGGACATATTGTAAACATTGGCATTTTACACACATTAAACAAATGGGGGAGAGGGTTTCAAGTGGTTTGGGTGGATTGCAAGCTGCCAGAGATTCTTTACTGGAATATTTAAAAACATGTCACCTTGTATCCGACTTTGGTCCTGGTACTCACCTCGATGCATTGACACTGCAGCTGAGTTTGGGTGAAAGGTAAAACAGGAGATAAGCAGGGGATTTTAAATAACTAACTAAGTGGCTGCAATATACATAAATAAATATAAACATAAATAATTTACAAAAATGGTGACTTGGAAGTATTTTTTCACAGAGAGGGTAGTGGATGCATGGAACAGCCTTCCTGAGGAGGTTGTGGGGTCTAAAACTGTGGGAGAATTCAAGAATGCATGGCACAGACATAAGGCAATTCTTGTGGGGGGTAGGAAGAAATAGGCTGTTGGTAAACTAGGATCTTCGGCTTATCCTGTAGGTAGGGAAATGGGCAGACTAGGTGGGTCAAGCAGTCCTTATCTGCCGTCAAAGTCTATGTTTCTATGGTATCAGACCGCACTCCTGCATAATTAACGGAGTGGGTTGGAAGGGGATTGTGGCAGATAAGGCTGAGGTGTTGGTGTGGGTGGTATGCATCAGTGTTGTTTATAGTAATAACCAGCATAAAAACATTCCAACTGTGATGGATGTGTTCCTGCTACTGGTGAAATGGGTCAGCAAGGTGTCACAGCAGCTAAATGTAGGAGGGAGTGTAATTAGTTGGATAGCAACATGTGCTGTATTAAAACATAAAAACACATGACAAGCTATAGTACATACCTGCCTGAACTCCTGGCCCTGGTGGAAAATAAGAGTGATGTGAGTGTTTATAAAAATACAGTAAATATCTAAGTACATGCCTATCAACATAAATACCTAATTAATACCTACTTAGAAAATAAGAAATGTTTATTAGGATCAAACACCGCTCCTGCATATTTAGTGGGGTGTGTCTGAGTCAGACTGGGCTGGCTAGTGCTAAGGTGTGTAGATGGTGGTGCAGCAGTGTTTATTTATAGAAAAAAACAGCAAAACAAATTGTATTACACCGGATCCTGCTACTCCTGGAACGGGTTGTAAAGGTATTCCTGCTACTGGTTTTCGATGGCTGTGAACATAATTAGAATCATGTGGAATAAAGTAAATAAATATAAAACTGTTTCCATCTTGAAATGTTTTTTTTTTAACCTGAAAATTAGGGGATTGGGTCAGCAGATGCTGAGGGGTTAGTGTGGGTGGTAGAGAAATAGGAATCTATTTATACAAAGGAACAAAAAAGGCCACTTGTATTTAAAATGGAATCCTTTTTTTAGATCTCTGTGAATCCAGAAGACAGTATGGGTGATAACCCTTTGCAAAATTAATTCCATCTGAGAGGGCATTGCATCGATGCAACCAATGGGACAGCAGTAGCCATACTGTAGGTTGCAGCAATAAAGCTGATAGAATAAAAAGCAGCCACTCCCATGCAAACACTGTGCCATAAATGAGCAGAGCAAATAACAAAAAAATATATAAGTTAAGGTACCAGAAACAGCGTAAAAATGAACTAATATTCAAAAAGACCACACAGTGCTGTGCAGTTAAGGTGCTACATGAAGCACACACAATACCGACAAGGTCTGTACCCTTGCCAGTATCGTGTGTGCTTCACGTTGCACCTTAACTGCACAGCACTTTTAGTTCTTTTTGAATGTTAATACATTTTTACACTGCTTCTGGTGCCATAACCTATGTTTTTTGTTAATGATAGAGCTCAGCAGTGAGGGATTATAGAAACATGTACAGTAGTTTAAAAAAACAGGCCCATTACTGTACATTCAAGAGAACATGGCTCTCCATTCTTTCTTTTTTTATTGTTGCTGTTTTCTCTCTGAATTTCTAAATGCTCAAAAGAAGCAATTTCAACAGAGAATGGTTCAAGATAAGGTTATGCCATCAGCATGATTTCATTGTGCACATTTTCCGACATCAGTCTATGAAAGATCTCTCACTCACTCACTCACTCACTCACTCACTCACACTCATGCTGACATACAGTAGCATTGGTGACATCTTAGTTATTGTGGGGTGTAATTTGAACATTCACTTATGGAGTTAGTATATAATAATAGTGGATCCTGCATGATGGATGAGATCAATTGCACTGTGATGTTCCCAGTTTGATCATATCAAATAGTGCAACTCCATCTCCAATTCTAACAGCAGAGCAGGCACTCCTAGCAGAGATGTTGCACAATTTATTTATTTATCTGAATGAGAGACAGCACGTCTTTTAAAATTGTCAGTGAAGTTTTCAGTAAACAACTCCCGATTCCAAGCCACTACTGCATAACACTGGAATAAAAAATATGTTTTATGAATGAGAGGCAAAATGATGTATTAACTTACAATTAAACTATTGCTTTTTCAATACTTTGTGTGGTAGAAGTGTCAGTGCAGTTGTCAGTCAAATAAACTTGATGACAATCGCACTGACATTTCAAACAGATGTGCTGCCTGATTTTGTAGGTGAGGATTTATTGCTGTTTGTTGATCTACAAAACACACACTTCAGACTTGGAGGGGGGAGGTATTGTTACAGCCTTATACAGTAATGGTTTGGTACCAAGGGATATGTGCTGCTGAATATCTTCCTTATTATTAAAGTCTTAAGTAGCGGTGGTTAGGGATCTGCATTTGTAACAGAAAAAAAGAAACTTACAATATCTCTCTGTCATAAGGGATCTCTCTCCCTTTGCTGGTCTCCCAAAATAAAGACACAGTACATGACTGTAACAGGCACATTATTTACTGGGACTTTCTGTGCTGCTGTCTGTTCCTGCTCCATTCCAATACAATTAACACACAGAATCAATGGCTGGACAGCTTTGATCTTTAGGACGTGAGTAATTAATTTAACACTTAGGCTTAACATTGTAATAAGCACTCCATATAGAGCCATTATCTCCTAGTCCCCAAGAACAAAGACACAGAACATAACAAGATATACTTTAGTAGTCTAATTTTATTTTCAGTAGCAGCCCCAATATTTACTATGAGCTTCTATTTTGCTGACTTCTCTGGCTCAATTCCACACCACAACATGAAATGAATGCTTGTTTTTTTAATTTATTTATTTGTGTTTGTTCATTTAATTTTTTATGACTCAGCCCTCCCTTCTACAGCGATTTCCTATTCAATCTCCTTTCCCAGTCCCCCAAAACTAAGCAACAGCAAACAAGCAAAAAAAAAATCTCCTAATTTAATGTTTGTATAGCCACATTATTGACTCTGAACTTCTGTGCTACTGGCTGGTCTGGCTCCCCTGTACACCATAGCAAGTAATGCTGTTTTTTTCTTTTTCATTTTTTATTTTTTTTTGCAATTGCCTCGAACTACATCATCAATTGCTTGTTTTTCACTCAGCCCTCCCTTACAGGGTGTTTCCCTGTACAGTAGCAGCCACATTATTCACTTGGAGAGTCTGTGCTGCTAGCTGGTCTGCTCCACTCACCTGTATACCATAAAAAGTAGTACTGTACTTGTTTTCTTCCCCTTGCCTTACATTTAAGTGGCACATGCTTTTACTGGACCCAGCCATTCCTTGTATCATTTACCTCCCTCCCTTTGCTTGTGATCTCATTACCTTACCTGGTTCCCCAAACCCAAGACACCATACATTTCATTTGTTTAGCAGTCACATTATGTACTGGAACTTTATGTGTTGCTAGCTGCTACTGCTCCATCACAATAGATCTAACAGGAATACTTTTGTGTTTGTTTTGTTGTGATTTTTTTAATGTAATTTCATTTTTTACTTAAATCAAGTGTTGAATATCTTTGATCTTTAAGGACCCGAGTCAATAATTAAACACTTACAGGTAGGCTTAACACTGTAATAAGCACTCCATATAGAACCCTCCTCTCCTGCCCCTCCCAAAAAAAAAACAAAGACTCAACACATACAGTAAATAGTATAGTCTAATTTTAGTTTTAGTAGAAGTCCCATGTAATTTTTGCTGCAGCCACAATATTCACTTGGAGGTCAGTGCTGTTGGCTATTCTAGCTCTGTTTCCCAAAAGGGAAGTTAAAGACCTTCAGTGAACAGTGACTGCTTTTTTTTAAACTGTAGAAATCCACTGCTCCTCCATCACCTTTCACCCCTTCCCCAACTTGATGGTTTCCATAGACCTCAAACAGGGATATTTTCACTCAGGAGCAAGCCACTTCCTTTCATCCCCCCTTCACTGATGGTTTGCTATATTTCACCCCCACAACACTTTAGCCTCTAGCAATCCATCAGTGCTCATTTCATTTATATAACATGGCTGGACTGGGGACAAGGGGACACAATTTGAAGATAGAGAGGGGGACGGCTCAAGGACAATGTGAGGAAGTATTTTTTCACAGAGAGAGTGGTGGATGCATGGAACAGCCTTCCTGAGGAGGTTGTGGGGTCTAAAACTGTGGGAGAATTCAAGAATGCATGGGACAGACATAAGGCAATTTTTGTGGGGGGTAGGAAGAAATAGGCTGTTGGTTAACTAGGATCTGCAGCTTCTCCTCTAGGTAGGGAAATGGGCAGACTAGGTGAGCCAAGCGGTCCTTTTCTGCCGTAAAAGTCTATGTTTCTACGTTCCTATGGACTGCAGTCCTAGTAAGTGGTGTAGGCTGTTTTTTTTGGTTGTTTAACCAAGACAGACACACTGAGCTGAAAGCCAGTTTACAGGTGCGACCTGGGAGCACAAGGAAGTTAAGTGACTTGCTCAGGATCACATAGTATACACCTAGGCGGATGTGGGATTCAAACCCAGATCTCCATATCTGCAGCTCAGAGCCTTAACCCACTGCTCTTATCGTTTATAAAAAGTTGAGACAAATTCAATGACCAGCATTAGATCAATGTTTTTTAAAACAATGGGTTTCTCAATTGACATCAATGCTGCATGTATTTTGTTTAGTACATTGCCTTGAGACTGTGACACAGACACTACCATTCCAATGCACTTTACCCTCCTCTATAAGGTGACACCACTAAGTTGTGCCCTGTTGATTGCGTAGACACAATATCACTTAAATCACTTAATGTGTGTTTGTAGTTGGAAAAATACTCTGTCTCATGAATAACCTATTGCAGCACTTTATTTCTCACAGGATTGTAACATGGACCCTGGCAGGTAATGTGTCAAACATGTCAAATTGGGAGCTCAGATATAAAAAGCATGTAATGTGTTATAGTGTATGGTGAAGGCTTGTTGTGTATGGAACTCAGTGGCTTTCAAAATGTTTTTGTACCACAGTTCAAAAGGTCATGGAACGTGATTATACCACACTGTACTACAACAACATTTCAAAAGCCTCTAGAGGCTGCACGCACTCAGCTCGTTTTAAAAGTGGATCAGACACAGAAAAACTCGGAGCAGCAGAAGTGGCACGATCATCCCCTGAACTGATGACGAACAGGGCACCACGAAAAAAGGCAGGATTGACCAGATACTTTAAACTATTAAAAAACTGCAGGATCAACCAGATATTTAAAACCACTCACATTAACAGGTGAATCCTTTCACTCACAGTCCTCTCGCTTAGCGAGAGATACATCCGCCATGTTTTTTTTTTCTGGAATCCCCGCCCAAAGGCAACTGACAGCCAATGACAGACCATGGTACAGACGTAGGGACGCTTGGTCCCTAACAACCACAGCACTGACCTTAGCAACCTGACGAATACCAGAATAAAACGCAGTAGAAAGAATTCCTTTTACGGCTTAAAACAAATTAAAATGCTCACTTAAATTATCGTAGGGGCACCATACACTATAAAAATAATGGATGGTATGCAAATGAACCAGTGTGTTAACATTAGGGTTCTGATTCTCACGGACCTCTCGAGCTTCACTCTCGAGGTCATAGGGAATCAGAACCCCTCAGTGGCACAACACACTGGTTGTGCATACTTGCCCATCCACTGTTCTCTATATGTTCAGATGTTATTTTGTCCATTATGATTAGGTTTATTCAGGTACTGCCTGACATCTGGTGTGTTTCAATGTGAGAGCTTGCTACACAGCTAGCCTCTAATTACATTCTTGATTTGGTATCCTCATATATGATATACTGCCAATAAGTAGCAGATGGGGGGGGGGGGAGGATTGCACTCCTTCTTTTTGGCAGGTATGAATGAAAACACGTCTTCCTATAGTAGTAACACCTGATTGACTTACTGTTGGTCAGTATGATGTTACTTCTATAGGAGAACACCTTTTCATTCATACTTTCATTCACACTAAACATAATGAGGAAGAGTGCAAGCTAACAACAAACATGCACAGCAGACAGTAAAAAAAAATATTGTTTTAATATTATTTAATAATGTGGGTAGCAGTTTGGGGGGCAGTTTGCACTCATTCATTTTGGCAAGTACTGCACTGTATGAATGAAAACATGTCCTCCTATAGTAGTAACACCTGATTGGTGGACTGTTTGCCATTTAGATATTGTTATAGGAGGATGTCTTTTCACTCATACTTTCATTCACACTAAACATAATGAGAAGGAGTGCAAGCTAAATTCTGTACACCCTCACCCACAGCCCCACCTCCCTCCTGTGTAAAAATAGGACAAAGCACAGTAGACCCCATTGGAAAATGTGCCTCTATCTGTACCTCAAAGAAATTGAAAAAGTTCCTCTTACCTGGGCTAACTGGTGTAAATATATTATAAAAATTGGTAAAATCAGGACCCCTTTTGAAAACAATATATTATACCTTTGCTGTGCTATCTTGGGTAAATACAGAAAACAACATATTGTATCTCAACTACTGTAGGTAGCTTTGGGTAAATATGTTGTCAAATTGTGTAAAAGCAAGACTCTACAGAAAAGCCCCTGAAAAGGAGATGTTGCACCTAAACAATCTGGCCTGTAAAAGCAGGACACCACTAAAAACAAGATATTGCATCTCACCTCACACTATTCTGCATAAATACACTGTAAAAAGGTTTATAAACTAGGCCACCACTGGAAATGAGATATTGCATTTCACCTCATCTAACCTGTTTACAAACATTAGGGTGCCAGTGTTTATGACTACGACAGACATAAAACCTTTCTGGATGCAATTCAACACTGCTGTGTCTTTCTAGTATTGCTTTTAAACACTTCAGAGCTTTAATAATTTTCTTAAAAGCAAACCAAAAAAATTTGATTACATTTAAAGCATTGCAGAGACTCTTTTTGGTTGTTGGACACTTTTAGCCTGGGACCTTAACAATTTTACATTCTAATGAAAGGGGATTTTATTAATTACATTTGCAGCCTCAAGGGAGCCATGGCTCTTTCTGAACAGACGGCTAGCTCTGCCTCAGCTTAACTAACCCGCGCTCAGGCTGATAATTTGTAGAGGGAGCTGCAAGCTGTTTTATGCTTGCTCCCCGCTTTAATTCGGAGCATTTTGAGGAGCAAAAGTGAAGTTATTCTCTGAGCCGCCAGCTAGTAGCTTGGCTGTAACTACTGATTGCACAAGCTGCTGGCTCAGTTCTGGGGCTGCCAAGCTCATATGAATTGTTAAGCACTGGAATTTAATTTAACACAATTTATAGAATTTTCATATTATGTAACACAGTAGCTGTCCATGAATTTTGTCTTACTTTTTCATGTGGATGCTTTATATTGTGTCTGCACGTAGTAACCCTAGGAACACTGCTTGTCATACAGTTTGAAATTGTACCTGGGGGGCTAATTAGTTATTCTGTGGGTACATTTTTTTTTTGCCTTCTGTTTCTAAATATCCCCTGTTCCTCTGCTCCACTCTCTCTACCTTTCTCGTTAGCTCATCTCTTGGACTATAATCCCTCACCTTTCCCCCCTTCTCCTCTGCTCCTCCCCTGTTCTCCTCCATTTGCTACTTCTTATTTCTTGCCCTCCCACTACAGGATATTTATTTCACCTGCCCTCCTTTTTTTTCTTCCAGCTCTACCCTCGGTCAGGACCTCCGCTCCCATCCCCCTGACGTCCCAGCACAGGTATGCCACACTCATTCTCCTTTGTTCTGGACTTTTCAAACTTGGTGCCTTTTTTATTTGGCTACCAGGTTACCCTTGGAGGCTTGCTGGTAGCGTTCCAGACTGATACCGAGCATTTACTGCATCAGCTGATTTGTGACTCTGGACACTTTTAGCCTGGGACCTTAACAATTTTACATTCTAATGAAAGGGGATTTTATTAATTACATTTGCAGCCTCGGGGGAGCCATGGCTCTCTCTGAACACGTGGCTAGCTCTGCCTCAGCTTAACTAACCCGAGCTCAGGCTAATCATTTGTAGAGGGAGCTGCAAGCTGTTTTATGCTTGCTCCCTGCTTTAATTCGGAGCATTTTGTGGAGCAAAAGTGAAGTTATTCTCCGAGCTGCCAGCTGGTAGCTTGGCTGTAACTACTAATTGCACAGGCACAGGCTCAGTTCCGGGGCTGCCAAGCCGATCCCTGCAGCAGCTTCATAACTGCTCCCTGCCTGCCCCCAATACCCTCCCACCCTTAGTTGTTGTTTAATTTATAGTGCAGAGTCTTGCGCAAAGTCATCATCCTTTTTTCACTATCTCCCTTCATTCCCATCTGCACTTTATACTTGATCCCCACTAGTGGTTGCCTGTACTCCGGTTGATCCTATCTCCCTGTCCCTGCTCTTACTGCTTGTCTGCATCTTCTGCTCCAGCTCTGGATATCTCTTTCTTCTCATCTGTTTTCCTTTCTCCCTGCCTACCTCTGCCTATATTCCTTCCTCACCATGTAGTCTAGAACTATTTATCCCCTCCTGCTAGTCTCAGGTGCTATGTTGTTTCTTGTAGTATTAACCGGCCCTACTGAGCATCCCTCTACTCACCTTTTTTGCTCTCCTGATAACTTCTGCTACTCCAATATACTCTCTGATCCCACCCCTAAATCTCTATCTATGCTGGGGCTCAATAATAACCCCCTTGGGGTTTTACTTAGGAATATCTTGCAGAGGTACACTTTCTCCCCTGTGAGTGTCTCCCATGCAGTTGTTATTGCCTCCCTCTGGATAACTAGCCTCTTCCTTACCCGTGCTGGTGATGTTGAGACCAATCCTGGACCCTCTACAGCTAATGTCACCTCCCAGTCTCCCACCACCAATTGTTGGCATCAAACACCCAGTTTCACCTTTGCCCACCTTAACATTAGGAACCTTACTGCTAATCTCCCTGAGTTCAAGGCTTGGGTCACTTCAAACAAAACCATATGTTCTGGCCCTGTCTGAAACATGGCTGAAACCCTCTATTGCAGACTCCCTCTGCTCCTTGCCTGGTTTCAATATGCTTCGGTGTGATTGCTCTAATGCCAAAAGAGGGGGGTGGCCTGGCAGTGTACTTCAAGTTTCACCTCAATGTGTCTTTTATACAAAGTCCCCCTCTGGCAAACTGCAAGGTGCTCCATTTACTTCTACTACTCGGGGGAGTTAAAAAAATTCATATCTTCTGTGTTTACACACCTCCTAGAACTTGTGCCCTCTGTGACTGGAAAAAACAAAGTAATTTTCTTGGGTGATTTTAATCTGGACTGGGCTGGACCCAGTTCCTCCCTCTTATCCTCCATTACAAGCAAGGCAGACCTTACTCAGCTTATCCAGAGCCCCTCCAGAATCTCCCCTCGTGGTTCCACCTCCACCCTCATAGATTGGATACTGACTAACAGGATGGAGAAATTCCCCTCTGCAGGAGTTCTGCCTGACTCCATAAGTGATCACTTCCCAGGCTACTGCACCTGGGACACCTCCCCTTCCCTCCCTCCTACCCAGCCAAAGTCTTATCTTTCTCCAATATCTCTAAACTTAACCATGCTGCATTTCTGCATGATCTTATCATTTTATTTGTTTTTATTTATCAAGTCTAGGATTACAAATACCTTTAAGCCAAGGCTCTTTTACAAAGGTTCCATGTCAGAGAAATACAAATTATGGGGAACATCAAGACAGACATTACAACAATGTGGACATTGGAAACAGATTACAGATTAATACAATTCAAGGGTAACATTGTAAGCAAGGCAGCCAGCGGCATTTGTCAGAGAAAACAGACAAGAGATAAGAAGTGCCAGAGTCATAGGGAGAGGGAAGAGGGGATTGGGGAGGGGGGAAGAAGAAATGGAGGTAGCATGGGGAGAGGGTGAAAAGTGCAGCATTGTGTATACCAAGATGTGAGGGTAGAATCCAGTGAGGAGGGGATGGGGGGACCACTACAGCAGGCAGCAAAGTGGAGAAACAAGGTTAAGCTGGGCAGTCGCAGGAGCTGTTGGTAGTGAGATAGTCCCGGAGCCTAGTTTTAAACATACCAATTGTCAGGGCAGAGGAGATGGTGGGGCTGAGGCCATTGAATCAGAGTGGAGCTTGATAAGCAAGAGAGCATTGTCCCTGTGAAGTGTGCCAGTGGGGGACTTTCAGTAGCTGTAGCGTGCATCTCCAAAGACACCATTTGTTGGTTCGGTGTTGTAGCAGAGTTGAGACCCCAGAAGGTGCAAGTCCAAGGTAGATTTTTTTCACCATGGAGCAGGTGAGAAACTTTATACTGTTTGATAGTTGGAGCCAGCCAGTCTGGGTGTACAGGTCACATGTGTGGGTGAGACGGTGAGCAGCAGTGATGAGCCAACATGCCTTATTTAAGGTAGTTGAGAGGTGTCTAAGGGTTGTGGTTTTGGCCGAGCCATAAATGATGAGACCATAGTCTATTACAGAGATCACAGAGCTCAGGACTGCAACCTTCAAAGCTTCTGGAGTGAGGTGTTGTCTGTATTTGTAGAGGAGACCAAGCCGTGTATTAGCAGCTCTAGCTACATTATCTGCGTGAGGTCCATAGGAGAGATTAGGGTCAGGCTGTATCCCTAAGTATTTAAAGGACCTCACCTGATCTAGAGTGTTCCCCTGGGTGGTGGAGATAGTCAAGTGGTGTAGCTTGTGAGGGTTATGAGAGCTGCAGAAGAGCATAGATTTGGTTTTCTTGTCATTGAGGACCAGTTTATGATTAAGAAATGATGTTTCTACAGAACTGAAACCAAGTTGAAGGTTGTGTTGAAGAGTTGCAGGATCTTTGTGAGTGGAGAATACAACAGCATCATCGGCATATAGTATGATCTGCTCAGAGCAGTGGTAAGGGAGGGAGTTTAAGAAAAGGCTAAAAAGGAGGGGGCTCAGTATGGATCCCTGTGGGACACCAGAGGGAACAGGCAGGGTGTCAGAAAGATCGTCAGCAATTTTTACTCTCTGCAACTGGTTTTCTAAGTAGCTTTTAAACCAGAGAGAAGAGTCAGGTGATAGCCCGGCATTCAGTAGTTGGTCAATGAATAGTCCATGGTGTACTGTATCAGAGGCCTTGGAGAGGTCGATGAAAATGGCCCTTGTGAGAAGGCCGTTGTCAAGGGATTCATGCAAAGCTCCAGTGAACTCTAGAAGGGCTGTGGTGGTGCTGTGAACTTTCCGGAAACCATGTTGTTGTGGACAAGGTATATTGTATTAATCCAAGTGGTTGGTAAGTTGATCAGTCACAATGCGCTCGAGTGCCTTAGAGAGTGGGGGCAGTATGGAGATAGGGCGATAATTTGAGTGATTCATCTTATCCCCACTTTTATGGACAGGTGTCACGGTGGCTGTTTTCCATAAGTCCAGGAATTTTCCACAGCTGAGAGAGAGGTTAAGAATTTTTGTTAATGGATGAATTACCTTATTGAGGGTGAGCAACAGAAGCCTAACGTCCAGTGTGTCGCTACTAGATCTAGATTTAGAGATAGCTGGAGGAATATAGCGGCGAGCTTCATTCAGCCTTACCTCCCTGAAGTAGAAGCAGGGATGGTTAGACTGTGGGGCTGATGTATTTGGGGAGTAGGCCTTGTTTTAGAAAAAGTCAAGGGGTAGGACAGCACTAAGGTCTGAAAAAGCCTTCTTAAAGATGTTTGTGATCACCTTGGGGTCAAGGGTTGAGGATCCATCAACCATTTACATGGCTGGAAAGGTTTCTGGCTGCTTCCCCATGACATCCTTGATATTGTCCCAGAAAGCATGACCATTTCCCCATGTATTGGTGAGACCGTCTTTGTAATAGGTGGATTTCGTGAGCCAGATGGCTTTTGTGCAGGCATTTTGTGCTTGTTTGTAATTTTGGGTGTCCAGTTGTTTGCCAGTGGCCCTGGCAACTGCCAGAGGTGACCCCTTAGTTTCAGCTGTGAGAAAACAGCCGCAGTGAGCCCTGGGTTAGAGAGAGATTTTGTTTAGTGCCTTTTAGTAGGGGCAAAGAGGTTGCAGGCTTTGTTGAAAATTGAGATGAAGTGATCAAGAGCCAAGTTAACATCTGTTGCTTCGTAGATGGGTAGCCAGTCTTGTAGAAGCAGGTATTGTTTGAGAAGTGGAAGTTTTCCACAGTTCTCATGGTTGACTGGTTCCCTCTCTACATAACCAATAATGTTAACAAAGCAGTAGGTTAGTTTAATGATACCCTAATCTCCCTCCAGAACCTTCATATTCTGGTCACTACATGTAGGGTACAAGGTAAAGTCAAAATGGCTCAAGCACCCCCTACTTCAGCTGCTAAAATGCAGGGATAAACTCTGGTCAGTATGGAAGTCCTCTTCCCTACAAGCTGACTTCGAGGCCTACAGGTCCTTATGGAATGCCTGTAAAAGGGAGATTCGTGTGGCCAAAAGTTTTATACTACCGGAACCTTCTCAGTTCTTCATTCTCTAACCCTAAATGGTACTGGTCTCATATTAAGGAAATTCTGGGTAATAATAAGCCTTTGACCCCAAAGAAAATGCTGATAAATGATACTCACCGCAATAACCCCCTTACCATTGCTAATGCTTTTAACTCCCTCTTTTATGCCCTTCCTATCCCCACCATCTGCCGTCACCTCCCTAGTATCCCCATACCTGTCGGCTACTGCTCCTCCAGCCCTTGAACTATTATTGATCACTTGTCTAGAGGTACTTAAGCTACTAAGGTCTTTATTGGCTAATGGTAGTGCAGGCCCTGATGGTATACATCCTAGGATTCTAAGGCAGTTTGCCTCTAATCTTGCTGTACCTGTTACCAGACTTTTCAACCTCTCCACCTGCTCTGACTCCGTGCCTTTGGTCTGGAAAGTTGCCAGAACTATACCAATCTTTAAGAAAGTGGACGCCAAGATCATGTCAAACTACAGGCCCATCTCACTCCTGCCCACTCTCAGCAAGCTGCTTGAGAAACTTGTTCATCGGCAGGTCTCTGCGCACCTTCTCAACTTTAACCTACAGTCCCCCATACAACATGGTATTAGGGCAGGACACAGCACTAATACAGCTCTTACTCAGTTGACCAGCGAAGTAAAAAACAATATAGACAAGGACTTGCTTACTGGAGCAGTTTTCATCGATCTCTCCAAAGCATTTGACATGGTTCATCAATGACTTCCACTGGCTAAGCCGAACACTCTTGTTGCCTCTGACTCTACCCCGTCCTGGTTGGGCAGTTACCTAGAAAATCAGTCTCAGGCTGTATCTTTCTGTAACTCTATTTCCTCCCCTGTCCTGATCACCTGTGGCTTTCCACAGGGTTCAATCCTTGGTCCCCTACTTTTCTTCCTCTTCATTAATGATATCCCTACGCCATCTTCTTGCTGTAACTTTATAATGTATGCAGATGACCTTTACTAGGCTTCCAAGTCCATTGCTGACATCAATCTTCATCTCTCATCCGCATTTCAGACCTTTCAATCCTGGTTCTCATCCAACTACCAAGTCCTAAACATATCTAAGACCCAGGCCATGCTCTTTGGGTCCCACAGAAAGGTGCCCACCGAGTCCCCTAGACTCCAGGTGCACAGCTGCAATGGGACTGCTGTATCCAACACTTTATTCTTCAAGTATCTAGGGGTTATGCTGGACTCAGTACTTGACTACTCTGTGCATGTTAGTGAGATGTGTCACTCGGTTAATGCCAAAATTGTTGTGGCCTACAAAGTGCACCACTCTCTCACCCCAGCTGTCAGGATCTCAGTTGTGAGAGGGGTTTTACTCCCACAACTGCTTTATGCCGTGCCAGTGCTTTCTCATGCAAACATGGGTGTCCTTCGCAAATGGGACACATCTCACAACAATATCTGTAGATTTGCCCTTTCTGCTCCCAGCCTAACACATCACTGTCTTCTCTATGCTGCTTTAAAATGGTTGTCTCGTGATGCCCTTTGTTCATACTCTCTAGGATGTTTTGTTGATTCCTTAACCAGAACACCTTGTCTCGCCTCTCTGGGGGACATGTTTACCTCGGTCTCTCGCTCTCGCTCCCCTCAGGTCCTCTACCTCCCCGTTACTATCTACTCAGACTTTCTCCACGGAAATGGGAGAGCAAGCCTTCTCCTACTTTGCCCCTAGGTTTTGAAACTCTCTCCCAGGCAATTTTAAGAATTCTTCATCTCACCTCACATTTAAGCATGCCCTTTTTTCCCACTTCCTTGCTCTTGGAACCTGTGATTGCACTTAACTTCTGTTCTGTCTCTTTTCTTGTCACTCCTCTTGACTTTGACTATCAGCTTGTGACCTGCCCACCCTTCTGAATTTTGCATGTTTGTCTTAGAGTTTCTAACTGTCTGCTTCCCCCATCCCTAGTCCTGATGAATGTGTCTACCATGCTGTTTTTGTATCTATGGTTAGCTGTGCCTACCAGACTGCTCACCCCCAGCTAGGCCTCCAGAATGATTCTATATTATTTTTTGTTAATAATGGTTTGCTGCAATAACTTCACACTGTTTGCTGTCATCCATGTGTTGTATTATCTTTTATGGCCGTCTTCTGCCAATGTATTTGTAGACAGTTTCACTGCACTATGCACCTGATTGTTTGTCACTGCTGTATTGCGATTTTGTACTCTGCTGTATTGACATATTGTACTCTCCCAGGTCATGCCTGAAAATAGGCAGGTTATGTTGCCTAGCGCATTTTCCCAGTTACCAAAAGTAAATAAATAAATAAATAAATAAATAGCGGCATACTTGCAAGAGGCAGTATAGCACAGTGGGTTAAGGCTCTGAGCTACAGATCTGGAGACTTGGGTTTGAATCCCTCTTCATACTGTGTGATCCTGAGCAAGTCACTTAACTTCCTGGTGCTCCTAGGTCACATCTGCAAACAAACTTTGGCTTAATGTGGTACTCTTGCTTAAACAATGTTTCCTTTCCCTCTAATTGCATGTCTTATTTGATGACAAATGGTTAAGTCATGTGCATCATCATCATAACATTTTATTAACCTGACCACAGGTGCATCACAGCACACACACCTGCACATTACACAGAATGTTTGAAAATCTGCCCAAGCAACAATGGTGTACTCTACAGAAATCAGTGGTAGTGGGGGTAGAATGAAGAAATAAGCCTACTGTGTGTGAGGAAATTATCTTACCCTCCCCCACCCCTTCACATCACTCAAAAACCACCACTGATGTCTACCAACAATAGCAGTTCACAGCCTGTTTTCAAATCAGCTCCCTTACTTTCCTCCATTCAGCCTGACTATGGTGTGTGTGTGTGTGGGGGGGGCTTGTATGTGATAATGAAAGGAATTTCACACTGCCAGTACAAAGAGAGGCATACTGCGGCTTTGTAATCTGATTTTTTTTGTGTTACTGTGCAGGGGTATGTGTCCTTAACATGAGAGACAGGACCATCTAGAAATGTGTATGACTGCGTGAGTGTTGGGGGAGGGGTGGTGGCTGACATTATGCATTATAACATTAGGAGTGTGTAAAACTCATTGACCCGTCATTTAAATAACCTCAGTATCAATGGTACATACTATAAAAACACATCTTTTTAAATTTCTTTTCACAACTTTCTGATGGACTGTACCTTACAATGTGCATGCACTCGAAAAAAAGGGAGTGGGGGCACACATAATAATTCCTACAATGTTGGTACAGGTTGCCCTTTACTTTAGTTGCTAAATATTCCTGGATTATCCTACTTGGCATACTTATACAAAATACATTAATATTGTAAGACTGAAATCCAGTAGTCCATATATTCCTTTGAAAAGTCTTTCTTTTCTCTTGACTTCACACCATATATTCTAAGTAGGCAACAGTTTTGTAGTTTGATGTCACTTCTTCAGGCCAAAAATATAAACAGTGTTGTTTCTGCTGTATTCATTTTCTATTTAAGTTTAATTTCCACATCTCCACATTATAAATCATATTCCACTTATACAACATTTTTAAATTTTTATGTTCTATTCTTACTCCGTTTCCATGTATTTGACCAATTACTGAATGAGCTCCTTTCCTTCAGGAAGACGGCTGGTCCATGGTGCCTAGCCCAGTAAAAACTGTTGTAAGAAATGGAGGGTTAAATGCAAAGAAGGGTACTAGTGGAGATGGCAACATAAACGCAAGAGTTATGTGAGAAGAAGACTGAAGGACTGGAGATTTTTCTTCAGTGTGACATTCAGTAATTGGTAAAATACATGGAAACGGAATAAGAATAGAATATAACAATTAAAAACGTTGTATAAGTGGAATATGATTTATAATGTGGAGATGTGGAAATTTAACTTAAATAGAAAATGAATACAGCAGAAACAACACTGTTTATATTTTTGGCCTGAAGAAGTGGCGTCAAGCTATGAAACTGTTGCCTGCTTAGAATATATGGTGTGACGTCAAGAGAAAATAAAGACTTTTTAAAGGAATATATGGACTACTGGATTTCAGTCTTACAATATTAATGTATTTTCGCACACATAGTAAGCAGATAAAATCTGAAATTAAACACACCAATATTATTTAGTGCATCTGATTGAAACTACTGTATATGATCTAAAGTGTCCCATGTTGGAGTTACTGTATATTATAATGCTATTAAACATTTAAAACCCTTCATAATAAATATATTTCCATCACATACTGATGTTTTGCACTATATGCTGAAGCAAACTGAATTGGAGGCACCCTTAGTTACTAGAAGGGCTCTACAGTATATTTAAACACACTGAAAAGCTGCCACATCAATGGTCAATGTGCCGGTGGTGTGCTGCTGTACATGGGATCACATCTGTGGGGTTGTAAACAGTGAGTATTGGTCCAAGGGGTGGTAATCTTGAAAGGGTTACACTGCAGGTCAGAGGAAGAGTTTCTGGATTTTGAACTGCTGTGCATGCTAGAGAATGTATGGGACTTAATGACAACATTGAGTTGGCAACTTGTTTAACACATGTGGTTCCGTGTGTTTAAATATTGATCAATACTGGAAACTAAGTGCACCCCCCCAGGTCCCTGCCTTCCAGCATATTAGGAAAAGCTGTAGTATGTGATGGAACTATATTTACTTTGAAGGGGTTTCACTTTTGTAGCATTATAACTAGATATAACTGCAACAAAATTCACAGTTAGGAGTCATGTATCTTATCCTATGCAAACATTTTATTTCCAAAATGGTAGCACAGAGAGATTTTCAAATGATAATTTTCCCATTCTCCACTATTATAAACCCTTAATGCTTTTTCATAGTACTTATGCACTTCACCTCTAAATTTGGGATTTATACATAGCTTAAGTGGAGCAGAGCTCTACATGCTTTTGTATGAAAAGCATTAAAGTTTCAAATAGTGGATAATGGAAAAGCTCTCTTGTGAAAAGCTCACTTTATTGCTATTTTGAAAATAAAATGTTTGCATTGCTCACAGTACATGACCTGTTATTGTGAATTTTGGGTGCTTGATAAAGAGGGTGATCAGCATGTAGAGGGAGCGAGTGTGAGGGGTAATTGAGATAGTAGGGGGATGGGGAATGGGATACGGTGACGAGATGAAGCACCACTAGACTGCCTGGGAAAGTTTTTTTTTTTAAGAGGGCAATCGGAGGCCAGTGCTTGGCCTGATTGTTCTGTACCTGGTATTGGACCTACTGTACTCAGTTTTCAGCATTCCAGCAGACTCACACTTCACTAAGTTACAATTTATAAGGCCAGCTGCCAGGAATGGTAATGGGTAGGGGGTGAGCAGCACACAGAGGGACAGAGGGAGTGGGAGGGATAATTCATAAGGACATTTTATAAGAATAATTTATAAGGACAGCTGACAGGATGGGTGACGGGTAAGCACATAGAGGGAGGGATAATTGAGATAGTAGCAGGATGGTGACAGGGAATGGTGGAGGGATGAGGTACCTCTAGACTGCCAGGGAAAGATTTTTTGCTTTTCTTTTTAAAGTAGGGTGATCAGAGGCCAGTCAAATTTTTTGAAGTCTTTTGTTTCCCCACCGCTACAGTCACACTCAGCACTATTCAATTAAATGAATAAGATATATTTATATATCTGGTAGGATAATTTATACATACCACAACTGGGAAAATAGGTGAAGCCAAAATGTCACTGTGAATGAGGTATTTCATCTCAGTTGGCCTATCTGGGGTAAATACAGTGTGAAAATATGTTACAGCAGGACTCCAGTGAAACTAAGATGTAGTATCACTGTTGTTCTGTCCTGGATAAATGTGGTGTCAACATGTGTGAACAGGACCCCAGTGAGATATTGTTTGTCAGTGGGCCTTTCGTGAGTAAATACATTGTAAAAAAGGATAAAAGCAGGACTCCATTGAACAAGGATATTGCATCTTGGCTTGGCCACCCCATCACAAGTAAATATACTATAAAACATTGTAAAAGCAGGACATATTTGAAAAATGAGATACTGGCACATAACTGGAATATCTTTGGGAATTATATAGGAAAATACGTAAACATGTCTGATATATTTTGAAAAGCGGCACTTTAGTACCATGGAAAACATTTCCTGCAGTTCTAACAGTAAACGGTGCCTTTCTTGGGAAGACTGTTTATGATAATTATATGGTAAGTGTAAGACTTGTCCAGTAATATGTTTTGAAATTGGGATTTCAGACCATGCAAGGAGCTAGTCAATGTCCATGAGAAGTCATCCGAACTGGGCAGAAAGATGTTAGCATTGAACAATAATAACTGTTAGCCTTTCACTGGATCATTAACCTAATGTAACTTGGCTGATGATATGACTTTTTCATTCTAATTGGATGACGTGTTGCTGTCAGGGATTAAGTAGGTGCAAACAGTTCAGAAATAATGCATTCCTTAACAATTAGCATGAATAGGGTGGGGGTAGGCAGCACACAATGGGAGGCAGTGGGAGGGATATTTTAAATAGTACCAGTGCAGGGATGGAGATCGGATCACTGTGTTTCTTATTACTTACATGGTTTCTTTTTAACCGATCTTCCAAACCTGATCTACAAGTTTTATTATTTTATTATAACTACCTGCTGCCAGTTGATGTCTTAGTTCATTTCCCAGTCATTTTTTTATAAAAATTCCCAAAGAAAAACAGTTTGTGATCCAGTTACATTTACAAGAGAATTTTGTAAATTGCTTGAATGACATCTTGGTAAGAGTGCCATGGTCAAGTGTTTTGTTTGTTAATTAGCAGCAATACTAGTTCTGATGTTGCCACAAAGGAATGATTGACTAAATAAATGGAAACAGGGTGAGAACGCGAGCATCTTATTGTAATGAATTAGTTCTCTCCACTCCAGATAGTCCCATGTCACATGGTAGGACAGATAGATAAAACGTTTGTAGTCTAACCTGGCAGAAAGTTAGTAGGGAGGAGGTGGGGGGCAAAAAAAGTAGTGGATTGAGGGGGAAAGTGTCAAACTTGAAAAACAGATGGATTAGCATGAGGGTAATCGAATGGCTGATTATAGATATCACATGCTACTTACAAGGTGATACTGTCAGACTAACTTTATATGGTTCCTTTAATGGATGACAGGAGTGGTGTACCAGGAAGGGGCAGTGGACGTGGCCTTCACAAATGTTTATCACAAAGTACGTTACATAATAAACCTTATGTGATGGTCCCCCCCCCAAAACAAAACCCTTCCCAATCGATGACCGTTCATATTTTCTTAATAACATTCAATGCCTTAGGGCATAGATGGGACACTCCCAGACTCTCAGTTGGGCCATTATTATAACAATTGTAGTTTCCTCCTACCTTGGGGTTCCAATCCACCCCACTGATCCCTGAAGCTGCAAAAATAATTTAAAAATAATACAATGCCCACCCATCCCAATTCCTGATGCTGAACTATAACTAGTTAATAAAGTCCCCCCCCCATGGTATCAGGGCCATCTGACACAGCATGTAGTCCACCCTTCCCATACCAGAAAATAAGCTGGCACTCAGCACAGTCCACCTCTTACTTCCCCAGCCACGGTTGTGGGACACTGTACCACCACTTGAGGGAAACCTGTTAATAATTATTAATGTGGAAGATGGCAGGCAACTTGAATTGTAATCCTTTGCTGTCCAAGGCACTTTTAGTGCTTTATTATTTTACTTCACACATAATCATTATGTCCAGTTACTCCTCCTTTGATGTCCTCTATTGCCCCTGCTGCCTGAATCCTTGCAGCATGCCTAATTAGCTTTTCCAGTTCTGACTTTTTGCTAAGCCACAAGAGCTATGGTTGGACACTGAATTTACAGTTCTATACATGCCACTGACACAGGTCACATCCAGCTGCCTGATAAGAAGTGAAGTGTGTCAGGAGGTCTAAACCTCACTTTCAGGTTCTTGGCAATATTGGGAATGCAAGAAATCACAGATACATTGCATAAGAGTAATAAACTTGTTTATTACTACAAAAGGGATAAATCATAGTTGCCCTAAGCAGTTCTTACCAATACAACCGGGAGCCAATGTTAAGTGTTCCCTATACCTCAAGGTTTCTTCATGTCTTTTGGGGTCTCCGAGGTATAAGATTCAGTGTCTCACATTATATACCTATGATAATTACTATGGTTACTGTAAGATAGAAACATTTCTAGTTACAGAGATGAGCCCTATTGGCTAAATCAAAGGTGGCTCCATGGTCCAATATAACATTATGCAATTTTGTAGTGTCATCACTTTGTGAAACAAAAGAGTACAGTTCTTACACAAATCAGTGTAATAGTACAAATCACCAAAAGGTGTCAATGCTTACATACATATCATAATCATTACAAGGACACAGGCATCCTAACATCTTGTAAGCAAGAATACATAGAACATATATATATATATATATACAGTAAATATATATATATATATATATATATGTATAGAAAGCAAAGTGTATACCAATAATATGCGTACATATCCTGACATCTACTCTTGTACGGTAGATGCCCTTAGCCCTATATGTTAGTATAACATATGCCTAAGCACTAACTGTCTATGGTGTACCTGTGGGGGTACCAATAAGGGTGAAGGGACCTCATGTAACAATTGTTAAAAAAAAATCAGTGTGTGTGTCGGTGATGGAGTGTGTGATGGGAGACAGGCAGAACATGACCATGGATAAGCACTGCAGCTGTGGCATTCATTAAACAACAATGCTCCAATACCACAATTGTGAGGACCGTGGTGGGGCAGGTACAAATTCAGGGTTTGCCATATCAGGTCTGATCACATCCTGTTAATTTTTTAATAATTCTACTCTATTGTGAGGAGCGCAACTGTGTAATTGTAAAGAAGCTTATTCAAATTCATTTTCATTTGTGCCACTCGAAGGTTGAAACTGATAAACATCTGTTAAGCTTAAGGCAGCATCTTTAATCATTTACAAGAAAATCCAACCAGTTAGACTACTAACATTTTATCTGTCAGTCCTACAGTGTGGCACAGGACCATCTGGAGTGGAGAGAACTAGTTAATTACAATAAGATGCTTGTTTTCTCACATTGTTTCTTTTTATTTATTTACTTATTTATTTTCCCCATTGTGGCAACATATGAACTAGTATTGCGGCTAATTAGCAAGCAAAGCACTTGACCACAGCACTCAGTAATGTTATACTTACTCAGGTAAAAACATTTCTAAATGAATGAATGACAGCTTAAAAAAAATTATCTAACAATGGGGGGAGTAAAGTCGCTGGTACACACTGATACAACTTACACGCACATAGACTTTTGGCTTCACTCCATTGGTTGTGTGACTAAATCAATGTATGGTACAGTATATCAGGCACAAGTAATGTTGTTATAGCCCTTTGAGCATAAATAGTGCTGCCGCTAAGGGTTGACATGTGGAACAGGTGGGGGGGTCACTAGACTACAGAATGAATGGAAGTGTTATTTATTAATATAGTGCGGTGACATCAGGAATGGTGAAAGTGTTTTTTTTTTCATAATTGGGGTGGTATTGGGGATCAGGGTCTGCTAGACTACAACGGAAACACTTTTTATTAATTAGTGGGATGTTTGGGAAGGGGGAGGCTAAACAACAAGGGCAAGGGATTTATTGCTATGCCATCTGCCGGTGAAAAACCGTATTCCTTTAAAACAATAGTAAAATCACACTCCTGGATGGCAGTCAATATGGAATTAGCCATGATTGCCATCTAGTGACCAAATGAAGAAAACATATTAAAGCATATTCTGTAATGCCGCATTTACAACTCCACTGCATCAGTACCACGCGGCACACTGGGGTACTGCTACAGTAACGAGTTGCATAAAATGGTACCGTTAAACTTTTCTGTAGCAAACACTGTATGTGCTGAGAGAAACCAAGGTGCTTGTCAAGCCAGAAGCCAAGGTATTTAAAGGAGGGTACATCAACAATTGTACCCCCATCAAGGATGTGGAAGGTGGGGATAAGGATAGCCTAGAAAGCCTCTACCTGATGCTGAAGCACATGGAGACAGTGTTTTTAGCATTTAGTGTTAATTGATTTGAGCGGAACCAGTTGTGGATGGTGTCAAAATCAAGTTGAAACATGGATGATAACTCTAAGGAAAAAGACCCAGATGCAAACAGGACCATGTCATCTGCATACATATGGCTGGTGAATTGTAAGAGGCAAATAGCAGGGGAAGAGAGTGCCAGATTTTAAGAAAGTGATAAGAGAAGGCATTCTGTCCCACAAGGGATTTACAAGAAGGGAGCATTAGGGAGCAATAGCTTGAGTTATGGGGAGAGTAAGAGGAAGGAGGCGTAGGAGAGAGAAAAGAACTGAGATAAGGGGGGAAGGCGGGAGGACAGACAGAATTTAGAGATGAAGGAGGCACAGTGGGTTAGGTGGTGATCTACCAAGGAGAGGAGGGAGAGATCAGACTGCAAAGAACAGTGGTGAGTAAAGGAAGGACAGGACAAGACAAACTGGCAGAAGGAGTGGAAGAGGGGATCCAGTCTGGCCAAAGTGGACTTGGGTGCAGCACCGTAAGCTATGTCACCATAACCAAAGCTGATAAGTATCATCTTTGAGATGATTTCCCGGTGAGCAGGTAAAGGGATACCGCTTTTGTTCCTATAAAGGGCACCAAGCAAGGGGTGGAGTTTTTTATGAATAGCGTCTATGTGCTGAGAGAAGCCAAGGTGCCTGTCAAGCCAGACACCAAGGTATTTAAAGGAGGGTACATCAACAATTGTACCCTCATCAAGGGTGTGGAAGATGAGGAGGGAGGATAGCCTAGAAAGCCTCTGCCTGGTGCCAAAGCACATGGAGACAGTTTTTTAGCATTTAGTGTTAACTGATTTGAGTGGAACCAGTTCTGGATAGTGTCAAAATCAAGATGAAGCCTGAATGATAACTCCAAGGAAGAACCCCCAGTTTCAAACAGGACCATGACATCTGCACACATGTGGCTGGAAGCAGAAGAACAGGCTGAGGGAAGATCATTGCAGAATATGGAGAAAAACAATGGGCCAAGGACAGAGCCTTTTGGTACTCCAGTATGGATGGAGGGCTGACAAATAATCTCCTATTCTCACAGATTGAGACCTCTCCTACCAGATAGGAGCTGAACCAATTAGTTGCTGAGTCTGAGAGACCCACTGTCTTGAGTTTATCAAGGAGAAGAATGTGGGAGACAATGTCAAAAGCTTTTGCAAAATTGACAAAGATGGTGGCTGTAAGGTGGCCATGATCCATACCAGTAAGTATGGAGTCAGTGAGCCTGAGTAGAAAAGAGGTGGTGGAATGAGGTTTGCAAATGCCAGACTGGAAGGGGGAATCAAGGTCCAGGGAGAGTTGAGAAAGAACAATGTGGTCTTAGAGTTTAGATAGGGTAGGAAGAGGGGATATATGGTGGAAGTTGCCAGGAGAGGAGGGGTCACCACCTTTAGGGAGAGGGATGACTGTTGCATGTTTCCAGGAGTCTGGGACTGAGGTGAGGGAGACTGAAAGGTTGAGAAGGGAGGAGATGGGAATGGCAATGGCAAGTGCAGAGAGGTACAGGAGCATGGCGTTAACCAGCCTTTCTGAGGGTTTAGCACCAAGAGGGCCTTTAGAGGAGAAGAAGATGGGGTAACTGGCAAAAACTAGAAGGGAAGTGTTGGGGGGGTCAATGGGGATGTAGAGGGAGGTGAGGAGGTGGGGAAGGCAGACAGGAGAAAGGAAGCACAGGTGGCGAAGTAGGAGCTGAAAGCAGGAGTGGCAGAAAAGGGGTCAGAAATAGTGGAGTCACCCACCTTGAGGACCAGAGGGGGGGACTGGGTAGAGGGGGAGAAGAGAGCATGGATGACTTTTTAGAACTTAGAGGAGTGATTTAAATTTTTCTGGAAAGATGAGGAAAAGAACTCAGCCTTAGCTAGCCTAGTAGCCCTAGTACAAGTATTCCTCAAGGCACTGTACTTGTTAACATTTGCCAGAGTGTGAGTGGACTTGTAGGATATTCAAGCCAGGTCACATGCACAGAGGTAGGCCATAAGTTCCACTGAGATCCAGGGGAGGTGAGAACTTCTGACCCTAGTTTCCTGGAGGAGGGCACGCCAATCCCAGAATTTAGTGTAGAAATATTGGAGGGCTTGATTGATGTTACTGGCCATGGAGATAGTGGACCAGTCAGTGGAAAGCAGATCAGCATGCAATGAAGATAGGTCAATTGACCCGAAGGGCATGATTTGAATACATTTTGGAGGGGTTTTGGGATGGTGAATTTTATGCACACAGTAAACCATGTGGTGGTCACTGAGTGCATCAGGGAGGATTCCAGCATCAGTAATGCTGTGTGGGGGAGTAGTGAGTACCCAGTCCAGTAGTGAATGATTTGGGGATCTAGAGTTATGGCGGGTAAGAACAGAGATGTGCTGTGTTAGGTGTAGGCATAGTATCAAAACCACTCTGGTTCAGATGCTCAGTGATCTCCTGATCATGAGAGATCAGAGATCCCGTACCATCTTGTTTTTTCTAGATCTGTCCTCAGCCTTTGACACCGTGGACCATGGGGTGCTGCTGGAATGCCTGAATGCCATCTGTGGCCTGTCTGGTACAATCTTCAGATGGTTCCATTTATTTCTCACTGGCAGATCACAGATGGTGGTCTCAGGGATTCATTCCTCTGAGGAATTCTCTCTGCCTTGTGGAGTACCGCAGGGTTCCGTGCTGTCCCCCATGTTGTTCAGGGTGTATATGCTGCTGTTAGGAGACATTGTAAGATGGTATGGGCTGAGGTTTCACTGTTATACAGATTATACATAGCTCTACCTGTCCTTTGCTCCCGACCAGGATAGTGCGCTCTCAGTCTTTAACAACTGCCTGGCTGAAATCCCGGACTGGATGAATACCAGCTGGCTGAAAACTGAATTCTGACAAGACTGAGGTGTTGTTGGTGGATCCTGGTTGCAGATAGAGGGGTCAGGAATGGGTTGCCCCTCAGGGCTTTGGCTCAGAGGATCCCAGTTACAGACCTCTGAACAGGTGCGAAATCTGGGAGTAATACTTGACAACGGTCTGACACTTCATTCTCAGTTGTCAGCCTTGTTAAGTCCTCTTTTTTCCATCTGAGGAATATCTCCCATATTAAACACCTACAGTAGCTCTGTCTGGCAACCTTTCAACTTTGATCCATGCCTTTGTGACTTCATGCCTGGACTACTGTAACTCTCTTTACCTAGGGCTTCCGGGGTTTGATATCCACTGCTTGCAGCTGGTGCACAATGCTGCAGCCAGGCTGTTGTCTGGATCATCTCAATCTAGTTATATTCAGCCATTGCTGCACGAATAGCACTGGTTGCCAGTTCAGTGGTGGATCACCTTCAAGGTCGGCTTGCTGACCTATAAAACCCTATATGGACAGGGACCAAGCTACCTGCAAGACCTCCTGCATTCTTATTGCCCCCTCCGACTGCTCCGTTCGACTGATGAGGGATTGCTGGAGATTCCCAGGGAATAATTATAAACATCTGGTTTGAGGGCCTTTTCATTTGCGGCCCCTACCCTGTGGAATTCTCTGCCTCATTGGATACGGGAGTGCCTGACTGTGGAGAGCTTCAAGACTGCCTTAAAAACGTTTTTATTTGAGCTTGCTTTTGGTGCTGTCTTGTAACTGTTTCTTTTTATCATTGAGTTATGCTATACATTGTATTTTAATGTTTTATGGTTTTAATTGTTGTTTATTGTGCAGCGCTCTGAAACGTCATGAGCACTATATAAATAAGGATTATTATTATTATTAATGTTTTGCCAGAGGTTTGAATGAGAGTGAAAGAGCCAGTTAATGTTAAAATCCCCCAGAATGAATAGCTCATCAGAAGAGACATGAGAAGAGACAGTAGTTAGTAATTTAGTGACAGAAGCAGAAGATATCTTTGGGCAATAATAGACACCTGCCACAAAGATACAGATGGAGAAAGGGAAGGAGAGTTTAAGGAGAGTATGAGGAGCTCATAAGCAGTAGGCAAGTTTATTGAGAGCACTGGGGAGACTGAATGGAAGAGGAAATGTAGATGGCGATACCACCATCCTTTTTAACATGGTCTTGAGATGGAGTAGGCAGGAATGGTGATGGCAGAGTCAGGGATTTTAGGGGAAAGCCAAAATTCCAAGATTATAAGGACATCAAGGTGGAGGGAGATCATATGGGGTTGGAGCAGGTCAATTTCAGGCAAGAGACTTCAAATATTAATGTGAGCCACCCATAGACCTGTGGGAAGGTCACTGGGGAGGGAATGAGGCATTCCAGGGTTGAGTTCAAGTGTCACCAGCTTTGAGGAGCAGAAGAAGGATATGCTTGGCAGAGAGTGAGGTGCAACTGCAATGTGAAGAAGAGGATGGGGGAGAGGGGAAGGGAGGACTGAAGGAGAGGGCAATTCTAAAGGACATCAGGTAGATCCAGGAAGACCCAGAAGGGATAAGGCAGGAGTCAGAAATCCAGGTATGTGTTAGAAGGGGGAGGAGATTGGGAGAGGGGAGAGTAGACGCAGTGGCTGATAGGTAGGAGGAAGGGATAAGGGAAGAGGGAGAGGGAAAGGAGGAGGGATCAGATAGGGAGGCAGGGGTAAGAGAGGGTGGGAAGCAAAGAAAGGGTATGAGAGGACGACAGATAACAGATCAGATGGCTACATGATAGGAAGTAGGGAGGAGGTAACTGGGGTAGACAGCAGAAAGAATAAGGGAGGTAGAGGTTAAGTAGATAAAATAATCAACACAGGAATTGGAATAGAGAGGAGAGTAATGAAGGGAACTGAGTTTTGTAATAACAGAATGACTTATACAGATCTGATAAACACTCTTCTTACAGTTTGGTAGCTCAGTCCAAAATGCTAAGCTCTCTCTGATTAACTAGATAACACAACCCCTTGATAGAAATACTAAATCCTCCCTGTTTAACTAGATAACCTGTTTAAATATATAGCACCACACCTTGACCTTGATATAACAGTGTGCACTAGTACAGATCTGATAAGCCCCCCTTTACAAATTGCAGGGGGTAAGAGGGAAGAACTCCTGGCTTGGTGTTTCTCACACACATGCATTTTTTTACATAAAATATAGTGATCTGTATTGTTTTTGGGAAACATTTTATTACTTTAATGGTAGAAATAGAGAATTGATATGCTGATGGCCAGTGGGCTAGTAAATGGATTGTCCTGGCTAGTGACACAAGCGCTGGACAGCCAGTGTATAATTGGACTGCCCAAGTTGCCTGTGATGATCTATAGGTAGATTGTGTTTTTATTTATTAAACAATCACCCCTGAAAGAAGTGCTGCTGCTCTGAAAGAAATAAATGTATGCAAAATGGCAGCTGTGGGTGCTACTGGTGCCAAAAACTGAGTGAGAGTGGAGAGCGAGAGACTAAGCTTTGGTACCACAGCAGAAAGTGGTGCGCATAGTAAGTAATCCTAGGTTTGCCTTGGGCAGCTGCCTCACTCTGCAGCCATACGGAGAATAGACTTTGGCCTAGTAGATGTACCTGCTTCACGAAGGGTTGAGAGGATGCAGCACAATGCGCTCCTCTCGTGGCAGGATCAGCCAGATAAACAATTCCCTTACAGTATAGTTGGCAAGACAAAAAGCACCAGGGAATGCAAACATTAGGGACTGGCTTTCAGAAATAAATTAATATGAAGTAAAGAGCACAGTCTGGTAGAATCGGGGCTCACGGAGTCCCCATAGTGGAAAAATGCACACAGTATAAAACAAAGCTCTCAGGAGCTATTTTGTGCAGTAAAAGGGGTGCAATTGAGCATGGGAGCTCATAGCTGCACACGCAATTAAAACACACTAATTTTATTTAAATAGATAAATGAAAGGGCATGCGGGCCTTAGAGGAGTCCTAGGCACAGCACACAGACATTGCTTACTTAAAAATATGTACAGAATCCAAAATGGAACAGTTTGAATCTAGTGACAGAACATGAATCACAAAGTCAGAACACATTGTGCATGTTTCACAATGTGCTGCCAAGCCAATTTTAGATGAAAATTAACCAAACTTGACACACATGTCCAGAATAGTGTCCTACACATGGGAAAATAGTTTGAGTTGTGTAGAATATACAATGAGGGAGTTGCTATCCTTTGCAGGGAGAGTGGTCTTTGGTGAAGCTACTCCATGTAGGCAGTTACAGTACACTGGAGGTGGAGCTTAACATGGGAATATGCATAACTAATGTCTGAGAGAAGAAAACTTGTGATCAGCACAATTAAAGGGGAAATTACTATTATGACAGGAAAAAGCATAGAAAAGTGTTCTGAAGTCATTATTTAGATGTTTTATTGTCAAAATGATAGAAGTTTCAGCGACTTTGCTTTCCTAGGGGATATTGTGAACTGAAAAATTCAATAGAAAGCTTAGGAAGCCAGCTGCCTAACCATTATAGTGAGAAAGTGCTTGACCCTTGAGAAAATGTTAATTTTGAGTGACAAAGAAATTGTATTTTAAAATGATCAAAAGTAGAAAAAAAAATAGGGAAAGCCTTAGAATGTTCCGGAGAGCAGTTGAGCTTTAAAGTAGAGAATTCCATTGTGGCTTATGATTCTGCGAAGAGGAATTTGATTGGTGCTGAACTGCTGGAGAGGTCAGTGTCCACTCAGTGACTATGAATGTATACATGCTAATGAGATTTCGGCTATAAAAAGAGCTGCACAGCCAGTGTGCAGTCAGTGCGAGCAGGGAGATCGACCAGCGAGGAGGGTGCCCATGCCATGGTGTGTCCATCTGAAGAGGCCTACTGAAGAAAGAAAGCCTGATGGAACCACTAAGTTTAATACAGTGTCAGGCTATGGGATCACTTGTGTCCCAGAATAGGCACAGTGCAGGGCAGTAAGTGAGAACAGGGCCTAGTGTAGAAAGCCTGTTGCTTCAAGTACCTGTTGTTCCTGTGTAACCAGTTTTCCTCATAGAAAGAATCTACAGATCTGAAGAAATCATCATACTCCTCATCACACATGTAACCTGCTGACTCAAAAGAGAGCCCTCCAACTACATCAAGCTGTACCATCACTACAGAATTTCTTCAGTATTTCCAAAGGAGTGTGGTATACTAAAAGCCTTGTCGGTACTAAATTGGGGACTATTTTAAAAGCCAGTGACACTGTTTTACACAGAGTTTACCTCAATCCTTCTGATTTTAAGAGACTGTCAAAGTGAAGGACTGAATCTGAAGGGACTGAGGGGGGATTCTGGCACTACTATTAGTGTACCAGTATGCAGCATTGTCTAGTGCCATTGCTTAGTTCAGTGTGTCTAGAAATTAATGTTAAAAAATGGGTTAACTGATTTAAATGATTTTTAGAGTATGAAATACGGTATAGTGAATAGATTTGGATACCAGGGGGTATCTGGAAGAAGGGATCAGTGGACAGACTGAGGTAGGTAGGCCTAGTAGTCACTGCATGCCCTTAAGGTCACAGTAATTGCATACCAGGGGATATCTGGCAGAAGGAGTCCATGGACTGACTGCTCAGAGGTATGGCCCAGTAGTCACTGATTGCCTTAGTTCTAAAAATACAGTGTACACAGTAATTGGATACCATGGAGGGTATCTGGCTAAAGGGGTCAGTTTACTGACTATTCAGAGGTGGACCCAGTAGTCACTGATTGCCTTGGTTCTACAGTATAGTAAGCTTGAGGATGAAGGCCCATATGGGTGCTTATCCTGGGAAAGTGTGATATCTGGAGGGTTGGTGGGAGGTGAGTGCCTGCAGTCTCCAGGGGTAATTTCAAGGTGAATGGCGGAGTGGAGGTACCCTGCTGGGATACATAGAGTATAAGAAAAGTGATTGATGCATTTGAATTGTTGTTTTTGTCTGTTTTCAAACTGTGCCATTTGTGGCTGTAATTGCAAGAACTTCTCTAACATTTTCAGTAAACGTTTACCTTTTTGCTCAGCCACCCTATTGTCATACTCCTTACTTGCAGTACCATTGGCTTATGTTCTTAATGGTCTCCAGGTCAGTCCAGTGCAGATTTCCCTACTCTTGGCACTTCTTAGCTACTCCAGTTGGGAACGCAAGGTACTATATTCAGGTAGGGTTCCTCCAAGCCGTAGTGACAGCAATCCCACTGACATCCATTACAGTGATGCAAACCTGCTGATATCCCTGACACTGACACTTCCTGACATTGACCCTGTTACACACTGATACTGACTGCCACACTCAAGTGCATCAATGCAGGAGGGCTGCACCCCCCACAACCCCCATGAGGGAGGCTGTGTCCCTGCACCACCCTTCTTTAAATATCTAACTTCACGTTGCACAGACAGTGGAGCTAGATGCATACCCCTGTCGATGAGAAATCCTAGTTGACATGAAATGCCCATTGAGGAACAGTAGATCAGTGTCAGGGTTTTGCTGCGGGGGATTAACTGTCGCAGCATTGTTGTTGTAATGGTATACTCTCAGCTAGTACCCAACTGGGAAAGGGTTGTCACAGTGGAAGGAACATATAATCCTTGATGTCCCCTATCTCTGTGTGGAATAGTCCCACCTGTGGCCAGAGGTTATTGGTGTGCATATTTTATAGAATACATACAAACAGAGGTGAGAAAGAATAAGTGCCTCAGCTGGAACTTGAACCCAGGCTGTCCAGCATACTGCTCTGATTGCGCTAACCAGCTGCACCACTGAGACAACCGGAATGAAACTCCATTTTCAAGCTACAGATAGCAACATGGCTGTAGGCTCCATCCACAGCCATAAAAAAGCAATGCTCATGCAGCTACTGATAAATATAGTGCAGGCTGAAATCTTCCATAGACAGGAATGCGATCATTCTGTTGTCTTAGTAAGAAATACTTAGCCACAAATCCAGCTTAAGGGAAAAGGAAAAAAGAACAGACACCCAACCAGGTGCCCAGGTGATCCCCTGTCCAGTTCATAACGATCAAGAACCTGTTTATCCCATCAAGCTCAAGTAAGATAGGAAGACAACCAAACACAATTCGGGCATAATGTTCACTAAAAAGATGCCAATCATTACTGAACATCAAAGCAGACCAATCCAAATATGTAAAAGTCATATGTCTGAAATGAACCTTGTTGGCAACAATGGGAAAATAAACAGATTCACACATTCGGATCAAACAGTTATGCAGTACAAATGGACATAATCTTACCAATCTGAGCACAGTCCCATAAAAATTTGAACAGTCTGAACAATCAATTCCACATGTGTCCACACAAAGTAAAGGTTTTGAAAAAAAAATAGGCTGAACAAGAAGGTTTTATAGAAACCACGTGGTGAAAGAAAACAGCACAGATCTGCAATAACTGGGTCGGCGGTCTCTAAATAGCTTGTGGAGCAGTTCCTTCATTTCTATCGCAGCTCGATCTGCAGAATCAAAAGATTTCCATGATCTGTGCACTGAAACTTGTAGCCTGGCTGGATATAGCATTTTAAAATGTATTCCTGCCACAGTTAACTTGGATACAGTTAGATGGTATGCGGCTTGTTTTTGGTGCACAGAGCTAGGCAAGTCCTGGACCACCCATAGTTTTGCCTCCTCTCAAGTTACCTCCCTCAGCTCTCAAACTTTCCACAAGAGATGCTGCTTATCCAAGAAATGAAGGAATTCAAAAATAAAAGGTCTTGGAGGGGATCCAGTGGAGAGCATGAGGCACAAGGAACAGTGGGCACACTCAATTATGTACAATTGTCCATTTGGGATGGACTAGCAATTTTAACACTTAATTTTTGGGCAAATAGAACAGGGTTGGAGCCTTCTGCTGCCCGGATGAGCCCCAGAATCCCCATGTTGTTCCTATGACTCTGACCCACCAAAACCTTCAATTTGGCCTCCAACCAAACTGTTTTTTGTTTAAGTTCATTAAATTCAGGATCCATCCTCTCCCTCCATGATTCCAAGGAGTGCACCCTAGCTTCTGTATCCCCCAGCTGATGGCCGAGATCACTCATTGCCATTTGGAGAGATTTGAGCTCACTTGTCAGTTCCTGCAAGGATTCTTTGAAGGGGGTGAATTTCAATAAGAAGCAGTCCTCTATCAATGGTGACATCACCGGTGCTGGAGTTGATGTATGGCCTGTTCATCGCTCATTTATCCTAATGATTCTGAGTCCACTGATAGTTCTTGTGGCTCTTACAGTTCAGTACCTACACTCACTCTCCACAGGGCACTGTTCTTTATACTCTCGGTCCTCAGGGCAGACAGTGAGGACCAGGAACCTGCAAAACAAAGAAAGAAAGAAAACAATAAGGACTCAGTCATGGTCCTCAGGGCAGGCAGTGAGGACTTGGAAATTTGGGGTGGGGACGGGGAGGGGGGGCAACCAAAGCCATTACTTTCAAACCCCAGGGTGGGCAGTGGGGATCGGAAGTACTTCAGATAATTCCATACCCACAGTAGGAAGGTAGAGGGGACTGGAAAACAACAAGAAACAAATTAATGAATAAATAAATTTAAAAAAGAAACAAAAAATAAGACAGTCACCTCCAAACTCAGAACTACAGAGGCTCTTATAGAACAACAGTCCTTAGCTCAAAAAACATAGAATTCTAATGGAGGTGGAGGAATTATTTTATTACAAAATAAATCAAATGGTGAAGAGTTTTAATATTTAAACATCATTTTTTTTCAAACACATATAATACAGTGGCCCATTTTCTAAGTGCAATAACATCTTCCAGGGTGGACGGTATGGGCAATACCAGACCTTCCAGGGGCTATAAGTCCTCTACCTTTGGCACTGGGCCTCATAACACCCCTGAGCGGTCTGGTATTGCCCAATATCACCCCCCCGTCAGGTATTATTGCTTACATAAACTCCATAAATATGATAAACTAATTGGTTTAAATTTACTTTTTTGTAACCAAGAATTTTCTAATGCATCCAAGAAACACAGTTGAACTTTGTTAATGCCTTGTTAAATGATAACTGTTAAGCCTCATAAATATTAAATTGGACATTACCATGCAGTGTCCCCACATGCAAACAGTGTAGGAATTCAGTGGGAGGAGTTGGGGAGACAGTATAACATAGTGGTTTAAGGCTCTGAGCTGCAAATCAGGTGACATCCAGCAGACCAGACCTGGGTTTGAATCCCACAGCTTCCACTTGCATACTGTGTGATCCTGAGCAAGTCACTTAACTTGCCTGTGCTCCCAGGTCGCACCAGTAAAAAAGCTTTCAGCTTAGTGTGCTACTCCTGGTTAAACAACTAAAAATAAAAAAAAAGTAGAGAGGTCCTGCACATTACAGGAATGCATGTAAAGTTTTTTTAGCTACAAGTCCCTTCTGTGGCTTTGTCAGCTGGAGGTGTGCATCAGATGTCCCGTGACCTGGGGAGTGTTTGCAGTGGAGGTTGGTAGCCATGGAATTCACTAGGAAGATTATTGTGCTGCTTTGGTTGTGCAGAGAAGAATTCCCAGACAATCTCATTACCTGCAAAGAAAGGTATGCTTTTTTTTGTTTCTGCACAGTATGACAAGTTGTCACCCACCCTTGTTTACTCTGTGACTCCCATATCAACTGGATGTTGGTGTCACAGCCAGAATGCAGTACTCTGACAAACTGTACAAATGAAGCAGAAGCTGCATGTTTAATAAGCTCTCCCTACCCTTGCTTAGTTCTCCCCCAGAAGACAGACATTGGCGATAGAGTCTGGAAGGTAATTTCTGTCTCAAACTGTAATTGACTGTGGCTGTGACTCTGGTAGTGTGTGTGGTATGTGGCAATGCAATTCCCCCTTCCTTTGCTGACTGTGACTTTGGGAGTGGGAGTGGGAGAGGGAGTGGAGCATGGTAATGATACACACCCTACCCCCTGCAGCATGTGGCTCTTGCAGTGAATTTGATAGTGCAACACCCCAACACATGCAGGGAGGGATGGTTCAGTTGGCACCATTCCTTGTGTGACTCCTGGTGGTCCCCAGTGGAGGCGCACTTGGCCGTATGGGTGACCTCGCACCTACGTGCATCTTTCCCAGGATGCTGTGAGCATGCAGCTGCTCCATGGGAAGAGGGAAGGATGGAGGGAAGAAAACCAACAAAATGGCCCATCCTGAGGTGATGGATGGTGCCCCCTCATACAGTCCCTTATGCAACCACCCGCCCACACACTGTGCTTACCCCCCAGACTGTCACCATGTTCCAGCTGCTTTCTCTCCTGGAAGCAGCAGAGCCCCCCCCCAGCAGGAATATGCTGGCCCATTGTGGTGATGGCAGAGCATGAGGATCTGGAGGCAGCTATGGCAGCGGAGTCGGAGGTCGGTTGCAGGACCAAAGTTTGGGGCCAGATGGAGAGGAGCTCCAGGGGGATAGTGATAAAAAGATTAAGAGAGTACCTGTAGTTCCCAGACTTGCACTGAGAACTATTGAGGCACTAATTTAATTTCGTTTGTATTTTTAAAGTTCTCCCAGATCCTATTTGGGCCTATTCTAAATAAATACACTGGTTGGGGCACATATTTGAGCCAACTCTATTAATTTCTTTGCGTGCGCTTGTTCAGCTCGATTAGTCATTTCCGGTATCTCCCCACATATAATTTGGCCCTGCGGCGAGCAGGCGAGTGGGTAGGAGTGAGATTTTATTGTTGGTTCTTGTTGCTGAACTAAACTCAATCATTATAACTGATATACCTTTTAGCTGTGTTGTAATATACTATTTATGTGTATACTGTTATTTTAAAACTTCTAGGAGCCCTGACTCCTGATGTTACAGGAAGCAGGAAGAGAGTAGCTGTAGTTCCCAGACTTGCACTGAGAACTACTGAGGCACTAATTTAATTTTGTTTGTATTTTTAAAGTTCTCCCAGATCCTATTTGGGCCTATTCTAAATAAATACACTGGTTGGGGCACATATTTGAGCCAACTCTATTAATTTCTTTGCGCGTGCTTGTTCAGCTCGCTTAGTCATTTCCAGTATCTCCTCACATATAATTCGGCCCTGCGGTGAGCAGGGCGAGCACGGGCAGATCGCGAGTTGTCGCACGCGGAGACGCGCGTAGAGACACACGCGTCGGCGCGTGTCAGCTGTGTCTGCTGGGAACACTGAGCATAGGGCATTAAAAACCGTGCGTTTTAATTTAAAATGGCTGAAGCAACCATGATATTCTCTAAATGCCTAGAATGTGGTATGTATACCGATAAAGATGTTAGTGCAATGTATACATGTGAAAATTGTATAAAAATTGATGGACTGAAGGCACATATAGATAGATTGGAGCAGCGTTTACATACCCACTTAGAAATCAGTAACCTAGAGGATTTTATAGACTCTATGGCTGATACCTCGGCCACAGATTTACCTAGTTCTACCACTCCCATTAATTAAAGTTTAAAAGCTGAAGATGAATGGTGTCATGTTCCTAAAAAAACTGGCAAAAAGGGTAGACGCAACATTGGGGGAAATTCAAACTTAGTTAATATCCCACTCACTAATAAATTTAGTGTTTTGGAAAATGTACTTGCCAGTGTTACCCCCCCACCCAATATTTCATCTAGCGTTAGTGTTACAGTTCCTCAGAACACAAATGATTTAAATCCCTTAGTTGTCCCGAGGGACGTCTTGGTTATAGGCGATTCAATGTTGCGCTATACTGATAGGACTATATGTAAAAACCGAAACATGTATACCACTGTCAGTGCATTGCCAGGAGCTGGTATTGGTGATATTAGGAATCTATGCACTGGACTTCAAGAACAAACAAAAAATCCACTTACTCTATTACACGTGGGAATAAACGACTTGGGTAAACAACCCATTACTGATACTCAGAGAGATTTTGAATGGGTAGGAAACTCATTAAAAAATCAAGGAGGAGACCTAATTATATCAGGATTACTACCTGTCCCTCATGCAAACCTTGTTTTAAGGCAAAATATAATATTTTTAAATGTATGGTTTAAACGTTGGTGTCATAGAGAAGGTTTTATATTCCTTGACAACTGGGAAGGCTTTTTAAACCAGAGATTATTTGCAAGGGATGGTTTTCACCTAAACAAGCATGGCAAACGGATCTTTGCAGATAGGCTTAGGAAACATATTGATAATTCTTTAAACTAATCTCGGGGGGGACGTCTATCCAACTCGTGCCTAATAGAAGTAAGGTGGGTTTATGTATTCCTGACTGGAATTGTTTACTTATCAATGCTAGAAGTTTAAATAACAAGTTTGACGATTTATCGCTTACTTTGGAGCAATTAAATATTCATATATGTGCAATCACAGAGACATGGTGGCAAGACACAGAAACTTGGGATAAAGATATTTCTGGTTATACCTTACTACATAAGGACAGAACCTATGCTAAGGGTGGGGGGTAGCCTTTTATATATCTAATAACATCGAAATTGGTAGTATGGAAATGAGTCATTGGCCTGATACTGAAGCCCTATGGATTAAAGTCCTACCAAAAACTGGCAAACACATACATCTTGGTGTAGTATATAGGCCCCCGTCTATTTCTCATAGTGACAATATTCAATTACTTGAGTTTATAAACGAGTTCTCATCATCAACAAATGCTATTTTGATGGGGGACTTTAACTTACCTGGTATTAACTGGCATATACTTTACACAAATACTACTATAGAAAACAATTATATGGAAATCTTCTTGGAGCATAATATGGATCAGATAGTAAAGGACAACACTCGTGGTTCAAATATATTAGATTTAGTTTTGACTAATGTGGGATTGAGTTTAACAAATGTTAAAGTTATTCCACCTCTCGGATCTAGTGACCACTTAATGGTATCCTTTAAATATAAAGTTAACTTTGAATTTGATCCTAGTATTATCTCAGTATATAATTTCAGTAAGGCTAATTTTGCAGATTTTCACAGTGAAATGACCCAATGGGATTGGAAAGTGGAATTTGACCAAAAATCTTTGACAGAAATCTGGCAATCCATTAATACTAAACTGACCATTACCTCAAAAAAATATATCCCCCAAATTAGGAAAACTGTCAATAACAAACCTAAAACTCCATGGATGAGTAGAACAGTTAGGAAACATATTAAAAATAAAAATAGGGCATTTATAAAAGCTAAAATAAGTAATTCTCCAAAAAACTGGCATGATTATAAGCAGTACTTGAAAATATCTAAAAAAAGCATTAGAAAAGCAAAAAGTGATTATGAGTATAGGTTAAGCGAAAGTAAATGACAATTATAAAGCCTTTTATACCTATATAAACAACAAAAGGGGCGGTGCACCTGTTATAGGCCCATTAGAAACCAAAATGGTGATCTTGAAACTGATAAAACAGATATGGCTGCTGTTTGTAATAACTATTTTACGTCAGTCTTTAATAGTAAATCCTCCCCTACTATAAATCACAATTTTCATCCTATAAATACATTATTTAAGATTGAGGATGAGGAAATTGAGAAGTTACTTATGGGACTTGACCCTAACAAATTGGCAGGACCCGATGGTATACACCCCTGTATCTTGAAAGAACTGGCACTCCCCTTATCTGGTCCACTGGCTGCCCTCTTTACTAAATCTTTCATGGAGGAAGTGGTATTGGATGAATGGAGACAGGCTACCGTTATTCCCATATATAAAAATAAAGGATCAAAACAGAATGTTGAAAATTACAGACCGATTAGTCTGACATCTGCCCTGAGTAAAATCATGGAGGGTATAATAAAAAATTTTTTAGAGACCACTTTACAACCAGATCCATCACAGCATGGATTTGTTAAGTCTCGATCCTGCATGACCAACCTGCTTGACTTTTATGGTGGAGTAAGTTTGGCCTTGGATGAGGGTGTAGCAGTGGATGTGATCTTGCTGGACTTTTCAAAGGCTTTTGATAAGGTGCCACATGGAGAACTTATTGACGCTATGATAAATATGGGACTTGAAGGGAACATTACCAGATGGATTGAGTCCTGGCTGTTTGAAAGGACACAACGTGTTTGTATTAAGGGTTACTATTCAGAACACAAACCTGTGACTAGCGGGGTTCCACAGGGTTCTGTATTGGGACCCAGTTTATTTAATATCTATATTTTTTCCCTGACATCCCCCTCTAACGTATGGTTGACTAAGTTTGCTGATGATACTCGCATAGGCTATACTATTAATAAACCCGAGGATGTAATTACCTTACAAACCACACTTAGTGAATTTGAAAATTGGGCATTAACTAAAACACTCATGTTCAATGTTGAGAAATGCGTTGTAATGCATTTTGGGAAAAATAACCCTTTAGCTGATTATCATATGGGCAACAAATGTCTTAAGGTCATCGAGAATGAGCATGACCTGGGAATTAGGATCAAAAATGATTTAAAATTTGGCTTACATTGCCAACATGTTATTAACAAAGCTGGGGGTATACTCCATTGTATTAATAAACATATTAAAAATACTAATAGTAAGGTCTTAATGCCACTGTATACTTCATTGGTTAGACCTCATGTTGAGTACTATGCCCAGTTCTAGTCTCCCGGTGACAGGGGATCAATTAATGCCCTGGAGCGTATACAGACAAGGGCCACCAAAAGAATTAACGAAGTTCTGGGTTTGGATTATGAAAATAGACTAGTAAAACTTGGATTATATAGTCTGGAGTATTGCAGATTGAGAGGCGATATGTTTCTGGTGTTTAAAGCATTACATGATGATACCTTAGGGGATTCTTTGGGACTAGTTTTTAGAGGAGTCGTTTATGATACTAGGGCCCACCCACTGCAATTATTGGTAGAACGATGTCGAACAAAACAGAGAAGTACTTGGTTCTCTGTCAGAATATCCAAAATTTGGAATGGGTTACCAATTTCTGTGGTGACTAGTGATAATATGAATTTTTTCAAAACTCGTTTGGATACATTTTTAAGACAGAAGTCAATTAAGGGTTATTACTAACTATATTCGGTGAGCAAAATGGACTACGATCTTCTCAGCACTGATCAACCTATGAAACCTATGAATTAAGAAAAAAAATAAAAACTGCAGAGTAATAATCCATGGTTTACTTTAACTGTGGCTCAGTATTCAGCGGTTAACATAAACTGTGGATTCATTTTCCACAAACCACAGAATAATGTCCTATGGATTGAATACCATTGAAACAGCGATGATGATACCACGATGACCATTACAGTGGCAAAACTGGCAGTTCACTGTAATGGTCTGTGGTACACTGACACTGTTTTCTCTGGTGTGTACGCCCCCTCCCAGAAACATCTCCAACTCGGAGTTGATAATCATAAATTTTAGGGGGTGTGGGGGCAGAGCCCACCACATGGGGGTTGGGGGAAAAAGCCTCCTGCAAAAAACAATCTGTTTCACTGACTACACAATGTCAACTGTTGGCATTGTGCCATCGCTGTAATGCCACTCGACACATTTCTTGTCGAAGTTGCTTGGTGGAAGCCCCCCAAGGATTACATAAGGAATATGATGCCACACATTACACAGTAATGCTTTTCAAAATTCCATTGAATTAAAGGAAACATTTTGAAAGGTATTTCGAGTGTACAGTCACCATTCCACACTAAATTCACCAACAAATTCAACCTGCCATACAGGTTTAATCCACAGGGATAATTTCCTCACCACAGGGCACTTCTTTGTGGTGGTTTTCTTTGGGAGTGTCATCAGTCATTATCTCCCTCATGCCAGTCTGATGTGTTGCAGAACCAGTGGGACAGTCAGAGTGGTGTGGTTTGTGAGTGCCAGCTTCATGTTGCCACACATCGCAGTGTTTCATTTTCTCCATGCACTTGGTACACACTGCCAGCTAGGGATGTATAGTGCATGTGCTTACACTATTGAGTGGCCATGAACCATAGCCAGGCTGCATTCTCACCCCTTACTGACTTTCTAGAAGCATCAGCATAAGTGATAACCTAGGGTGCAGTATTGCAGTGGAGAATGCTACCCCCTGTCCCCAGAGGAGGATGGCGTTCTCCGGAACACTCAAATCTCCACCCCCTGCTAGATTCAGATGTCCTGGGCTCATTTTTGAATCTGTCAGTGGCACAAGCAGTAGCACCAGTTGGCCATAGAAACATAGTCAATGACAGCAGAAAAAGTCCATTGGTTTGTCCAGTCTGCCCATGACACCCTACAGTGCCTCAAGACCTTTGTCTAGCCCATAATCTAGAGGATAATGGATGGGCAACAGTGAACAACAATGCTGTGTTCACTTTGAGAGGTTTTCATGAAAACCAAGTAGACCTTGAGAGCAAAAAGCCTCTACATAGTCATGACAAGCTCTAGAAGTGAACTCAGCATTGTTATTTACTGTTGCCTAAGCATTGTCTTTCATAGTGTATGGGCAACAGTACAAGAAGTATGGAGCACTTCTTGACAAATTTGAATATTTTTAATGTTTTTTTTCCCTACGCCCAGCCTGCCACAATTTGCCTCTCCTCTGTGCTGCACAGCTGTTTGAAACATTTCCAACCCCCATGATCATGCCACACCCTGTCCCCGCTCACACAGACTCAGTTTATTTTTCTAATGAATAAAACCAAATGAGCCAACCTTACGATGAGTGATTTTTCTATGCTGAGTCCACCTTGTCTCTACCGGTCTTCCTTGGCACGGTTTATGGCTCTCCTGGTACTGTGCTGTCAACAGTAATGGCTCACCATTCAACTGTTTGAACACTGGCACTGTGAACAGAGGTGGCAACAGCAGCGCACACCAGCCATTGATGCTGTTATACCATTGTAGTGACTTACTCAAGATGGCACAACAACAACATTCTAGCTTCACTACGATGATACAACAGTGCTAGAAAATCATTCATTTCCATCATTATTATCACTCTCTCATACACTGTATACACACTCATGCTCCCTATTTTACTGGTAAAACCCTGAGTAACTACTAACCACTTCACTTTGTCCCGGATGTGCTTGAAACCATTAATGATTTTGGCGCCCACCACATCAGCTGGCAGATTGGCCAGCATCCAAACCAAGAACAAAATTCCATAGTAATTTATGCTGCTGTATTAAAAGCTAACTTTCTGAACATGAAAGCACATGGTATCACAGAATTCTGAGAAGGTATTTGTAAGAAATGGTGATGTGCCTCATACATTTTGGCGATGAAAGGCTGTGAGGTATTAACACTTTAGAGGAAAATGTTTGAGGAGGAGGAGGTGATGTTTGTAGCACATAGGTCTTGTTTGCATGCAAACTGAGGCTTACGCATTATACCATGGATGTTTGGCCACATAATACAGAATGCACAGCATCATCAATATGTGGCAGAGGGGCGCTTACACTACAGCTGAGGGACACCAGCCACAAGTGCCTCAATACCTCACACCACCTACTGTACTCACACAAGGGTCAGATGGCCCCATCACAGACAGTCCCCTGTACCATGGGATGCTGGTCACACCCCAGCCTGTACAGACAACTGATTCTCTGTCATGAAGGGGATATGGCACTCACTGGCCGGAAATCCACATTCCAAGATTCCCTGTGGAAGTGCAGGAAGGACATTTTCTGGATGGCTGAGATAGGGCTAATAGTAAGATGGCTGATGCTCTGCCACACCCCTGTTTTGAAGCTCCATGCTAGTGTGTGGGTAATCCCAACATTTGTGCATACTACAAGCTTGCACTTGCAGGCACAGCGACACCCTGGAGTGGACCGCTGCATGCTGGCAGTGAACAGATTGTGCATGTTTTGTACATAGGACCCACTGTCCTCAGTAATAAGTACAGGACAAGGTGCAACAGGGTGTGCCATTGTACTGAGGCACACATTGGGTGCCAATAGCACATGAGAACTGTGTATTTATTTTAGACAGCAAGCCCTGGAATGTCTTATCCTGCAAATAACATCAATATGTTTTACAGTTAAATGGCAACGTCAGGAAAAAATACTTTAATAACTGTTTATACATAGTTTTTGTTGTTAATTCAGCTGTTTCCATTTCAGTCTGTTTTATTTTGAATGAAGCACAGCTGGTTTATAATGTCATCAAGCATTGGTACAGCTGCCTCACTATTGGTTACACAGATGTGTAAAAAGGCAGAGTTTTCGGCAAAGTAATATAACTTCTGGACTTACATCAGCCAATCAAATAACTGCACATTCTGGGGCATATTTTAATCATTCATTCATTCATTCATTTATTTAAGCAATAACAACCAAGAATCTGGTCATTTCCATGGGATTAATGACTGGTTGGGAGATGGGTGGCCCGAGGTGCAGCTGAGTGCCACCTCCCACCAGCCAGTCATTTATTCAAGGAAATGACTGGCCTTGAGGTTATTATTGCATTTATAAGCCTAACAACTACTTTCTTTTTTGTCAGTTTTATTTCGGGTTTAGCTGTGTGGTGCGAACCATGCGTGTCACATAGCGTCAGTCTGCACTTTGATTGGTAATTTCCAAGACTTTGATAACCTGTCCAGTAGCCAATCCGAAGCCTCACTAGGCTCATGAACAATTAATTAGACTTGTGATTATTATTTATTTTATTTTTATTAACTGGGTAAGTCCCAAAGGTCTTTTTGTGTTTGCTTGCACAGGAATGTAAACTCACACATTGGCAGCATACAACAGTCTGTAGTCATGTCATGCCTGTCAACCAGTGCATGAGGAAGAACAGAACAGATCCCACTTTTCATCTAGTGGTGTAGTGTGAACGTGTCTTAACTTGAATATCAGTATGTGACCTTTTTTTGCATGTAGTATGGCTGCCAATACCTCTTCCAGTATGACTTCAGATACACCACACATAACTCTTTTAAAGTTGTCCCCCCCCAACGATCCCACTCCTGCCTCATCCACACAGAGCTTTTATCAGATGGGAACTATTTACTCTGGAGAAAGAGAGACACAGAAAGGTTGATTTTATTTAGGAAGTTCCTTTCTCAACCCATGATATTTAACTTTCCTAGACTAGCTGAAGAAAAGCAGCCTGTGTCAGCATAGAGCAGAATATTGTTCAAGAATGCATGGGACAGGCATAAGACAGTCCTAGTGGCGGGTAAGAGGAAGTAAGCTGTTGGTTAACTAGGATCTGCAGCTTATCTGTTAGGTAGGAAAATGGGCAGACTAGGTGGGTCAAGTGGTCCTTATCTGCTGTCAAATTCTATGTTTCTATGTAATATAGCTAAATCTCACCCTGCCACTGTGCTCACGGTACTTAGCAGGACCCAGTTGCTTGACAACCACCATGGTATCCCGTCCCACTTCATGAAATGAAAATCCATATGTTAAAATTGATGTCTTTACCTCTCTAACAGTACTGGTTGCACTACTAACACAAGCAAGCAAATGTCAAGATATTAAATCCATCCCATGTTTGAATCCCACCACAGCTAACAGCATATAACAGTGAAATCAGATGAATCCCAGGTTAGAATCCCTATATACTCCTTAATACCCTCTTCCACTTATATTTTTCAGAAGTACTTAACTGGATTATGAACTACTTATGTGACAGCTCACATAAAACAATGATCAGAGGACTATATTCTGATGTTTGTCCCATTAGATCTCATGGCACTTCTCGAAAAGAGTAGGGACATTTTTATTGAAATCAAAACAAAAGCATGACAAATTATATACAAATCAGTATTGCATCATACAAAATCATAAAACAAAATCAGTAACATAAATAAGCATTACTTCATGCGATAATCCAGTCATAAAAAAAAAAATGTCAATCAACCCCATCCCCCTTCCCACTGCAAGAGTTGAGGAATTTTTTATTGAAAACATATGAAAGTATATAAATCGGCAATGGAACACAAAAAAAAATCAGAAAAAAAGAAACAGTGGAGAACATAAATACGTATTAATACATACAGTAACCCCAAATATGAAAAACATGAAGGTGCTACAGCAGTGGCTTCTATGTAATTGGAACATCCGAATCAGTAATCCAAGGTAAATTATGCCACTGATGAAGCCATAGCTCCTGCTGCATAGATTTCTGCTCTTGCAAATACAGGGTTATAAGAGCCATAGTAATTCTCCCCACCAAGTCAGAGTAAGTACAAGTCTTTTGTTGTAATGAAAATAAGCATCGGGCATTCCAAATATGCCATTTACAAATGGTAAAAATCAAACAGAGTGTGTCTCCCTCCCACACCCGCCATGGACCCCTAGTCTCTCTATACATAAGGTTCTCCCTGGACATATCAGCAAAAACAGGAGCTCCCCAAGCCATGGCTAAAAAAAGACCAAAAATGATTAATAAAAGAACAGAGAAAAAACAATTGATCAATAGTCTCAAGCTGTGCCATACATTCTGGCCTACTACAGAACCTCTCCTCTAGCTGCTTATGTTTGCGATTGTCCTTAACGTTAATCTTATCATGGCAACTAAGCCAATGAAGATCCCAGGCATGAGGAGGAATCCTAGGGTTATGTAACAGACTAAGCAATGCTTGCCGATTTGTAGCTGGACAATGAGGAAAAATTTGACCAACAGAACAAGCCGTATCCAGTAAAGTAGCATACAGACCTTTCCTCTGTAAAGTAATAATAGCACGGGTGGTGACCTTTCATTGCCAAAGTCTGGTAAAAGTGTCCCGCCAATAAGGAGGGGCTGATTGCTGCTGTTTAACAATTTTCAATGCATTACTATCCCATAAACTAAACCAATATTGAACAGTATCAAAAGCCCAAGGCTCCCATCCTCTATTCATATGAACCAAAAGAGGACACACCTTGGCCATAAAGAAAATACAATTAAAAAACAAAAAGGGGTGAACCATATTCAAACCACCCTGATTGAGTGGGAGATATAGAATATTCCTTTAATCAGGTTAAGTCAACTTCCACACACCGCCTGAAAAATAAATCCAATAAACGAGTTTCCAGAGATTTAGGAGGGGGCATAATATAACTGAGATATAAGAAAAACGGAATCAGAAATGATTTAATCAAATAGATTCTTTTCTTTTTCCCCATCTTCCAGCGATTCCAACCAGAAACCTTACTTTGTGCAACAGCTAATTTTTGTTCCCAATTGAAAACATCCGGGTTTGCAATTCCAAACTGAACACCCAGCATCTGTATAGGACCTGATGATAACGAAATCTCTTCCACCAAGGAAAGGGCACCACCATGCAAACCAAAATGTCACCCAACACATTTCAGCATATTCAAACTTGCCCCAGCCACAGACCCAAAAGTAGAGCAAATGCGTAAGGCTTCAGAGACAGAAGCTTCATCATTCAGCAAAAGGCACATATCATAAGCATAAGCCAAAACAAGAGGTGCTCGGAGCAACACCATAGTACTCCAAAGGGGAAAGAAGTCAAGAGTGTTGAAACAACCACAGTAAAGGGTCCAAAAAAAAAAATACATACAAGATGGGACTCAGGGGGCACCTTTATCTAACCCCACACCTAATCCCAGCCAGTGGACCATTCCATCCATTAACAACAGGAAAAACAGTAGCATTCTGATAAAGCAAACGGATCCACCAAATAAAGCCAGAAGGGATTCTAAACTTGTGCAAAACACACCACAAAAAATCATGACAGACAGCATCGAATACTTGTTGTTGATCCAGAGAAATGACATACCCTTCCACAAAACCCAAAAAACCCTTATCAAAGATTTCCCACAACAAAATTAAATGATCCTGAATGCTGCGGCAAGGGATAGAGGAAGTCTGAGCTTCTGAGATGACCTCAGGAGCAACAGACAATAAGCGCTTAGCCAAAATCTTTGATAAAATTTTAAAATCGGTGTTCAGCAAACTAATAGATCTCCAATTAGATAAAGCTTTCCTATCACCCTTTTCATATAAATAAATCAAAGACCCCATATGAAAATGCAAGGATATATCATAACTTTTGTAACAAACAATTAAAGACTATAGTCAACTCATTTCCCAATTCAGAGGCAAGAAATTTATAAACCTCAGAAGGCAGGCCATCAGGGCCAGGAGCCATATTAATTTGCAAGGTATTGATTGTGGCCAGGACCTCAGGAGTCTGAATAGCCTGCTCTAACAAACCACCTGCCACATCTGAAAGTTCCAGAAAAGTCACCTGGGAGAGCAGAACATCAGCCTGGACTGCATCAAAAGTCAGAAGCACAAATTACACCCCAGAATGAGTAACAACTACATCCATGAGTTCAGCATTAGATTCAACTATGTGACCCCCAGAATCACATAAAGCCAAGACCTCTTTCCGACTCACCCTCAAATGACATGCTTGATATGGACCAACTGAGACTACAGAGCCGGATGTACCAAATTGCTGTTGCCTCTGTAAAAAACAAGCTTTCACTAAATGAAACATATTCAATTGTTTCTTCAAAACCAGAATCTGAGAACCATAGTCCTGTTTCATTGAAATGGATAAGGATAACAGCCTCTGTAAATGGGACCTAGCAGACAAATAATCTTTGTAAGCAGACTGACAAGAAGTCCTGCTATAACATTCAAGAAAAGAAACCAAGTCCCATTGAGTATCCAGCCAGCACAACACTGCATCATCATACAGATCAAAAACTGATTTTTTAGGTTGCAAAAAAGTGAGAAAAGAGGTCTGAAAGAGGAAGTCCTGCAGCAAGGAAACATTCATCTTCCAATTCTGGGACCTCTCGTAATGAGGAGGCTGCTCCCAGCACAACAGACAACATGTTGTGGTCCAAAAAACCAACCACATGTACTTGTGCCATCTGAACGGGCAACGTCTGAGGGACAAAAAGAAAATCAATCCTGGTTGCTAAGGAACCTTTGTGAAAAGTAGGCGTATACAAACCAGTGTGAGAATGATATGCATCCTTCAGGCATGTTGTTCCAACCATAGTGGACAAAAAGTTAGAATCAGAAAAAATCTTTTGGGTAACAGAAGTCACAGTTTTGTCCTTTAAAGAGAGACCACAGTTCAGGTCACCTCCAAAGAGGACAAAATGAGAGGTATACAAAAAAGGTTGGATTTGCTTGAAGAGATCCACTCTCAAAGCCTTTGTCTGAGGGGCATAAACATTAATCAAACAGTATCCACTATTACAATATATAACATCCAGAATGAGAACCCTCCCTGAGACTAAATCATACAGTCTGAGCAAAGCAACATTTAGGCCATTAAATAAAATGCCAGAAGAGGTATCCTTTCCAATAGACCAGAAAGAAGGGTCAGGGTACCATGCTCTAGAGGCTAATGAAATTTCCTGTAAAGAATGAAAATGAACATCCTGAAGTAAGATGATTCCCACTCCATGCATCACCAAATAGGAGAAAACTAAATCACATCTATCTGGATTCTTAATACTATTAACATTAATAGCAAAGCATGCACAAGGAGAAGACATCAGGAAAACAGGGAACATGGGAAGAAAAATCCATTATCATTTCAGACAGCCATGGTGAATGACTGACTCTTTATGTTTAGTCTTAGCCTTCCATTTATGAGGGCCAGTACAGTCTTTGGACATCTCATATATGTCATTTGATCAGGGAAGGAGCATTGTACTGAAGAGCAATCAGAGTCATCACCCGTGCGATTGTCCTCCGGCTGCAAAAGGTCATAACGATTGTGAGCAGGAACCACCACTACATCCGTAGAATCCACTTTAAAAGAGGCAGTAGAATGTTTACTTCGAGTGATTCTAGCCAATGAAAAAGGTAGTCCAGCAGAAGTTGAAGGGAAGGGTTCATCACCTCTGTATCAGGTGGTTCCCCAGATGCCTGCACAACTGAAGATTGAGGTGGGGCTAGGACAACAGTAGCAGACTTGTGTTCTGGAAGTTAGGAAACAGCAGATCATGCCATCTCAACCCCAAGGGGCTTCCCCTGTGGGGGAGGAGAAGGCAACCCATGAGGAGTAGAAATCAAGGGCTCCTCATGACCAGGAGGCACCAAGGCCTGTAAACTATCCTCAGACGGAGGAACATCAGGGGCTGGAACAGTGTCTGACATTGGTTCTTCACAGGCAAAAATCCTCTTTTTCTGTGCCAAGCTGATATAGAGTCATTGTTCAGTGCCATCAGCTAACCCACGTTGATTGTGAGCAGCCCACTTACAGGTTTGAAAATTATGCCCTGGCTCCTCACAGAAGTTGCACCTTCATGTTCTACACAATGAAAACCAGTATGGCCCAAACAACCGCTGATTGTGCATTTCACCTGATCACAGGCACTGCTCAAATGGGCCGAAGAGCCACATCTATAGCACGCTTTAGGTTGTCAGGAATAGAATAAAACCTCCCTGTCCCTTCCCAAGAAGAAACTGTTAGGGAGGTGAAGGAGACCAGTATCAGTCATCTTTAACATCAGCCTCACCCGCCAACCCCCAGTCCATAAATGTTCTGAGTCAAAAATGGCTTCAGGGTCAGAAAGTACTGTACAATGGGCTTTAAGCCAGTGAGCTAAATCATTCATGTGAACCCCCTCGCTGTGAAAAAGGACAGTAATAGTCTTCTGAGTAGGCTGAGATAAGGACAAAACAGAAAAGTGGGTCTAAAGAGAGGATGTCTTCAGGTACTGGTATTTCACCCAAAAATGATCCAACCCCTGTTGAGATTTAAAACTAACGTCAAATATAGTCTCCCCAGAGACATGAAGTAATGTATGAATCTCATTTGCAAAAAACTTGAGGGAATCCTTAAGAAGGACTTTGGCCAAATAAAGCCTATCAGGAGCTTCAGCCATGCCTCCCAGATAGCGCAAGTGAGTGGCATTATGACACTTGGCAGGAAGCATGGGGACCTGAGGAAAATGGGGTTGGGACCTAGGGATATTTTGGGCAGTAGCAGCTGAGTACGATAAACGGGGTACTGGAGACTCAACAGAGAGCAGCTGAGTAAACGGGATCAGTGGCCACTGGGGGGGGGCAGCAAACTCAATGGGTGGCAGAAGTAAAACTGGATTTTGAGTTAGTTCTAAGGAGGAAGAACCAAGTCCTGTGCTTCAGCAGGCAAGGAAACAGCAGACAAGTCCAGTACCAGCACATCATGATCAGCACCAGGGAGATGAATGGGTGAAGACCCTGACACCCACCGTTCCCCCCCCCCAGAATCCTGTTTCCAGCCTGCCACCAGCAAAGCCTTCTCAGCAGACCAGGAGGCATCCTTTGCAGGGTCCGAAGTAAGGCGAGCAGGGAGTCCCGAAACCACTTGCTCCACAGCTGGAAGTTCTCCAAACACGATATCGGCAGCTAAAGGCCGAAGTCCATGCACACTAACAGGAGAGGAATCCAATGCAGAGGTCGCAGAGCAACAGGAGCCGGGTTTCACATTGGTAGCAGTTAAGTCAGAGTCAACACCCGCAAGCATACCCCCAACTGAAACAGGAGCGGAACTGTTTTCACCAACCCGTAGGTGTAGTACAGGAGAAACCAAATCCATAGACTGGTGTGGTGTACATTGATCAGAGCCAGAAAGCACTGGTGCAGCAACCGCTTCAGTAGAGGAACCCAGAGAGTCACTAGTCAAGATCACAGGTTGAGATATTTTAGAGAGTAAATCACGGCGAACAGCCAAATACCATTCCTCCTCAGCGCGAAGCAGAGCTTTCATAGTCAGATCAGAAGAATATACTGAAATGTCAACAAATGATCACGGCAATGCTGCCTTACCCTGAGAGAGATCCCGAGGTAGAGGATCCACCATAAGTCCAGACTTCTGTGCAGTGAGACATAATCCTTCTGTACAATCCATAGAGGTCTCTAGCAAAGATGAGATAGGAGAGGAGACTAACTCCCCCATCTCTACAGCTTCCAGCCAAACTCCATCCTCACCGGATGCCATCTTAGGTCAGAAGACCAGGATGTAAGGTCCCCCGCTACCTGTGAGTAGGGGAAGGTTTTTATTAATAAACAGAACAGTAAAACAGCAAATAGCTACACAACACAGAACTAGAGGTACAACTAATAAAACACAGCAAAGTAAATAACATTAATAGTCAACTACCTAACATAGAGAAATTAAATCATCCTATCTTTTCTTTCAGAAAAGGAACTTATTTCCACCTCATGATCCATACATTGTTGGGCAAATAGTTGTGTTCGGAATAAGATTGTAACAATAAGTCATGTTCAATATGTTCAAGAACATTACGTGAAGATTGCTATAACTGTCTCGGCATAAGTTGACATCTTACTTGCCATAAATAAAACTTAAACATGGCAAATAAAAGCCGTAAGACACTAGCATCTAGAAAATTACAATGAAGTAAAAAAAAACACAACTTCTACATATGTAACAGCCCGCCAAAAAGGCTGGTTCCAATGAGCTGAAAGGGTTGACCAGAATTCTTGCACAAAGGGACAGGAAATAAAGAAATGGGTCATTGACTCTTCCTGATCTATATAAGTATCCCACGGACATTTCCTTACAGTGACCATTATATGCTTTAAATTCTCTCTAACATTGAGCCGTCCATGACTACTAAGCCATAATACATCCCACAATCTAGGGAGAATCAATTTATCAACCAAGTTTTTAAGGATACTATTGACATAACAATCAGGAACATCTTTAAAAACAGGGATAATGAAATGTGCCGTAGTTTGCAGGACACCGTAAATATATTTACTAGGTTTGCATAACACTTGAGCTGGAAGTATCTTCCATTTACTAAGTTTCGTTATTGCAGGTCTTATATAAACAGGATAGGTGGATGTATGAACATTTTTTAGGTTCAATCTTGTCCAATCAGAAAATGATCGAGTTAACCATTTATGTGCATAAATCACCCATAGTACAGTTTGGGGACAGCTAAGGTCAATCAAATTTCAATGAAAAAAATTACTGTAATAAAAAGTGACAGGATTTACACAATTCAAACCACCCTGTGAAAGAGGAAGATATAACACATCTCTTTTAATGGGATTTAGATGACTTCCCCATATAATTAGAAAAAAAAAGACCTAATAAAGTGGCTTCCAGAACAGAAGGAATGGGGTATACCGCACTGAGATATAAAAAATGAGGGAGAAGCAAAGTTTTGACAATAATAACCTTTTTCTTTTTAGTCTGTTGCCACGATTTCCATAATGCAACTCTAGGCTTCACCGCAGCAATCCTAGCAGACCAATTATTAAATGCATTATCACCTTTACCAAAATCAATGCCTAATACCCGAACTGGGTCCAGTAAAATAGGAATACTTTGTAAATCCATGACCTCAAGAGTCCTATTATGTAGTGGATTTAAAAAACTCTTCACTTTATTAAGAGAAGAACCTGCTACAGCAGAAAAATTAGAAAAATGGTGCAACACCTTATCACCAGAGAGTATGTCAGCAGCAAAAACAGAAACATCATCTGCATAAGCCAAAATCTTAGCCTCAAGGGTACCATGAGGGGGTCTAACACCAAAAATCTGAACATCCTGGGCAATAGTACGTAGAAGCAGATCTAAACAAAAAACATAGATCAAAAGGCTCAGAAGGCAGCCCTGTCTCTCTCCGCTATGGATAGGGATATATGAACCCAAGCAACCATTCACCTAGGGTAAGGCATAAGCATGGTTATAAAGCAAAGTGATCCAGGTTATAAAGCAATCAGGAATACCATAGGTCCGTAAAACCTTAAACAAATAATAATGTGGTACCTGGTCAAAAGCCCTTTCCTGATCTAAGGATATAAGAAATTTCTGTATAGCATCAGTTTTACCAAGTTCAACTAATTCTCTAAGCAAGAGGAGGTTAGTATATATGGATCTACCTGGAACTGAACAGGACTGTTGCAGGGAAATCAAGACAGGAGCTATGGACATCAATCTGGTATTCAATATCTTCATTAATATTTTAAAATCCGTGTTAAGGAGACTTAGTGGTCTCCAGTTTGAAAGGACACTCCTACTGCCTTTTTTATATAACAAAATCTTAATTGATGTACAGAAATGAAAATCAAGTGTTTGTTGTTGCAAGGCCCAATTAAACTCAACTGTGAGCATGTCACTAATTAAAGGACAGCAGGATTTATAAAATTCCGTGGGCAAACCATCAGTACCAGGTGCCGTGTTATTCCGTACATGAAAAATTTCTCTTTTAACTTCATCTGTACTGATAGGAGCAGTTAAAGCCTGTAACAGTACGTCTGAACAAGGGGCAATATGTAGAGAGGAAAGAAAATTCCCTACATCAGATCTATCCAGTGATGATGCCATATATAAATCCAAAAAATGTGAGGAGACCGCCTTCAAAATATCCTGGAAAGCAGTATAACGTATACCTTCAGGGCTCACTACCTCCATTATTAGACGATCTGCAGATTGCTTATGACTGCAATCCAACACATCTCCTAAACCAGATTTGTTAGCAGAACAGACCATATGTTCATGCAAAAGGGAGGTAGCCCTTGTATATTGTAAAGCTGCCATTTCTTTTTTAACATTCTGCACTTGTGCCATCAAATTTAAAACCTGTGAGTTTACAGCAGAATATAAAGTTTCCTACTGCATTCTTAAAGACAAATATCTTTTATATTTAGTCACTGCAGCATATTTAGACAACAGTTTAGCTAGGGAAGAGATTTCAGACTTAGTGATCAGCCACCAACTTAACAAGTTGTCTGAAAGTCCTGACAGTGACATACAAGCTTTCAACAAATCTTGTACTTGGGTCAGAAACTGGGTATCATGTAATAATAAAGAATTTAGTTTCCAATATCCCCGTCCCATTTTAGTATGAGGGCCTACCCCTAATTATGGCAGTTACCACCACATGGTCCGAAGTCTTCACCGGAACAGTCCGAGCTGTAATCACCCATAGTGCTGTAGTGGCAAAAAGAAAATCGATCCTGGTGGATAAGGAGCCTTTAAAAAAAGTTCGCCCACCAGTAGGATGATAAACTCTATAAACATCCTGAAGATGACCCTGAGCAATAATGTGAGTGAGACAATTAGTATTACAAAAATTTTTTGTCAGTCAGTGCTCCCCATCTGACTTATGCACTACACAATTAAAATCACCACACCAGATGAGAAAGCGAGACAAAAACAAATAAGATTGAACCCCATGAAAGAGTTCCGCTCGACCCTTCTTAATAACTGGTGCATAAATCACCATTAACCTCCAATGAGTTTTTAAATATACAAAATCCAATAACAAGGCTCTCCCCATAACTATCTCAACTAGTTTTGTGAAATGAAAGCCATCACCCCGAAACAATACCCCTACACCGCTACAGGTATCCAACCCAAAAGAAAAAAAAGAGGGACCCCAACGCCAAAGCTTCTTAACCATATTATCCAAAGAAAGGGTATTGAGATGGGTATCTTGAATAAAGTATATATCACATGTCAAATCATGCAAAAATTGAAAAGTAGAAGATGCCTACGAGTATTTTTAACACTGTTAACATTTAAGGTGGCAACAGTGAGGTTAAACACCATGGTCATTAAAGAAGACTATAAAAAGAAAAGAAAAACAACAATCAGGTAACCCTTCCTGATCTAGCACTCCTGTGGGGCCGTACCCCAGCCTTAAGGGTTGACTATCTTGGGGCAACTCCTTTGATTTATCACTTTCAGAATCAGATGACACTACAGGTTGTGAGGAGGCATCAGAATCAGCTTCCATATCTGAAGACTGAGTGTGTCGGCACAGCACCTCAGATTTATTACTTAAGGGAACAGACCCACCAAGAGAAGATGCCTTAGCCAACTTGGCTCTACTTTTAGTTTGTTTCTTTGCCCGCTTTTTTGCCTGCACACTAGGCTCAGTAGGAGGCATTATAATATTATCAAGATCCATGTCAGGAATGAGCATAGGTTCAGTAGGGTCCTGGGCAGCAAGAGGAGGAGGGAGGTGTAGGGGAGGGGTCCTGGACAACAGGCTTAGGCATGTCCTGTAAAGGAGGCTCAGGAGAAGACATAGACAATAAAGAAACATCCTGGGGAGCAGGGACAGTGACATCTGGGAACAAATGGGGTCTGCAAGACACCATTACTGGAGATATAAGGGATTTTGCAGCAGCTATATCCATTTTCTGGGCATTGAGAAGGATCAAATCATGGTCTGGGCAATCCTCACGATTGTGGGAAGCTCAGGGACAGGATCTAAAACCATGACTCAACTCCTCACACAGGTTATACTTGAGCTCAGAAGTACAATCTGTACTAGCATGACCAAAAGAAAGACAAAGGGAACACCTTAGTCTATCACAGGCTGTACTGAGATGGGAAGGGGAGCCACATTTAAAGCAGGTATAAGGTTGCCCCACATAGAAGCAATGACCTCGTTCCCATCCCCAAAACAAACTATTTGGTAAGTGTATCAGACCAACATTGGTATGCCTAAGTCTCACTTTATAACACCAACCACCAGTCCACAAATGCTTAGAGTCAAAGATAGGCTGAGGTAACCCCAAAACGTCACAGCGTTGTTTCAACCAATGTGTGATATCACATGTTGCCACATTCTCATTGCGAAATAAAATCATAACATTTTTAATAGATGGCCTAGTAAGTGGGATAGCCCTAAATGGAAGCCACAATGCAGAGTATTTGAGTGCATCATACTTTGTCCAAAAATGGTCTAACCCCTGAGGGTCTTAAAACTGATATCATATAAGGAAGAACCAGATACATGAATCAGTGCAAAAATCTCATTTGTGAAGAAGCCCATCAAGCCATTTATAAGGTTCTTTCCCACATAGAGACGGTCGGGAACAGTGTCCTGACCCCCAACATACTGAAGCTGGACTGCATTCCAATGCTAAAGTGGAGGGGGGGTTCCTAAATGCATCTCATTTCCAAAATTCCTCCCAAGTTGACTTAGCCTTTTTCCCAGGGTCAGGAGAAGGGTCTGGGAGTGGGACATCCATGTCCATTTGATCACCCCAAGCAGGTCCCTGAGTGCTAGGGCCTTTGTCAACTGAAGAGGAGGCTGGCAGTGAAGGAACTTTATCAAGTAATGCAGTATCCATAACAGGATGCTGCACATCCTCAGCATGTAAATCCAAGTCTAAGTCATCAAGGGAAAGAGTAGGTATATCCGCTAGTGGAGACAGTTGCCCACCACTTCCAGGTATCGGGCTATGGGCAGGGTCAGGTATCCAATGCCCAGAATCACCCGGTTTCCAGCCTGCATTTCATAGGGAAGCCTCCAAAGAGCACGGTAGGGGGCTATTACAGGCAATTATAGCAGGAGTAGACGTGGAAGGCAAAACAAGAGGCGCATTATCAGTAGACACAGAAGAACCAGAAAGCACAGTACTCACAGTCAAGAGAGGTGAAGCAGCCACTGGAGTAAGCAGTGGAGAAGCTGCAGCCAAATCTGGAACAGGAGGATTCACAATCGCAGTTGCAATGCTAGCATGTCAGGTGCAACAGGAGATGTCCGCTGACTCAGCACCACTGACGATCTGGAAGGTACCACAGCTGGAGACAATTCAGAAAGTGCCGCTACATTATCCAATACAGGCTCTAGAGTCCATGACCCTGGAGAGGAAGACTCAACAGGACTAATGGCATCTATCACAGCCAGTACCTGATTCCAATAGGAAGCGAGGAGAGATTTCAACCAGAGTTCGTCAGCAGGCAGAAACTCAGATGATGCAGCCAAAGACGGGGCAGGTAAAGACAAAACAGGTACGTCAGAATTCACATTCATGGCATCTACACCTCCAGACACTCGCAACAAAGTTGGCTCCAAAGCTGGACCTGCAGGAGTGAGCTCTGCTCTCCTACAGGTACACCAGCAGAATGACTAGGTCCCGAGGATGAATCCAGGGTCCAACAGTGCCCCCAACACCGAGTAGGGGAATTTGCCCCGTGTCCTGGCCAAAATTCCCTCATTCACTAAAAATACCACTGACAGCTTAATCTGGTTCAAGGTCAGTTGGCATTCATCTGTATCCCCCTCCCCCCGGGTCATGCCTGAAAATAGGCAGGATTTGTCTAGTGCACTTACCTGGTCAACAAAAACTAAATAAAATAAATAAATTAAATATGGAGTCCTGCAGGTTTCTACTTTAGGCCCCCTGCTGTTTACACTTGTCAATTCCCTGCAAGAAACGGAGGCATCATGCAGTCAGAAATTTTGGAGGGCCACAAAATCCAAACCTCACTAGGGTGGTCCGGGGGCGTGCTCCCCCTTGGGAAAATTTGAAAATTTGAAGTCAAATCGTGCATTTTGATGACTTTTAGCAGGCCATAAAGCTATTCCCCAACATGCTAAATGCCATAATAATGATAGAGGCTAGAGCAATGATAAATTGGTCTCATTCTTTGTTCAGTCTGTGTACATGACCTTCTGTATTTTAAAGAAATTTGTAAAGAACTGAACATGTATATTTTGTGTGTCTTTTATCATATATTGAATAAGCTAACTACTGTACTTAATTCACTCCTAGCTTATCCACTACCTGCTAAATGACAGAAAAGCACCATTGAATTTTCATTTAATTACAGTCATCTACTATAAATGTTATACCTGAAAAATAATGACACATGTCATCTGTTCTTGATGTTTTTTTATCTATTTAAAATTTGGTAATCAGGGAAAAGCATACTGAACAGTAGCCCGTTCCCAGGTTCGGCCCTGGGACGGGTAACATATGAGTATACATTAATTCAAAACAATAAAAGGTCCACAGTATACAACTCCAGTTACAGAAAGGTAATTCAGAATACATGATAAATAATCACAATACAGATGCAGATTGAAAACAAAAATTCAGGAGTAGGACAGACAGGTAACAAATAGGGTCAAAAGAACAAATTGTTCACTGTTTAATATTTTCATTGTGTTACTTACATCGGTTAAAACAATCAGTGATCAGTTTAGAGAAAACAAGTCAGTGTGTGTATCTCCACATTGTTTATTAATTTAACATCTTAGTAGCATGAATTTCATCTTAAAGAGAGAATTAATTTACAGCACACATAATTCTGTGCAGTACTAGTAGACAGTACCACCCCTTCCGACCTTGAAGAACGGATAAGGGAGAGAGCCGTTCCCCCACTGTCAGCAGCTGGTCAACATACTAATGCGGCTAGTACCCATGGTGCAAACCGGAAAACTTCAAACTGGGTCTATAACTACCTTGTTATGCAGTCTGTTTGGTTAAACACCTTTCCATGTTAGTAACCTTTAATTGTTATTATTTATATTGTACTATGCACAGTTCTACGGTGTAGTGTCAAATAAACCTATTGAACAGTGGCTAGCAGAACACAACAGACCCCCCACCCATTTAATAAACCAACCTCCACTACTGGCACAAGTTAAAAAATGATGGCTGCCATCACCACACTTCTGTTTATTTCTGTTTTATTTGTATGTAGCCTTTTTCCACTTCCCTCTTCACACTTCCTAAAATTTAGGAATGCTTACTAACAATTCCACACTCTAATGCAGTCAATTTCTCTGTCAACAAAATGAATTGCTAGCTTACTTACTAGGCTAGCAATTCCTTATGTTGTAGGAGACGTTGACTGTATTTGTGTGTGGAATTGTTATTGTTAGCAATTATTCCTAAATTGTATAATGTGTGATGAGGGAACTGTAAAAGACTAAATACAAATAAAACAAGTGTGGGTAGGTCAGCTAGCATTTTTAACTTGTGCCAGCAGTGGAGGTTGTCTTTTTTTATGTGGGTGGGGTGGTGATGGGGTAATATCAAGAAAGAATGCAGTGTGAGAGGAATAAGGACGTAAACAAAGACGGTTTTGTTTCCTCATGTCATGTGGATACACCAAATATTATGGCAGACAACAACAGATACTAAAGAATTAGCTGTCTCAGCAAATACTACAACATTTTAGGTCATAAAGAAAAGTTATAACATGTTTTTTAAACTCTGTGGGCAGTAATGGTATAAGAGGTGTTAACATGTCCCTTTAAAGGCTAAAACACTTGAAGATAACCATGATCCTCTGGTTATTTTGAGCCTTCATAGCTGTCTGACTGCCTGGCAGTGAGAAAGTAACACTTGGTCTGTTGCAGGAGGGGCTGTTTCTGGCTGCTGCTCCACCCCACAGCACCCGTGGTTAGCATCCTGACAGAATCACCCTCCAATCACACTGCTGTGTGCACAAAGTAACCCTGCCTGTTTTCTCTCTCCTTATTTTCTCATTTATTTTTCTACAGTCCTTAGTACTATTATTAAATGAGTTCAACATAAATACAGAAATAAAAAACCAGCAGGAGGCAGGCAGTAACAGTGGGTATAAGTTGGCTCCCAAGGGGTCATAGTACCACGGCTGATGTTAGAGCCCCAAGGAGCTAATTTTATAATCAGGAGTGGGTGGGGGGAGAGAAAGGGCTACACATGGGCCAAAAAGGCCCATACAACATTCTACAGGAGGGGGTACCTCTCCTGGCCCCCCCACCTTCCCACCTGCAAACAACACTGGTCCCATCCAGCATTCTGCAGGAGGAGTGCATGCCCTGACTGCCCCCACCACTTGCAAGCAACAGTGACCAGCAGCACTTTGACCATCTGGCAGACCCCCTTCCCAAAGAATGTGGTGTGCTGTGGATGTGCTCGGATGAGTCCGGGCACACAGTGATTCAGATTGACTTTTATTGCTTACTAGAGGAGTAGACTTTACTTACTTCTTGCACACGTCAGTTTTGAGCCTCCGGTCCTGAGACAAGTCCTCTCTTTTCCCTCCAAGCAGTCTTAGCCTGCAGTGAGCTCAGCTCTCTCTTAGCTGCTCGTGCTGCTTTAAAATGCTTTCCGGCCCCACCCCTCCACTCCTGATCGAGACAGTCAGCCGGTGATGCTCCTCTTGCCTCTCAATGACAGCTGAGTAATAGATCACACTGACAGACCCATCCCCGATGTTGATGACAGCTAATATGCTGGGACAGCGATCTAGAAACAAGACGGATCAGTCTTACTCACAGTCAAGTCAACTGAGGTACTCAATACCCTGGTGCTGGGCTGACTCAACAAATTTGCTTGCCCACTCATGCCCAATTTTTTTTTTATCTTGTTGCTATTTGAGGGGGAGGGCAGTTCAGGACCACCACACCACTGGCACCGCAACAGAAGACAGGACGGAGCGAAGGATAATGGAGATAAAGCTGTGGCTTGGTGTCTCGAACAGTCAAAATGTTCCCGATAGGAATCTGACTTAGACTTGTCCAGTCTGTGCACTGATAATAGCGACTATTTGCTATAGACTAATATTAGACTATTAGCCTAGACATCTTATGACTGTACCTGGGGAGAGTCACGTGATAGCTGGCTACAGAAGGCAGCTCACTCATTCTTCTCCCACTCTCCTGCTCTCTAATTCAATTAATTACTAACATCTATGCAGATTTGAAACCTTCCTAAGCTGGTGAAACACCACTTGAAGCTCTTATCGGCATTCCAACTGCAGGAAGACAACCTATTTCTCACAATGGAGGTTGTAATTAAGCAGGAGCTTCCACGCCATACCCCACTGCCCTCTCCAGAGAAGACCACGAAGAAAACTAAGCAGCAGCCTGACAAGTCTACTGCAACTCCCTCCAGTAAAACGTCCGCCATGCCACTCATGGAGGAATGCTTCCTGCTTGAAATGAAGCCACTTCAGGAGGCTTCAATGCTGCTTACCTCCGAAATATCATCTACAATATTAAGAAGGACCTGGGGGATGTCTCCCGACAAGTGAGAGATAACAAAGCCCAGACCATATCCCTGGTATGATGGAAGGTGGCAACAGACCCTGAAATAATCTCCCTGAAATGGCAGTTAACCAAGATAGAGCTGAAGCTGGAGGATCTAGAGGGTCATAGCCGCTGGAATAATCTGGTTGTGCTGGGACTCCCTGAAAAGGAGGAGGGGTCTACTCCTATATGGTTTGTGCAAAGACTTTTGGAGAAGGTAGCAGGCCCTTCTCCTAACGGGTCCTCCTACATCGTGTGCCCCAAACCAACCCCTGGATCACCCCATGACCATTCCTTCTGAAACTGCTTAATATTCTCGACAAAAAACACGCCATGTCCAAACCAAGCTCTGGGACATTCAAACACTGATGTGGGAGGGTCATAAAATCAGGATTTCGAAGGACCTACCAGCCTCAGTGAGACAGAAAAGGGTCTCCTTCCATCCCGCAGTGTCTCGCCTGATCCCTGCTGAAGTACAATTCCTCATGCTGTACCCTGCTCAATTACAAGTCAGAGTTCAGGAAAAATGGCACTCCTTTGTCTCTAATGAGCAGGCAACTTTCAAGCTCCAGCGCTTACTCCCTGACTTATTGAAAAAATGAATCTCCCTTTCACACAGGGGGAAAAAATACAAGTGAAAACATCTTGGAAGCCGCTTGTTTGTATGCTCAACAACAGGGGGTAACTGGGGACTAGATTAATGCAATACCAGGCACTATTAACATCTCCCGAACTGTTTATTGCTTTAGGGTGGGACTCCCTGTGGTATACCATGGAAAATCACTGACCTGACCTGCTTATCTTCTGTGCTTCTTGCATTTGTGGGGGATGATCCCTGAATGTAGGATGGGAACCCTGGAGGTAACAGGGTATTTTGGTCCCAGCAAAGACTCCACAATATAACTGTGGCTTTCAAGGCCTTCCAGCAGCCGTGATGATCCAGGCAGACAGTTTGGGTGATACGCACAAGGAGCAACTCCACAATCATGTGGATAATCGCGCAGATCAGCTGCAATCAATTCATGGTGTAGGCGCTCCCTGCCACTCAATTGTGCGTACTACTGTGAGGATCATGGCTGTAGCCAGGCTCTTTTCAGTCAAATGCATCACCACATGGACTGCACAGTGGTCAGATTTAAACCTTGGACTGGGTTTTGCTTTATATTACTGGCACTTGCTCCAATCATATTCATTTGGAGCACGTTATTAAATTGTTTGTTTGCTTGAATGAGAATAACTATTGCCTCATTACAGTGTACTGCTATAGGAGGAGGGGGTATTAGCAGTTATTCTGGGAGAAATAGCAAACCCACTGGTTCACATGTTTGTGTCAGTGTGGCTCAATACACACAGTTATTTCAGTATGCTGACTTTAAAAGATTCTGGTTTTGCTATTTGGTTTATGGGTTGTGAGGTTAGTTAATCTAGTTTGGCAGTTCAGTGTTCTACTAGACATTTTCAAGATTTAGAATTTAGTACCAATAAAGGTTACAAAGGTTAATTGTTATCTGGGGGGCGGGGGCAAGTGTCTTAACTGCTGTTTCTGGCAACATCATGCATCGAATCAAGGGGGGGCCTAACCACCTCTCTAGTCAATTTGGGGTCTACGGCCATTTGGCTAATTTTTTGTAGTTTGGCATGGTTTTTATTAGGTAATATATGTTTACATGTTAACCCGGGGGTTATAGTGGGAGGAGGGAGGTGGGAGGTACATTATATGGGATTCTGTGTTGCTCTGGGCAAAGTAATGGGGGTGGGGTGGGGTGGATTCCATGGTATCAACTGGGGGTCTGGCTTTCTATTATGGAATATTACGCTCATTACCGATAGCTGACATAAGGATATATGGTTAACTGTATACAAGTTAATTCAAGGAATGTTAAGGAGCATGCAATAAAAACAAGAGGTATAGACTACTTCAACATCTGCAAGTGGTTGATGGGAAAATTTCTTCTTGCAGGAGACACACCTGCTTGATACCGAAGCAAACCTACTGAGAAGATTTAATATAGGGCAAGTGTATGCAGTGGGCTTGAGCACTCAGAGTAGGGTGGTTGCTATTCCGATCACCAAATCCCTCAGATTTAAATGTAATCAGTGCATTAGAGATCTGTTGGGCAGGTATGTTATTGTGTCTGGCACTTTGGAGAGGTCAGATATAGTTCTGGGGTCCATCTATGGTCCCAACACAGATACTCCCTCTTTTTTTATGGAGCTAATTAACCTCTTGTTGCCTTCCCTGTCCACCCCACTTCTGTTAGGGGAGACTGGAACCTGCCATTTTCACCAGACATGAACAGGACAGGAAAAGAGAAGGTGGACCTGTCTCCAGCACAGAGGGCCATTCGGGACTTAATAGATAAGATGGGATTATGTGATCCCTGGAGGGTACTGCACCCAGACCAGCGAGAATATACATTTCGGTCTCTCGTCCATGGGACGACATCCTGAATTGATTATTTCTTACTTAGCAAACAACTTTTGCCAGGACTCAAGGCCTGTCAGATCTCTCCAGAGGTCATCTCTGACCACTCTCTAGTGACCTATAGTCTTGCACTGTCACCCGCTCACCAGACAGATACAGTGTGGAAAATTAACCATTGGCAGCTAAAAGATGAATGGGTTACTGGCCGGTTGTAGGATTGTATTGCACAATATAATAATGACAATTTAAACTCAAAGGTCGGGTAGACATGGATTGGGGGCCCTGAAATGCTTCCTAAGGGGGGAACTCATCAGGATTTCCTCAACTAGGAAACATAAGAGGGAGAGCTAGATAACCTAAATATTAAATAGAATTACAGACCTGGAAAAAAGTGTTTCACCCTCTTCCACAGAATCACATCGACAGGAACTTATCTGGTTGAGGGCACAATACAATGATATAATTAGGGAAAAGGCAGAATATGCCATTCTAAAAATGAAATCCACATATGTTGATCAGGGTGAGATAGCAGGTATATTACTGGCATTACATGTCAAACAGCAGGAGGCCTCTAGACTTATCAATGTGATAAGTTCAAATAGGGACTGTTCGCTTAAGACAAAACTTAGGGATATTGTGTCTGAATTTGAGGAGTTTTATAGACAACTCTACTGTGCTAGACCAGACCCACCCTCATAGGCACAGCTGGATGCTTTCCTGGATGTTTTGCCTCTACCTGGTCTGTCCTCCGAGCAACAATCCCTGCTGACCTCCCCCCTCACAAAGGAAGAGGTAAAATCAGTGATCCAGGCCCTTCCGTTGGACAAAGCTCCTGGGCCGGACGGATTTTTCCCTAACTTCTACAAGGTATTACATAGAAACATAGAAGTTGATGGCAGATAAGGACCGCAAGGCCCATCCAGTCTGCCCATTTCTTTTTCTACCTTATGAATGTCCCATAGGCCTGCAACATATTACCTCCAAAAACCATATAAACACTACAAACAGGTATCTGCCTCTATCTCTGAAATCAAACAAAGAGGCAGAAGACACTGCAGAGCAGGACACTGCAGCACAGGAGCTAGCACACCAAAACTCACCCAAATCAGGAACCAAAACAAAAAAAGCAAAAAGGAAATCCAAAAAACTTCTGATCATAGGAGACTCCATGATTCGAGGAGTTGATACCCATCTCCAGCCAGGGGTAATGGTCAGATGTCTCCCAGGTACATCAGCATGGAGAGACAGTGACCACATTGCTAAAATTGTTCACAAAGCAGGAGAAAACATTGATATCCTAGTACACATAGGGACTAATGATCTCGCCAGCCGGTCAGTTGTGGAGACCAAGGAACACCTGACCAGGCTGGGTGACAAACTATCATCTATTTCATCCGGTATCTCCTTCTCTGAGATCCTGCCAGTCTGGGAGAGGAGCAGATGGACGGAAGGTCAGAGAAGGGAGATAGGGAGCTAAACATGTGGCTCAAGGGCTGGTGCCAGGAAAAAGGACACACATTTGTAGGAACTGCAACAGTTTTGGGGCAAAGTTCTTTAAATTTGATGGACTGCATCTGACTAAGGAGGAGTCAGTGCATTGGGGCAGAAGTTTGGCGTCTTTGCAGAATATTTAAACTAGCAAATGGGGAGAGGTGCAGCACCTATACGTCGAATGGAAGAACACCCCTCCCCCCTCAGCTAGTGGTCAAACAGGGATTCAGCATGTTTGCAGTTCATTTGCATCACCAGGTAAGAAAAAAGGTTTGTCTCCCCATATGATGCACAGGGGTAATGCCAAACCTCACCCAACAACTAACACACCAAAATCTGGCCAATGGAAAATCATGTACACAAATGCTAACAGCCTGGGAAATAAGATCCCAGACCTGCAGGCAATAATGTCAGAGGCTAAACTGGACATAGTAGCAATTAGTGAGATGTGGTTTACCAGTAACCACACTTGGGAGACTTCAATACCTGGCTATGTGTTGTTCAGAAGAGACCGAGGTGCAAAAAGTGGGGGAGGAGTGGCCCTGCATGTCAATGATAATATCAAAGCTACAGAAATTCAGAATACACATAAGGAGCCAGAAGAACAGTGGGTCACCCTGGAAACAGGAAATGGGACAGCCATAAGAACTGGGGTTGTCTACAGGCCCCAGACCAGGGAGGACATAGACACATTACTGTTAGAAGATATACAAACATGACAGCTAAAGGGAGGTTCTGATAATGGAGACTTCAACATGCGGATACAGATTGGTCAATACCAGCAGGAACATCTGCCAGAACTAGACACATAGTGGATTCCCTGCAGGGGGAGGGCCTCAAACAACTGGTACAGCAACCCACAAGAGACAGGGCTATCCTAGATCTAGTACTGACTAACAGGGAAGGGATCATAGATCTCCAGGTAGAAGGTCACCTGGGGGCCAGTGACCATCACATGGTATAGTTCAACTTGGCTACTACATCTAAATCATCTCATTCCAAGGCAAAAATATGGGACTTCAGAGGAGCTGACTTTGATAAGATGGCCAACAGAGTTAAGCTAGCATTAGCAAAAAGAAACACAGGTGAGGGGGTACAGGCAAAGTGGGCAAGCATTAAGGATGCAATACTTGAAGCAACATCCCATTGTGTTAGACAGAAAAGGAAGTGCAAAGAAGAAAACCACTTTGGTTCTCAAATACAGTAACAGAAAAGGTCAGAGCCAAAGGTTGGCCTTCAGGAAATACAAAGGAACACAGCGGGATGAAGATAGGGAGGCATACCAAACTGCCCTAAGGGAAGCAGGGAAGGCAGTAAGGCAGGCAAAGTCCCAAACTGAGGAAACACTAGCACGAACAGTAAAAGGAGGTGACAAGACTTTCTATAGATACATTAGTGAAAGGAGAAAGTCCAGAGGGGGTATTGCTAAGCTTAATGGAGAAAAGGGAGCATGTGAGGAGGAGGACCCTGTAAAGGCATCTATCCTAAATAGATACTTTTGCTCAGTATTTACTGAAGAGAAGGTAGGGCAGGGCCCACAGCTCAGCATCATGGACACAGGGGGGAGGGAGGTGAGCACTACTCCCTTCACAAAAGGGTCCTACAAGAGCTTGCTAAGCTCAGGGTGGATAAGGCAATGGGACCTGATGGCATACATCCCAGGGTACTTAAGGAGCTAAAGGTGGAACTAGCAGAGCCATTAGCCGAACTATTTAGTGAGTCTCTGAGCACAAGAGAGGTCCCAGAAGACTGGAGAAGGGCTCATGTGATCCCACTCCACAAGAGTGGTAGCAGGGAGGAGGCAGGGAACTACAGACCAGTCAGTCTTACCTCAGTAGTGGGCAAGATTATGGAGGCACTCCTTAAGGAAAGGATAGTGCAACACCTGGAATCCATAGGGCACAGGATCCAAGACAGCATGGGTTTACAAAAGGAAGGTCCTGTCAAACTAATCTCATAGATTTCTTTGACTGGGTAACCAGAGTGGTGGACCAAGGGGGAGCAGTTGATGTCGCCTACCTTGACTTCAGCAAAGCTTTTGACACTGTTCCACATAGAAGGTTGATAAATAAGTTGGGTAGGCTCGGGGTGGATCAGACGTTGGTCAAGTGGGTGGCAAACTGGTTGACGGGCAGAAAACAGAGAGTGGTGGTAAATGGTATACAGTCAGAAGAGATGCAAGTCACAAGTGGGGTACCTCAGGGATCAGTCCTGGGGCCAGTCCTCTTCAACATCTTCATTAGTGACCTTGCAGATGGACTAGAGGGTAAGGCTTGTCTGTTTGCAGATGACACCAAGATCTGCAACAGAGTAGATGATCCAGATGGGGTGGGCAGAATGAGAAGAGATCTGGATAAACTAGCAAAATGGTCAGAAGAGTGGCAACTAGGTTTAATGCAAAGAAGTGCAAAATCATGCACATAGGAAGAGAAACCCCTGAAGCCACCTATAGGCTGGGAGGAGTTGCTAGATCACAAAGGAAGAAAGAGACTTGGGCATCATCATCACTGATGACCTGAAATCATCAAGCAGACCTCTAAAGCAGTAGGTAAGGCTAGGGGGTGTTAGGGTGTATTAGTAGGGGTATCACAAGTCGTAAGAGGGAGGTAATAATCCCTCTTTACAAGACACTGGTTTGGCCCCATCTGGAGTACTGCATGCAGTATTGGAGGCCACACCTTCACAAGGACATTAACCAAATTGAGGCAGTCCAGAAGGGCAACAAAATGGTGCAGGGACTGCATCAGAAGACATATGAGGACAGATTAACAGAGCTCAATATGTATATCCTAGAGCAAAGGAGGGAGAGAGGTGATATGATCGAGGCATTCAAACACCTTAAGGGCATTAATAAGGTGAAAGAGTCTAACATGTTTAAATATAATAAAATAGGAGGACAAGAGGACACAGCATGAGATTAGAGGGGGTCCGATTAAGGGGGAATGTGAGGAAATTCTTTTTCACATAAAGGGTGGTGGATGCATGGAATGGCTTACCACAAGAAGTGGTGGCTATGAATACAGTGCAGGGCTTCAAACAGGCATGGGATAGGCATAAGGGAGCAATACAAATGACTATGAATAGATAGGCCACTGACAGAGCAAAGGCCGATGGCACATTTATAAGGTAGAAAAAGAAATGGGCAGACTGGATGGGCCTTGCGGTCCTTATCTGCCGTCAACTTCTATGTTTCTATGTTTCCTTTGCTCTGTCAATGGCCTATCTATTCATACTCATCTGTATTGCTCCCTTATGCCTATCCCATCCTTGTTTGAAGCCCTGCACTGTATTCATATCCACCACTTCCTGAGGAAGGCAGTTCGATGCAGCCACCACCCTTTCTGTGAAAAAGAACTTCCTCACATTACCCCTTAATCGGCCTCCCTCTAGTCTCATGCTGTGTCCTCTTGTCCTGCTATTTTTCTTATATTGAAACATGTTAGACTCTTTCACCTTGTTAATGCCCTTAAGGTGTTTGAATGTTTCACTCATATCACCTCTCTCCCTCCTTTGCTCTAGGGTATACATATTGAGTTCAGTTAATCTATCCTCATATGTTTTCTGATTCAGTTCCTGCACCATTTTGGTTGCCCTTCTCTGGACTGCCTCAATTTGGTTAATGTACTTGTGAAGGTGTGGCCTCCAGTACTGCATGCAGTACTCCAGATGGGGCCTAACCAGTGTCTTGTAAAAAGGGATTATTACCTCCCTCTTATGACTTGTGATACCCCTACTAATACACCCCAACAGCCCCTAGCCTTACCTACTGCTTTGAGGTCTGCTTAGATGATTTCAGGTCATTAGTGATGATGATGCCCAAGTCTCTTTCTTCCCTTGTGACTGCCAGCAACTCCCCTCCCAGACTATAGGTGGCTTCAGGGTTTCTCTTCCCTATGTGCATGATCTTGCACTTCTTTGCGTTAAAAATCAGTTGCCACTCTTCTGACCATTTTGATAGTTTATCCAGATCTCTTCTCATTCTACCCACCCCATCTGGATCATCTACTCTGTTGCAGATCATGGTGTCATCTGCAAACAGACAAACCTTACCCTCCAGTCCATCTGTAATGTCACTGATGAAGATATTGAAAAGGACTGGACCCAGGACTGATCCCTGAGGTACCCCACCTGTGACTTGCATCTCTTCTGACTGTATACCGTTAATCACCACTCTCTGTTTTCTGCCCATCAACCAGTTTGCCACCTAGTTGACCAGCTTCTGACCCATCCCGAGCCTACCAAGCTTATAAATCAATATTCTATGTGGAACAGTATCAAAAGCTTTGCTGAAGTCAAGGTAGGCAACATCAAATGCTCCTCCTTGATCCACCACTCTGGTTACCCAGTCAAAGAAATCTATGAGATTAGTTTGACAGGACCCTCCTTTTGTAAACCCATGCTGTCTTGGATCTGGTGCTGCTATGGATTCTAGGTGTTGCACTATCCTTTCCTTAAGGAGTGTCTCCATAATCTTGCCCACTACTGAGGTAAGACTGGTCTGTAGTTCCCTGCCTCCTCCCTGCTACCACTCTTATTCAGCGGGATCACATGAGCCCTTCTCCAGTCTTCTGGGATCTCTTCTGTGCTCAGAGACTCACTAAACAGTTCTGATAATGGCTCTGCTAGTTCCACATCCTTAGCTCCCTATTAATGGATGAGATGACCCCATGGCTGCACTAATTGTTCCAAGCCATTTTAGAAGGGAAATGTCAAGACCCCTGCCTGTTCGAAGCTCTGATTGTTGTATTGCACAAAGAGGGGAACGATCCGGAAGAGGTGTCAAACTACAGACCAATTTTGCTTTTGAATTACGATATTAAAATTCTAGCCAAACTCCTAGCTGACAGGCTGGGGCATGTTATGCCCTTTCTGGTCTGTGCAGAACAGGTGGATTTTATGGTTGATATGTCCTGTTCTGATCACCTGAGGAAATTAGACCATATTTTCTCTGCATCCTGAGACAGTGGTGTCCCTGCGGTTCTGGTGTCTCTGGACCTGGAGAAAGCATTTGATAGGGAGGAACGGAGCTATCTTTTCAGAACACTGCATAGGTTTGGTCTCCTTCCCCTCTTAGTGCAATGGGTTAGGGCCCTATACACTAGGCCTTGGGCTCAGATATATTGCAGTAGAGCTTTCTCATCATATTTCCCTCTTTCCTCTGGTACCCAACAGGGTTGCCCCCATCCCCCCTTTTATTTAATTTCTACCTGGAGCCCCTTCTGGCTAGGCTCAAGATGGAACCGGGGATACAGGGGATAAAGATAGGGAAAGAAGAACTCAAGTTTTCTGCATATGCGGACGACATACTTCATCTATCAAATCCTAGGACCTCTATGAGTAAGGCCTTGAGTCTGATCAGGGAATTTAGCTTGTTATCTAATTACAAATTGAATTTGGATAAAATGATAGCCTTCCCCCTTAAGTTGGTTACCCGCAAACAGGAGGTGGAGGATTTGGGGTTAAGGTGGGAACCTAAAAAGCTGAAATATCTGGGTATTTTACTGACTAGGGAGGCTAAACTCTCAAGGGAATGTAATCTGGAGGCCCTACTACAGGTGTTACAACAGGATCTGGACAGATGGACAGTACTGCCTCTATTGCTCTGGGGCAGAATAAGCTTGATAAAAATGAATGTTCTACCCCGCCTTTTCTACCCTCTCAACATGTTATATCTATGGCTGCCACAAACCTGGTTTTCCAGAACACATACCCTGCTAAATAACTTCATTTGGAAGGATAAACCGGCCTGTAGAACTTTCTGCAAGTTAACTGCCCCCAAGCCCAAAGAGGGATCATGAATCCCCCACTTCAGATTGTATTATTGGGCCAGCTACTCAGCAAAATATTTGAAATGGTTGATGAGGGAGGAGATGGTAGGCACAGACCAGCATAGGCCCTTGTGGCTTACAGTAGAAAAGACCATGATGGCTGAACATCGTTTGTCTCCCCTAGCTCTGCTGCACATTCCCACTAAACTACTCCGATTAAAACTGAATAATACACCGATTAGGTTCTCTGTAAGACTCCACCCTCAGATGTATGCATTCCTGTCCTACAGACATACCCAAGATCCCAACCAGCCTATATTTGGTAATCCGAATTTCAAGATCGGAGGCAATATCATTAAGGCAACATGGCTACTGCAGATGGCAGGATCCCTGGTAGCCGACCTTCTGCATAATGGGCAGTTTATGACCTCAGGGGATATTATTAGGTGTTACAATTTAGGGGAGCACTCAGGGTTTAAAGTATTCCAGCTCAGGCACATGTTGATTAGGTCCCAGTTAGTAAAGGAACAGGCAGAGGAAGGAATATTTCTGCAGGTTTCTCGCTTAGCTGCCTTAGAGCCTCATGCAGTTTCAAATATCTATGCAGCACTACTTGAGAGGGCATACCCACATCTAGATGGCTCTTCCTCTTATTGGAATGCTTAATTCCCAGATAAAACATTGATTTGAGCTAAGATATGGGAGGATACCTATAGAGTCACATCTCAGAATAGACTATGACTGATGCAATTTCAGATCATTAATAACATATATTACACTGCAGTTCGATTGGCAAAGATGGGTAACACTATTTCCTTGACTTGCAGACATTGCATGCATGAAGAAGGCTCACCGATTCATATCTTTTGGGAATGCCCAAAAGTAGCCCCTATTTGGTCCCCTATTAAATAAAGGACAGACCCCTTGTTGGGGGTAGCTGAACATATTGAACCTGCCACCTGTTTAATTGGGTACTATTCCCATATATCTATCACTGAGTGGAAATACCACTTGGCCTTGATGGCAATGTCGGTCGAGAAACTAGTACTCCGGCACTGGCTGGATGAGGAGACCATTACCTATGCAGAATGGCTGCAGGAGCTTCTAGCTAATCTTTCAATAGAAAAGATCATTGCTAGTGTCCATAACCATCCATCAAGGTTCGAAAGGATTTGGAGTAAATTGCAGACTCTATACTCTATAACTGGACTCATCAGACTAATGTGGGTGCTCCATTCTTAAAATAGATTGCTGATACCATGGTGTGTGGGGGGAAGAATAGGGGTTCGTTGTATTTATGTTTGTCTGTTTTACTGTTTGATCATTAGTAGTGTGTCATTTGGGCCTGATTCTACAAAGGAAAATACGCCAGACACAAGTAATGAACTTGCGTAAGTTACGTAACAGCAATTGTGACATGCGACATACAGCCTATTCTAGAACATGCGAGAGATACGCCAAACACAATTGTGCAAGTCGTGGCATGCAAGTTACACCATATAAAAGGGTGTATGCACAGTTGCAGCCTAACATACACCAGCAGATATGCCAAAGCCATGGCAGAAGCTGCGGCAGAGAGACAGAGGAGGAAGAAAAACTTCAGTCATGAGGAGGTGAACACACTGGTAGATCAAATAGATAAGCACCATGAGTCATGGAGGGGATGCCATGAGGAGGAAAAAACAGAATAAGGCATGGGACAGGGTGACACACAGAGTCAATGCCATTACTGCGCAGCGCCAAACTGTCCAGGACGTACAGAAAAAGTACAATGACCTCAAGTGCCTGGTAAAGTGCAAGGTGGTGTAAAACAGGCAGAGTGCACAGGGCACAGGGGATGGACCCACCCAGCAGCAGCCACTCAGCAGCATGGAGAGGAGGATAGCGACACACCTCAGCCAGCAGAGCATCACTGGAGTCACACAGCTGGACAGCTTCAGACAGCACACTACCACAGGTAGGGACAAACAACAGCAATGTATGTGACAGGCCTAACATGGCAACAGCACTGCAGCCAACAGCAAAGGTGGGGTGGGTGGGGTGACAATGTGCAGGCAGATGTAGCGGAGGGGTGGCATGCTACAGGAATGCCACATTGCCACAGCTGGCAACAGAGTGGGCCTAGGGAACCAGACTATGACCAGGGGCAGGCCAGGGACAAGCATTTGTGCAGCTGACATGTGCTGCTGTGCAAAGAAACGTGCCATGCCCAGCTGTGGAGGGGCTGGTATGTGCACATGAAACCAGTGGGGGGGCTGTGAACAGGTATGTGCTGTGCTGCACTGGGAGTTGCTGTGACATGTACTGTGTACTGGTTGGGGGAAGGGAGTGCCCAGGCGTTGGCTGTGCTGCACTGGGAGTTGCCGTGACATGCACTGTGTACTAGAGTTGTCAGAACCCTCTGAAGTTCTGGGTTCTAGTTATAGTCTAGAACTTTTGAAAAAGTTCTAGGGTTCTAATCTTTTTTAGAACTTTTTAGAACTCGAACCCTACTTTTTTATTGTGCTGCCAGTAACGAAGATAGTAATAAAATACATGTAAAGGAAAAACTGTTCAATATAAGGGGGAGAGAAATTATCATGTGTGACATTGATAGGAATACAACTAGGTTTATCTATGGTTTCTTCTGTTTGCTAAAGCCAACAACTTAATACGTAACAGCGCACCACCCATATGTTAAAAGTTTTCCTGCTGCAGCTGCATCATAGTTCCTTAGGGAAAGAAAGAGGCACATTAGCCATTTATGTACTCAGTTATATATACTCATCGTCATGAATTATGAGAAAAAATAACTGATATTACCTAATTTCAGCTATTTGCTGCTTACTGTTTTAAATGAGTAAATCAAAAGTTGCTATGTTTAAAAGAAAGCTTTTATAACAAAGTCAAGCCAAATACTACAGCAGCAGCATATGGAACTGCTGCAAAACATATTATGTCATAACGTAGTCAGTCAAGACATTTGAATAAAAAAAATATGCCAGTCGTTGCTGGCAAAAAATGCATGCGATTTTCTAAGGTAATGCATACATATACCAACATTTTTGTTGGCAAATTGAAGTAATACATACAACTTTCTAAGATGATGCATTTTTGCAGCTGATACTTCAATAAAGTCTGTATTTCAGTCACATAAATAAAAAAGTGGTTTCCTCACCACATACTAACCAAGGAACATTTAATGTAGCTGCAGCAGTTGGCATGTGATGTTTAAGGGACAGCGTCTGTCAAACCCATCATGTATCAAATTATCACTACTTGTAAAGCAAAAACACTTTATGATAGGTCACATTCTGTGAAAACTGCTGATGCAGATTTTCTTTTATTTCTGATTCCTTTATTCTTTTTTTAAAGGGGACAGGACAATTGTGCTAGGTGGCAACAGTTTGTAATGTATTTAATAAGAATATATATTATGTGTACAGTAGGTTCGGTCTGTCATCATTTTTTTCCTCACCATCCCAAGCCGATCACGAATCTGTAAATGAAAGAACTAAAACAACACCCACCTTTCACCCCATCACCCATTCCACTTTTCTTCCACCACCCTCATCTGTGCAGTAGCACCCATGCCACCCTTACACCCATGTTAAAACCAACCCACAACCCTCACCCATGTACTAGCATCCATTTTGATTTATGGCTAACATTTCTGTAATTGAAAAAATAATAAACAGCTACCAATTAGAACTCATCGTTTTGTCCTCTTTAAAATTGAAAAATAGACCGTCTCCTGTCCCAGCCCATACTGATGCACCACAAAGTCACAGAAGGTAAATCCAAAAATATATGTTTGCACTTTAACTATAAATAATATGATACAGAAAGGATTGACGTGACAGTGTCCTTTTTATGCCAAATTTGGGCCTGTTCCCACTGATGTTAAAATTGCCCTGTGTATAAAAGTTGTTGACTTTAGTTTAGACCCTAGCTACAAAGCAGTTTGCCATAAAATGGTGAAAGTAGATCGAGAAAGGAGAGAGACAACCAAAGTCATCACAGTCTGTAAAAGTTTCCTTTTTGGTGCAGAGAGACTCTGTCCCACACAGTATTTACCAACCACCACCATCTGAGTTGTCATCACCATCAACATCCACAACATCAATCACTTCAGGATCAGTTTGTATACTCTTGTAGGGATACGAAAATCTTGACTTATTAACTTTAATAAAAGTTAACATGTGTACATTTTCTGGCAGCAACCTATTTCTGGTGTCTGTCACAATATTGCCAGCCGTACTAAACATGCGTTCTGAAGAGACACTTGTTGCAGGACAACCAAGATATTTACAGGCTTCATCATACAGCTCTGTCCAAATTGATTTTTTTGATCTCCAGTATTCAAAAGGGCATGCATCAATAGGAATAGGCAGCTCTTGAAGGTAACTGTCTACCATGATGGACAGAGACCGTTCAGAAAAGGAATCAGCAAAAGCTGGTATGGCAGCAATTTGGGAAAGGTTTTGCCACAGATTTAGCTTGCTACTAAGGGTTGAAGAAGTGGCAGTTATGGAACAACTACTGTTAATGTTTGGTGACTTTTCCAGTTCTGTATCCCTTTGTGAAGATGAACCAGCATGTTGTGGTGATGACAACCTGAGGGTACTGTGCATGTCTGTGTTTGACTCCTGTGAGTGCTGCAGCTCATCTAGCAACATACATTTGTACTGCTCTATATCATCTGTTTTTGGAAGATGTATAGCCTTGAACCTGGGATCTAAGAGAGTTGCAAAGATGTAGTGTTTTGATTTCATCATTGCAACTAATTTGTCATTGGTTTTGAAGCACTCGCTCATTCTCTTTGAGATTCCATGATACAGGCAACATGTTGTCTGCAGCTGAATCTGTCTTTTCTATTTGTAGATTTAGAACACTAAGATGATGTGAAATGAGCATTACGAGTTGGATAACCTGACTCACAGATGCGCCTTCAGAAGACATGTCCCTTGTAGCTGTCTCAAAAGGAGCTAGGATACAGCACACTGTCTCCATTAATTTCCACTGCAGCACAGACAGCATAATGTCATCTCCAATAATGTAACTGGAGCAAAACTCATGTACAGCTTGCTTTTGCTCCAAGAGGCGCTGCAGCATATAAAGCGTTGAGTTCCACGAGTGGAAACATTTTGAATCAGCTTTTGCTGGGGCAGCTTGTGTTTTTTTTGCAGTTTGGACAATGTCCGTATAGCCTTGGTTGAATGTGAAAAGTGAGTCACAATTTTTGCAAACAGCAATCATACCATCCACTTGTGTTTGTTGCTGAGAAATCCCATGACAATTAAGTGTAAGCAATGTGCAAAGCAAGAAGCATGCAGAAATCCTCCATCCTGTACTGCTTTCAAGATGTTGACTCCATTGTCACTTACTATGAAGCCACATTTTAGACCGTGAGAATAAACCCATTCGTCAAGGAGGTCATTTAGTTCCTGCAAGATGTTTGCAGCAGTATGACTTTGCCCAAACTTCTTTATATGCAGCAGCGCCATCTTTTGGGGTGTCTTTGTTTTGAAGAAGCACAAGAAAAGCGACCCAATGAGCTGAAGGGACATGTAATCTATGTTTTGAGTGCTGGTCCACATATCTGTTGTGACATGAATAACCCCACCCTCCGCAGTTTTAAGTGCAAGCATCACTGTCGCTTTTAAAGCCTGATAAATGTTTGGTGTTTCAACATAGGAAAAGTACCTTTGATGAGGAACATTGTAAGCAGGCTCTGCTAATGTCATGAGCTCCTAAAATCCTCATGATCTACCAAAGAGTATGGGAGAAGGGCTCCGGCTAACAGTTCACCAATTCGGTGATTAAGATGAAGGGTCTTTGGATGATTTCTAGTAAAGGTATTCTTCCTTTCAAATGCCTGAGACAGTGTTAGCTGTTTGCAACATGTCCCTGCTGGTTTATTATACACTGTGCTTTGATGGGCAGAGATGGTGGACTAGGACTTATACATTCAGTGCCATCACTGGATGTGCAACTGGTACTAATGGTGCTGGCATTGGTGGTAACAGTGATCCTAGGGCTGGCAGTGGTTCTGCCTGCATCAAGTTCAGACAATTCAGTATCCATTTCAGATTCCTGACCCTTCTCACGTGTGGTCTGGAAGATGGAGGACATGGGTTTGGATGATCAAGCAAAACCGAATGCTTTTTCAGATGGCGTTTAAGAGCTGTGGTGCCAAGGCATGACACAACTTACCACGAGCTTACACTCTGTTTACAAGGAACAAATTGCTCTGCATGGATCAGTTTTACTGACAGAAAAATAATTCCACACCTCAGATGTGACAGATTTTGTTCGAGTGCTAGGAAGATAGCTAAAGACTGTTTGTGTCTTTTCACCTGTCCTAACAGAACCTGGGACATGCTCCTTGGTGCTAGAAGAGTGGGCAGAAGACTCTGATGGATTTTCATTGCAGGCCAACACAGAAGTGGTGGATTCAATGGATATGTCCTTTTCATTGCCAACAGTGCTGGATGTATTTGCAAGTGCACTACCTGATTCATTGTCAGCAGACTTGCTCATTTCACTTTGTTGAGGAAGTAATGAGTTGTCGCGAGACACAACATGTCGGACTGAGACAAAAGCTACTGTCTGAGTCAGAGAGGACTCACTGTCACTTGCATTGTGCTGCTAGTCACAGGGATCTTAACAGCATGAATGGCATACCTTATGGTGCCTCTCCGCGTGATCCCAGCAGCTGTACAGGTTTTCTTAAAAGGTCCCCCTTTACCACACTTCACTGTTGCTCTTTTGCCGTTTGTTGAATTTTTATCACGTGAAACATTTTGATTATTTCTGCTAGCACCAGGATTACCACTACCACCAACATCTGCTCCAACACCAGCACTAGATGCTTCATCTATGTTGGTGTCAGCCATAACAGACAGTAAGTACCAGTACTACCAGTATACTGCGGTGAACACACCCACACCCAAACAATTCCTGTGTAACAAAGCAATGTGATCTGTGATCGCTGGCTACAACTCCAAAATTTTATTTTGGTTGTGTGACACTGTGATACCGTAGACTGAAAGTAATTGAAGAATATGACAGTTTGCAACTAAAGGATCCCAGGTTCAAGGCTTACAGAATGATTGGGCTGCTGGGCATAGGCATACACATAGCAATCAAGGGGTGCACAGCAGCAGGGTGATGGGCTGACCACAGGAGACAGAGTCACATACGCAACCCAGGGAATGAGAATTATATTTCTATGTTTCTGTCATGTAAGGTTAATGCCACCACACAACTGGCCACTGGGCTTCTCTCTGTAACACACACTCTGGGTAAGGTACAGTGCAGTCAAGGGGTGCACAGCAGAAGGAGATGGGCTGACCACAAGAGACAGAGTCACACACACATACAACCCAAGGAAAGAGATTTTTCTGTCTCTCCCCCCAACACAAATTTATTTATATGCTTCTGTCTTGTATTTAAATATAATGCCACCACACGACTGCCCAACAATGGACTTCTTGCAGTAATACACAACGGGTAGGGTACACAGCAGCAGCAGCAGCAGCAGGGTGATGGGATAACATCACAGGAGACTATAGTGTAGTGGAGTCACACACACAGCACACAATTAGGGAGTACTGTGTAAAAAAATCTAAAAATAACCTGGTGTTGTTCTATCAGGAATTTTATAGGGTGGAATAGAAGAACACTCAGCACAGTACTACAGTCCTTAGACAGACTCCTGACAATTATTTTACTTTGCTTTGTGGAGTAGGGTATAATGTAGTAAGTACAATACCATCAAATTCAAATGTTTCAACTTCTCACACATTAAAGTTAAACTTGATTTTCCTCCCAATTAATAAATCTGTTTGTTTTAATTCCTTTACCCCTTCCCCAGCCAGGGTGATGACTATGATCGCTCCTTCCCAGTGTGAAACAAGTAACGCCAGGCAGAAATGATTGAATTGTTGATTTGATTGAAATGAGATTGAAAATGAAAGATAAATTCTCAGTTTCCTCAAATATTCAGCAACATTTTAACTTCCCTCTGTCTCATCCTGAGACTGAGCCTGTCACCAACTGTTCCTTCGGGCCCTTACTTTTCCTCGGTTCCCACTCCCTCCTACCTTTTCACCCCCACCCACCCCTTAGCTTTTTTAATTTTTTTTTACCTTTCTTTGCAATAAATCAACTCAATCTGACACGACGATTTCACAATTAGCAATTATTAGCAGAGCCAGAGACTAAAGAGCAGAGCTAACCCAGACAGAGCATAGTAGCACAAGCTGCTGCAACTCCTTCATGGTGGGACTAAATGAACGGAGCTCCAGCCACGCGGTTTACGTACTAGACCACCGCCTGACTGCAGAGCAGATGGTCAGGTGGTAACATGGACTGCGATGAAGTAAATACGCAGGCGCGCAGTCCGACTCCACACCATTCAGCCCCCAACAACACTAATGGCATGGCATGATGGGATCGATCATACTGGAGCTGAAGCAGGACTGGAGGGAGCCAGCTGACAGCATGCAAGTGAGATTTTTTTTCACTCTGGGGCTGCTACTTTGAAATTAGGCAGGTTGCTTCATGTTGTTAATGCATAAAAAAATATATATATAATATTTGTCTCAGATTGATTCAAACCCGTTTGCGAACCCTCTAGTGTTCGAGTTCTGAATTAGAACTCGAACACCAGGGTTCATGATGGGTTCGAATCTTTCCCGAATTAGTTCTGACAACCCTACTGTGTACTGGAGGGGGGGGGCTGTGCACAGGAATGGGCTGTGCTGCACTGGGAGTTGCTGTGACATATACTGTGTACTGGTGAAGGGGAGTGCTCAGGCATGGCATGTGCTGCACTGGGAGTTGCTGTGACATGTACTGTGTACTGGTGGGGAAGGAGTGCCCAGGCATGGGCTGTGCTGCACTAGGAGTTGCCATGGCATGCACTGTGTACTGGGGGGGACTGTTCACAGGAATGGGCTGTGCAGCACTGGGAGGTGCTGTGACATACACTGTGTACTTCGGGGGTGTGCACAGGTATGGGCTGTGCTGCACTGGGAGTTGCCGTGACATGCACTGTGTACTGGGGGGACTGTGCACAGGAATGGGCTGTGCAGCACTGGGAGGTGCTGTGACATACACTGTGTACTTGGGGCTGTGCACAGGTATGGGCTGTGCTGCACTGGGAGTTGCCATGACATGCACTGTGTACTGGGGGGGCTGTGCACAGGAATGTGCTGTGCTGCACTGGGAGTTGCTGTGACATGTGCTGTGTACTGGTGGGGGGTGCTCAGGCATGGGCTGTGCTGCACTGCGAGTTGCCATGGCATGCACTGTGTATTGGAGTGGGGGCTGTGCACAGGAATGGACTGTGCTGCTCTGGGAGGTGCTGTGACATGCACTGTGTACTGGTGGGGGGGCCATGCACAAGTATGGGCTGTGCTGTAGGGAGGGGGCATGGGCCACTGCCTCAGTGCTCATAGAGTGAGGGCGAGGGCTACAGGAGATGTGCATTGATGGCAGGGACAGTGTATTCACCCAGTGGTGCTGGCCCCTGCAGCACAGTGGTCCCCAAGGGCGTGGCCATGCACGGTGTCACTGTGCAGTGGGGTGCTGAACAGGGCAGCAGGGTGACAGCTGGATATGATGTACCAGGATGGACAGCACAGCATGGTCAACAATGGTGGGGGGGATCACGCCATCAGCTCAAGACACAAGTACAGAGGTGGCATACACCAGGTGGGACAGCACAAATGTGTGGTAGGTGCAATGCCATAGTGCAGTGCTGAAGCAGACCTGGGAGGGCAACACTGATCAGGCAGGTGAAGGCACACAGTGATGTAGAGACACACTAACATGTAACCCATCCAACAGATGCAGTGGCAGCTGAAGCAGGTAGTCCGAGCGGAGCTGGAAGGCAGGAGCAGCAGCAGCAGAAGCGGCAGGGCCAGGATGTTGCTGGCACAGCCCAGGCCACTGGCACAGTGACGGATAATGGCAGCAGCACAATGTCTGGTGGAGGCAGCCCAGATGCCAGTACACCCTTGGCTGGAACACTGGAACACATGTCAGAGCCTGAGGGTGTGGTGATGGTGACAGTCCCATGGGTGAGGAGGGGGTGGCCAGCAGTGAGGAGGACGCAGCAGGACCACCATGGGAGCAGCAGGGGACCACAGAGGACACCACCAGCAGTGACGCCACACCTGTGGAGGTGGTGCAGATGCCTGTGGCCGACCAGGAGGTGGCTGAGCATGAACAGCCAGCAGCACAGGACACTGCCATAGGGTTTCTGAGCCCTCTGAGTGCCTGTGAACTGGAGGACCAATTGTACGAGGCCGTCCGTGAGCTGCAGGACCAGCTGTCCCCACCGGCCTACACTGGGGACTATTGGCAGTCATTGCTGGCTGGCCAGGGGGATGTCAGGCAGGAGCTGGGGAACATACGGCAGGGCATGCAGGACCACCATACCAGCATGGAGTTGCAGCTGACCAGCATTGCCAGCTGTTTCAGGCATTCACCAGGGAGACACTGGCATGCATGGCTGGCCTGGGGGGTGCCATACAGGGTAGCCGGCTCTGTTCTGAACACCAGGCGGTCTTCATGGACCGCCTCAGCACAGGCCTGGAAAACCTGTTGGCACACCAGTAGTGCCACAGCACAGCCATGGTCAGGGTCATGCAGGCCATAGCATGTGCACTGCAGCTGCTGCACCACCTGCAATGCCTGGCCCAGCGGATGGCACCCCTGGCCACTGAAAATTCCAGCACGCAGACGCAACCAACGGAACCAATGTCACCCCCACCTCTGAGCCAGGAGTCAGTTGCACCCCCCCATGCCAGTCATGGTGCTGGAGTCACAAGCCCAGCCAGGCAGTGCCCACACTGACCCGGGCACAGGCCAGTGCCATGGTGCACCCACCCTGACCCACACAGCCGTGGGGGCTACACAGGTGCAGACCAGGCTGAGCCCCACACACAGGCCCACTGGAACAGTGATAGGCACAGGGCACACACAGGGGGGTGGGCACACCAAGGCTGGTGCTCCACAGGCTGTACAGGGACCAAGATGATCAACATGTGATGGGGGATCACATAGTGCAGCACTGGCACAGCTGCAGCCACATGTAGCACTGAGGCATATTGGCCTGCGGGGGCAGAGGCACAGTAGTGTTACTGTGGCAGCACACAGAGGCCCACAGGGTGCGATGCCAGGGGTGAGCCACCAGGGCACTGCACAACCCACCAGAATGGCAGGGTCCACCACAGTCCAACTCCCGGCACCGGAGGGGTCTGTGCGAGGTTGGCATGGCCATGGCAGATGGCTGTAAGACACCCAGGGGTCTTGTGCAGATGTGGGTTTGTTAGGTGGAGCTGCAATGAGGAGGCAGGGCCAATAGCATGGCAGGGTGTCACATGTTTATGGGGGGCACTGTGCAGTTTACAAGGGTGTGAGTGTGCTTATGTATGACTGTGTTCATGGCTGAGTGTGGGGCCATGCATGAAGGAAAGGACTAGGGAGCACTGTGATATGTGCACCTGTTGTTTAAAATGCACCTTGTAAATAAATCATCGCACCTCATCTCTACCTTGTGTTGATCGTATGTCATCAGTCTAAAGGTAGTGATATACAGGATACATGTTGATTAGGATGTAAGCCCCATTCGCAACAATGTCCTTTGTGGGTCCACTGTACACATGGCATGTTGTGTAGTTCCCAAGGTAACATCAGATGTCCACCAGTGCTGGACACAGCCCTGGGAGGGCTTGTGCCAGTAGGCAGGGGAAAGCCATTGCAGGTCATGGGTCAGGCCATTGATGGGACATGGCTTCACAACACTGCAGCAGTGGTGCCAGGCACTTGGCACAGAGTACAGTACAGCAGAGTCTGGCCACAGTCCATGGGGACTGGTGCGTGGGGTATAGCTGAACACCGGGGATGTCACAAGCCATGGTCTGCAGGTGCCATGGGAGGGGTATCACAATGGCCAGTGGCGGTAGGGGTACCCCAGGGTGGAACATGCCCAGACAAGTAGCCCAGGCAGGCCACATGCCATGTGTACAGTCAACCCTCAGCAGGACAGCTGCACTGTCTGGCACAGCCACAGGGCATGACCGTGGCAGGGGTCCCAATGCCCATGTGCCACTGGTGCCACACATGGGGGACAGGGTGCAGCTGTGTGATGCTTTGCTAGGCATGGCCATAGCCAGCACAGTGGTTGGTGGTGCCCTGCAGGGGGGTGGATGGGGACACAGTTCACTGAAGAGCACAAGTGACACAGCTGCCATGCACAGCATGGGCATAGTAGACACACATACCACCATACCATACTGCCACATGACTAGGCCTACCAGTCACATGGGCCCACATGATGTATAGAACCTGCACTGTGGGTTGTTCCTGGTGTCCCACCCACCCCCTTGGGCCATACTATCCCCTGCCTTAGATATACCACCTGTACTGGGCATGGTCACATGCCCCCCTGCACCCATCCCATCCCCTCCCCTGGGCCACAGTCCCCACCCCTACCAGCCCCCTGGGCTGTTCAGTCCATAGCACTGTAACCCGTCCACTGGTCTGACAGCCCCTCCCCACCACTCCCAGCTGTTAGGGGGTCTAGACCTCACTTCCAGGTACTTCACTAAATTGGGAATGGAAGGTATCACAGACACGTTGCAGAGGAGTAGTACACCTGTCTAACACCACCAGACAGGATAATCACAGTCAACCGAAGCTGGACCCACCAGTATGAACTGGAAGCCAAACGCTAGCGGTCCCTATACCATGAAGACTCTCAGTGTCACTTTGGTCTCCGAGGTGGAGGACGTAATGACCCATATCAATCACCTATGATATGTACGATGAATACTGTATGATAGAAACAATACTAGGTACAGAGTTGAGCCTTATTGGCCGCATAAGAGGTGGCCCCACAGTCCATGATAACATCATGCAGGTCTTTAGTAGACATCAGTTTGTGAATCAAAGGGGTACTGTTTTCATATGACAGTGTAGTAGTGCAATCCACCAAATGGTGGCAATGCTGACATATATATCATAAACAACACAAGGACACAGGTGTCCTAGCATACAATATGCAGGATTAACATCCTGTGAGCAGGATGTATATATGTGTATTAGACAGTGACGTGTAAAACAATGTAGTGCATACCTATCCTGACATCTAGAGGAGAGAGACATACTGGAAGGACCAGTAGCAATGCCAGGGGCAGGCAGCACACCATAGGGGCACACACCTGCGAGGCCCGCTGACACATGGCACATTCCATAGCCACCAACACACACGAACAGGGCAGAACTGGTGCCATGCAGTGGCCCATGCAAGCAGCACATGGCAACACACCATGGGAGACACGACAGACAGATCATGCGAGCAAGGCAGGCACACTGCAACAGTGTGGTATGGGGTAATAAGGGTGCACAGGGCCCACAGACACAGTGCTGGTATGATGGCATCACCAGGCACAATGCCCCAGCCATGGCCACTGATATATGTCAACAGTGCAACCACAACAGGGACACAGCATTGGGTGACACAGACCCATGGATATATGGTGGCGAGACACACCAATGTCCATGCCAGTGGTGCCACCTGCAGGGAACAAGGGTACCCTGAGGCAGAAGGGTGCTGCACAGGCACCATGCCACCATACAGCTGGGAGGTACAATGTGAGGTGGCATGGATGCCACAGCATGCATGGCGACCTGCAGCACCCAGGTCACCATGCAAAAGTGGCCAGTGGACTGTGCCAAGGGCCTTGAGCAGCACATGCAGCACACTGACCAGATGCACAGTGAGGCAACAGTGATGACAGCAGGCACCACCACCAGTGTGCACCCCTGTGCATGGCGACACACACTCACACAGTCTCACCACCATTTGTCCACCTGTCTGTGCCACCCGGTGCTGTGTCCCTGTTGTGATTGCACTGTTTACATGTATCAGTGTCTATGGCAGGGGTGTTGTGCCTGATGGTGCCATCCTCCCTGCATTATGCCTGTGGCCTCTGTGTACCCTTTGTACCCTGTGCCACAACTCACACCATGTGCCTGCCTTGTTCATACACTCTGTCTGTCATATCACCCATTGGTGTGTTGCTATGTGCTGCTGGCATGGGCCACTGCATGGCAGTGGTTCCACCCTGTATGTGTGTGTCAGTGTCTACTGGTTGTGCCGTGTGTCTACAGACCTCATGAGTGTGTGCCCCCATGGTGCGCTGCCTGCCCCTGCCCATTGAGCCACCCTACTGTGTGCCTTGTCATGTGGTGCCATGCATATTCTGTGCTGCCTTCTGCATGGCCATGGCCACCCCCTAGGTGACAGTGCTGTGCCTATCACCACCTATTTGTTATGCTGGTCTTCTTACATTGCTCCATGCCATCTCTCAGTTCCCACACTGTTCCCTGTCCACAGCTGTGTGTGCACCACTCAATGTGGTCACAGTCCACGGGACCTGTTGCCATCATCCAGTGTCACTGTCACCTGTGCACTGCACCAGGCGGCACACCCATGTGATGTTTTGTTGGGGAACGCTGCCTGGCATTTGGTGGCTGTCACTGTTGTTCCATGGTGTCTCTTTGGTGAAGTGCCTCTGTATCAGGTCACTTTGCACATGTTGGCCTGTCTATGCCTGTGCAGCATCTGTCTGGTGGTGCCTCACATGTCTGTGTGCCCCGCCATTTTACTCCTGGTCCTCCTCATCCCCGTCCTCCAGCTGGTCTGGCGGTGCCACATGGTGTTGCACTGCGATGCTGTGCAGCATGCAGCAGACAATGAATATCTTGCAGGTTGTCTCTGGACTGTACTGTAGCACCCCCGATGATCTAGCAATGTACCTGAATTGTGCCTTCATGACCCCAAAGGTGCGCTCTATGATGTACCTGGTCTGGCTGTGCATCTCATTGTAGTGTGTCTGTGCTGCTGTGCTAGTGTGGTGCAGTGGTGTTACCACCCATGGCAGCTGTGGATAACCACTATCCCCTGTTGGATAGATGGTACATCATCAGTCTCTGTGGCCTATGGACCTACTGTATGTCTGCCTGGTGTGCAGGCATTCAGATATGCAGTGCTCTGTGCTGTATTCACTTACCTACTAGCCATCCTCCCATGAGCTGGCCCTTCTGCTTGCCCTCATGTAGCCCACTGTTTCGCAGGATGTAGGTGTCATGCGTGGAGCCAGGGTACTGGGCAACCACATCTAGTATGCGGTCGTGACTGTCACACACCACCTGCAAGTTCATGGAGTGGTGGTCTTTCCGATTCACATACACATCACCATTGATCGATCGTGCACTTATGGCAACATGGACGCAGTCTATTGCACCTATGACACGTGGGAACTGGGTGATGGTGTAGAAGTCCTGCATCACTGCTTGCTGCTGCCGTGCTTCTCGGGGGAAGGTGATGTACTGGTCCATGTGGGCCACCATGTCATTCAGGAACTGGTGTAGGCATCTGGACGTGGCCAGCTGTGACATTCCCACAGTGTCACCTGTTGGTATCTGGAATGTCCCTGTTGCCAGAATGCATAGTGCTGCTGTCATCTTCACCTCCACAGGGACTGGCTGCCCCCTGTGGGTGGCACTGTGCAGGTCTGCACAGAGGTCATCACATAACCTGTCTATGGTGGCCCAGGGCAGTTGGTAGTGTGCGATACACTGTTCCTACACCAGGTCCTGGTATGTCTTCTTCACCCTGTACAGCCATGGTGCATGATGTCTGCCAGGTCTATGCCATCCTGATTGCTGCCTGTGCCTCTGGTTCTGGGCATTGGGTCACCTCCTGTGTCTGTCCCAGCATTCCAGTAGAAGCATACCTAGCATTGCTACTGGTCCATCAATTTTGTCTCTCTCCTCTCTCTCTCTCTGTCACAGTGCTGTGCTGCTGTGTCTCCAGCCTGTCTGTCTCTGCTCCTTTATATGCTGTGTAAGTTACAGCTGCTCCCACCTGGTGTATGTTATGCCAGCTGGTCTTGGTGTAAGTTGTGGAACTACTGCTTCTAGAATCTCGCCCTGGCGTATCTCTTCCCTTTTCTTGGAATATATTCAGTTGCACATTGGCATACCTGCGGGTATGTCACAACTGCCGTGTAAGTCGCAATTGACGTACTGCATTGTGGCATGGTGCATATCACAATGTAGAATTATGTTTGGCGCATTTGAGGGACACATTTGTGACTTGCACCATTTCCATTTGTGCATCTGCATTACGCTGTAGTGTATGCTTTCCAGAATTGGGCCCTTTGTGTGTAACATATGCCACTCCATGGCCAGGTTTGATAACCAATAAAAATGTTTTGAATTTAAAAAAATGATTATTAGTCTAGACATCTTGACCACCCACACCAGCGTACCATCTCAAGACTCATAGGCCACTCACAGTCACCTCACGTAAGTAACTCATGGCTGTCTAGTTCCTTCTCCCACCAGTGTCAGCAGTGATCACCAGCTGATGAGGAGAACAACTACCAGCAGCAGTCAAGAGAAACACCTGAGCTGCCCAGATTCAACTGTCTTGGTGTTTGTTAGTGAGAGGTACCCTCTGCCGGCTGCACCCCAGTAACGCACCAGCAAATCATCTGTTCTGGTGGTTACCTTGGGGATGAGGACATTCCACTAGTCAGACTGTCCTGCTGGCTAGCCACAGTCAGCACTCAGGCATAAAGGTACTGCACAAGGGGGAAAAATGTAATGTGGAGGAAGCTTTACTTAGTATTACTTCGAGACTGTTCCCTACATTACGTGGGACATTATTTATCTATTATCCCTCAACCAAAACATCTAATTTGTTTTTAAAGACAGTGGCACTAGTTGCCTCTACCAATTCTTGTGGCAAGGTGTTCCATACAATGGATGCTGTTATTGGAAAAAAGTTTCCCCTTTTGCTGGTTTTATAAGTTTTTACTTCAAGCTGTTTATTATGCAGTCTCGGAACATGTCTCCTTTTGGAGAGTGTGAGACCACATTTTTCCATTAGATCTGGTGAATTTATTAAATTAAAAACCATAAGCATATCACCTCTTAATCTTCTAGTTTGAAGAGAGAAGAGACCAGTAACTTTTAATCTGTTCTGATAATCCAAGTTTGTTAATCTTGGAATCATTCTAGTTACTCTCCTTTGAACCTGTTCAAGAATTGTTATGTCTTTTTTTTGGTTTGAATTCCAGAAAGGGGAGCCATAGTCTAGGTATGGTCTAATGTATGCCCTATACAATGGAATAAGACATTGTTCAGTGCAGTTAAAGAAAGTGCGTTTTATTTGCCTCAAAAGTCTGTTGGTCGTGCAAGCGGTTCTAACGCAGTGATCATTTAATCTAAGTTTATTATTAACATATATCCCTAAATCTTTTTCACAATTTGATGAGTAAAGTGGTAGTCCGTTTATATGATATATCATTTTTGGATTATTTACATCGAAATGCACTACTAAACATTTGCCTTGATTAAACTGCATATGATTTTCATTTGCCCAAAGTGTTAATTTTTCCAAATCCTTCTTTAATGCAGAAAAATTTTCTTGATTATTAACCTTTCCCCCCAATTTAGTATTGTCTGCAAATTTAACTATGAAGTTATTTGGCCCTGTTTGTAAATTACTGATAAAGAGGTTAAACAATGTTGGTCCCAAGACCGACCCCTGTGGTACACCACTTGTCACACTACCTGAATCAGACAAGATATCAGTAATTCTGACTCTCTGAGAATGATTTGTCAACCAGTTTAAAGTCCAGTTGACAATAACAGGTGACAAATCTAGACTGTGCATTTTAGTAATAATGTGAGACTTTATCGAAAGCTCTACTAAAGTCCAAAATAATTACATCAGTAGGGATACCCACATCTAGTAGAGTACTTATATTATTGTAAAACAATATCAAATTGGTGGTGCAGGAATACTTGGGAGTAAACCCATGCTGATTTGAATCATAAATTCCTAATTTTTTACAATCTTGATCTATTAGAGACTTCATTACTCATTCCATTAATTTACCAGCCACTGAGGTCAGGCTAATTGGACGATAATTTTGCACAGAACCTCTATTGCCTTTTTTAAATATGGGAGTAACTATTGCTGAACACCAATCATTTGGTACAATGCTTTCTTGTAAGGATTTATTGAAAATAATTGACAAAGATATAGAACTATTTATAGCGGTTTCGATCAGAAGCCATGGATGAATACTGTCTGGGCCCGGACTAGTATTTTTTTTTAGTTTTTTGATAGCCTGTATAATGTCAGTTGGATAGAACCTATGATAATCTACTGTAGTGAACTTTAAATGTACTAATAGGTGATTTTTGAGAGGAGACAGAACAAAAGTACTTATTAAAGAGATTTGAGGTTTCTATATCGGATAGAGAAGAGCCATTGATTATAATGGGACCAATGGTCCTTGATACACCTTTTTTTTACTATTTATATAGGAGAAAAGAGATTTGCAACAGTCTTTTGTGTGAGCTAGTTACAATTCTAGCTTATTTTTTGCGAATTTAATAGAATTTTTTAAGTTTTTCACAGATAGTCTGCATTTATGTCATAGAGTAGTTTTAAATGGAACAGAACTATTCTTAAGTTTCCTAAAAATTGTAATTTTTATTTTAATCTGATTTTTAATTGTCTTGTTGAACCAAGGGGGAATTTTTCCTTTATTATTAAATTTCCTCTTAGATGGAATAAAGGTATTTTCCAAATAATGTACAATGTTTTTAAAAAAGTCCCAAGCTTGTTGTGTTGTACAATTAAGAAGATTAGATTCCCAGTTTATGTTTTGTAAGTATTCATTGATTTTAGAAAAATTTGCTTTGTTATAATTTTTTGTATAGTATAACTTCCTTTGTGTAGTTTTAAACTGTTGAATTTAAAAAAGAATATATGAATGATCACTGGTCCCAAGTGGATCCCAAATTTGTAAATTACTAATTTGTTGCTCTATGTTAGTAAATAATAGATCCAAAATATTAGGACCTCGAGTGGGTTCAGTAACAAGTTGTTGTAATCCAGTACTAACTACCACATCTGTTAGTCCTTTCTTGGCATAGGACTGTCCTGAGAATGAGTCCCAGTTAATATGAGGGAGGTTAAAGTCACCAAGTATTACAATATCTTGAGATTCTGAAAAATGTGTAATTTCTTTAAACATATCAGTTGTGTAATCTGAATTTGCAGATGGGGTCGGTAGATGTTAGCAATAGTTATATAGGACTGCTCCTTCAATAAGATTTTAACCCATATACTTTCCAAAGGAAAGGGAGAACACACTTCAAAAGAAGGAATAACATTTGATATGTACATACAAACTCCACCGCCTAGCTTATCTAATCTGTTTTTATGATATAATTTATAACCTGGAATTTCTCTGGATCAAATTGAGGATGTGTCCCACCAAGTTTCAGTTACTCCCGCCACATCTATATTTAAAGTTTTACATTTGGCTTCGAGTTCTGCTAGTTTGAGTTGGTTTAAAGATCTTGCATTCAAAGCTAGGAATTTACATTTAGTTGTAATACTATTTTGGTAAGTATTCAGAGACTTGGGAATAGACTCATTATCCCCATTGTTTTTAGTTTAAACAATGATTTAAGAGTTTAGTGATACTTTTCCCCATAAGTGTACTACCCCTACGACTGAGATGTAAACTGTCCCAGCAAAACAAGGAAGAACGATTTGAAAATGATTCCCAGTGAGTAATACATGGTATATCCTGCTTAAAACACCATTTTCTCACTTTGCTGGTACAGTTGGAGGGTCTGAAATATTGAGGGGACACATGCCCCCTCAGGCCCTATGGGCATGACGCCACTGCCCAGAGATATGTAGATACACAGAATTTATTCTCTGTGCTAATGACGCAGCTCTTTTTTGTAAAGATTAGAGTCCCTCAGGCCTCCTTGATAAACATCAGCATGATTTCAGCAAGCTTCATTCTTGGTTCTCCTCACATGGATTAGTCTTTAATGGCAAAAAAACCCCAACAAATCAATGGTGTTCTCGGGTATCAGAAAAGCCACTGACTTTGACTTCTGTCTCAGAAATAACGATTGCAATCTGATTGAGACAGTCACTGAGTTCAAATACCTTGGCATTTACCTGGCCTGTCACTTAACCTATAAACACCATATCAACCAGCTGATTTGAAAAGTTCACTAAAGGCGTGGCATGCTATACCATGTAAAACAATTTATGATACCCAAAATTAGGGATCTATTAGCAAATAGTTTTGGGTCCTTAATTGACTATGGCTCATTGGTCTACTCCTCCTCTTGCTTGCAAACATTTTTTGGTAGGTTAAGGGTAACATACCACAACATTATTCGGTTTGTCACTGAACTCCCTAGAAGGGCTCACCACTGTGTCCTCTACAAGGCAACAAACTGGCTTTTGTTAGAGGATAGATTTGACAGTCAAATCCTGGCATTTTTCTACAAAATTATCTGGGGTTACTTATCAAGTAGCATTGTTTCTATTTTCCAGAGGCCTGTCAACAGTCAGACTATGAGACTTTCCTCAGGTTACTCTTTTGTAATTCCATTTTGTCACACCACTCAAGGACAGCATTCCCTTTCATTCAGGGGTGTCACACCCTTTAACAGCCTGCCATTACCCCTGTCTCAGTGTGTCTGACACTGGCGTTATTTAAAAAGAACTTAAAGTGTTACTTGTTCGACATAAATGTATGTAAATACCCCTGACTCTCTGTCCTTACCTTTGTTATGTGTAATCTATGATCCTGCTATTTATTCATAAGTATCGTTTGTCACTGGACGCTTGTGAAAACAGACAATTTTGCTCACATGCCTTTCCCAGATAAAAATAAATGAAATGAAAGAATCCCACCACAGGCAACAGCACATAACTGTAAAATAAGGTGAATCATAGGTTTGAGTCATACCGCAGCAAAGAACACAGAGCGGGGGTGGGGGGGTTGTCCAGCAGCAATATCAAGAGGGCATGCTCTACAAGGGCTGACTGCAGTACTACACATGGATGCTATCACTAGCAGGGGGTGAAGGGCGGCTAGTCCACATAAATTTTTTAAGCTATGCAAGATGGCCAGTGACACTGTCATTGGCAGTATTAGTTTAGTAGATCCTTTCCCCACCCAACCTTTTAGCCATGGTTGCACTAATGCTCCTGCTCGATGACTATAAGCTAACTTCATCTACCAACTGGACTTGCACACTTTTTAGATTTTTGTACATCAAGTGGCTTAAAATCATCCAACAACATTAGTGGGGATTTTCAGCTGCATCTGAGTATCAAAAACACTAACAAGGGACAGGAAGTCTGTCAGGAATAGAATGCAGGTCTGAAGCCATACAAGCACATGATAAATGAGTTCTAGCTTTCAACCATAAAGTTGACGATTATAGCAGCTGTCTATCAACCTGTAAATCGCATGCAACAAAACCATTAGAGGAGTCAATGGACATAGAAACATAGAATATAATGGCAGCTAAGGATTGCTTGAAACACCTAGTCTGCCCATTTCACCTACCTACTGTAACACTTCAGATTCTACGTGATCTCTGGCTTTACCCCTCTTTCCTTACCACTAAGATTCCCTTATGCCTATTCCATGCATTCTTGAAACCTGTTACCATTTTTGAACCCACCACCTCCGCTGGGAGGCTGTTCTAGGCATGTACCACTCCTTCTGTGAAATACTTCCTCACATCTTCCCTGTGTCTACCCTCTTCAGCTTCATAGCATGTCCCTTTGTTCTTGAGCATCTTCTTTGTTTTAAAAAATGCTTCCTTCTTGAACCTTATTTATATCCATGAGGTATTTGAATGTTTCTATCATATTCCCCCATCCCACCTTTCCTCTGGGGTGTACATATTGCAGTCCCCCAGTTTCTCCTCATAGGGCTTGTGATGCAGACCCTACACCATTTTAGGTGCCCTCCTCTGGACTGTCTCTACCCTGTCTACCTGCAGGAACCATAATCCATTTTGTGGCTGAAAGAGGACACAAGTGGAGCATAAGAGGGACAGACCTTCTGACTGGGAGAGAACTGTATTTAAAATCACTGGTTTTCCTTGTTTTTATACATATTTAAAATAAAGCTTTCTCTACATTGTGTGACTGTAAGTAAAAGTGCGAGAGAGCTTAATTGGGCTTACGTCTGAAACAGAAAGGAGTTAGCAAGGAGTCTGTCCATTTCTTTCCCTGTCAAATAAAGAGCCCCACAGAAGATCAATCACTGTTCATCAGGTGCATAAACTTTTAAACATTTTTTTTTACACTGACTTAGCAAACAAGTCTAGTTGCGACAGACTTGGGGAGAACAGGTCAGAGAAAGATCCTTTGGTTTCCCTTAGTTGTCAAAACACCCCGTAGTTGGATCACCATCCATCACTGAAGTCCATATTATATAATAAATATTTAAATAGTTGTATCTTACTGATAAACAAAGCAGCAACAGAGTTAGGGCAAGCAGAACAGCATTGAGCTGCAACAGTTAAAAGTCTTACTTGTATTTTCTTATTTATGCTGTGTTTTGATGCAGCCAGCTCTGCACTAAAAGTGGCCACAGCTACAAATGGTCTGGGTAAAGAAAATAAAAATATGCGATATCACAGTGAAGCCTTAGATAACCTTACCAGAGGGAGAGGGCTTCAAGAAACCATCAGAGGGGATGGTTGTGTGAAGAATGCAGGTTAGTTGGGCAGAGTACAATATAAATTTATAAACTGCGAATGAAGTCAGCAGCTGGAACCAAACTGGCACAGCAGCCTGCAGTTTTGATTCCCGTTCCATCTAAGGGATGTATGCACATTTCATAATCAGAATGCATGTGGCAGTCGGTGCCGATCTGGCATGATGCCGGCTCTGTGACAGTGCACGGGTGTGGAAGTAGCACAAAGTACCTATTTTTTTTTTTTTAGCTAAAAGAACCTTTTGCCCATTTAAATGAAATTGCTGCTTTAGTGCTTACTTCCACTTCTGGGTAAATGCTGACAGTGGTTCAGCCACAGCACAAGTCACTTTCACTTGCTGTCAAAGTAGCTTGAAGAAACTTTTATTTTTTTAAACTTTTAGCCATGTCAATGAAACTGCAGCCTACTCCCGCTTATAGGCAAACACCTACAGTAGGTCCATCAAAGCTCACTGCATGGTGACATGTGCATAGCTCTCCACCACTCTCTTGATTGTGACTGTGTTAGTTAACTGGAGCAGCATAGGTGACAGCTTAATTTTAAAATGTTTCTTTCTGAAACTGAACTGGCTCAGAAAATGCAGCTGTGCACTTGGCCGTGTGGGGGTTGTGTTCTGCAGGTTGATGATGGTGAGCCAACTCCAATTTTAAAATCTTGACATTGGAGCAATGATATCTGTTGTAAAATATCCTGAGTACCTGATGAGGTGATGGTTGGCACAATATGCCCTGATAAGGACATGGCCAAGGTTACCGCTCAGCCAATTAGGAGTGAGAAAACTCCCGAACCATTTCATAAAATGAAATAATATAATTGAATCTGTATTTATGTAACACATTTCAGGCACAAAATATCTGTAGTATTTTCCTGATCAAGTTAGGCACTATTAGTGTTGTGACTGAATGCAGGCAAACATGCAGCCTTTATTAACCTAGCAACATCCCACACACCACCAAGGATGTCTGTATTAGAATATGTTTTAATAAGAAAGGGACTGTTGGGGCTATCCTGATGACATGGCTGTTGTGTAATACCCCCAAAGTATAGGGGGGTTTCCCACCAGTTCTCCTGTGTCCCCCAGTAGTCCCCAGTGTCCTCCAACATAAGTGTCCAGGTGCCGCAGTAGTTTAGGTGGCCAGGTTGGGGGGCCAAAGACAGTGAGAAGCCTTTGCAAAAAGAAAACTGCATGCTTGCAGTTTTAAAACATTTTTTTTGTTGCTTTGTTTCCCTGTAGCCTGCCCAGCTATGGCACGAGCCCAAGCCATCTTGAGCCCTCATCGTGCTTGGCAGCTGCTTGCCTCCCTGGTTACTAGGAACTGGGCATCCCGAATGCCAGGGTGGGCTCTGTAGTGGCCAGTAAGGGTTGTTTTAAGTTGAAGAGTGGCCAGCAGGCAGTGTGGTTGGGAGAGTGCTTCAAGGCCCCCTGACATGAAGAAAAAAGAAGTTTTGCAACCAGAGAAGGGAGTGAGGGGATGCAGGAGGTAAAAGTAATAGATAACTGTACCTGCAGTCCTCCTCTCATTCCTCCATGGTGTTGGTTCAGTGGCCCGGTATTGTGACTGTGCTCCAGTGTTGGCAGTTCCCGGAAGCAGCAGTCAACTGTGGTGTGGGCTCTGTATAGCCCTGTTTTTTTAATTTAAAAGTTAATTGGCTGTCTGTCATCACCGGCACCCACAATCAGGGTCACATCTCAGCAGCCAGCATCTGGGAGGAGCGTTGGGAGCAGCAAGGCCCCGAGTCATCCCTATTCTAGTGTGCCTCCAGTGACAGTGCCAGCACCAGCAGCAGCAAGCACATCCTACCTCCTTCCTCCACTTCTTATTCCCTGGGCCAGGACAGTGAGTTGGCAGCAGCACTATTGGGCAGGTGCTGGCTGCCTGAACATTTCAATAATTAAATAAATAAACAAAAGTTTGTTTTGTGCCAGAGGGTACCTTGAGGGACAGCCGCATGTGGGGGCAAGGCATGGCCCCATAAGGGAGGATAGCCTGTGGGTTGGGTATATGCAGATGTATTAATTTTATGTAAACAAGCTCCATCAAGGGCGCAAAAGGAGACGGGTGAGCAATATTTAAATTAAGCTCCCGAGAGGCAGGGCATGGGTAGCCAAACAGGCCCCAAATTAATGAATAAATTAATTCAAATCAAGTAAAGCTGCAATCAGGAGCAGGCAAAGCCCCAGTTTATATTAAAGCTAGCCAGTTGGGCTACTGGACAGGGCTAGTTAACCCAAAGGAATAATTTTATTTAAATGTATAAATAACGTGCCAGTCAGGGCAAGAAGAGCCCAAGACAGAGTGGTAGCCACACTAGCCAGGTGGGCCAGTGGATTAAGGGCCAGGTAGCTCAAACATTTTCCCCTTTATTGTGGTCCACATTCCAGTCAACTAAGTCAGTCCCAGATGGGATAGCTGGGGAGCAAACCCCAGGTAAAGGGAGAGTGCCCCAGAGTGGAGAAAGGTGCCTAGTAGCCAAGTGGTCACCAGCAGCCAGCCATGGCTAGTTTTTAAAGAGTGCAAAATTCTGCTATTTGAAAAGTTGTACTCAGGTGTTAGCCTCAGTCAGTAGCAAGGGAAGGGGAGTGGGCCAGACAGTTAGCCACCCCAGCAGTGTGGTAGCCACAACCTGAGCCAAGGGCTAGTAATCTGTGTACTGCCTTGTAGCCCCCTAGGGAGGGGGGATGGTTAGCAAGGGACCCTTAGCGTGCCAGCTATCCAGATTACCCTCACCCAATAGGGTAATTCTTCTGTTAGGCTTCTTTGAACCCAATTACCTGTGGGGGGGGTCATACCCCAGGGTTCCCAAGCAGCTAGCTGTCCAGCATTTGGCAGGTTTTCCCATTGTATCACAATCCTAGAGTCCCTGTTATAAGAAGCATTTCTGTGGAACATTTTGAAAGTGAAATGCTGAACTGTATGTGAACTGTGAAAAAGACAAAACCTTTTATTGATGTTCAGACTGCATTTAAAGGGACAGTGCCCGAACGTAACAGTATAACTGCCTTTCTTGCTCAAGTTTTCCTTGGTTATTGCCAAAGACTGTGGATTAACCTTGAATTTTCCCTGCATGTACTAAAGTGCTCTTCCTGTTAGAACTTTCCTTCTTTACTCCAAAGGACTGTTGGATTAACCCCAGGCTTGCCTTTCTTGCTAAAGAGCTGACCAGCCTGCAACTGAACTGCCTACTTGTTCAGGATTCCTTTTCCTAGTATCAATCTTTTCATCTGGTTAGTTCTTGATTTCAGACTGTCACTAAGCAGTGACCAACCAGAGACTGTGACCACCATTCCTTCTCTGAAAAAGTTGGGGCTGGTCACTAGGGTAGGAATAGTGTAGATAGCTCCCTGTCACTTGCTTCTTTTCCAGATCGTCAGGCCATTCCCTCCCTAACAGTATTAGGTAGTGCAGGGAACTGCCCCAGTTCACAGATAGGGATCCGTTGTCCAGTGGGGAGGGGTTTTTGTTGCAAGTATCCAACCTTTCCAGAGGCTTTCCAGTGACAGTATCTCAGCTTGTCAGATGTTCCAGCTTCCTGGGATTCTGCTTCATCCTAGAGGTCTTCAGTCTCTGCTTCTTGTTTTCCCTGGGATCCTGCTTCAGCCCAGATGTATTCAGCCAGTTTCATCTACATCTAATTTTCCCTGGGATTCTGGTTCAGCCCAGAGGTCTTCAGCCAGTTTCATCTGCATCTCATTTCCCTGGGGTCCTTCATTGGCCAGGAGGCTGTACAGTTGCTTGGGCTCTTGTCCGTCATCTTTTCTGCATATCTTTTTCCCTGGAGTCCCACTTCAACCAAGAAGCTTTACTGTTGTTTGGGGGTCTTGTTACTTTTAGTTCTTTCACCTCATTTCTTCCAGATCAGCTAAACTGGCCAACAAAATGCACGACGGCCACCACTCTCGATCCTTGATGTACACTATGCTCTAACTTTTAGTCTCTGCTAGTCATACTGTCATAGTGAACTAGAATAATAGAATGATAGAGTGATAGCGTTATTGAATTATAGAAGTATAGAGAATAAAGTTGTAGCGTATAAGTCTATCGTAGAGTATAGAGAAAAGAATTTAGAGTATAAGTTTATCGTAGAGTGTAGAGAATAGAGTCCTTGGGCGGGATATTCAAAAGGGTTGCGCCAGCACAAGTCAGAAAATGCACCATTCTGCGATATTCAACAGGAGGCAGTTGCACCACTGAAAACATGCTGAGCAACAGCGCAATGCTAATGAAGGCATGCACAACCGAAGGGGGTGGAACCATGCATAAAGTGCGCAGTGCGATGTTCAAAGACTTGAGCAATAAGCAACAGTGGAGCAGGCAGAAGTTGCGCCATAGCGGAAATGAGCCAAAATAAAAAGGAGCAAGGAAGAGACACAAGAACACTACAGGGAAGCCACATGAGGCAGGGAGAGAGAGAGACAGAGCAAGAGGGACAAAGAGGGCAGGCCAGGGAAACCACAACACAGAATAGGGGCAAGGGAAGGTGTGTGGGGCCACAGAGTGCAGAGGCTAGTAGGTGTACCCGGTGCAGGGGAGGTAGCAGTCAGGACAGCTGGTGGAACAAAGCAACAACAGCTGGGGGGGGAAAACAAGCCAGGGACATGGACAGTGCCACCTTCCACATGGAAGCTGTAATGAGGGGGGTGAGAAGGCATGCTGCAGGGGGACGTGGCCGTGGAAGGGCCCGTCGGCGGTACGCCCCCAACAAGCAGTACCGAGCCTGCACCAGCTTTGAGCTGCACTCAGATGTCAAGATAGTGGGCCGGTACAGCCAGGAACAGCACAGGGCAATACTGAGGCAGCTCTGTGAGCTGTGCAGTGATGTGATGCAGGCACTCACGACAGAGTCATGCTCTGTCAGTGGAGACAAAGGTAACAGCCTGCATGTGCTTGCTGCATACGGATACCTTCCAGAGACTAACAGGGGACACCACAGGCATAACACAGTTGGCCACGTCATGCATCCTCACCCAATTCCTCAGCGCACTGCTGCCACATGCTGCGGAGTACATCCATTTCCCCAATACCGCGGCGGAGTGCACAGCAAACATACAGGAGTTCCACAGGGTAGCACGTATGCCTGGCATGCTAGAGGTGAAGACTGCACCCAAGTGGCCATTCACATGCCACCTGGCCCCGATGGGGCCACCTATATGAATCGGAAGGGATATGCCAGTGTCAATTGCCAGGTGGTATGTGATGCCAGTGGGTGCATCATCAATGTCTGTGCCACGCACCCTGGGGAAGCACATGATTCTTTCATATGGTACCAGTCGGCACTGTGCCATCAATTCGAGAGTGGGGACATCTCCACAGGACATCTAGTGGGTGAGTATGCATGTAGAACTGACAAATCGTGGGCAAGGGGGGGTAAGCCACAGGTGCCATGGGTGTGGCACACAGGGTTAGGGGCAGCCTGAGCCTGAACTAGACACTAGCCTCCACTATCTCCACACAGGTGACAGTGGATATCCACTCCGTCTCTAGCTGCTCACACCCTACCGGTGGCCCACAACCCCATCGCAGCAATGCTTCAATGAGGCACATGCCGCCACACGCAACATCATTGAGCGGGTGTTTGGAATGCTGAAGGCACTTTTCCATTGCCTGGACACCTCCGGCGGTGCCCTACAGTATAGCCCTTCAAAGGCCTGTGTGATATTCCTGGCCTGTTGTATCCTGCACAACATGGCCAAAGACTGTGGGATAGCCGTACAGGTCAAAGAGGGGGACAGCGATGGGGACAATGGTGACACCGGTGATGATGGGGATGGGGAGCCCCCTCTTGGATGACTGGACCCCCTACTGACCCGGCTGGCCCAGCTACACCAGTACACCATCACAGAGGAGCACTTCAGCCAACACAGGTAAGTCATGGGACCATGTGCAACCACCTGTGGCTAGGGCACAACCCGTGTACACACATGGAAACACACCAGGGGTGCATGACGGCAGGGGAAGTGGCAGGGCACAGAAGCACACACATACAACCAGAGAGGGGTGAACAGTAACACACCACATTGACGACACACACACACGCACACACAATATGCACACAGTGCACAGGGGTCAGGTGCAAAACAGAGCCGGAACACAGACACTAGCAACACACATGTCCACAGGCCACCACATCCACTGCCTGTCTATGTGCATGTGTCAGATGCTGGGCACCATCGCACTTTGGTGTACAGAGCAATGCAGGCATCATCATGCACACACACCTGTGGACAGCAGTCGGGAGGGTGTGCAGGTGGACCGTGTGTCTGCGTGGAGGGCTGGGCACCCACCAGTGCACTGCCCACCAAAACACACAATGCACACAGGGCAGCACCAGACAGGGCCCACACTGGGAGACAGGTCAGTCTTGTGGCACAGTGCCACATCCACCTCGGATGTGTGGGCAGCCCTGCCGAGACCCAGTGGCACTGGCAGGCTGAGCATGGGCCTCATGGTGTGGCACCGATGTTCCACCAGGGGTTCCACTGCGCGAAAGTGACCGTGCCTGCACAGGTGTCTGCAGCACACTGAACAAACCTGCACCAGGAGTGCTCAGGATGCCCACAGCTGAACCCGGCATTGACAGGGTGGGTGTCGCACGACGCTGGGAATGGGGAGTGGATAGCGAACTGCATAGTGTGAGCGACACATGTGCACCTGACTGTGTGCCTATTGTGACCACGACAGTGACCAACGCCTGTGGTAGCCTGTCAATGGCAGCGGTCACATCCTCCCACAAATGGTCAATCCGTGACAGGATCCTATCGGTGTCCCTGCTGTGTTGCTCCATGACCCGCTCCAGGGCCACACACAGTGCTTCCATGGATGTTGCAAGCCGCATCTGCTGCTGTACTGATGCCTGCAGCAGGCGGGTGTGCTCATCAAAGAAGTCGTCTGCCACCTCGGGAACCTGTCCCTCAGGGTATGGAAGGGCCTGATGTTCAGCACCCCTTGAGGATGGGCGCTGCTCACCAGGTCCAGGTATGGGCAAGTCCACAGGTGGTGCACAGATGCCACTGCTGAGCCCTGTACCCCCAGTCCCGGTGGGTGACTGCTGCTGCTGCCCCTCCGCCTGCTGTGCCCAAGGGATTGACTGTTCCGCCTCTGTGGCTGCAACAGTGCCACTGACCTGATCAGCCACCGGTGCTGACAGGCGCAGCCTGGGACTGTGCTGACATGCTGGCACACACGTCATAATCAGCCAGGTCCATGGCGTGTGCTGTCCTGCTGTGTGTTCATTCCGTGACACACACATGTCACTGCCCATAATGGTTGTTGCATCATCAATGGTGCAGGTCTGTGCCACAGCCACAGCCACAGCCACAGTGTGCTGGCATGCTTGTATGCCAGACCGCTGGGACACAGGAAGGGCCTGCCCCACACCTGTCTCAATGACATCAGTGCTGACAGCCAGGTGGACCCACTGTTGCAATGCACGCCGGCTACCTGCAGAAGTGGATGGTCCCTCCTCCAACTACAGACAGCTGTCCGCAGTGGACAGGCCCTCCACCGCTGACCCCTGCAGACATGCAGGATCTGTAAAAGAAAGTAAGGACATGTTAGTGCATGTGATCTACCTTCCCCCCCAGACCATGACGTATCATGCAGTGATGGGCTACCACCTGTCTGGAAGCCACCTCCTGGAATGCCCTCAATGGCACTGTGCTGCATGCTTGCAGCAAGCCTGTCCTCTGCCGGAGTCAGCTGCACCACCTCCGGCTGGCCCCCGCCTGTTGCAGCACGTGCCGCCCTGATAGCAGCCACCTTCTCCTTCACCCTCCTCCTGTCGGTACCCATCTTCTTCTTACACTCCTGCACAGAGGGCTGGTGGCTGCCATGCAGGTTGATGGCATGTGCCCCCCCCTCCCATGCAGCAGCATGGGCCTGAGGGGTGCCCTGCCATCCACTGAGCAGTGACTCCTGATCGATGTAGGCCTCGAAGAGTGCATCCGCCTTGGCCTTGGTAAAATTGGGCCTCCTCTTCCGCCCACCATCGTCCTCCTCACCCAGTCCTCGCTCAGTCATTTTTCAGCCTATATGGGTGACAGTGGTGACCTGTGACTGTGCAGTACAAAGCAAGTCCCTGTGACAACAGTCCAGAACACCACACAGCATGCAACTCACCTATAAACTGCAGTAACCGAATATGGCCACTGCAGAACAGTGTCGCAGTTTTATGGCGCAATCCGTGCAAATTAGGTGTGAAGCAACTTTAATGAGATGCAAATTGCGCTGCTGCACCATTGAATGGCTGATCAGATGATTTGCATATGACGGCTGAATATCACGCTGTTGCGCTATGCGCAACAGGGTTGAACGTGCTGAGCCAATGGCGCAGTTATGTGGCTGCGTAGTACACCACACTGCACATGCCCAGGTAGCTTACACAGGTGTCTGCCACGCTGAAGATGTGCTGTACGCGGTAGGCAATTCAGAGCACGGCCACCATTGTGCCAGTGGCGCTACGGCAAGGGTCACTACATGGTGCTGTGGCACAACTGTGCAATAGTTCACTGTGGCAATGTCACACAGGCGACCAATCACACTAGACGCATAGATGTCCAATGGCGCTGTGTGTGGCCTTGCGCCAGAGACCCATGACCCAGTGCCCGACCTTTGCCCCCTTGGCGCTATACGTCTGGCATGTCTGCAGCTCTATCGCGCTGTTTGGTGACAGTGCGATAGTGAATGGTGGTGCTGTACCAACAGCGCTATAGGGAATGGTGGCGATGTATTGCACGGTAATTCCATGTGGGGTTGCCTTGCTGCGGAGCACCATATTGCCTACTATAGCACTGGAGATAGCATGCAGGAGAGCGCCCCAATGGAGTGCCCTTGAGCTGGCCAGCCTTGTGGCCATTGTGGAGCCACACTATGGCCCATTCTTTGCAGAGGTGCCACTGGACAGGGCCAGGACCCAGGTCTGGCAAGAGGTGGCCAATGACCTGGAGGCGGCCACTGGCCACAGGAGGTCAGCTGAGCAGTGCAGGCACCGGTGTGGTGACCTGCGATGGAGGGAGCCTGAGTGACTGGCATGTCTGCAGTCGCATGCCAGGAGGGGCGTAGTGCCTCATCCAGGTGGGTGATACGTGTACACACCTGTATGGTCCATATGGGTAAAACTGTCTTATGTGTCCAGCACATAGGGGAGGGATGGTCTAGGGTTGGCTGTGGCAGTGTTTACAGGGTATGGGATGGATGGGTCTGGCTGAGTGGGTGGGCACACACATTGGGGCAGGAGGAATATGCTTTGGGTTTGTACTGATGTGTTTCTCACCTTTTGTTTACCACAGATATGGCAGAGCAGAGGAAGGCCATGGAGCAGCATCGGAGGGTGGTGGAAGATGACCATGAACGTGTCGGGGAACAACCCCAACGCCAGCGTCAACCTGATGAGGGTGAGTGCCATGACACCATGATTGCTATTGCATGCTGTGTGACAGGGTGGGGAGCAGCGCATGGCCACCATCCATGGATGCCACTGCCATGCACGTGACATGTGACAGTCAGCACTTTCCAGTGGCACTGCATGTCTGGGTGTGCGTCAATGGTGGTCCATGTGTGCACTGGGCACATGGCTGTGGCACTACCTGCCCACCGCATAACCAAGTTACTGTACAGCCTTGGTTGTGCTGTGCTGGACATGGGCGGTGTGTGTGTGTGCAGTGGTACACGTGGCTTTTGCTGCCTGGTTGGGCATGTCTTGTGCACACCATCACTGTGGGTGGGTGCACACCATCACAGGAGCGGGGCACATGGCTGTATGCCATGCATGATGGGTGGGCTGCAGGGGGATGGACAGTCACACCCATTGACTCTGATCCCTTGTCCTAGGTGTGCGGATACTCATCAGGATTGAGCAGTCCATCCGGGAGCTTGTTTGTGTCACTGTGGAATGCCTTGCAATACTACGGGACATCCATCGGCATGGGGTGAGGAGGAGAAGGCGTCCCTGTGAACGGCCCCAGGCAGCAGTGGAGCAGGCTGGACGCCACTGATGGAGCTGAACCTCCCCCCTTTGACTGATGCTCACACACCAACTTCCCTCTCCCAATTGTTCACCCCTGCCCCTTACCCACTCCCACCTTGTTCCTGTCCCTCCACCCCATTTCTGTGTATACATGTATATAGTTGTTGTAGTTTTTGTTGTTGTTGTTGATGTTGTTGTTGTTGTTATATTTTTTGAATACAGATATTTTGATATGAATACTGTGGTGGTCTCTGATTTGCAGCTGGCTATAGGTGCTCAGTTGCGGTGGTGTGTATGGCATCTGGGGTGGTTCAGTCATGGGTATGTGTGTGCGTGCGTGGGGAAGTGTCTCTGGTGTGGGAGTGGCAATCAGTCGGTATCTGTGGTGTGTGTTGTTCTCTGTGCATTGCATTACTGTGTGCAGTGGTCCATGGTGCCTGCTCGTGTCCATTGTGCCCCTGTCAAACTGTCCTTGGCCTGTGCAGCTGACACCCTTGCATGTCTGTGGCCTGCAAGGTCTGCTGCCTTGTCAGTGGTGGCTGTCCCTGCAGGTCATCCACTGTGACCGTCACAATGCTGGGTTGCCTCCTGTCACTGGTGAGGTGCATGTTTGCCTCGGGTGACACTGTGGCCTCCACAGTTGCTGTCCCACCTCTTGCTGTGGCTTGTGTGTGTTGCAGGGTCTGTGCACCACTGTCTGTGACTTGTGATCCAGGCATATGCTGGTGGTGTACAGGGCCACAGTTCATGCGCAGGGTGGGTGTCACACCTGTGCCATGGTGGACTGCAGGCTGTGTGTGCACAGTTTACATGGGCCCACAATGGGGGCTTGGCTGCCACATTACTGGGTCCCTGTGTTGGTGTCCCCGAGGGTATGGGTGTGTGTTTTCCCCTGCACTGTGTTGCATCTGGTGTGCTGCATGCTTCCACACAGCACTGTGGGTGTCTGTGCTGGCTGCTGTGGCTTGTGGTGGGTCGTACTGTGACACTTGTCTACTGTGCAGGTGCTGTATCAATAGCAGTGGTGTCAGGGGCATGCCCTTTCCCATGTGGGGTACCTCTTGTGGTGACACATGTTCAGTCTCTCAGCTGTGCCTCAGGGGAATTGTGCATGTTGGCACTGTGTCTGCCGTTGTTGCATTGCCATGTGCTGCCACCCACTGCTGAGTGCTCATGGTGGGTCTGGCTTGTATGGTTCTGTGGTACACGGGGTTGCAGTGTGACAGTGGGGGGGAACGCAAGGGGATTACTGCAGTGATGGTCACTGCTCATGGGGGGTGTCTTGGGGTCACGGTGCAGGGTGTGCTGTGCATGGGGGGGCTGCTGTACCATGGGGTGGTCCGCCCCCCTTGTGTGGCAGTCTCAGCTTGCTGGTGGGTGTGCTGGGGCAACATGGCCCAGCTGTGCTTTGTTTGCTTGTCCCCATGGGCCCGGTGGATATTCCATCCCTCCCTCAGTTGTGCTGTGCTTGGGGTGTGGAGGTGCATTGCCAGTTCTGCAGTGTGTTCCTGTGCCCATCTGTGGCATGGGTGGTGGGGCCCCTACCGCCCTGGTTGTGCAGTTCCATTGCTCTGCTGCTGGGGGGCTCCCTGCTTGCGCTGTGGTGCCTCTGGGCTACTCAGCTGGGCTGCCCTTGTTGCGCTATAGCGCATCGTATCTGCTCAGCTTCCCCTTCCTTGTTGCACTATGGCGCAAGTTGTGCGATATTCAGACGTTGGCTGTTTGCGCAATTTGGCTTGCTCCATTTTTGAATATCGCATCTATTGCGCATGGGCGCAATGGACTTGAGCTTGCTCCTGCTATTGCGCACTTTTTTGGGCACAGTTTGAATATCCAGCCCATAGAGTATAAGATTATTGTATAGATAATAGTGTTACATAGTATGCAGCTGTGTAATTGCCTAGCCTCTTTGGTGCTTTGCACCCAGTAAACTGTTCTGTTCTCTGAGTTTGTCGCCTGCCTCCCCTTATCTGAGCACTGCTACACCATCAACGAATAAGAACCAGTGCTTTACAGTTGTAGGTACTTTTTGTGATGCTGGAGACCTAGGTTTGTGTCTCATGTCTAGGGTCACTAATGTGGTGGGCAGGAGTAGAACAAAGCATCCATTCACACTTTCTCTTTCTCTGAGAATGTGGGTAACAATTCACACTACAAGAGTGACACTTGAGTGAGCACAGGTGGGCATGTACCTGAGGATCATTTGCGGGTGGTAAGGATGCCTTTTTGGTGTGTTGGCGTATTGATGCCTATACAGAGCATTGCATCCTCATGGGTGGGAGTACCAGGGGGGCGCAACCAGCATAAACGTACCTCCTGACAGATGGCACCATCATGCATAATGATCACTCAGTTAGGGCAATCAGCCTTCAGGCCTTTCTATTTCCCCTCCATTCCAGTTGCACTCTGGACCCCTCCACAAATTGACAGGGCAGAGGGACAACACTAACCAGCCCTGGAGAAGATCCTCACAGTTGAGGATTGAAGGGACACACCCAAAGTCTCTAAGAAGAAAGGAAATGTGAACCAGAGCTAGCAGTGATCCTAACAGAGGTGATGCAGGGCACTGTGGACTAGCTGAGGAAGATCCAGGGAGAGATATCAAAGTGGAACCATAAATGCAAAAAATTGTAGAGGAAATGTTGGTTGAAGCACTTGGAACAGAACCTTCTGTTCAGATTATGGTGTGAGATCTTTAACTTCCACCTTGTAGATCACCATAACCCCCTAGATGTTGTCCTAAAGATTTATTTTACATTGAGGATTTCCATCTGACATGCTAAAGTAACACAAACTCTGTCAAATGTGCTTGTTTGCAGTAATATAGAAAAGGTAAGGGACCAGCATGTAGCACTGATAAATGTGACCTTTGAAAGCATCTGGTTGTAATAATACATTTAAATAGTGCACACAAAGAAAGCTTATCAGGAATGTCCTGATCAGTCTGATCTCACAGCATTAGAATACATTACATAATATCAATTATATTGATATATCATGTCTGAAAAGGTGAGGAAGCTGATTTTGATACAAGTAGAATAGAAACTCAATATGTTAGTCTAGTCAGACAGTACATTTGTTACCATGGAGATGACCACATCCTAGCAACAGCTCACAGTTACTAAACTCTTATGAAGCCGAAATGCATTAGAAGCAGAAAATATACAAATAATTACATTTTGAATTCCCTTATATTCCATAAGCTTAAAGAAAACAAAATTGCAATAGTTATGTTGAAAGCCCTTTCTGAAGAATGAAATAAGGTGCATTTTGATGTATGCATCAACAGTAATGGTAGTTACAGCAATAATATACAGTACTGTAACTAACAGAAACTCTAGTATATCTTACAGAGATGTAAAATACATACACACCACAGGACAGTGTGGGTTTCCAAGTTCAACTTTTTTTTTCTAGTGGAAGGTTTCTTCAGTTTCAGTTGTTTAACAGTGACACATACACAGTATCAAATTAAGAATTATATTAGATTGTTGATACTTGTGGTACTTCTACTAGTAAATTTATAGATTAAGAAATAAATACTTAATGCTGTTATGCTAGCAACCACAGTTCTTGAAGTGAGTAATTTCTTAGGTTACAACATCCCATTGCTAAAAAGAATGGAGCTAGTGGTTTACAAAAGTCTGGTTTTGGTTTTGCCTTACCACCCTGGCTTTGGTTCTGGTCTTTGATCTATGGCCATGATGCCTTCAATAGAACATTTTTTCTTTTCCTTTACTTTTTCTAAATTCTCTTTATCTTCTCCAGCTAACTCCTGGGGATATACCCCATAAGTCCCTCAATGAAGCTCTCCAGCCCTTTCACCCCACCATCCCAATGAGATTACCTTAAACTCCATGGTGGGGGCCCCTGAGAACAGATTCTAGAACCTCAGGGGAAACTGAGATGCTAATTGGGAATATCTATCTTGGATCAGCAAGTGTGAGACCTGCAGGCATCCTGAGACACCATGCTGTGCAGCCAAGGGGGGGGGGGTCCTTTAAGTTTCTCCCTTGCCCTGAGGCTTGTGCCATCATGGACATCCTACTGATATGCATACAGAGCATGTGCATGCACTGCAGTGACTGGCTCCAGTGTCCCCCTTCCACACTGCTGGCTCCTTTGACTGCACTACCACCTGTGGTCACCTAGGTGGAGTAGTGCAATTAAGTAAGCTGTACTTCCTCCCAAGAGGAAGACAGCATCCCCAGAAATGCTCAGTCCTCCTCCCCTGGCCAGTCTCCACTGACCAGGGCTCACTTCTAAAAATGTGGTCACCATAGTTGGGAACAGTAGAGTGTGTGTGTGTAGAATTCTTTCAAATAGGCTATATAGTAGGTGTTACCCCTAACTTTTATAGTTTTGCTAGCCTGTTGTTCATTGGCAAAAGTGAAATCATGACTGACAGGAGACAGGACATAATGAATGAGTGGCGACAGACTAAGGTAACATACAGTATTAATAATTTTCCACATCACTATTGTTCAACATGACTGTCAAGAGGCTCATCATCTCTACCATCTGAGCACTGGTTTGGAAGTGCTCCTGAGTATCCAGTAAATGCACCCTAGTTAAGTTTAATAAAAGTTAACTTTTTTTACTTTCATTTTTAGGCCCTGTTCCGTCTCCACAGCCAGCCTTCCCTTCTGATACCCCTGAGGTGGTCTATGGCTCCACCTATCCACAGGCACTCCAGTGGTCCATCCCATAGTCAGCCTTGGTTTACCCCCTCTGGGTGGGGAAGGAAGTGAGCTCCCCATTTCTCCCTCCAACCACAAGCCTGATTGGGTCAGTGTACATGGGTCTTGAGTCAGGTCCTTTCTTAGGCACCAGGGGATCTTCATCTGGCATGAGCTGTGGGGACATCATCCATATTCTGGATGTCCCCAGGGATGTCAGCCCACAAGGAGGTCAAGGGAGTGTGGACACATGAAGGCACTTCACATCATTTCAGAGCTCAGCTGACATCCTCACCTGCTTTTGGTGACCTGAGCTGCATTGTCACCTGTGGTCATGCAGGTGGCAGTATAGCAGCAGGGAAGAAGGCCCTGCTTCCTCCTTTTCCTCCTCTAGAGGACAGAATCCTCTGGGATTCTCAATCCTCCTCCCCTTGGCCAGTCCCCAAATGTCCTGATCTTGTTCCTGAACTTGGGTTGCTGCCAGCAGCAGCAGCAGCAGTAGTACTACCACTGTACCAACAGGCTGCCAGAAGTAAACTTTTAAACATTTTTTGGGGAGCAGCATTCTCATCTTCTCATAGGCAGCATATTAGCATATCTAGCAGTACTAAATATTCCTGAATAGACACTCATTGGTAGGCAACTTAAATACTAAGAGTAACTTTTTGCAGGGCTGGCCAGGCTATGTTTTTTCATGCCAGTAATTAAGAGGGTCATCTTGAACATTTATCTTTCTGGGATCCTTTAGGAAGTCATCCACCATACTGCAGACTGAGTATCTTGGGATGAGGAAGCAATAGCATTGCCTTTTGTGTGTGTCAGCCAGCCCTGCCCAAATGTTGTCCTTAGATGCTACAGTCAGTTTGCCTATGGGCTCCGATTTGTAATGATATGTTTTTCTTCTTATAGGATTGTGTTGAGTTTATGTCTGTTTCTTGGAAGGAAACATAGAAACATAGAAGCTGACGGCAGATAAGGACCGCAGGGCCCATCCAGTCTGCCCATTTGTTTTTCTACCTTATAAATGTGCCATCAGCCTTTGCTCTGTCAGTGGCCAATCTATTCATAGTCATTTGTATTGCTCCCTTATGCCTATCCCACGCCTGTTTGAAGCCCTGCACTGTATTCATATCCACCACTTCTTGTGGTAAGCCATTCCATGCATCTACCACCCTTTCTGTGAAAAATAATTTCCTCACATTCCCCCTTAATCGGCCCCCCTCTAATCTCATGCTGTGTCCTCTTGTCCTGCTAGTTTTCTTATATTTAAACATGTTAGACTCTTTCACCTTGTTAATGCCATTAAGGTGTTCGAATGCCTCGAAGCATGATGATTTTCATTATCACAGCTGCAGTAGTGTTTCTGAGTCTTTGTTTGCATTTTAAGAGCAACTTTACTAATCAGCAGTTCTTTATAATGGTTAAAGTCTACAGTACCATGATGGAGAAAACATGAGAACTTTGGAAACATGGAACTCACTGCCAATAGAAGTGATGAGAAATAGTAATATGGTGGAATTCAAGTGTAAACTTGATGATTACTGCATTTGTAATAACTTCATGGGCTACAGATAACTTTGAGGGTGAGCTATATTTTTTTAATTAATATATTTTTATTCAATTTTCAATAAAATATACACAGAAACAGTACAACTTTCAGTACATATAAATATCTAATACTTTGCACCCTGTGAACATTTAACTCTGGTCCTTAAATAACATTGTCAGCATCAAACAAACTACCATAAGTTACTTATCACTCTAATTTATATATGGGGGAAGAATATGGGTTATTTCGTTTCTGTTTATATACTTTTCTTCCATAGTATTATCAGCTCTTACAGTGACATCAGTGATGTTTTTCTAACATCAGATTCTCTCTAAACTTATATAACCATTCATTGTGGTTCCAATCTCCTACTTCTGACAAATTCCATTTTCCTATAATTTGTCTTTAAGGGTCATGGGGGCTAATGCACATTTGTTTTTCCTCTTCTAAAAAATGTTAACTCCCATATTTGTTTAATATAAAAAAGCCAGGTGCAAAAACAATTCTTTTTTTCAGAATTATTTCTAACTCTATATGTAATTTCTGCCATCATGTTATTATTTTGGGGCAGCTCCACAGCATATGGCCATGATTATCTATGTTACCACAAAGATGCCAACAGGGCTGTCCCTTTTCTTGTTTACAAAAGCCCATTGAGTGGGTCACATGAAGCAGAATAGAGAAAAGCAGTGATCTTGCGCAGCTCTGCTCCCTACCCAGTTTAAAACGTCACGTTTTGCAATACCATTAACTACAGAGTTCTGAAAGTTATTCTAACTGACTCAAGGATCTGTGCTGGTGGCTTAGGCCACTTAATAATGGAGGCATATGTGAAGAAACAACTCCCAAAACATACCCCTCCGCCTTCCCCGGAGAAGGAGCAGGCCTTGAAGTGACCTCGGCAAGGGTCTAATAAAACAACCCTGGGATCCACCGCTTTAACAGAGGAGTAGTTCCTTGAAATAATTATGCCATTGCAAAGCATGATTGAGGAAATCTCAACAGAAGTACAGTACGTAGCTTTAGAGCGTCTTTGGATTCTTTAAGTATTCGAGTTGGAGACAATGAAGCTCGTATTAAGTCCATGGAAGTGAAGATGGATAAGTTTGAACTAGACTGTCTCCACAAGCAGGAGAGTTAAAAACATGGAAGAAAAACTCGAAGACTTGGAAGGGAGGAGCAGAAGAAGTAATATTGTCATTATTGGGATCCCGGAGAGAGAAGAGGGCACATCTCCGAAGCAGTTTGTACAAAAATTATTCGAGAAAATTGCTGGCCCGTCCCCTAATGGAGCAAGCTATGTGGTAGAGAGAGCTTGCAGATCTCTTCGTCCCCCCCGCCCCACCGGGTGCCCAGCCTATACCGATGGTGTGCAAATTACTAAATTATCTGGATAAACAACACATTTTGGTAAAAGTTAAATCCTTATTTATTTAGTTCATAAATCGTATTTACAACCTTTGAGTCACAGACTCATTTACAAAGGCACCTCATCACAGGGAGGGGGACAACAAATAGTGCGGCGAGACAGGGTGGGACAATACAGGTGCAATACATACATTATACATAGCATAATACATAGGTATTTTACCAAAGTACTTTATACATAGCATAGAACATAAGAAGTTTACCAAAGTACAGGGCAGAAAACACTGTTAGGACCTGGTAGGTCATGTAGGCAATAACCAGAGGAAGACGGAGTAGGCCCAGGCTATTGAGCCAGTGGAATGCCTTACCGTAGGCATGTACACTTCCGAGTGCCAAGCAGGTGGTTGCGTAGGGCAGTTTTGAATAGACCAATTTTAGGGGTGCCTGAGATGTGTTTGGGGAGGGAGTTATACCAGGACAGTGCTCTGTAATAAAAGGACCTTTGGGCAAGGGAGGTCCTGGCTCTAGGCACCTGGAAGGTAGCCTTGCAGGCGGTATGGATGGTGGCTGAGTGGGAAGCAGGCTGGAGTTGGGCAGTGGCACCAGGAGGACAGAGACCAAGAAGAGTCTTTTTTGCTAGGATGCCTGTGTGATATTGCAGATTGAGAATGTTCATGGTGGCATAGAGCCAGCATGTGTGGGTTCTGCTTGGAGCACCCGGCCAGGAGCCTGCAGGCTTTGTTGATGGAGGTCTGGACTTTGGTGAGGGTAGTGGGGCCAGCAGCTGCGTATATGGGAAGGCCATAGTCAACTAGTGACAGGATGGAGGAAGTGATGGCCAACCGTAGGGCGAAGCCAGGGAGGCAGTCTTTGTGACGATAAAGGAGCCCAATCCGGGTGTTCATGGCAGAGGATAGGGTACTGACATGGGCATGGAAGGAGAAGGCTGAATCAAAGGTGATGCCCAGATATTTGTATGTTGACACCTGCTCAAGGGGATGGAGGGTGTTGGGAAGGATGGAGAGGGGGGCATTTTTGAAGCTACTTTGGTGGTGAGTAAAGATCATTGACTTTGTTTTCTTGAGATTCAGGACCAGGCGGTAGTCGAGGAACCATTTTTCAGCTTGGCAGAAGGAGGATTGTAGGCTGTTCTGGAGAGTGGCTGGATTGGGGTGCGAGGAGAGCAGGACTGCATCATCTGCATATAGTAGCAGTTTTCCTGCACAAGAGCTGGGGAGGGTGTTCAGGAAGAGACTGAATAATGTGGGGCCCAGAATGGAGCCTTGATAGACTCCTGAGAGAATAGACAACGCCGAGCATAGGCAATCAGTTAGTTTGATGCGTTGGGATCTACCATGAAGGTAGCTGGAGAACCAGGCTAATGGGCCAGATGACAGCCTTACTTTACAGAGGGTGTCAAGCAATAGTGGGTGGTTCACAGTGTCAAAGACCTTGGACAGGTCAATGAACACTGCCCCAGCCAATTCCCTGGCATCTAAGGCAGAGTGTATATGGCGGGAGAATTCCAGGAGAGCTGTGGTGGTGCTGTGACCTGGGTAGAAGCCATGCTGTTCAGGGCACAGAATGTTGTGGTTGGATAGATAAGTCACAAGTTGGGTGGAAACTATTTTTTCGAGAGCTTTGGAGGGGGGGAGGATGGAGATAGGTCTGTAGTTATTTGGGACAGTGCGGTCTCCATTCTTGTGTATAGGGATGATTTCCGCCTGTTTCCTTGCCTTTGGGAATTGGCCAAGGCACAGGGATCGATTGAGGAGGTCAGTGAGGGAGACTAGCATGACATCTAATGTTAGGCAGAGTATCCATGAGTTGAGGGGGTCATAACTCGGGTTGCGAGAAGAAATGGCGTTTTGGAGGATTGGTTTCGCATCCTGCGGGGAGATAGTCCTAAAGAGAAGTGGGGGGCGAGCAATAGCTGGATTGTTGCATACCGGTATGGGGTCAAAGAAGTGGGCTGGGAGAACTGAGCTTAGATCAGTGAAGGTTTCGTTAAGGCAGTTGGCATTACGGGAGTGGTCTGCGCTAACAGCGCCATTTATGGTCATATGAGAGGGAGGGGTGGAGCAGGTTGTTCCATTTAAGTCTTTCATGTTATTCCAGAAGGTGCGGGCATTGCCCCAAGTGGATGTCAGGGTGGATTGGTAGTGGCTGGCTTTGGCTTTTCTTATGGCCCAAGTGCACTGGTTGCGAGCTGTGTTATAGGCCTGTCTGTCAGCTAGTTTGCCAGTGTTGACAGCAATGTGCCATAGATTATCACGTTGCTTCAGCTGTTGGATCAGGGGGGTGGTTATCCAGGCAGCTGAGTGTTTCTTGGTACGGGTACAGGTGACAGGGGCAAAAACATCACAGGCCTTGCAGAAGGCATTGGTGAGGAAAGCAAGAGACGTCTATATCCGTAGCAAAGGAAGTTGAGGACCAATCCAATTTGTCAGGTGGCTTTAAGTTGCGTGAGACCTCTGGGGGCAAAATGGCGACAGGGGTGGCGTGCCACACAGTTTTGAGTGTGGGGGTGGACCAGTGGCAAAGAATTGGTGAGTGGTCACTGAGGGAGTTGGGTAATACATTAATATCCTTTATTTTGAGAGGGCAGTTGGAGAGCACACTGTCAAGGAGCTTGCTAGTCCCACTTGATTGGTTAAATCTGGTGGGTTGAGTCACTAGTTGGGACAGATCAAGGGCTGTGAAGGTATCTTTGATTTGAGCTGAGGTAGCACTGAGCCAGTTGATGTTGAGATCACCCACTATGAGCTGTTCCGCCTTGTGTGGCAGGGAAATGAGGTACTCAGTGAGGGAGCGGATAGCCTGGTTTTGTTCTCGTGGGGGTACATATGTCGTTGTGAGGTAAAGAGGGCCACGGCCTGGGTCAGGGGAGATTTTTACAGTGATTGCTTGGACCCCATGATCGAGCCGGGGGTATGCAGGGCATGACCCAGGAGGGAGTTCGTTAGGTGAGACAGCGCAGCCCCCTGCGCTACCTACCACGATCTTCTCTGAAGAGGAGAAGCCAGGGAGGGAGACCGTCGAGTCCGGGGTCAAAGGTGAGAGCCAAGTCTCAACTATGGCAAGGATGTCGGGCTTATGTTGGGAGACCCAGCATTGGAGTGCAGCAGTCTTTTTAGGCAGGCTGCAGATATTCATGCAGGCAATGCGGAGGCCATGTCCTATGGAGGGCAATGTACTGGGTCCTGGGCCTGGGTTGGAGTGGACATTGCCAGAGAGCAGGAGGAGTAAGATGGTGAGCCGAAGTAAGTGACTGCAGCTGTGATGCTGGTGATGTCTGGGTGGTCGGGAAGAATTGTGAGGGGCATAGCAGGGGATGGGCAGGGAGCTAAGGGTGGGCAGGGCTAGTGCAGGGAGATGCCTCCAGCTATTATGAGCTGCGGGTGCCAGAGGGGGGTGAGATGAGGTAGTTGGGGGAGCCAGCGTGTGTGGGGTGCAGGTGGAGAAAGTGGGGTAGAGGGGGGGTTAGAAGGAATGGGAGGTGTACGAGAGGCTAGCATAAGAGCATATGTCGCAGTGTCATGGAGATTTAGAACTGAGTTTTTTTGTAGCAGTGTTGGGGTGAAGAGGAGTAGTATGAATAATGCAATACCTAAAGGAGTCATTATGTTATGTTGCTGTTAGAGAAATAGGAGGGCTTGGATGAGCAGGGTCCCTCTAGTGTTCAGCCAGTATAACCTGCAGATGGTAAAGCGGGCTGATTGGTTCTACAGCCTCACGTGGTAATGGCTATAAAGTGGACAGCCAACCAAGGGTGGACAGCCGACCAAGGGTGGTGGTGGGGGCGGTGGGGAGCCGGCACATAGTGCCGGCGGGGTTCAAACTGTGAGCTGCAGAATCCCTCTACTCTGCGGTCTGCCATACCTGTGGTCTGGGGGGGAGCGCGGGAGATCCGGTCCCCATTTTGAGCTGCTGCTGCTGGGGAGGGCGATCTCCTTCTTGAGCCCTCATGACCCACTGAGCGATCTGTGGTCCGGGGGGAGCACGAGCGATCCGGTCCCCATTTTGGGCTGCTGCTGCTGGGGAGGGCGATCTCCTTCCTGAGCCCTCACGACCCACTTACAAGAAGTCCTGTGGGAAGGAAAATGGATCAGGATAACCCACGACTTACCACAGTCTGTCTGGCTTAAGTGGCAAGAAATGCATCCACTGGTCTCAAAGCTAATTGTGGCAGGCATACAAGTTTGAGTTAAATACCCGGCTCTGCTGCAAGTTAAAGTTAGCCATCAGTGGTATTCATTTGAGAATCTGGAAACAGCACAACAAGAACTCAAAAAACTACTGCCTGATCTGATTAAGTGATTGGATCATGCTATAAGAGTAATGTGGCTGAAAGATTTTATCAAGCTACTTAAAGCCTTGGATCTTCAGCTTAAGGTTGACTGATTTTGTTAGAGTCGTGGGGGAGATAACGGTATATCACTATAGGAAGTGTCCCCTGAATAAGGCTCTAAATTTGTTAAAAGTGTTGGTAAGCAAGCCACCTCTCTGGGCAATGTCAAGCACCGATACCTCCCATGACACAGACTTAGTGGGAAAGATCCCTGACCCTTAATTATAGATTCGAATGAACACAGCTTCCATTCACGAGTGTGTCAGAGGGAAGAATGGATCAGCTCTCTGTCTTAATATTTCTGGTCCTAATGGCTTTAAAGTATGAAATGCCACTGGTTTTGAAGTTGAAAGGTGCGCTGAATATGTGACCCTGCAAAATAAGTCCCTTGTATGTAATCGCCAGCACGAGTACCTCTGCAGACTGCGGGTGTCAAAAATATATCCCGAATGGTAACTGTACTGTTTAAGCAATGCCCATTTCAACACACTCGAGTTTAAATGACTTTTCAATTTTCTCATTTCTCTCCTTGTCAATGCTGTTATTTTGTTTTATCGAGATTGCAGTGTGGGGTTTCACTCATGAATTTAGTGACTGCACCTGCTTCAATATGGGACATTAAAGAGATAGTATCGTGTAGAAACTGGACGGTGCTGTTAATTCTACCTCTGCATTTGTTTTCAGTGTGCATCTAATTCAGGGAGAGAAATTAAGTAATTAATCTCGGAAATCGAGGGATGGCAATCGGAGGGGAGTAAACTTTAGTTAAAAAGGTATAAAGATCTGTTTTTGGTTTTGCGATCGATCTCTAGCTAAAATGATTGCTTCCTATGTTTATTAGGGGTTGATTTTGCTGGGCAAGTCAGGGAAAGAGTAATACAAGGTACCTCACTTTATTTTCTTATGCTTAATGACAATATAGAGGTGAATGATTACAGGAAAATGTGGTTCACGGGTGAATAGGATATAGTTTGCAAGGATCTTGTTTTGGAAAGTTGACAGCTGTTATGCCTCTCTTCCTCCACTAGAGGGTAATAGAGTCCCATGAAAGGTTAACCTCTACTGGAAATTTTATTTCTTAGCTATCATTCTAAGTATCAAAGCGTCCTTTGGGATTTTACAAATTATTAGAAAAAAATTGTTTTAGTTGTGCAATGAATAGAGAGTACACAGTTCAGAAGGAATATCTTATATATTTAGTTAAGAATGAAGAGTAGTTATAATTACATACTCAATTAGAGTGGATAGTGGCTACAAGTGGTATGTACTATCTCATCAGAATACTGGGAGATGGGGGCGGGTGGACTTTCTGCTGGGTTGGGAATTTACATCACCTGACGTGTGTGATGGGTAGTGCAGTTGATAGAACTGGGGTAGTGGTTTAAGAGTGTTAGTTATAATTTTGTTGGTTTTGGGGGAATGTTTGGGGAGGGTTTTGGGAGGGAGAATTATTATTACTTTAATACTGTTGTGGTGTAGAAAGAACCAAATTCAGATGTATGAGGGGACATACATGATTTACTACTTGCAAGGGGACCAACCACCTTGGGTTAATTGGCAATGTCAGGAGGGCTTAATATGTTAAGCTGGAACATCAGGGGGGCTCAGGATTGATGTAAAAGGCAGATTGTGTTAAAGCATTTATCTACTCTAAGAAGTGACGTGGTCTGCTTACAAGAAACTCATCTTAAAAGGAAGGATGCTCATTTGCTTTGCAAATATTGGGTGGGTCAGGTATTTGGAGCTGGGGTATCCACGAACAGGGGTGGAGTAGCTATCCTATTAAACAAAAGAGTAAATTTTCAATTAAAAAAGGATATCTGGGATACGCAAGGTCGTTATATCTTACTGATTGGCACTCTTTTCTCACAACACGTGTTAATAGGGTCAGTATATGGTCCAAATACTGATTCCCCACAATTTTTTACTCAACTGTTGGACAGGTTAAGCAACGATTCTTCCAGAATAATTTTACTGGGGGGGGGGCGACTGGAATATTACACAACAATTACAACTCGATAGATCGGATAATAAATGTGTGGGTTTATCTCCTTCACAGAAGGTGCTTAAAGATCTCATGGAAGGAGCAAGTCTTGTCGATGTCTGGAGAGTCCTCAATGCGGAATCCAGACAATACACCTTTTTCTCAATGTCACAAAAGACTGTTCTAGATTCTTATTAGTATCAATTCCCTTACGTTTGTCTCCGGTGCAGAGATACATACTAGGGTAATCTCAGACCACTCCCCAATTTCTATTAGGTATACAATTGGCCCCAGGCTTAATAGAGACTTCATGTGGAGATTTAATAATCAGTTACTACAGGATACCTACACTCACGAGCATTTGAAGCAATTCATATCTCACTTTTTCACCCATAATATGGGTTCAGTTCCTAAAATTGATATTATGTAGGCAGCTCTGAAATGCACTTTGGGGGGGAATGTATCCAAATCACCTCTACCAGACTCAAAAAGAATGAAACTCTGCTCAAGGATATTGCTAACTCTATTTGGATCATTGAGAGTAGCATTAGTCAATGCTCGACTGATTCATACTGGATCCAAAGGCATAAACTACAATCGCAGTTCTCCTCAATTATGTTGCAAAAAGCAGAGCTTGTTTTCAGGAGAGCTAGACTTAAATATCTGGAAGCTGGGGAGAGGGCAAGCAAGCTCTTAGCTTTAAAACTGCATCAGTTAGAATCCAAAAGATATATTGCAGCCTTACAAATTAACCCAGAGGGGACTCTAGTCAAAGACCCTAGAAAAATTGAGGCAGCATTCTGACTTTATTTTCATAAAATATATACAATTCCAATAGCAGATAGAGTAAAGCCAGGTGAGATCCAGGGCTTTCTGGAATCGGTTACTCTTCCCTGAATTACCAGTATAGAGGCGGCAAAACTAGAGCTTCCTATACACGATTTGGAAGTTAAGCAAGCTATTGCCCAACTTGCCCCTGACAGATCCCCAGGACCTGATGGTCTCTCCACCAATGTGTATAAAGCATTTGAGGAAGAAATTATCCCAGTTTTAACTAAAGTATATAACTTCTGGTATCTTGAGGGGCTTTCAGAAAATGGCTTTTTAGATGCCCTTATAACTCTCATTCCCAAGCCGGACCGGGATCCTTTATGCCCTGGCAATTATCGTCCGATATCCCTCCTAAATATGGATGTTAAAATACTAGCTAAGGTATTAGCCAATTGGCTCAGTCCTCTAATGTGTAAGATGGTTAGTGAAGTGCAGGTAGGTTTTATGATTGGTAGATCGTCCAGTGATCACATGCGCAAACTTCATCACTTAATAATTCATGCTAAAAATATACAGACTCTGGCCTCCCTGTTAGCTTTGGATGCTGAGAAAGCATTCGACTGGGTTTCCTGGGATTTTCTATTTGCTACATTGTCTAGGTTTGGTCTTCCAGATGGATTCCTGAGGTGGATTAAATTGTTATATGAATCTCCAATAGCTAGGGTCTGGTGGAACCGTGTTCTTTCGGATTCATTCCCTCTTTTTTGTGGTACCAGACAGGGCTGCCCACTCTCTCCACTTCTATTTAATCTCTGCCTGGAACCCCTGATTCCCAGATTACTAACATCACAAGACATAAAGGGATTAGAGATAGGCAGTAACAGATACTTAATTTCAGCTTATGCCGATGATTTGCTTCTGCATATAGAGGTTCTGGAGGCTAGCATACCGGCTGTCTTACAAGAAATCAGGCAGTTCTCTAGAGTGTCTAATTATAAACTTAATATATCTAAGATGAAGCTTTTCCCTTTAAATGGCAAGTGTTTGCCAGGCATAGCTAGGGAGCTGGGTTTCAATTGGGAACCCAAATCCCTGGTGTATCTTGGTATTAAAGTTTCAAGGAATATGGCCATAATGATTAAATAAAATCTCAATAACCTAATTAATATAATAAAGCTAGATTTAGAAAGATTGAAGCTAATGCCTTTATTATTGTAGGCTACTATAGAGACAGTGAAAATGAATGTACTACCAAGAATCTTTTATCCTTTAAATATGCTGGGGCCTTACTTACCTAAGTCATGGTTTGATCATTTGCAAAAATGACTTGATAATTTCATCTGGAAAGGGAAAAATGTAAGGAGAGCATACTCAAAATTAACAGGACCTAGGAGGCAGGGAGGCCTTGTGCTCCCCTCCTTCTTTAGTTATTATATAGCATCACATATCAGTAAGTTAGTCTTGTGGATTCGGCTGACATTTCCAACAGACTCCAACCCTTATGTGCCCCTTTGGGTCCCCATTGAGAAACATCTGATTGCTAAGTTCTCTTTAACTTTCAATTCAGTCATTTATATGTCCCCAAGATTTCTCCCTAAATCACTCAAGAACACACCTATTGGCTGGTCAATAAAAGCCCTACACCAAGTACAAAGGTCATAAGGAGTGAATTGACATAAATCCCCAAAGCAACCCCTAATTCAAAATATGCATTTTCAAATTCAGAAAGTTCCGATTTCCCCTACATTCTGGTAACCATTAGTTGGGTTGTGCCTGGGAGATATAGCTCCTCAGGGAGAGCCGTTATTGTACACGCAATTTTTTTTTAACATACCTGCAGTGAAAGGGAATGCTTTTAAATACTGGCAAATTAGTGGCGCAGTAAAAACTTACTTTCGGAATTCAAAACCCTTGGAGGTAAATAGGACAGAACTGTCTTCATTGCTACAGATAGCAGATCAGCCCCACTTGGTCTCCAAAGCATATCATGAAATACAGAGGATTGATTTGGAATTTCCATTGGGTATTTCTTATTATTGGAGACATAAATTTAAAATGGGTGAAGACTAAAGATTACGGGACCAAATATGGAACAATATATATAAATATATAAGACAAGATAGGTATAAGCTACAGCAGTTAATATTATGCATAATTTATACTACACACTCGCCAAATTATACAAAATTGTCAAATTATCATCCCCTAGGTGTTACAGATGTAGTGCTGATAGTGGGGATTTATTCCACATGTTATGGGTATGTCCTAAAATTCAGCCATTAAGGAAAGCAATTCAGAAATCATTAAATTCTTTCCTTGGACTGGATTCTTTTTTTACACCCGAGATCTGTTTGATTAATCATTTCCCCAGGGACATGAGTAAACAGAAGAAGGCATATATGGCTATTATCTCAACTGCAACTAAGGTGATTATCCTGCAACACTGGATAGATGAGTCAACATCTTCCGTTATTGAGTGGTACAAGGAAGTCTTGCTTGCATTGCAGCTGGAGCTACATATAGCCAAGATGTACAATAGGGTACGTTCATATAATGCCAGATGGGGTCCCCTGGATGCTATTCTAGTTATTTGGAAAACCTAATACACCAAGGCGGGAAGGTCTTCCTTAACTTAGGATATTCTCAGAGTCTTGCATAGGAATTGTTATGTGGTTCTTTCTACAAATAGAAGTACATTGGGAGGGGGGTAAGGGAAGGGGTAAGAAGCGGCAAGTTGTTATCTTGATAATATTAAAAGAAAATGTTGTAATGTCCATGTTCTACAGTGTAGGCCTTCAGTATACAACATTTTTGGGGTAAATGTTGTTTCTTGAAGGCCTTGTCAATGTTTTAATTTTATTGTAATGTGACATTGTTATTAAAGCATATTACATAAAAAAACTACAAAAGCCCATTGAGGAATGTGTTAAGTATGAATAAAGTTTATTAGCCTTCATTCTAATATTAAACCATATGTTGGATGTAGGGACCTGTTCCAGTTCTTGATCCCATTTCTGTTGGGTATTCTGAATTTTATGTATTACTCTTTCCCTATTCATATCTGGAAATTAATTATATACTTGTGCAATAATGCTGGAGTATATATTTAATACATTATTTAAATATATATTAGAATTACAAAGTGTCCTGTTCTTCCCCACTTTCTGTTTTAGTGCCTTAAATTTAGATTTTAATACAGAATATAACAACCAATTATTTTTTTTATATATTTATTGAGTTATTCTCCTTAAATTTATCATAATGAATAAACTCACAATTATCTAATAAAGCCAGCCAATTTATAATATTTTGTTCAATTAAGTCTCCCCTCCATTCTAGTTTTAGAGCTATTTTGTTATCATACAAAATACTATTTTGGAGAAAATAATTTTTAATTTATATTTCTTTAACAATTCTTTACAAGCCAATGCTATCCCTCTAATAATGGGATTAATTTCTACACCTATGAAAGTTTTATAATTCCCCATAATATCCTGTATACAAAGTAAATAATTATTTTCACTGAGAATTTATTGTATATATGACATGTATTTACCTTTATGATCTATACTATATAAAGACTTATCCACCCAGTATACAGAAGTTTTGATCTCTGTGGCAACATAGTATAAAAATGGGTCCGGGCACACCATACCAGTTTTACTCCTTGGAATGGTCAGTTTACACCAGGCAACCTGGGGAGACATCCCTCACCATAGAAACTTAACAAATACATGCTTTATCTTTGAAAACCACAATCCCTGTGTCTCTCCCTGTAAGAATTAAAATAAAAACATCCTTTAAATATCTGGGGGTATGGATAGACTTCAAACTCTCATTCAAATTCCATATTGAAGAAATATCAAAAAAACTTAGGCAGAGGCTTGGGATTTTCTTTAGAATCAGGCACCTGCTAACACCTGAGGGGAACAAAAGGCTGGTACAATCAACATTTCTACCCATCCTTGACTACGCAGGTTTCTTATATTTGCACAGCTTGAGCATGGCCTCTCTGAACTTCACACTCTGTACCACAGGGCACTTGGGTTCATGACTGATGCCCCATATTCAACACACCACTGTACCTTCTAGAAGAGCATAGGGTGGTGCTCACTTAGCCTCAGGTGCCAAAAGAATGCTGTGCTCTGGACGTATAGAGCCATTACTAATATGCTGCCTCAGTACAGCAAGGATTGTCTACCTGCCTGCAGCCCTGGTACCTACCTTCTAAGAAGTCTTTCTCACATTTCTGTGTTGATCTCTAAAATTAGGACACACTTCGGTAGACTGGCAATAAGCCATGCCCTCCCTGTCCTCTGGAATAATGCTAAAAAAACACTATTTCTCACTTCACCGGTGCTGTTCTCCTCCTTTAAAAACCTCCTTTTACATTCTTTTCAGGATACATACAACTGCTTCTGACAATGACATCCTTTAAAGGTGGCTCTTCTTGCCCCCCCATATATCTCTCATATTCGCCTAAAAGTGTCTGAATTGTCTCTTCCATCTAACATTATACCCAACTCTGCCTAACCAGTGTTCATCAGCATCTCTATGTCATTGCTCTCTCCTTCAAGTGCCATACCCTACATTACACCAGGCTCCATGGCCAGCCAGTTAATGGCCCATTACTACTGTACTGGTATCTGTCTTGTATTTTATATCACACATAGCTGTATTTTGTCTTCGCACCTTGCTTCCCAGTACAGTGTCATGTTATTTGCTCTTTATGAAACTGCCACGACATGTCAATTGTAAATACATGTGTATACTAGCTGCCTTGCCTTGTCAATTGTAAATAATTGTAAATACTTGCATACTGCCTGACAATGTACTTATTTCTGTCCCTAGTTGTTAAGTGTATTTCATCCAGGTCCATCTTGTAAATGAGTCATGCTCAATGGTGTTCCGCCTGGTTAAATAAAAATATTGATTGATTGATTAATTGAAAACCGCATTGTTCCAGAGTACAAAACATAAAATCTATTGACAGTAAGTTAACTGCTTTTGTCACATCTAAAGCAATCATAATTGTTTCTTCTTCCTAATGTTCTACATTAAGTTTTGCATGTATAGAAAAAATTTATTGCGTTTGTTCCAACCCCTGGAAAATACTTTTTCCTTTTATAAACCCTCTCTGTTCTTCCCCTATAAATTTAGCAGCTTGTTCTTGAATATGATTAACTATTCATTTCACTATTACCTTATAATCAAGATTTAATAATGATATTGGACGGTAGTTTTCTACCCTTTTAGGGTCTTTGTTTTCTTTTAACTATAGTGTAATGGTGCAATCTTCAATAGAACTTGGCATATTGTCTGTCTTTATTATTTCATTGATAAGGAGCTTAAATCATGGACTAAGCCAGTTCTTAAACGTCAAGTAAAAATTCACTTGTATAATCATCGGGGCCTGGGAGGAACCTTTTTGTTTTGCTCTAATATTGCTGTTTCTATTTCGTTTAAGAACAAATGTTCCTGATTAATATTTAATTTAGAATTTATTGCTTCTTTAATATATCTATTCATATTTTCAATGTTATAATAATAGTTTTTATTATAAATAGTTTGAAAATATGTGACAAATTCTTTAGCAATAAGTTTATCTGTGCACACTTCTTGTCCATTGTGTATGGCAGATATAATATTGTGATCATTTTGTTTTTTAAGAGCATAAGCAAAGAGTTTCCCTGTTTTATCTCCCTGAAAATATAATTTATTTTTGATTTTCCAAATATGTTTTTCCATAGCTTAAATAATTATTTCATTCGTCTTATATTTACATTCTGCTGGACTATCTATTACACTTTTATCAAATTTTGAATCCATTACTCTCTTTTCTAAATTCTTGATGTCTTCCTCTATTTTCTGAAGCTGCTTTCTATTTTGTTTCTGTTGTTTGATTTGAAATGAAATAATATGACTCCTTATGGTTACCTTCTATGTATCCCATTTAACTGCCATTGAAAGGTCGGGCATATTATTTAGCCTCCAGTATTCTTCTAATTGACCTTTTATTAAAGCCACAAATTCTGACTTATTCAATAAAGAGTTGTCAAAATGCCATTGTTTAACAAAAGTCCTTTCCCACATTGGAGTGAGTTGCAAGGACACCATTGCATGGTCAGAGACCAATGTGCTATGAATATATACTGTCTTAATTTTATTAGCTATATTTTTGTTAATGAGAAAAAAAGTCCAATTTACTATAATTTTTTAAATATGAAGATTTAAAGGTATATTCCATTTTTTAAGGGTTCCTTTCTCTCCAAATGTCTATTAAATAGTTCCTAATAAATAATTCTTTAAGTATCCTTGCACAATACATCTCGTTTTTTGTAGCCTAAGATGTTTTATCTAACTTAAGGTCACCTAACACATTCCAGTCTCCTACCAGAATGGTGTCCTGGCAAGCTAATGAAACTAAATCTTTTTCCAGTTTATCCCCCAAATTTTTTATACATAACAAAAGGCCAATAAATAGAACCAAACAATATACCAGTTCCAAATAATTCTCCTTTAACCAGTTCATAACGTCCATCCATGTCTGTAATTAACTGACTACTTTTAAAGTTTATGTCTTTGGACATCAGAATTGCCACACCTTGACTATTGTTTGTACCTGTAGAATAAAATATTTTTCCAACCCATGACTTTTTTAATCTTTAAGCATTTTTTTCCAGTAGATGTGTTTCCTGTAAGCACAACATTTTAACACAGTTTAGATTAACATACTGCAAAACCTTTTTTATTTTTTATAACTATTTAGCCCACTTACATTCAAGGAGGCAATCCCAATGTCCAAGTATTTATCAATGGTATCCATCCTTTATATCTATACATACATTTTTTTCTACTTTCCCCATGTTTCCTTACTAACATCCATCTTTTATTAGACTATAGATAAGTGCTATCTATAGTGATACACCCTATACACCTATTAACATATTTTTGAATGGCAAAAAAATACTTATAATCCATTAATAATACAAAGACTTGGTATCCTGACCTATCCAGATACTTAGCATTCTTTTACTTTCAGTGTGTGTTCAGCCCCCTAAGCTTTAACCAAATTCTGATGTTACATAGCCTGTTAAGTAAACAAATCCAGTATTAGGGTTCATAATTCCTTGTTTGCCTGTTCCACTGTCAAGAAAAAATTAGGTTTGAAGTTAACAATAATATGCCATTTTGTTGGGATTAATAAGGAAGATTTATAGCCCTTTTGGCACAGTGTTCTCCTCAGAAAATCAGATTTTTTCCTTTCTTCAATAACCTCATAGGGAAGGTCCTGATAAATAGCAATGTTTGCCCCATCCATAGAAATTCTTTTTTTCTGATAGACCCCATTCATGATTCATGTTTTATCTTCTGTCTTGAATAGCTTAACAATATCGGACCGTGGCAGTAATCCATCCTCAGGCTTGGCTTTTAGCACACAATGAATTCTATTAATTTTAGTATTAACTTCTTCTCTAGGAATGTCCAGATAAACTGCAAATATTATAAGGAGAATTTCTTTTAAATTCTGACTTTGTTTCCATGATTCTGGAATCCTGATGAGATGTACATTTTTCTTTATTGCCCTCAGCTCCATATCTGACATTTTACTTGTTAGATCTGATAGTGCTTTGTCCTGATAATTCACTTGTCTTTCACATTACAAGATTTTATCTTCAGCTTCTGAAATTCTATTTTCTATTTGGGGCATTTTTGATTAATGACCTTTACAGATGTATCCAAATGTTGAATAGAGTTCTTAATCTCCTTCAGTTCTCAAACTATTTTACCCATCCCCTGAGATTCAAATCTTCTTTAATATCTTTAATATTCCCCATCTGGACCTTCGCCCATTCAGGAATATTTTCATCCACTGTGGGTTGTTCATGCTACATCCCTAAACCTCGTTTTACAGTAGGTAGGCTCACAGATTATTGTGTTTGGTCCATAGTGCTGTTTTGATTAGCACCTTTCTTTCATTTTTTCTCTTCATTTTTAAGGGGTTCTGTTTTGTTTTCATCAGGTTGAGACTCTACATCAGATTCAGCAGACAAGAATTCACCTTCCTGATTGTTTAAGACCTCCAAATGAGTAACTTTTAGTGGGCTATTTAATTTCTTTGAGAGACCTGATCCTTCTTCTTGTAGTAAGCCTGATGTAGCTTCCATACTGGTTTTAAACAGTTCTTGTGTGTCAGAGTTTGTGATCTTTCTTTAGCCTGGAAAACAAATGGAGAAACAATAGGGCTCAAGGGATTAGAACTATTAAGTGTAGGTACCTTTCTCCCAAAATTCTAAAAGTCTTGTTCTGTCTGTGGTTTTTGTTGCAGTGTGCCTTTTATTTTTGGTTTCTTTATGTGTTTTTCTTGTTTGTGGTCTGGGAGCTATGCTGCATTATTTTTCTTCCTTCTTTCTCTTCTTGAGGCCATAATCTAGATTAATCAAATGAAGGTAGAACTGAGGTAAAGTTCGTAATTGTATTAAGAAATATGCGCTTCAGTAACACCACCTTTCCACATTTTTATAACCCCCAGACAGAAAGCATTTTAGTATTCAAAAATGACCTCTTTCACTCTGATACCTTCTCAGAACTCATATACCATTTTGTGTATCACAATGCTATTTTGATAAATCCAGGAATCCCAAGTTTCAGCAGTTCTACTTCATTGTAACAGTAAACCAGCAGCCAACCAAACATGAGGCCTGTTTATATGAACTATTAAATCATAACCAGCAGCTCCAAGTTTACCCTTTGGAAGCAGGTAAGTCCATAAGCACAGTTAACAAACCCTGTAACTTCGGTGGTGAACAGACATCAATGAATATTTCAAATCAATTATCCCAGTGAAACTGAACAGTTCACCAAATCTGCATACAAATAAGAACTGAGCAGGTCAGCTGTATTAAATAAGTTGAAATGCCTTTGAACATGTAGTAGCATCAGCTTTCTCTCCAAAGTGACCAAACACTGTACAGCGCTTAACTTATGGGGCTCTCTAATTTCTTTACATTTGTGACTTTACTCAGTGGCCTTAAATCAGCTTGCTTGAGAGAGAAGTATTTAAAGTTCATACCATTGGCTAGGAGTTCATTGCAACCTTTTCCAGTATTCAGAGTCTTCAGGAGACCCTTTAGATTCCCACAGGTAAACCTCCGAGAATGTAGCAACTCCAATCAAAGTAAAAACAAAAATTAAACCTCCTTCACAAAAACGTCTTTGGGGAAAGAACCCCCAAACAGACCTCCAGTTTCCCTTGTAGGTGCCCTGTGTGGATTCCCAATCAAACAAATGCGCTGACTCAAGGCTAAGCAGAAACTTTTACTGTCCCAAATGCTGAAAACCGCTCTGCTTCAAAAAGTACTGAATTCCACTCAAAGACAGGTAAACTACATTTTCTTTTCAAAGGGGGTAGTATTATTTTCCAGTAAAACGCATTTCATTTAGATGTTCCAGACTTCTGAAGTTAGCATGGTTCTGTTGTGGACATTGAACCGAACGTGCATCTTTAGCTCCTAAGAAATGCTGAGCTGCACATGGCCATTCCTCTGAAGGTGAGCTATATGAACTTATGTCTAATCTTCTCTGCAACAACCTATGAAAGAGCCAACTTTGTTAATGCAAGATTATGTTCAAATTCTAACATCGTATACTGTAAATTGTGTGTTTTTTTCTCAAATACAAAGACAGTTCTGTGCAAGCGTGACACCAGGACATGATCCTTTTTCTTCATAGTTTGCCTTGAACATTTACAATTTGCTCATCTGAAGATGTACCAAAATGACTTAACTTACTGTTTCACTATTTACACTCACTTCATGTTTTGACCCCTCAAATGGATGCAGCAATTGACATAAGCATGATATACTAGAAGATACCACTGAGGACTGGCCTTAGGGTATGTGTTGCCCTAAGCGAACTTACCAATGGCACTCACTTGAAATTTTTTTTTAAATCTTCACCCCACCCCAAGAAAGATAACATTCCTAATTGCAGATTACTTCCTTTGAGAACAAATAACTTAATGATTTACTTTTGTCCCATGATGTGCACATCTGACAGTAGTGCTGAATGTGCATTTTGATTGATATTGATATCATTTTCTGATGGTCTCTGACTGGCTGTGCTCTGTGTCATTGCTGAGATAAGCAACTGTGACAAGTTATGCAATCTCTACAAAGAATGTCTAACTGAATCTTAGCTATCATGAAAAAGGATATCATTTCACAGTTTGTATTAAAAAAGCTAATTGCAAATGAACCCATAAAAAAATTATTAGTGTGGTGAACATTTTTTTTAAATTATTTTTTGTGCACTGCCAGTAGCATGCACAGTATTTGTTATTTTTTAATTTTTGGTTTTGTTTTAAAACAAAAGACCCAGTAGTACAGGGGTTTACAGACTGGTCATGTGGAATGAATATAAATCAGTGATACCCATGGGCAAAAAATGAGCGCCCATCAACTTGGTAAGACAGATATTTAAGAGCTAGTGTGCTGCATAAAGGTAATTGTTTTTGAAAGCAGTCAACCTTAACTTTTTTTTATGTCTCAGGTACTTTTTCATTTTATTTTAGTTAGAAGATTGTTTACCTGATGTTAGGAGGTGTGATGTGTGGGACAGCCCTCTGTCTGACAGCTGATATATCCATCTCAGTGCCTACCACCACCACCATCACATCACTGGCGTTGTGACCTGGTTGGCAGGAACTTGTTTTTAGCCATTGGTAGTGCTCTCTGGAAGCAATGATTAAAACCAGTTCTTAGCTAATCAGGACGCAGGGATTTCTTTGTTCATTTTATATATTGTTTTAATAGGTGGTGGAACTGAGTTCCTATGGGCTTCTGCCCATTTTAACCCCTGAATGGATTACTCTGTCCGATGCATAAGACCAAGGTCCTCACCCTCACCCTAACCCTCACCCTCACCCTCACCCTCACCCTCACCCCATACCCAATATACACATTTCATTCAGATTGTGTAAAAAACTGCAAGGTCATCATCTTCACTTGCTGCACCCACTCTTTATAATCAGGGAGCCCAGCTCTGCATGTGTTGAAGGAAAAAATTATGAACTGAAATCCTACCTCAGGGGAGGGGGTTTACAAAATAAGTGCTGAACTGCTGAAAACTATGTTTGGTAAGTTACCATACTATTTGTGTCAGCCAAAAGAAAAAGCAACACACACACAAGAATACTATTTTTGTAAACACCCAAACTGCAAATTGGTATCTATTTATTTGTTTGATTGTTGACATCCAGGCAAGTGCTCTAGACAATAACATGCCTAGTTACTGATGGGAGTCTTAATATAAGGAATGAGATCATGTTACTATTCCCTACCACTCACTGACTGTGGAAGAAGCACAGAAATAATGACTACTTACAATTTTTACCACAAACCCTTTGTTTTAAATAATATATACAGTACTACAAAACGTGACAGTTCCCTCTGACTTTACATCACAAGCACACTGCTAAAGTGTCAGTTTACACAAAATGGGGACACTCTCGAAAGCTTACACATTTTGATCACACATACCTCAAAAAGTTTCTGAGATTCACTGAGTTCTTTGCCCTTGCCATGTGTCTCCCCCACCTTTGGGGTGGGTGAAACAGGTGATGGATTTAGAACAGAGATATAATCTATTATTTTAAGCAGTGTGAGCATAGGCAGTAGTTATCCAGCACTCATAAAGGCAATGTTGTAGAGTGGTTACAGCATGATGCTATAGACAAGAATATCCCAGGTTTTAATTCCACAGGGTTAGTCATTGTTTTGCTGTGTCACTTCACTTGATTTCCTTATGTTTACACAGTAGCATGTCCTCACAGCTGTATATTTATTGTTTAGAAGCAGGACCCTACTCTAAATGAGATGATGCATCTCCAGAATGTGACCCTGCAGTGGCCCAGCATTTTAATTAAAGACTTTTCCAGATTTGATCTCCCAGTTCTTCCAGTTCATTGAAAGCATCACAAATACGATAGATTATAGTAACCTTTCACAACACTGCACTCTGACCAGTAGGTTAGAATCACTACCTCACTGACAATAAGATATTGTACCTCAGTGGGGATCTCCTCTCTAAATAAACTGTGGTAGCCTAATGGGAAGGATGTGCTTGAGCATACAATGGGAACCTATATTTTTCATTTTTTAGTCTGTGGTAACTAGGTAAGGCCCACTAGGCACATGTGCCTGTTTTCTATGGTGACCTGGGAGCACTGGGGAGGTTAACTGACATGCTCAGAGCACCACATTATGCAAGTGGATGTGGTGGGAGTCAAACCCAGGTCTCTTGGATATAGCAAGCTCATTCATAGCTCACTGACCTAACCTCTAGGCTATACTGCCAGCCCTGATTACACATTGCATTCTTACACTTTACATAGTCAGTTTTATGCCTTTAGGGGTACAAATACAAATACTGTCAACCATGCCACACACAGTGGATAAAATACATGTTATTTATTCTATTTACAAAAGCACAGAACTAGAATCTCTAAGGAGCAGTGAACATCCCAGGAAAAACTTTGAAAAATATGATATTATGATCACATTCAACATATAATGTAGATATCTCCTGTATTAACCATTTCCTTTATTCATTAAGAAGAATATTTACCTGAAAACTGGATTCTCTGCCACTTGCAATCTGGGGGAACCATCAACTTAGATCTAGGATTTGAACATACCTGGGTATGTTCTGGGGAACAAAGTCCTGATTACACATTGCATTCTTATATTTCATATAGTCAGTTTTATGCCATTAGGGGTACAAATACAATTTACACTGTACACAGAAGCAGTCCTTGCCCATTTGACTCCTATAACTGAGTATGACTTTACTTTCACTCCTGCAACTGGGTTTCCCCTAGGTGCCCCCTCCATTTCCACCACCTGTCATGTTGCAGACATAACCCTAAGCTGTTTATCAGATGCCATTAGGAAACTAAAACAGCTTGTTAAATATTTGTTAAATATTAGTTTCCTACTAAGGTTTGTGGACCAAGGTACCTAGCTTCACCTGAGCTCTTTTCTTCTAGGTTGCTTGAAAGGACAGAGCAAATAACCTTACCCAAGCAAGGAAAAGGATTAAGGCTTCTCTTGGCTAGGCAGATTTACTGTGTGTTGTTATTTTTATTTTGTACTCACAGGGATTGTTACTGCTTGTTGTTAACATTTTATTGCTTTATTTTTCTCTGATTCAAATTGTTGTTGCTGGGTATACCTTCTGTTGCATTATTACAGGGTGTGCCTACAGGTGTGTGCTTACAGATTACTGCTGTAATCTTCTGATTCAAATTGTCTTTTGCAAGGAATGTCTTCTGTTACTGCTTTATTTTTCTCTGTAGCAAAGTGTTTCTTACTGGGTGTATCTTCTGTGAAATTATTACAGGTGGTGCTTTACAGGTTTTACGGTTTTATCTATCATTAGGATAAGCTTTCAGAGCTACTGCATTTGTTGCTGACTGATTGTTTCTGCTCTTACCTCCTTGTTTCTTTTGTCTGTGGTTCTTCTTTTTCAGCAGGGGAAGGGCCCAACCACCCAACCCATCCCTATCCTCAACCACTATACACTACACTCCTTTTATAGGGTAGGACAGTCGTGACATTTCCTGTAGCAAAGCAGGAGGGGGCAGATCAGTGGGGTATGCACATAGTGACCTCATTTACAGTGGCACTAGAAATTTAACTTGTTATAACAAGTTATACAAAAACAAACAAAACACAAAATCAAACTTTTGCTTTCATTTTCTTCCTTCTAATTACTCTGACCAGGTTATAAACCCAGCAACTTATCTGGAATGGATATCATTAACTGCAGGTACTGCGGAACATTTTTCAGAAGGGCAGATTTACAGGATTTAGGATGCTGTCCTACAGGCTGGGCCATTAGATATCTAAGGGCTCAGGTCCAGGCAGCATGGGCAGAGATTGTGCACCTCAAATTGCATATTCAAGAGGAAATATATTGTAAGAACCGCCTGCCATTTCCCCAACATCCAACAGAAGCACCTCGACGGCAGATGGTAGTTGGTCCAGGAGGTTGGCAGGTGGTTAGGAGGGGCAAATCGGGTGCCCCATCACTTGGTGCTCTCCAACATATCACCTCCACAAACTATATAAAAACTACAAACAGGTATCTGCCTCTGTCTCCGAAATCAATCAAAGGGGCAGAGGACACTGCAGCACAGGAAGCAGCACAACAAAACTCACCCAAAACAGGAACCAAAACAAAAAAAGTGAAAAGAAAATCTAAAAAAACATCTGACCATAGGATACTCCATGATTCAGGGAGCTGATACATATCTCCAGCCAGGGGTAATGGTCAGATGTCTCCCAGGTATATCAGCATGGAGAGACACTGACCACATTGCTAAAATTGTTCAGGAAGCAGCAGAAAGCATTGACATCCTGATACACATAGAGACTAATGATCTCCCCAGTTGGTCAGTTGTGGAGACCAAGGAACACCTGTCCAGGCTGGGTGACAAACTATCATCCATTTCATTCAGCTGGGTGACAAACTATCATCCATTTCATCCGGCATCTCCTTCTCTGAGATCCTGCCAGTTTGGAAGAGGGGGGAAGATGGATGGAAGGTCAGAGAAGGGGAAATAGGGGAACTAAACATGTGGTTCAAGGGCTGATACCAGGAAAAAGGACATGCATTTGTAGGGAACTGGCAACAGTTTTGAGAGTGAAAATTCTTTAAATTTGATGGAATGCTTCTGACTAAGGAGGGAGTCAATGCATTGGGGCAGAAGTTTGATGTCTTTGCAGAATATTTAAACTAGCAAATGGGGAGAGGGATGCAGCACCCCATACGTTGAATGGGAAGAACACCCCTCCCCCTCAGCTAGTGGTCAAACAGGAGTTCAGCATGTTTGTAGTTCATTTGCAACACCAGGTAAGGAAAAAGGTCTGGCTCCCCAGATGACGCATGGGGGAAACGCCAGCCCTTGCCCAACAACTAACACACTGAAATCTGACCAATGGAAACTCATGTACTCAAATGCTCACAGTCGGGGAAACAAGATCCCAGACCTGCAGGCAATAATGACAGAGGCTAAACAGGACATAGTAGCCATTAGTGAGACATGATTTACCAGTAACCACACTTGGGAGACTTCAGTACCTGGCTATGTACTGTTCAGAAGAGACCGAGGTGCAAAAGGGGGGGGGGTGGAGTGGCCCTTTATGTCAATGAAAATATCAAAGCTACAGAAATTCAGAATACACATAAGGAGCCAGAAGAACTTTGGGTCACCCTGGAAATAAAAAAATGGGACAGCCATACTAATTGGGGTTATGTACAGGCCTCCAGACCAGGGAGAGGACATAGACACGTTACTGTTAGAAGATAAACAAAACATGATAGCTAAAGGGGAGGTTCTGATACTGGGAGACTTCAATATGCTAGACAGATTGGGCAATACCAGCAGGAACATCTGCCAGAACTAGACACATGGTGGATTCCCTGCAGGGGGAGGAACTCAGACAACTGGTACAACAACCCACAAGAGACTGGGCTATCCTAGATCTAGTACTGACTAACAGGGAAAGGATCACAGATCTCCAGGTAGAAGGTCACCTGGGGGCCAGTGACCATCACATGATATGGTTCAATTTGGCCACTAGAATGAAATTATCCCATTCCAAGGCATAAATATGGGACTTCAGAGGAGTTGCCTTTGATAAGATGGCCAACAGAGTTAAGCTAGCCCTGGCAAAAAAAGATACAGGAGAGGGGGTACAGGCAAAGTGGGCAAGCATTAAAGATGCAATACTTGAAACAACATCCCATTGTGTTAGAGAGAAAAGGAAGTGCAAAAGAAGAAGGAAACCACTTTGGTTCTCAAAATCAGTATCAGAAAAGCTCAGAGCCAAAAAGGCTGGCCTTCAGGAAATATAAGGGAACGTAGCAGGATGAAGATAGGAAGGTATACCAAACTTCCCTAAGGGAAGCAGGGAAGACAGTAAGGCAGGCAAAGGCCCAAACTGAGGAAACACCAGCACAAACAGTAAAAGGAGGTGACAAGACTTTCTCTAGATACATTAGTAAAAGGAGAAAGTCCAGAGGTGGTATTGCTAAGATCAAAGGGGATAAGGGGGTATGTGAGGAGGAGGACCATGTAAAAGCTCAGTATTTAATGAAGAGAAGGTAGGGCAGGGCCTCACAGCTCAGCACCATGGACACAGGGGGGAGGGAGGTGTGCACTAGTCCCTTCACAAAAGAAAGGATCCTACAAGAGCTGGATAAGCTCAGGGTGGACAAGGCAATGGGACCTGAAGGCATACATCCCAGGGTACTAAAGAAGCTAAGGGTGGAACTAGCAGAGCCATTATTCGAACTGTTAAGTGAGTCTCTGAGTACAGGAGAGGTCCCAGAAGACTGGAGAAGGGCTCATGTTATCCCGCTCCAAAAGAGTGATAGCAGGGAGGAGGCAGGTAACTACAGACCAGTCAGTCTTACCTCAGTAGTGGGCAAGATTATGGAGGTACTCCTTAAGGAAAGGATAGTGTAACACCTGGAATCCATAGGAGCACACAATCCAAGACAGCATGGGTTTACAAAAGGAATGTCATATCAAGCTAATCTCATAGATTTCTTTGACTGGGTAACCAGAGTGGTGGACCAAGGGGGAGCAGTTGATATTGCCTACCTTGACTTCAGAAAAGCTTTCGATACTGTTCCACATAGAAGATTTATTAATAAGCTGGGTAGGCTCGGGGTGGGTCAGAAGTTGGTCAACTGGGTGGCAAACTGGTTGACTGGCAGAAAACAGAGAGTGGTAGTAAATGGTATACAGTCAGAAGAGATGCAAGTCACAAGTGGGGTACCTCAGGGATCAGTCCTGTGGCCAGTCCTCTTCAATATCTTCATCAGTGACATTGCAGATGGACTGGAGGGTAAGATTTGTCTGTTTGCAGATGACACCAAGATCTGCAACAGAGTAGATGATCCAGATGGGGTGGACAGAATGAGAAGAGATCTGGATAAACTAGCAAAATGGTTGGAAGAGTGGCAACTGGGGTTTAACGCAAAGAATTGCCAGATCATGCACATAGGGAAGAGAAACCCTGAAGCCACCTATAGGCTGGGAGGGGAGTTGCTGGCAGTCAAAAGGGAAGAAAGAGACTTGGGCATCATCATCACTGATGACCTGAAATCATCCAAACTGGCCACTAAAGCAGTAGGTAAGGCTAGGGGGATGTTGGGGTGTATTAGTAGTGGTATCGCAAGCTGGAAGAGGGAGGTAATGATCCCTCTTTACAAGACACTGGTTAGGCCCCATCTGGAGTACTGCATGCAGTACTGGAGGCCGCACCTTCACAAAGACATTAAAGAGGACAGGAAATCATTTTTAACTGGTAGCTGTTTATAAATTTCTTATTCTAAAAAATTATATGCATTCCACTAAATTATCCATATTTAACTGTACCTAAACAAAAAGTAATATAAAAACTGTATTTTCCATTATTTTGTTCTCATGGGCAGCATTCTATTGTAGTTTTCTTCATGGAACCAGTGATTTGGAGTTTTAACTATGTCACAGTTTGTGCACAGAACTCTAAGCAAGGTTCTGATAGGTCCACAGCTCATAATTAGCATTCTGTACACAAGCTGTGACATAGTAAAAACTCCAAATTACTGGTTCCATAAAGAAAACTGTAACAGAATGCTGCCCATAAAAACAACACAATGTAAAATACAGTTTTTCATATCACTTTTTATTCAGGTACAGCTAAATATGGATAATTTTAGGGGAATGCATATCATTTCTGAGAATAAGAAGTTAATAAACAGCTGCCAGTTAGCACAAATTTCCTGCCCCCTTTAACCAAATTGAGGCAGTCCAGAGAAGGGCAACCAAAATGGTGCAGGGACTGCATCAGAAAACATATGAGGACAGATTAACTGAACTCAATATGTACACCCTAGAGCAAAGGAAGGAGAGAGGTGATATGACTGAAACATTCAAACATCTTAAGGGCATTAACAAGGTGAAAGAGTCTAACATGTTTCAATATAAGAAAACTAGCAGGACAGGAGGACTCAGCATGAGATTAGAGGGAGGCCAATTAAGGGGTAATGTATGGAAGTTCTTTTTCACAGAAAGCGTGGTGGATGCATGGAATGGCCTACTTCTGGAAGTGGTGGATATGAATACAGTGCAGGGCTTCAAACAGGCATGGGATAGGCAGAAGGAAGCAATACAGATGAGTATGAATAGATAGGCAATTGACAGAGCAAAGCCGATGGCACATTCATAAGGCAGAAAAAGAAATGAACAGACTGGATGGGCCTTGCGATCTTTATCTGCCATCATCTTCTATGTTTCTATAAACTGGAGATTTGTTTACCCCCTTCAGAATGCAACAAACTGCACATTTAAATACTTAGCATTTAAACAGCTTCTTAATACTAGTTTCACTTGGGAATGTATTGTCTTTCAAGAAAGATCCATATCTCATAAATGTCACCCTTTCCAAGAAAATTCTTGATTTACACTGTTTTTTTAACCCTTAGACATTGATCCCAATTCTAGAAAGTTGGCGCAAGTCACCACCAAATGGGACTTGCACCAATCGCTGGTGCAACATGGTCCCTGCGCCCTATTCTAGAAGGGGCAGGGTCCCCACATCTAAGTCCTGCGACTTGCGACATACAGCCAGGTATGCCAAACAGATGGCATACCTGGCAATGATGTCGCAAGCTGCTACTGCAAGTTGTAAGTGCCCCCTCCCCATTGCCCACACACTGCCAGTGCCCCCACAGGGCTAGAGGCCCCCTACTCACTGTTGTGCCACCACCACGGTGTCCCCAACCTCATCCGCCACGCCATTGCCAGCGTACTGTACAGTATGTACAGTATACCCATACAGTAACATCTGGTGGTCTAGTGGCCCCACAAACACCCACCCAGCAATGCCACTCCACCCAGCACCCCCCACCGTCCCCAGCCGTTGACTGGCACAACCTCCTCTCACCACCATGGCCATCTGCCGACTGAGCTCCTTCCGAGCGCATACTGTACAGGCATGCTCAGAAATGAATGTGTGCATTCATTTCTGAATCTTGTCTGTACAGTAATCGCTCAGACAGAACTTAGTCGGTGGCTGGCCATGGAGGTGAGAGGTGGGCTGTGCCAGTCGCCAGCTGGGGATGGGTGGGGGGTGCTGGGTAGACTGGCACAGCTGGGTGGGGGGCCACTGGACTACCTGGGATGTCTGGTGTATGTTCAGCAATTGTGGCAGTGATTCAGGGTCTGGGCATGGGTGGGGGAGTTGACAGTGCTGCCTTGTGGGGCATTTAGTGATGGGGGTTCAGGGGCAGTGGGTGTGGACAGCCCTGCGAGGCATTCACTTTCCAGGGATTCGGGGGCAGGGGTTGTGGGCCGCCCTGTGGGGCATATACTGGGGTATGCTGGGCATGGGGGGAAGGCACCTGTGGATTGCCTGCTGGGCTGCTAACGGGTCTGCAGAGCCCCCGGGGGGCATATGTTAGTTACACCAGCTAAATGCTGGTGTAACTTATGTTGCTGGTTCTCCTCCAGGGGTTCTTGTAGAATCCCGACATTGTGGACTTTGTTGCTGCCCTTCTGGAATGGTGCGCAACTGCTGCAGTAAACCCCCTGGTGCCATGTTGCAGGGGGTTTATGGTGCAACTGCTGGCATAACAGCTCTTTGGAGCAAGTGACCTGTGACATGCCGCAGGCCACATTGTAGAATTGCACATGTCGCAACTGCTGTCGTAAGTTGCTACTTGCTCCACTCTACTTGGCACAAGTGATGTTATGCCAGGCGTAACTTTTCTAGAATCTACTCAGACTAAATATGTAGCAATCAGAAGCCATTTTCTACTATGCTTTTTGGGAAAAAATATATTGAGCTACAGCAAACAAACATACACACACACAGACAACCCTCCCCCCACACACACACACACACACACACACACACACACTGCACACACCATCCTCATGGCCACAACATTCAAAATAAATATTGCATTCTAATATATTACAAAGAAACTGTTTGTCAGTGTGAACACAGTGAAGTTCAGTCTAGACTAGATTTCCTTTAAATATTGCTTATCTTATATTTTGTACATATACACACTACACACCATCCTCATGACCACAATTTTGCCAATATTTCTTATCCTATATTTGTGCACACACACACACACACACACACACACACACACACACACACACACACACACACACTCCTCATGGCCACAATACTGCTGGGTGGCCTGGGTTCAAGGCACTTATTCTTTCTCACCTCTGTTTGTATGTGTTCCATAAAATATGCACACCACACTCCTGTGTGATTGTTACAAGTAAATATCTGTGTTGCCATTGGGTTATGCATTTGAGAAAAAGTAATGTGCTCGAGGACGGTGCAGGTTCCAGTTGTCTCAGTGATGCAACTGGTTAGCACAATCAGAATGGTATTCTGGGCAGCCTGGGTTCAAGTCCCGGCTGAGGCACTTATTCTTTCTCACTTCTGTTTCTATGTGTTCCATAAAAAATGTACACCACAATCCTGTGTGATTGTTACAAGTAAATATTTGTGTTGGTATTGGGTTGTGCATTTAAGAAAGACTAATGTGCCTGGGGACAGCCCAGGTTCCGGTTGTGTCAGTAGTACAGCCGGTTAGTGCAGTCGAAACAGTATTCCAGGTAGCCTGGGTTCAAGTTTCAGCTGAGGCACTTATTCTTTCTCACCTCTGTTTGTATGTGTCCCATAAAATATGTGCACCACACTCCTGTGTGATTGTTACAATAATGAAACTGTTTGTTTAAGTCAGTGACCACAGTGAAGTTCAGTTTAGAGTAGATTTCCTTTCAGTATTTCTTATCCTATATTCTGTATCCTGGATAGCGCAGGGGAGTTGCTACATCTCATTGTCATAGGGATCTTCATTTACACATTTTTGCACTGTATTTACGTAGGCTGCCCCAGATTTGATGCAGTATCTTGTTTTCAGTGGTGTCATGATTTTCCTATTTTGATAATGTATTTCTTCAGGGTAGCCTATTGCAGGGCCTCCATAGTCAAAGGAGATGCGCAGCGCATCCCAGCAGAAAAGGGAGATGTGCCACACAACTCCAACAATGCACCACAGTGTGATATTCAAATGTGTAGGATGCACCTGCCGCAAGGGAATGGGCCAGGATGCACACAAATAGTATGCCGTGCAAGTCGAGGGTGCGTTCCCATGCATATGCCGTGCTGCAGCATACTCAGTGGGAAAGTCACCCCTTGCAGCCCAGAGCAGTGCGACCCACAGCTAGGCCTTGGATAGCTGGCCTAACCCGGCCAGCCACCCACAAGCGGGCTGAGGAAGTGCACCCAGGTGCACAGCAGCCTGGCAGCCCTGGTGGACTAGAGGTACTCCCTCCCATTCCCAATCAATCCAGCTCCATTCCCAAAGAGCTCCATAGTGTAGGACCCCCTGAACCCAGTCGTACCAGAGGAAACCACAGTCCATATCAATAGCACAGAGGACCTCCACCCACCACCGTGGTACATAGACAACCCCACTCCCCCCATATCCGACCTGTTGTGGAGACTGGCACTGCCCTCCACACCCTGCCACAGCCAGTTGCTGACTGCACTGGACCTGAGCTGGGGATCTGCACTCCAGAATTACCCAAGTGGCTATATCATACATTGGGGCACTACACAAGCTGCAGATCTACCAGTGTATGCAGCTGTGTGTATGTCCCTGGTAAGCCATAAGAGGGAATAGAGATACCTCCAACACATGCCTTGTCAATGCTGTATCTTCCTGCTGTCATACACTCTCCCCCGTTCCCCTGTGTAACATGCCACCCTCCAGGCTGCTGAGGTATTCTGGGTGCCATGGGGTGTGGTATCCTGCAATGCTATTTGTAGTGTATGCTCCAGGCTATGGCTAGTGCATTCATGGTTCCCCGATTGTACAAACAAATGGGAGTACATCTGTAACATGCCTGTTCCGGGACCTGTATGAATGAGTACAGCATCGGCTTTTACCCACACTGAGCAGTGCAACGGCACTAGGATGATGGATCCACATGTGAGTGCCTGAGGTGTGTGGCCACTAGGCATTATCGCCTGCATACAGTTCCTACCTATGTATGACACATTCCAGTGTCCTACAGCTAGTGCACCACCACCCAAAAATAAAATGCCATTTCTTCTGTGAACTATCCAGGCTAAATATATTGCAATCAGCAGGCATGTTCTAGGAAAATACATTATAAAAATGTGTAAAAGGAAGACCCTATTGACACTGCCTCTCAGCAGATCTGCATTGTGCATGTTCAATAGAAATAATTGGTAAAAGCATCCCAAAAGCTCTCCACAGCCATATCGGCTCTGACCAGAATTTGTTATTCAGTTGCTCTGGCTACTTGTCTACAAGGCAGTTTGGATCATCCTGATAATATCTACAGCATCCAGTTGTTCTGTCATAAACAGAATTATCATGCCACTTGTAAGTTGTAGACAAGCAGCAAGACCAGATAAAGAGCATGTGGCAGAGGTCTTGTTTTCATAAAAATGTTGTAAGTAATAAAGCAACAAAGGATAAAAGCATATTAAATACAAACTACACTGTGTGTGCTGATTGTATATTTTTGCAAAGTTTTCCCTATGGTGTCAAATGTTCTGTAAAACAGTTTCAGTTACATCCAGGGTGTCTGCTAAGCATCTGCACTGCCAGATGCCACACTCAAACTTTGCTGCCCCAAGTAGCCCATGTGTTGACTGCCATGTCAGCCAGCAGCCCCACACACAACCACTAACTTAATGCAACTGCCAACTCGAAGTAAATAATAGCCAGTGTTAAACCAAGTAACACGATACAGTCAGTCAGTCATATACTGTATACTCACTGTGTGTGTGTGTGTGTGTTCTTTCCAGGCCTGGTCTTCTCCTTTTTTGACTATTTCATGAGAGTCTGAGATGGACAAACACTGGTCACTGCCTGGGGCAAGACAAGTCCAGACTTCCAAACCCCAACACACCAACCCAACCTGCGAATGACCCAGGCAGCCAGCCAGCAAAACCCAAAACCTCACTGTGAAACATTCTTTTACTGACCCATGCCCTGACCTGCACCACAGCAAAACAGTCCAGCTTCAAAACCTTTCTCACCAACTTTCATTTGGTTGTGCTTCCTTCCTCCTACTTATAAGGAGAAGAGGATTCAGTTTCCCCAGCTTGTCCTCAAATGTCTGCCTGGGTAATGTTCTGCTGGCTGGCTGTGCCTCAGTGTCTTGCTGTGGCCCACCCAAAGTGATTACTGGCTCCCGTACCTATCTCCACATGCACTGATGCAGCCACTGTCTGCACTAATTGCCCATTCTAGCTCCAAACCCAAGGGAATGATGAGTGTTAGGCACGTGAGAGGTGGCGCGGCTCATACTGTGCACACAGCTGTGATTTGGAATGCTATGCTGCTTCTTGTAGACAAGTCTGCACCCCACAAGACAATAAATTTGTCAGTTGCAACAGTACTGCACCTATTTATTTAATTATTTTATTGAAATGTTTCACCCAGAAAGGCATGCTGAGCAACAATTTGCTCATCTCCCAGTGCATCCTGTGGGGAAGGGATAACAAGGGGAAGGACTGACATTCAACACAGGACAGAATTTAACAAAGTACAATGCTGTTCAGAAACAATTATACACTATAATACAACTATTGTACACTAATAAAATTACACACTTCAATTCAAATATATATCAGGGCAGAAATCAGTAACAAAATGGCAGTAACGTAAATTTTGAGGGTGGTAAAGTAAATTAAGCAGTTAAACAGTAGGTAGGTAAGAATAACAGCTAGAGAGTCGGGGGGGAGCTGTCAACTGTAAATATGAGGAAAGAAGCAAAGAAAGAAGGAAGATGAAGAATAGCTAAATGATAAGGATGAGGAATAGATAAGTGCTGGTCATAAGGATTATAAGAGAGATTATGAGAGAGATCAGGGCAGAACAGAATAGAGCAGTGTAGGTGAGTAAGGGAGGGGGGACTGGAAAAGAAAGCTAGAAGTAGGAGCAGTTTGGGGAGAGGTAATTGTGGAGGGATGAAGGGAGGGAGGGAGTACAGAGAGCAGGAATGTCTGATTTGAGGAGGCAGTTGGTTCCATAGTCTGGGGAAGTGGTATGAGAAAGCAGACTGTCCAGCTGAGGTAGCATGGTGAAGAACAGCCAAGGTGCTCGTGGCTTGAGATCTGATGCAGTGTGAAGGGGGAGGGTTGTTAATAGAGGAAGATAGGTAGAGTGGAAGAGTGCCAAACCAAAATGTGGTGATAAATTTGACAGAGTGGGCTAGGCACCTGTTGTCTAGTGAGGGGAAGGCTAGGGAATGGTACAGGGTGCAAAGATGGATGGTGAGGGGAGAGTCCAGAGCAAAGCGACAGAATGAGCTGAAGAGGGTGTCTAATCTGGACTCCTATGCCATGGAGCACTCTGATTAGCTCCATATAGCTCTGCACTGTTAATGCTTGAATCATATTGTACTAGATTATGATTTCTGTTAATACTGTTTTGCTAGCATTTTATAGTTGAAGTTTGCTGATTTAATATAAATGACTGTAGTGTGTTCCCTCATAAGACCCAGTTGCAATCTCAGCTCAGGCCTTTGAACCCCCCCTTTCACCTTTTTACTCTAGTATTGTGTTTTAAATATCCCAGTTCTTGCTCTCTCAGACCTTGTGGCACCTTGCCTAACATTTTGGTCTGCAACACCCTCCCCCCGTTTAAGCCATTTTGCATTTCTTTTTAGATCCACGAGCAGCCCCACCCCCTCTGCCTTTCTTATTTAATTCCCCTCTGTCCTTCTCTTTTCAGGAAGTCTGAGAGCCACAGCCGTGGTTCTCTGATGAACCCAACCTGCCAGACTGCCATCCGCAGTCCAGGTCTGAAGCCACCAGCCCCTGACAGAAGCTCAGGTGCGGACTTGCCCTCAGAGACTGATTACCTCTAGGAAGGGAGCCCTAGCTGACTGATTTTTTCCCCGCCCCAGCTTTCTTATTCACTCCTACAGGCTACTGCCAGCCATGCCCACCCACCATGTCCCCGAATTCTATTAAATCCCCAAGGGTACCACCCAGTTCTCATCTACTCTGCTCTTATTAGCCATCAGTAGACTTATCCCACCTCTACCTAAAAAGCCCATACCTTCTGCCCCAGAGAACAATATTTCTGACCTCTCTCTACACTTAAGTATGGGAACCACTTTCCCACAAATGAGCCTGCTTATTATTCTCAGTCTAATCATCTACTCTGGAAGGGCTGCTATACTATGACCCCAAGATACCATGACCTCTCCATTGAATTCCCATTATCTACCCCAAGGGCGATCAAGTACAACTACTCCCTAACTCTCGCCCAAAACACACCACCCAGACCACTTCACCTATGGATGGCTCTCCCATCAAGAACACATGTTCCCATGCTCCTCGGCATCTCTCTCCTATTAACAAGTTTCTCTCACTCAAATCACTATCCCTTTAAAGAGGCTCCTAATACATTAACAGTACGGGGACAAAAGAAGTATATCAAAACTCTCTTAAAGTCCCTAATTCTGATGCTGATCCTCATCTCAGGTAACGTCCACCCAAACCCTGGCCCCAACAGTCTAGCCCCTGTGGTGATGACAGGTCTAGTGGGCTCCACCTGGCTACCATCAATATCTACAGCCTCCTCAAAAAGCTGGATCTTCTCACTGCCTGGGTCACACTCCACAACCCAGATGTAATATCAGTAATCGAGACATGGCTATCACCTAAGACCCCCAACACTGCAATAACAATTCTGGATTATGCCATTTTCAGGCAAGACAGATGCTCTAAGAAGGGGGAGGCTGTGCCCTGTACCTAAAGGACACTCTAATCGTGCACACCCTACCTGTAGCTCAGTAGTGGACAAGATTATGGAGACACTTCTTAAGGAAAGGATAGTGCAACACTTGGAATCCATAGGAGCACAAGATCCAAGACAGCATGGGTTTACAAAAAGAAGGTCCTGTCAAACTAATCTCATAGATTTCTTTGACTGGGTAACCAGAGTGGTGGACCAAGGGGGAGCAGTTGATGTTGCCTACCTGGACTTCATTAATGCTTTCGATACTGTTCCACATAAAAGATTGATTAATAAGCTGGGTAGGCTCGCGGTGGATCAGATGTTGGTTAACTGGGTGGCAAACTGGTTGATGGGCAGAAAACAAAGAGTGGTGGTAAATGGTATACAGTCAGAAGAGATGCAAATCACAAGTGGGGTACCTCAGGGATCAGTCCTGTGGCCAGTCCTCTTCAATATCTTCATCAGTGACATTGCAGATGGACTGGAGGGTAAGGTTTGTCTGTTTGCAGATGACACCAAGATCTGCAACAGAGTAGATGATCCAGATGGTGTGGGCAGAATGAAAGAGATCTGGATAAACTAGCAAAATGGTCGGAAGAGTGGCAACTGGGGTTTAATGCAAAGAAGTGCAAGATCATGCACGTAGGGAAGAAAACCCTGAAGCCACCTATAGGCTGGGAGGGAGCCCTGGCAGTCACAAGGGAAGAAAGAGTCTTGGCGTCATCATCACCGATGACCTGAAATCATACAAGCAGACCTCTAAAGCAGTAGGTAAGGCTAGAGGGATGTTGGGGTGTATTAGTAGGGGTATCACAAGTTGGAAGAGGGTGGTAATAATCCCTCTTTACAAGACACTGGTTAGGCCCCATCTGGAGTACTGTGTGCAGTACTGGAGGCCACACCTTCACAAGGACATTAACCAAATTGAGGCAGTCCAGACAAGGGCAATCAAAATGGTGCAGGGACTGCATCAGAAAACATATGAGGACAGAGTAACTGAACTCAATATGTAAACTCTAGAGCAAAGGAGGGAGAGAGGTGATATGATTAAAACATTCAAACACCTTAAGGGCATTAACAAGGTGAAAGAGTCTAACATGTTTCAATATAAGAAAAATAACAGGCAAGAGGACACAGCATGACATTAGAGGGAGGCCGATTAAGGGGTAATGTGAGGAAGTTATTTTTCACAGAAAGGGTGGTAGATACATTGAACGGCCTACATCAGGAAGTGGTGGATATGAATACAGTGCAGGGCTTCAAACAGGCATGGGATAGGCAGAAGGGAGCAATACAGATGAGTATGAATAGATAGGCCATTGACAGAGCAAAGGCCTATGGCACATTCTTAAGCTAGAAAAAGAAATGGGCAGACTGGATGGGCCTTGCAGTCCTTTTCTGCCGTCAGCTTCTATGTTTCTATGTTTCCACCCTGCGAGTGACATCCAGGTTCTTGTGACAAAAATACTTCTGGGGACCCCACCATAAAACATTGACGGTGGCATCAGTCTACATACCCTCCAAACTTACCAACATTGGAATGAACTCAGTATTGGATGTCATTCACTCCCTAGATCAGAAATCTGAAACTATCCTTCTCGGGGACTTTAATGTAAATTGGTCTTCCCCCAGTGCACATAAGTATAAAGGTGCCTTGACAGCTGCCAATTTCTCCCATATGGTTAAAACTCCCACCCAAGTAAACTACAGAACAGGTACCTCAACTCTTCTGGACTGGGTTCTTACAAACCGCCCTGAACACATTATTAATACAGTAGTTCTCCCCGACTGTATAAGCGACCACTCACCAGTCCTACTCTCATGGTCCAACAAATTCATTAAGACCCTCCCCCTAAAATCATCAACAGTAGAAAACTTCTACCTGGCTACCTGTAGCCACTAAAAACATGCCTACGAGATCACGACTGGTCACCTATAGATGCAGCCCCAGACGTGGACACTGCAGTTGACTACTTTATCCAAAGTTTCAACACAGCCTGTGATGCACATGCACCCTTCATGAAATGCAAGATTAAAAGTGTTAACAACCTTTGGATCAACTTTGGTCTCCTTGAGAAAATGAAGGCCCGGGATCACCTCTGGCAACTTGCTAAGCTGACCAGAAACAGGGCAGACACTCAAGCCTTCAAAGCTGCAAGAAATACCTGCACCCACACGATTCAAAATGAAAAGGCCAACTACTACAACAGAATGCTAACAAACTCTTGAAATGATGGAAATAAGTTTTGGGCCAACCTAACGGAAGTAACTGGAAAAAAAACAAAATTCCAACCCGCTATGGTCCACCTAAATGGCCACATCATCACAGATCAAGTCACCGTGGCAAAAGCATTTAATGCAGCATTTACCAACCTTAGCCATGTTTTATCACGAATTTTCTTTGATCCCCCTCAAGTAGAGATGCAGTGAATTTAAAATCCGCAGGTGAAGTGAACCCTAAGTGGCCACTTCGCATTAGTGTAACGCTATGTGAAATGGCCATTGAGGAATGCTCACTTCGCTTTGTGATTATGACTTGACTTTGCGTTGTTATTCCACCTTAATGCAAAGTAAGGTGGAATGACAACAATAGGCACTTTAGGCAGCCCCCACACATCACATGGCTTACAATACTGTAAGTCACATGATTTAGCCAAGCAGGAAGGAAGTGAGTCATACCAGCAGACACTTTCACTTTCTCCTTTGCAGAGGTGGAAGGAGAAAGGATAGTGTAGGAGAGGAGTGTTTATTTCTTGCTTTCTTAAACTTCATAAAAACCAACAGTTTTTTTAAAAGCTAATTCTTTAGTTTTTGTTGTACTGTTTTGTGAGTTATTTTTTTGTGACTGATTTGTTTTATAAGTTTTGATTTGTGTAAGTGCGTGTGTGTGAGACTGTCTGTGACTGTGTGTGAAGTAGGTCGTCATCGTCGCATGACGCATCGGAGTGGAGAGGCAAGGAGAGTTTTGTTGGGTTATGGACCAGGGACAGTCTGTGGCCCATGGTGGCCAGAGGGGGTGCGGACATGTGGGGGTCAGGGTGGGTGGGTATCACTGGACCGCTCCCGATTATTTTGTCCTGCCCTCCCTGGAAGCAGAAGCACCACCAGTGCCACTGCCACATCCTGCAAGTCTGCCGCCACCACCACCACCACCAGTACCCATTGCAGGAGCACTGGCAGCACCACCTCCCACTCCACAACAGCAGGTGGAGCCCCCAGGTGCCTGACAGTGCTGCTGGCAATACATCTGCCCCTGCTGTGCCTGGTCCATCCCGCAGCTCAATAGTCTGGCAGTTTTTCAACTGTGTCGGGGGGACAGGAGCATTGTGGTGTGAATGCTTTGAGGTGTGCAGGTGCGCTGTGGCCCCCAAGGGACACATCTGAGGACTTGGGACCAGAGGACACACATGCTTAACCACCACAAGGTGGAGCAGCAGGCTGCCACAGAATGGACCAGGCCTCCACCTGCTGGCCCTTCTGTGGCAGTGGCAGCGGGTGCTGCTTCTGTGCATCGCCAGAGCAGGAGGAGGGCCACAGTAGCAGCTGCTGCTCCACTGCTATCCCCACCACTGCCACCAGCACCACCCTCACCGCCACCACTACCTGGCTTTCCTCCCGCAGCAGTGGACCCTGCTGCAATGCAGGCAGATATAGAACTGCTGTGGGCTGCGATGGAGGAAAGCAATCACAGGATCGGTGCTGTCCAGCTGCAGATGGAGTGGATCGAGCAAGAGCAGCTGCAAATAGTGTCTGTGCTTCATCTGCTGCTGGAACATCATGGGATCGAGCTTTAGGTTTTATTTTCTGCACACCTACCCCCCTCACTGCTGTACTGTTTTGTGTTTTGTTTGTTTAATACCAGACAGAGGGAAGGCCACAGTATTAGTTTAGAGGGAAGCAGTCAGCAACAGGAGCGCTTGCATCCTGTCCCCTGCAAGGCTTACCTTGTGGTTAAGCCTTTTAAGTATGTTGTGGCATTTTTCTCACGCTGCAACTTACTTTATTGTACTAAAGAAACGTCAGCAACGCAGACATATGGCGGATGCTATGGGGGCTCCATTATGTGTAAAGATGCAACGGCGATACACCATGAGCTTTAATACAAAAGTAGTTGAAGCACATGGTGTGTCTCCGCCGCACCTTTCCTTTACACATAATGGGGCCCCCATAGCATCCGTCATCCTTCTAGGTCACTGATCTTTCTTTATCAAAATAAAATATGTTGTGGCACAAGAAAAAGCTGCAACATACTTAAAAGGCTTAACCGGAGGGTAAGCCTTGCACTGGGCAGGACGCAGGAGCTCCTGTTGCAGACTGCTTCCCTTTAAATATATGCATGCACATACAGTTATTCATGCTCCTTATAGTGGTGCCTTACCTCCAGGGTAATCTTTCTTGCTCCACATGTCCTTACATTCCATAGTGCAATATTTTTCGGGCAAAAACGCTCATAATTTCGGTAAACTAGGTCCCGGAGGACTTCCCGTTCTGAAGAACCACCCAAGTTCCACCACCATGCTCAGCAATGTTATGACGTGATGCCAGGGAGAGCACAGGGGCGTGCTCCATTATAGTGAATGGGTGGCAGCTTTCCGAATGTTTCTTTATATTATAATGGTCAGTTTGTGAAGAAACGTGGGCACATTTCCACTAACAAGGCTCTTGTTAGTCAAAACGTGCTCATGTTTCACCACAACAGTGCTGAGCACGGGGGCTGAACTTGGGTGGCTTTTCAGAATGGGAAGTCCTCCGGGACCCGGTTTACCAAAATTACAAACGTTTTTGCCAGAAAAGTATTGCACTATTTAAGGGCATGTGGAGCAACAAAGATTCCTCTGGAGGTTAGGCACCAATATATTGGGTGCAATACCATCCACAACTATGTAACTTGGTGAATCTCTTTAAAGCAGCAGTGCAACAATCTGTTGAAAATTTTGACCTATACTTTTTTATGCTATTTTACATTGCCACTTTACTTACATCCTGACTTTTATGATACTATTCTTTCCAGTATTTGAGTCTACTTTAGTACTTTTTTTCATATCTGAGATAATAAAAGGAGCATTCTTTTTAATATGGTGCATACCAGGTCTTCGTTAGTATTTTACACTGTTTTTCTCCATCAGTTGTTATATATTACTTCCGTTGTCAAATTAACAATTATGCAGCAGGCAGTGTTTTATGACCTAACATGACAATAGTTGTTCAAAAACAGCTGCAAATAGTGATAAGAACCTGATCAGAACAGTATTAAATGGCATGCTCCTTTTTTACTTTCAGACATGAGAAAAAGTAGTAAAGCAGACACAAACTGTGTAAAGAAGGGTATCATACAAGTCAGGAGGTAACTAGTGGCCGGCAATGTAAAATAGCGTAAAAAAGTATAGGTCAGAATTGTCAGCACATTGTTGCAATGCTGCTTTAATTTATAATTTAAGTATGACATTATGTGCTCACAGTCACAACACACAAAATGCATCTGTCTTCTGTCCAGAAAATAGAGAAGTGTTAAGGAAGTGAAATGGGATCATCACACCATATGCAAAGTCCCCCAGAATTTATTGCGCAGTCACTCATGCGCGCAGTGGTCTCACAGAGTCCTCAGATTTTTTCTGCATGCCCAAAATGCATCCGCCTTGTGTCCAGAAAATTGACAAGTGCTAAGTAAGTGAAATGGGATCATCACGCCACATGCAAAGTCCCCCAGAATTTATTGCGCAGTCACTCATGCACGCAGTGGTCACACAGAGTCCCCAGATTTTTTCTGCATGCCCAAAATGCATTCGCCTTGTGTCCAGAAAATTGGCAAGTGCTAAGGAAGTGAAATGGGATCGTCATGCCACATGCAAAGTCCCCCAAAATTTATTGCACAGTCACTCATGCGTCTAGTGCCCCAGAATAAAATGATGACCATGAGCGAACTGTTGCTGGTCCAATGTGTGCTGCGATTCAAGCAAATGCAATGTGATCAGATCATCTCAACTGGATGGAAGGGTGCCCTTTGTCTGTACACTAATAGTAGCCTTGGTGAGTTGATATATATAGATATGTATTTCTGTATTTTGTGGATGAGGGGGGTTGACATGGACATGTACTCATGGTATTGTTCTGTATTGCAGGTCACAGATACTGTTGGTGTGCACATTCCAGTGCTCGATGAGAACTTTCTGCATAGAAATTTGCAATGGATAATTCTCAAGCACATGAAGGAAAGTATTTTTTTTTTTTGGGTGAGGGGAAGCATATTTGCAGGTTTGTCTGTAATGGTTTCTTATTTTGTTATTTCTTCACAGATTTCATCTGCATCCTTCTCGAGTCTGGTTGTTAATGATGGTCATGGTCATCTAATGAAATGACTTCCACATGTTGCATGTGCGTCCCAGCCTGGGGCGGGGGGGGGGCTGATGTTGAAGAACTTGTTTGGATAAGGCCACTTTGACAGAACAACAAAGCATCTGGAAGTTTCTTAAAAAAAGAAATGAATGACTTCTTACAACTTAATTGTTATGTGTCCCTCCCTGGTTCTCAAATCTCAATCCGTAAAATCAAGTTACATTTCAAACCCACATCTTGTCAACTAACACAACCTGTGTGCAATATTTGTTGCAGTCTTTACAAAACAATGACATGGATGAAATAAAATCTTCATGCTTACCAGAATGGATTTCACATGGATATTACATCACTTCCTCTCTGTACGGTATAGCTACAGTACTACTCCCAACAAGTTTTAGCAATGAAGCCTTTTTTTGTTATCCTGTAAAAGAAACAAAAGAAGGGTACTGTATGTGTTTTACCATTGCAGCTCTGAAAAGCTGCAAAAAACAAAACATACAACTAAAGAATGTGAAGCAGCATAACAAGCACGACTACACATACTCACTTTATGATTTAAATATTAAGAAGCTTTGTGTCTGTGGCTGATGGATGTGGTGGTCCAGACAGACTCAGGCTCAGTGGTGGCAGTGGCTAACATCAGTCCCGGTGGTGGTGGTCTGGGGGGCAGACAGACTCATGGTGGCAGTGATTGCAGTGGCGAACATCAGTCCTGGTGGTGGTGGTCCAGGGGTCAGACAGACTCATGGTGGCAGTGGCTAACATCAGTCCCGGTGGTGGTGGTCTGGGGGGCAGACAGACTCATGGTAGCAGTGGCTAACATCAGTCCCGGTGGTAGTGGTGGTTCAGGGGTCAGACAGACTCATGGTGGCAGTGGCTAATATCAGTCCAAGTGGTGGTGGACAGGGGGGCAGACAGACTCATGGTGGCAGTGGCTAACATCAGTCCCAGTGATGGTGGTGGTTCGGGGTCAGACAGACTCATGGTGGCAGTGGCTAACATCAGTCCTGGTGGGGGTGGTCCGGGGGCAGACAGACTCATGGTGGCAGTGGCTAACATCAGTCCCGTGGTGGTGGTGGTTCGGCAGTCAGACATACTCATGGTGGCAGTGGCTAGCATCAGTCCCAGTGGTGGTGGTCCGGGTGGGTAGATAGACTCATGGTGGCAGTGGTTAATATCAGTCCTGGTGGTGGTGGTCTGGGGGGCAGACAGACTCATGGTGGCAGTGGCTAACATCAGTCCCTGTGATGGTGGTGGTCCAGGGGGGCAGACAGACTCATGGTGGCAGTGGCTAACATCAGTCCCGGTGGTGGTGGTCGGGGGCAGACAGACTCATGGTGGCAGTGGCTAACATAAGTCTCAGTGGTGGTGGTCTGGGGGCAGATAGACTCATGGTGGCAGTGGCTAACATCAGTCCCAGTGGTGGTGGTCCAGGGGCAGACAGACTCATGGTGGCAGTGGCTAACATAAGTCTCAGTGGTGGTGGTCTGGGGGGGCAGACAGACTCATGGTGGCAGTGGCTAACATCAGTCCCAGTGATGGTGGTGGTCTGGGGGGGCAGACAGACTCATGGTGGCAGTGGCTAACATCAGTCCCAGTGTTGGTGGTCCAGGGGGCAGACAGACTCATGGTGGCAGTTGCTAACATCAGTCTCAGTGGTGATGGTGATTCGGGAGGTCAGACAGACTCATGGTGGCAGTGGTGGCATTGGCTAACATCAGTCCCGGTGGTGGTGGTCTGGGGGTCAGACAGACTCATGGTGGCAGTGGCTAACATCAGTCCCAGTGATGGTGGTGGTCTGGGGGGGCAGACAGACTCATGGTGGCAGTGGCTAACATCAGTCCCAGTGTTGGTGGTCCAGGGGGCAGACAGACTCATGGTGGCAGTTGCTAACATCAGTCTCAGTGGTGGTGGTGATTCGGGAGGTCAGACAGACTCATGGTGGCAGTGGTGGCATTGGCTAACATCAGTCCCGGTGGTGGTGGTCTGGGGGGCAGACAGACTCATGGTGGCAGTGGCTAACATCAGTCCCAGTGATGGTGGTGGTCTCGGGGGGAAGACAGACTCATGGTGGCAGTGGCTGACATCAGTCCCGGTGGTGGTGGTCCGGGGGGCAGACAGACTCATGGTGGCAGTGGTTAACATCAGTCCCAGTGGTGGTTCGGGGGTCAGACAGACTCATGGTGGCAGTGATGGCAGTGGCGAACATCAGTCCTGGTGGTGGTGGTCCAGAGGTCAGACAGACTCATGGTGGCAGTGGCTAACATCAGTCCCAGTGGTGGTGGTCTGGGGGACAGACAGACTCATGGTGGCAGTGGCTAACATCAGTCCGAGTGGTGGTTCGGGTGTCAGACAGACTCGTGGTGGCAGTGATGGCAGTGGTGAACATCAGTCTTGGTGGTGGTGGTCCAGGGGTCAGACAGACTCATAGCTAACATCAGTCCTGATGGTAGTGGTCTGGGGGGCAGACTCATGGTGGCAGTGGCTAACATCAGTCCCAGTGGTGGTGGTCCGGGGGGCAGACAGACTCATGGTGGCAGTGACTAACATCAGTCCTGGTAGTGGTGGTGGTTTGGGGGTCAGACAGACTCATGGTGGCAGTGGCTAACATCTGTCCCGGTGGTGGTGGTCCGGGAGGGGACACACTGCCTTTTAAAAACTTCAGTTAAAACCTGCCAACATTCACCACATCATCATAAAGAAAGCTGCCCTCACAGTCATCGATGTCTGAAGTCTGACCAGTGGGAAATTCTTTCTCCATTTTGTTGTCATCTGTGTCAGCGGTGGGCAGTTTCAGGCAGCCACTGCCACTGCCTCCAGGATGTTCCATTTCCACATTGGCAAGACCACCATGACTAAGCCGGGGTATGAATACCGAGGTTGCAGTCTGTGCTGGTATGTGCCTCTCATTCATTTTAATGAATGTTAGCAAACTAACATTTGCGGGAGACAGGTTTGTTCGACGATCCCTGACTATTGCACCTGCTGAGTTGAATACCCTCTCAACACTTACACTGGAGGGTGGGCATGTGAGGTACTTCAGTGCCACTGCAGTCAGCTCTAGCCATTCACTGACTTCTCCACTCCAGTACAAAAGAGGATCTTCAGTTATTGTCAGATGCCTGTTTTCAGACAAATATGACTCAACCGTTCTCTGTGCTGCACTAAGTCCAATTGTTGATGCATCATCCTGTTCTCCTGAATCATTTATTTCACAAATACCCACTTGTGACAAAGCCTCCCAAAGCGGGTTGACGCCAGCCACTTTGGATGACAGACCACCTGGAACTGCAGTTCCCTTCCCCTTGCAGGATATGCTTGATTGTCCTCCAGGTACACCTTCAGCCAGATTATGCTGCTGAGGTTTGCTGACCTTGGCATGTGACTTCTGTGCCCCATGAACCAAGCACACCTGTTGACCACTGATATTTTTTACCTGTTCAGGTCCTCCCTCCAGTACTGATGCAATTCCATGTTTGTATTGTGGGTCCAGCATTGTTGCTATGGCAAAATTGTCACTACACTGAATGCTCACAACTTGACGACTCTGGTTGAATACTGTCAGCATGTGTTGCAGCAACATACTGCTACCACTGTCTCTGGCAACATCAAGGCCATGCTGTACATTCACCAATGACTACCTCAGCACCAGCAGCAGCGGAATTGATTGGCTAATGGAGGCAGACTCGCCACTCACTGCCTGTGTGGCATGTTTAAAAGGCCACAAAATTGTTGTTATGGAGTCCATGAGGCGCCACTGTTCAGTCGTCATAGACATGGAGGACCTGGAACTGTCTTGGCAAGTGTGCATAACAAGGTATTCTGAGATGGCTTTGTATTGTTCATACAACCTCTCTGCCATGTATAAAGTGGAGTTCCATAAGGTGACAACTTCCAGCTTCAAGCAGAGCTGAGGCAGGCTGTTTTGTATCTGCAACTGCTGCAGTTGGTCACGGGTCTTTCCAGATCTTGAAAAGTGACAGCAGATACATCGTGCAGCAGTTAGCATTTACTTTATATCAGGGTGCTGCAGAAACTCCTGAACCATAAGATTTAAACAGTGGGGCATGCATGGAACACAGAAAAAACACCACTCGTGATGCATTTCAGCACATTTGACCCATTGTCACTTGCTATGAATCCAGCTCTCAGGGACAGAGGGTTTAGCCATCTGTCAATTTCAATCAGTACCATGTCCAACATGTTCTCACCAGTGTGTGAACAGGTCACACTAAGCATAGCAATCATTGCATACTGTCGAATTCCTGGAAGATTGCTACCGTGACAATCTACCTTACTGCACTGATTATTCACACTACCAATATCACAAACAACCCCCGGCACCTGCGCCCAGTATGAAGTTATACACAAATATGAACTCCCCGATGTTTTGTCACTTGTCCACATATAAATGGATGAATGGAAAGGAGGAATGTTGAAGGGCATGTCTTACTGATTTGGACACAGTGTGGAACAACTAGGGGACAGCACGAGTAGAAAAGTATGTGCTGGATGGGACTTTCCATTTTGGACAGGCACGTGCAGCAAACTGCCAGAACCCAGAATTCTCCACAAAGGAGAAGGGCAAAAGATAAATTGCCAGCATTTCCGCTACAGTGGCATTGAGTTCACATGACACTGTATTATTCGGGGGGTACTTTAGCTTATGCGCTAAAACACTCTGCAATATGGGCTGACTTAAACATTTTACATGGGGTGTGTTGATCACAAATGGTTGTGCTCTGTGATGAATGGCATTGGCAGGGGGTGGAGTGTGAACATTTGATGAAGACAGTTGCACAGGCAATGATGACAAACCCAGAAATGCTGTTATTTTGCCAGATTTGCCAACTGGGGTTGATGTACCACTTGCACGAGACATACTGCATTCACCACCACCACCACCACAAAAACTGCTACTCTCACCAGCACTGGACATTTCAAAGTCATTATGGTCCTCCACCTCATCATGCCTGTAGTAATCCTCTGCTCTTATTACCGCACTACTGCTCACTTTTAAGTTCCTACTGGGCGTAACAGTCATGGAAGGGGATAACATGCTGGCTATGGTTGCTGGTGGTGTAGATGAATGCCCCACTGTGGTATTAGCTGCCAGGCTGAGATGGGTCCACAGTGCCAAGTGCCTATTCTTAAGATGAGTATACTGTCCTCCTGTGCCTAGACGGCTCCCCTTTTTACTTTGACTCACACGCACATGGCAAACCTGGCAGATTGCAACTGAATCATTTGCATCTTGAACAAAAAAATCCCAGACATGGGATTGTGATGCTCTGCTTTTAACATGTCCATGATGTGGCTTATTTAAGTCCGTTATTTTAAGAACTGAAGTGGGGGGACACGTGATGTTTCAGGCACTGCACACCTGGACTGCAACTGACCACCATGACTACCTATCTTATTGATTACTGGGTCATCATCATCATCAACTAAAACCGGTAAAGCACAAGTTTTTACAGGGGGAGGATACCTGCAAACAGACTCAGACACAGCCACTTTTAATTTATTTTTAACTGGTTCCCAACTGGGGTGAATTACATCATCATCATATTCATCAACGTCACACACATCCACATCTTCTGCTTGGATGCTAGCATGTGGACTGCATGTTGCAACAGCAACATCATCATCATCATCATCACATTCATCATCAGCAGCTACACCACCACCACCTGATATTTTTTCACCACACTGTGAATCACTGCATGGAAAATGCATGACGTTAAGTGCCATGGTGAACAGAATATCACATTGTATGCTATCATTGACATGATTATCAGAATCCTCAGGTTCAGTTACTGGGATGTTACTGGGAAGTATGACATCATCTATGCTGCCAATCACTTGCACTGCTTCACACTCAATATTTTTGGATATGGTACACTGGTCAGTATTAGAATTTGATGCAACAATACTAATACTACCTCCACCACCACTATCACCAGTAACACTAACACCATTGGTTGGGAAAACATCATCTCCTCCAATTATGAGTGAAGCTACTGATTGGGCTGTAAAACACATTGCAGGAGAAATACCTTTCCTCACATCAGCAATGCACTTCTGCATCTACATACTACTACCACGCCCACAGACCATCTTACTGCCAACATTGCCATGGCGAGAAACAGCTTAGCTTGCACGTCTCTTTGCAGGCATTTTGGGGAATCGACCACAAATAATATAATCAAATTCAGATTTTGATATGTTCACTCTCTGATTGGAGGGACTCTGGATGTAAAGATAAATAAACAACTGTGGCTTTAGCAACAGATAAGAGAGTACTCTGAGACTGTCATGGAATTAAAACAACTTCAGTAACCAGTGGTGCTGATGAGGTCACAAAAACAATCCAATCTGGCAAAAAAAAACCTTTGAACATGGGGGTGGGGGGGGGCACTGAATGCAGACAGTGCTGATTTTTACAGCACTACAAGCAGCAAAACTAAGAACAGATACCACAATCACAGTACAAAATCAGGCAGCTGCAGTGGATAGCATGTTCACACTGCTGCACCTGCAATTACACTAGTCTGTGGCACAATAAAAGGTGTATTATTTAATGCACGCAACACTGCACACATACTCACACACAAAACAGTCTGTGTACAATGCCGAATGAGGAATGCGTCGCAAATGCCAAAGTTCAGTACTATGCCACGTTACGTATTGTAAATTTGTAATGTAAACAACCTGACCTTATGAACTGCTGCACCACATCCACACAACAAACAGCAAGAACATTTCTACTATTACTGACAATATTACTGTGTGTACATTAAGACAGTCAGTTATATAACAAAAATATAACCAAAAAACAAAGAAATAACTATTTCTCCAACTTATATCTACCTACACCACAGATACACCCCTCCCCCAATGCACACTTTCACTGTCTTTCACCACACACACTCAATGTTGTATATTAACATTCAAAATCCACACAAAAACCAAAACGCTCAATGATATGAGCACAGGAGGGTTTCCTACAATTGATTAACTAAAGTTGGATCTCCCCCTAAAAAGCAAAAATGCTTTTTGAACAGCTTTTACAAGATTCCTATCACAGACAGCTATCACAGCACACTATCTCCTACTCCTTCCTACTCATACTACCCTGAACTGAGGCTGTGCAGATCAATATAGAGCCCATGTGACCTGAAATCCCATGAATCCCTGCAAACTTCACCTTTGAAGCTCAAAAACAAGGCAGAGTGAGGTGAAGTGCACTGCTTGCAATGCACTTTGCCTTAATATTGGCAGAGTAGTGGCCTTGGGAGGCAGAGTAACGTGAAGTCATTGCTTCCAATGGACTTCTCGTTCCTCATTATAACGCGAAGTACTCCACTTCACATTGTGGAGCACTCCATGAATCTGCCTTTGCTCCGCGAATCGCTCTGCGGAGTGGATTGAGCACACTTCGACCACCACTACCCTCAAGATACCATCAACTCAGTCAAAGTCAGAAATTTGGAGGTAAATCCGTCATTTTACTTCAAAGCCGTCTCCAAGGACATCACAAAAAAGTACCTTCTTCGAGTACTTGGAAAGTCTAGATCAAGCAGCAACTCCCTCAACCTGAAACTCCTTGCTCTTACTGTCGATGAAGTCCTAACCCCCCTCACCAAAATCCTTAACAAATCTCTCATGTTCTCACAGTTTCCCCAAAAATGGAAAACAGTGAAGGTGACACCTATCCACAAAAGTGGTGATAAATCTGTGACAAGCAACTATAGACCAATCTCCGTTCTCCCCCTCCCTCAAAAGCGCTGGAGAGAATAGCTGCCGACCAACTGATAGAAAACCTTACTAAGTATAACCTGCTATGTCAAGAACAACACGGATTTCACAAGGGCCACAGCATGACCATGGCGCTCCTAGAGCTTACCTGCTACATCCACAATGCCCTGGATCAAGGGGATCTCGTTGGCGCCCCCTTCATTGACCTAACTAAGGCGTTTGACACCATCACCCATTCACTACTGCTTCAACAACTATCTCTAATAGGCCTATCTCTGGACACAACTCTTTGGTTTAAAAGCTACCTCAGTGACTGAACACAGCAGGTAAAAATTGGCGAATCCCTCTCAACACCCCTCTTGGTCCGATCAGGAGTCCCACAAGAATTCATCATGGGTCCTATGTTTTTCAGCATTTTTCTAAACAGCATCCTTTCATCTTGCTCAGAAAAATTCTACTCTATGCTGACGATGCTGTCATCTTCACCTCCCACTCTGACCCTTCCTTTTTTTAGTTGCTACTACAAGAAAGCTTCACTGATGTAGAGGAATGGTTTAAATCCCTCAAGTTTATTCTTAACTACAGTACAGCAAAACCAGATCAGTGCTGTTCCATGGTACCCACAACAAACATAAAAACAGAGACCTCTCTATCTCAAACAGCAAAGGGGCCACCCTTGAACAAGTACAGCTATTTAAATATCTTGGGGTGATTCTTGACCCAACACTTTGATACTCTGAACATATCAACTACGTAGCAAAAACTGTGAATACCCACATAGGCCTACTCTATAGACTTACGAACTGCCTCATGGAAGAAGCCCTAAGCACTGCCATTTACAGTTCAGTAATCTCTATAATAGACTATGGGCTTGTGATCTATGGGTCTGCCACTGACACAGCTCTCCGAAGTATTGCCACAGTGCTAAACAAGGCATGTCGTCTCCAAAGATCTGCAAACCGCCTTACACACACCTGCAAGATCTATGAACATGCAAACTGGCTCCAACTATCTGGCAGAATTAAATATCAAACCAGCATCCCAGCAAAAAAGCAAACATTGGACCTACTACCCCTTGGATCACAGGCACTGCTGAGACCATATAGCGGCACACAACAAACCAGGAATTCAAACAACCTCTCCTTCATTGTACCCCTTTGCAGGACTACCCAAGGCCAATGATCCTTCTTTTTCACAGCCTCCTCCTGGTTCAACACCCTGCCAGCAGACATTATCAGCAAAGCAACCCTGGGTGCCTTTAAGCTCAGCCTGCGTCAATACCTCATCTCCTGTGCCTCATACGACTGCTACGCCTAAATGATTATCCCCCATGCCCCATACCCCACCCTTCCCTCCCTACTCCTTCCTTCTCCTCTACTCCCTCCACACACCTCCTCACTGCCCGACCCACCCCACTCCTCTCTTTCTCCCTCTTTATACCAGCCTCTGGCCTCACCTCCCTCTGTCGGATGGCTACCTACAGAAATATATATTGTTAAAGTTGTTATAGAAGTGATTTGCACAATTGTGATGTTTTGGTAATTGACAAAGCCCTCCAGCTGCTATGTTTATTTCTTTTTTGCACAATACCACTGCCTGTCCTAATGTTTCAAGTAACCTGACGTGGAAACTTTTTAAAAGAGCCCCTGGCTCAAGGGTGCATCTGATTCCCTTAAATAAAATAATTAATTAATCCTTTGAGGCATACTTGGAAATTTAAGTATATGGAATACATCCATAGAAACGTAAGTCTGGCAAGTGATATCAGAATGTTGCAAGGTAGGTGTTGTAGTCAGTAGTCTTTTTTTTTCCTGTGAATTCTTGCTCATGAGCAAGTGTCCAAACCAATATGGCCGATTTAATTAGCAATTTTATCAGACTGAAAATCTTCTCAGTCAGACTGTTAATGAACTTCCCCAGAAAACTGATCATCCCCATGAAGTGATGTACAGTAAGTCTTTCTTCATTTCAGGTTATGGAATCCTGTTTACAGCTTGTACATGTACTGGGTTTAGTTTAACCTCTTCCTCTGAAAGGATTTCTCCTAGATAGAAAATTTCAGTCTTCCTTATCTGATATTTTGCTTTATTCAGCTTGAGGCATGTTCCTTATCGGACATTTTGCTTTATTCAACTTGAGGCATGTTTCCCTGGCAACTTGTAGCACTTTCCTGAGTCTGGTGTTTTATTTTGTTAACCAGGAGAGACACACTAAGCTGAAAGCTTATTTACAGGGGTGACCTGGGAGCACAAGGAAGTTAAGTGACTTGCTCAGGGTCACACAGCATGCAAGTGGGGGCTGTGGGATTCTAACCCAGGTCTCCTGCTGAGAACCTTAAACCACTGCGCTATACTACCCTTTGTGGAGCTTCAGATCAGAATGTCATCAATGTAAACTTTAGCCCCTTCAATTCCTTCTAGCAGTTGCTGCATCAATCTGTGCAAAATTTCAGGTGCTGAACAGATGCAAAATGATAGTCTTTTAAAGCAGTGCCTTCCATAATGAGTGTTAAAAGTACATAAATGTGCACTTTCTGGTATTTAAGGCATTTGCCAATATCCTGAGGATATATCCAATATTGAGAAATACTTGGCCCCTGCATTTTCATCCAAAATATCATGTCTAGTGGGATTGATTGCATTTAACTCTTTTGGGTCCAAACCCAAATGAAGCGACTCATCTTTTTTTCAATGATCACCAGGGAGTGAACTCGTGGTGTTGGCTTCTCCACTTTTTCTAAGATGCCTATTAAATGTTTCAATTTCTTTTTCAGCCTCTCTGTCAGGGCTATGGGGACTCTTTGTGCTGCATGAATTACTGGGGCTGCATGCTCATCTAGTGTGATGGGATACATAATGGGCAGTTTACCCAGTCCCTTAAAAACATCATTGTATTCAGACAGGATATTATCAGTGAGAGGCGTGACATTTTCTACTGCAAACAATTTCTCTATCAGACACAACTTTTGACTGGTGTCTAGCCCCAAAATTGGTTTCTTGTTCCCTTTAACTATAACAAAATTGTATTTATTGACCTTGCCTTTGTGCTGGAAATTCAGTGCACAGTACCCCATAGTGGGTATGGTTAGTCCATTATATGACTTTAAGACAGTGGTATTCTTCTTTATGTGTGGTTTATTTAGTATCCTGAGCCACAGTTGAGCTGAGAACACATTTATTTCAGCCCCTGTGTCAATTATGAAGTGGACCTGCAAGCCATTAGTGTCTATTGAATCGTCCATTACTTTTTCTCCAAGATGCCCTAGCTATCTAAAGCCCTATGAAGAGTTCATTTTCACTGTTTAAGCCATCTGTTTCAGTGACTGCATGTACTGCATTTTTCTGCCTTCAACATCTTGCAAAATGATTGAGTTGTTTACAGGATCTGCACTGTTGACCATAGGTGGGACAATTTCTGTCGGCATGTTGTTCACCACAGTTACAGCAACACGTACTTGTACCCTTTCTGTGTGTGGTTGCAGCTCTTACTGTCTCTTTTTGTCATACCTCTTGCTTTGTGTAACTTATAGGGGACCTTTGGGCTCTGTTGTTCACAGTTTGCACAGTAGCAATCTCAGAGCTGTCCTTTGTCTCTATTGCTTCGGTGAGGACCTGCATTTGCATGCAAATTTGCTCTGCAGCCTGACAAATCTGGATGACTTTTTTCCATGGTTAGTTCATCATCATCATTATTCATTTTATTGGATAGCAAATTGTGAATAAAATTCTCGTTTACAGTTGTGTCCAACATACTGTAATACCAACAATACATGATAAACATATAGTTATTTATTATGACATAACTGTTAAAAAAGCATCTTGTGTTTAAAATTTAAGTACATTTGTTTATCCAAAACAATTACAATGTTTGTAAGATAAAGTTCATGGTCTCTGAATAGTCATTCTTTGACTTTTGCATCTGAACAGCCTATAACTATTTGGTCTCAGACCTTAGGAGGACAAAGGGTGCCAAGGTTACAGGATTGTGCTCTCAGTTTCAAATCAGTAACAAATTATTCTATTATTTCTTGTTCTTTTTGCATTTGGGATCTAAAACATATCTTTCATAAGTCTAATTTTTTTTCTGGGCACAGAGTACGCTTCAAACTGCTGCATGACGGCATCATAGTACTTCCTGGCCTCTTTAGACAATTGAAGTTTTATATTTATCTAGAGCTTCTGAGCCTGCTATAGACAGTAACAAAGCTACTTTATGTGGGCTCTCTTTCTCATCTGCAGCAATTGCTTGTAAATCTAGAACAAAACATTTATTTATTTATTTGTTTTGGTAACTGAGTAGGGTGCATTAGACATAGAAATGTCTATTTTCATCCATGTTTCTTCTAAATTGTCCACAAGCCTGATTTATGATGGTGGTCTTATTTGCTCCTTTTCAGCAGACTCCAGTATCACATAGATCAGCAAGCCGAAATTTGGAATTTACTTGAACTTGTATCACTGTGTAGCTTGTCTGTTCATCTCCCACAATAATTCTTCATCTTTGTTGCTTCTCCTTTGTTTTTTCAGAAAGGTACTGAAACCACTCCTAGTACCATGTCTTGTTTTGTAGTAATCAAAACAAAGGGTTCATAAGAAAATTAAGCTACACTTTATTTATGCTTCTTCAGATTCATCCTGACTAGCAACTAACAGTTCAGGGTGTGTCCTTCAAGCAGGCAATGTCGTGTTACATGATCTCATCCCTTATCTCACAGCTACAGTACCATAGTAACTGTGAGCCTGTCTTGGGTTACTTTAATTACCCTTATAAAATGGGCAAAAAACTCTTCTTGAGTCTTGATTGGCTGGAAGCCCTCTCCAGCTGTGTCCTTATCAGGAGATAATCTTACAATGGGCACTACTTGTGCCCACCAAGATGCTGCACACATGCAAATTAATCTGTGCCACTGCTCTCCCACTGCAGCACTTCAGCTGGCATCCGATGAAACTGCTGCAGTGAAAGAGAAGAGGCAACAGACAAACGAGTCTCCAGTATTCCCAATCCTGCATAACGATCATAGCATCTTATTTTACTCACTGCCCATTCAATTCAATGGGGCTCCAGGTTTCAGGTCTCCCTCCCACTGCACCAAACAGTGCCCAACACTCACAGACCGTTGCTTTAATCTCTGACTCCACCCCCAGTGTTCAAATATAAACCGCAACAACAGATAAGTCTCAATAACAACCTACCTGTGAATTAATGTTTTACTGTCACACACAAAAAAACTCAGAGAGTTTAATTTTCTGCTTCACTTCAACTTCAAGTTCCATGACAGTTTTAAAGTGCAAAGCAATCTGTACGGCAGCCGCTGAGGGACACACTCGCACCCCGTGAAGCCACCTGCTCAATTTAAATAAAACAGGTTAAAGACTGAAACTCCATTTAAAAAAAATAAATGAAAAGGACACAAAAAGAGCTGTATCTCTCTGTGTCTGGTTGGGAGCACCTTGTACTAACAACAGTTATGGCTCTCAAAGAAATGGCTGCTCTCCGCATTCCTTACTATCACAGACGCCCTTTATCAGAATGGGTGCGTGGCAGTGGGAAATCTAATTTAATACAGTGTGTGGGGATGGGAAACACAACCTCAGCAGTGTGTGTGTGTGTGTGTGTGTGTGTGTTAGGGGGTGGGGTTCACTATTGCTGGCCATCAAACAGCTTAGAAATGACCTCAAAAGAAGGACTGTTTTTACTACTTCAAGTATTAAAACCTCAGGTTTTTAATTTTCTTGGAATGTTTTTATTACTTTTTTTCATAAATACTTACTTGATGGGCAGATTTTATAAGAACAATAAGACACTCTGAGGTGCAGGTTATGGCCTAATAAGAGCACTTCTTATGTGCTAAAGGCACTTGGCGCAAGCACCTCGTGCTTCATAATGCACCTGGGGCGTGCTCTTTTCAGGGCATAACTCACACCTCATCACGTCTTATTGCTGCCTTTTGTTTTATGACTCACTAGTACCTCACCAGCTCTAGTACCTTACCAACACAACTTTACTGGTAAGTGATCCTATTAAACTCTTAAAAACTTTAAAGTCCCAGTGATGTCCATTTTGACCATTTAGATAGATATTAAGTTTAGAAAAGAAATGTTCTATTGTGCTCTTCTTTTAACATTTTTTTCTTTGGTGGGGAGGAGGCCCTAGTGGTGAGTTGACCTTGTGCTGTTTTGGCACCTGCAAGTACGATGGGATAAGTGATGACTGCTGTTTTGCCAGCAATTGAGTGAAAATTAAGGTAAGCCATGGCTCTACTTGCAAACTGCATGAGACGTTTGTGTATAAAAGTTCACTCTATTTGTTTAGGGTCAGCTTAGTTTTTATAGTAGCAGAACATTGTTTGAAGGTAGATCCTCAATGGAGCTCAAGTGCAATCAGCCTTCGCTGCTAAGTGCATCATATGACCTCCACCCCACCACAAGAACAAAATTATCTATATTTTTTACGAGCTGAGCACTTTTATTCAGTTCTGGAGGTACAGTGTACTGTTCCAAGCAGAGAAGTAGTCCAGATGTCTTATTCCCCACACCTATGGGATCTTGCCTGCAAGCAGGTTCCTGGACTGCCTCTTTTTTCATTTTTTCTTATGTCTTTTTTGTTCTTCATACCCCACTCTTCTCTGATGGATTTCATTTTCTCTGTATTTGCTGCCATTAGTAGCCCACGACCCGTGGACACCAAATACTGCTTGGCTCCCACACTGTTTCACACTCAATTTAAATACTCTCCTGAGTCCCCAACATATGTTTTCTCTGCTGTGTGATATAGAAAATGCCACCGATAAAGCATGCTGATGAGTACTTTATATCACAATTTTGCATATGCACACTTTCCTGCAGTCAGCTGGGGCTCTATGTTAATTGAACGAAAAGCCAGTGCACTGTGTAACCCATACCTCTCAACTGTACCACATTATGAAGAACGCTCCTCATTTTACTTCTCAAAAGCTCCCTGTTCCACATTGTGAAGACTTGTTCCACATTCAAAATCAACCTTTTAAAGCAAAAATCCATAGTAAATGATGCAAAAAATATATTATTCAATTCATAACAGACTTTCTGAACATAAATGCAACATGTTAACAGTGTTTTGAGCTTCTTAGGTAAAGATTTGATTAAGTGTTCCACATTTTGCCCATTTGTTCCACATTTTGACAGGCAATGTTCCACATTTGGGGGAAAAAGGTTGAGAGGTATGGTGTAACCTGATGCAGTAAGCTATGACCCCAACCTGAGCAGCACAGGTTTGACTCAGGGCTTGGTACAATGCCCCCCCCCAAGTTCATGAAGGCTTGCTTTTGCCAGATAAGGATTTTCAGGCCACTTATGGAGATTGTCAAGTAAATTGCACATCAGTAAAGTACAGTACTTTGACATTTTAAGTGTGCAATTGCCCAAAGAATCCTTTTGTCTATTCTAGTATTACTTTGTGCAAAATAAATTTATGTACTGATTGAATGACAAAGTATATGTCTCCTTACAGTTTCAGATTCTCTAAACAGAAGCCAACATTTTGCACTGCACAGTATGTAGAGTTAAGGAAGTAACCCTCAAACTGTAATTAATTAATACCCGCCAATCTCTGTTATTCAAGTAAGTGATTTCTCTATCAATTAATGATTCAAATCAACTTAAATCAAATCAAATCACTCTTTATTTATATAAGGCACCTTTCTTAAACCAAGGTGCCTGTATAATATTACATACAACAATAAATAGTTAAAACAGCATTAAAATATTCAAAAATCATTATAGGCTTTACTAAAAATGAAGGGTTTCAAAGCTCCTTTAAAACTTTGGGCAGTCGGGCAGTCTCGCACTTTTTAGATTTAGATTAGATGTCTTTGTGAAATCAATTATTCTTAATCTATGAAACTGCTAGGAGGAGCTCCATAAATTGCAGCAAGATATTGCCACTCTCCTTTTTTATTTAAATTGGCTGTATGTAGTGGAGATGGACATGTGTGACTGCTTAAAGAAGATTTTTACTGAATTTAGATTACAAGACTGGGGAACATTATGAAGTACTGTGGTGCACAAGCCATTCAACTGTACTAATGATTCTGGCGCAGTAATATCGCAGAATAATACACAGGGAGTACTAAGTAGTGTGTACCAGCTTTGTTTTACGCACTCAAGATGGTGATGTCACAAACCAGAAGAGAAAACTCAGAGTAACCCAGCAGGCATCACACCTGGGGTGTTTAAAAATTAATTACCGTACTCTTTATGCTTTGCTAATTTTAAAAATCAAGTGGACAGAAGTTGTGCCACACTGCTCTTCTGTCTGGTCAGTGAAACTGGAGCAAAGTGATTTTTCACTGACAGGCTGCAATCTTTTGTTGCTCAGTTATACTGACACATGTACAGTGGAGAAGAACCACCTTGTTTTGGGGTAGTACAAACACTCAGACAGAAGTCATAAGTGAATACCACACTGCAGTGTCTGTGGCCACACTGCTATGTACACATGTCTAAGGTATGGAGGCAGGAGATGTACAATGCACCAGAAGCATGTCTCCCACCTGAAGTTATATACTCCCAATGGTACTAGCTCAGAAGAGTGCAGTCAATAACAACGTCAACCAGAACAGCTTTGCATTGACAGCGCTCTCCAGAACAGCAGCACAACAGAATGCCACTGCACAACACAGCACCAACAAACAAATAATATTCATTTATGTTGGGGGTTCCAACCACTACACACCCCCGATGTGGGGGGCTCTGCCCCCCGCACCCCCTGATCCTTAGGATTCCCACTCCAGGGGGGAGGATCAGATCTTGGCAAAAGAAGAAATACATGGTGCCATGGAATACTGTTTACACAGCCCCTTGTAAAAAAAAAAAAAAAAGCAAGACCCCACACGGAAAGCCAGGATTAGAACCTTGGTTTCCATCACCATTCTACTAAGCTGCTTCCTGCCTTAGTCCTCCATGCCACAGGAGCAGCTCAGCAGCCTCCTAATTTTCTCTTTCCTTGTGGTGTTCCCTAGTACCATGGTCAGTGACCTGGGGAATGCTTAGTACTAGTGCTGTTAATCCCCTATCACTGTCCGGGGTACTGCTGTATAGACTGCGCTGTTCTTCCTGGTGCTATTATTCTAGCACTATTCTAACTGGGTAGGCTCCCGATCACTTCAGTATCTCGATATAAATGGATTTAGATCCCAAGCCACTGCAGCAGATTGGTCCCTCCTGGCTAGTATTACTGACATTGACACATTATTAGAATTTATTACGTCCAAATTTAACTGCATCTGTGATCAGTTTGCACCTGTCCATAAACTATGAGTGAAAAACAAGAATCATGATCGGGCTATCACTGCGCTACTAATGTTAAGGACAGAAAAAGACAAAGCCTGGGTGTCATTCAGAAGGGAAAAAACAACTCATACCCTTAATACTTACAAACAGCTCAGAAATCACTACAAAGCTGAAGTTAGATCCTGCAAAGCAGATTATTTTCAAAACCAACAGTTCACGAGTTCTAACAAACCAACACAAAAATGGAAAATTCTAAATGAACCATTAGGCAAAACACATAACACCACTACAACCATGCTGAACTCCTCCAAGGGTGAACTATTAGAGGCTAATGACATGACCAAGGAATTTAACCTCAATTTCTATAACATGGCCAGGTTAACATCTGGACTGGATCCTGATCCTGATGCTACTACATTGGAAGTTGACTCTAACATACCTTTGCATCAGGGGTTTACATTCCATGCTATCTCCATTGATGACAGGGTCAAATACCTAAAAGGCATGAATGTAAAAGTCCCAAATGAGGATGATCATATTGATGTTAAATTACTGTAACTTGTTGCAGACCCAATGGCCTACCCTTTAAATTTTCTGTTTAACCTTTCATTGTCCACCAGATCTTTTCTTAGCCTATAGAAGCAAATTACTGTAATACCTATATATAAATCAGGTGATAGAACGTTGATTAAGAACTATAGACATATTTCCTTTTTATTCCCATTGTCCAAGGTCCTTGAGAGGATTTTGCTGGATTGACTAAAGGAGCACCTCCACCTACAAAACATCTTCACACCTTACCAACATGGCTCCAGACCTGATCATGGTACGGTACTTTGTCAACCTTGACAGAACTTATGGATTTCCTGCCTGAGACCCTGGACAACGGGGATATGGCATCTGCTAAGTTCCTAGACCTATCTAAGGCTATCAACCTAGCTGACCACAGCTTACTTTTATACAAACTTAGTTTGACTGGTTTCTCTGACAATGCAATCTCCTGGTTTTCCAACTACGTATCAGACAGAATCAAAGGGTTGCTTGTGGTACTACTAACTCGTCCTTTAGAGAAGTAAACATCATTGTATCCCAAGGTTCAGTCTTAGGCCTGATTCTCTTTAGCTTGTTTATAAATGAACTACTGAAGATGGTTACTTAGAGCCACATTCTCCTGTTTTCAGACAATACAGTTTTATTCATCAAGGACTCTAGTGCCCTACCCCTCATAGATAAACTCGAGTCTGATTTCTCCTTGGTGCAAAGGTGGCTAATCAATAACAAGCAGGTCCTAAATGTCTCCAAAACCAAATTTATGGTCTTTGAATCAACCTCTAAGCTGTTTATTTGTACAACTACTCTAATAATTCATGATATCCACAATAATGCAGTGGGGAGGGTAGATGACTTCAAATACCTTGGACTCACACTGGACAGTACTCTGTTATTTTATCACCACATCAACCTCCTGCTTAAAAATGCCCACATCAGACTGGGCTTATTGTATAAAATCAGAAACTGTCTAGTCTCTCACTCATGGAGAGTGCTAGCCATAGCCTCTCACTCATGGAGAGTATTAACCAAGTCTATTCTGTTATCACTCATAGATTATGGCCTTCCTATCTATTCTGCAGTTAGCATAACCCAGCTAAAAAGGGCTGAAGTTCTCTACAACCATATCTGCCAATTTGTCACCCTCAGACCACACTGCACTCACCACTGTGAGCGTCACACTAAACTAAACTGGTCCACTTTTGAAGCAAGATGCTTCTATCTTAGAATATTTACAGTACATTCTGAAGATTCTGAAGAGGCCATGTTATGTTTCACTTCAAGAATTCCTTATTTCCCCCACTCCTCGGGATATGAAACTTGCATTTCTGAAAAGGGGAACATTAACCCTCCTCACTATTGGAAAGTTGCAGGTCAGTGCTATTTTTTTATACAAGTTCATTGCAACATTGAATTCTTTGCCCGAGGTATTTAGTCAAATGGTAACTTACTCTAGATTTAAACCTTCCCTGAAAGCTCATGCTATGAACCTATCCAAATACATATGCTTTTCCTGATTGTATTCACTGCTGTACTTACCTGAGTGTATATAGAGAGAAGCTGTATTTACTTTGTTCTTACCCTACTCTATGTGGTTGTACTGTGTACCCAGGTCCCCCATGAAAATGGGCATTTTACCCAGTCAGCAAACCTAAATAAATAAATAAAAAACTAAATAAATTAACAAATATTGGAGTATTACTGTGCACTTCATTGTGTTACTGTTGTCTCTGATTTATAACATGATGCATTTCATTTTAAGACCTATAGAAACCAAGCAGAACATGTAAATAGGAATATACAGTAAAGTCTATTATTTTCCACAGAATGTTTGAGTACAACTTGCAGAATGTTCCACTTAAACAAATGTAACATTTTTCCTCATGTCTGCAGGTCACACACTTCATGATCACAAACTGTTCCTATGAGACAGTCCTACCTTTTATTATTGAATGTGTCCTTGATACAGTTCACATTTACATCAGTAGCACAAAGGGCTCATGCCATTTGCAGAGTAACATGGAGTTTCTTATGAAAGAGTACTGACATGATTAAACAAACTCTGGTCAGAGCCAACAAGGCAACATAATGCTATTTTCAGTGTCAGTGGCTCAGCAGGTTGCACACTCACCTCTGAGGCTAGAAGATATGAGAAGGCTGTAGGTTTTATCCCCACAACATGCATTTGGGTTAAATCTAGATACTTGCACTGTAGTGCAGCATGAGGGGTTTGCTGCACTTCTGAGGTGCTGTCTTTCAGATGATATGTTAAACCGAGGACCTTTCTGCATGGTCTGGTGGTTGTTCAGGTGGGCTTTAAAAGGTCCTATGGCACTTCTTGAAAAGAATAGGGGAATTTTTTTATTCAAAACTCAAAACAAAATACACAAAATTGTATTACATCATACAAAATCATAATAAAAAAACATAAATAAGAGACCACATGATGCAGCAGACTGAGTAGCAGCACTTGGACCCAGTTCCCATTATTCAGGGCTTTTATTTAAATTTAAACACCTCCAAATAAGGTGCTAACGACCACAGAGCAAGCTACAAGGGTGTGGATTTACATGTCTATAACTTGGGTTGGGAATGGAAGCAGAAATGAGAACCGCGCTACCCCGACACACTCCACCGGTTTCTCCAGAGAAATCTGGCAAAAGAAGCAAGCCCCAGACAACTGGTGGCGGTAAACAACTCACTACTACGGCCTCCCACACTCCGGCTCTAGAGGCAACTCCCCTCACCCTGGAACTGTTCTTAAAAGAGCTGCAACCATTTAGGGATGATCTAAAGTCGGTCGTTGCCGAAATAAAGCAGATGTCAGTGGCACTGGAAGATCTATCCACTAGAATGTCTGACACTGAAGCACGGCTTATTTCCATGGAGAAGAAATCCAATCGTGTAGATAACACAACGGTAGAAAACCGGCAACGTATTACAGTAAGAAGTTGGAGCACAAAATCGAAGATTTGGAGGGGAGGAGCCATAGGAATAATGTGGCAATCCTAGGAATTCCGGAAAAAGAAGAAGGTAGTAATACCATCCTGTTTGTCCAGAAATTGATTGAGAAGCTTGCTGGCCCTTCTCCTTTCAGGGCCTCGTACATAATAGAGAGGGCCCATAGGGCACTGAGACCGATGCCAGCCCCAGGCCAACCACCCAAACCTCTGATGTTTAAATTTCTTAATTATCAGGAAAAGCAGTTTCTATTGTCAAAGATAAGAGAACTACAGCAGGTACTCTGGGAAGGAAACAAGATCCGAATAACCCAAGACCTCCCCGCCACGGTGAGACAAAGGAGAGCCCTTTTTCATCCTATAGTAATGAAGTTAATAGCGGTGGGAATAAAATTCCACATGGGGTACCCCGCTCACCTCCAGGTAGTGATTTTGGGTGCCTGGATGTCTTTCGAAGAAGTTGAACCTGCATTGAAGGCACTGCAGAAGGAATACCCCAACCTCTTCAATGTTCGTTGAATGATCATGAAAGGAGCTGTGACTTTGTGGAGGAACATTGATGCTTCTGTGGGTAGATGAAGACATCGAGGAGGGATTGCAAAAGAAGGCCAGTCCGTTGCCAAGGAACTGTTAATGGCAAATGTAGAGACGTTAAGTGTGGTTGAATAATTTTGTGGGCATGGCAGCCATTTAGCCTGTCTTAAAATCTTTGGGGGGGGGCCTTTAGAAGGACTGGAATCTAAGGATACTAGTGAAGACTTGCCTGGACATGCGCGTCTTCCTTTATTTTTCTTTCCCCTTCCCTTCTGCAGATTCACCTAATACCCGTAGAGGTAATAGGTTTTTACTGGCCACAATCGCTCTGATATTTATGAGTGTATGGTAATGGAAAGGCTTTTAGTTTGGGTCAAAAGTATTTAAGTTTACATAAACAGAAAATGTTAGAATGCTGTCTCACCATAAGAGGGCGCTCCTCACTAACAATTGTTGGAATTGGTGGACTATAGTGCTCTACCAAGGTTATTTTGGTGTTGGATGTTTAGTTATGAATCAAACCTCCAGATTGGAATGTTCTATTAAAATTAGGAAATACTGGTAACGGGCACCTTCACAACACAAGGGGACTCTTCGCAGGGCAATTTCATCAAATAGAATAGATGGTACTGTGGAGAGATACGATCGGACATTAATGGGGGTGGTAATCCCAATTTTCTGAATCTATATACACAGTACTGGTTTGATTTATATTTTTTGTATTTACACAACTTGGGTTTGAAAGGATATCCCTCTAAGCTCCTGGGTAGTGGGAGGGGGAATACTAGGGACTGACACAGGACCAGCTGTATAGTGTTCCAATGATGGGAGGAGAATGTTGGGGTATTTGATCCGGATATTAGTTAATCTATGTTATTGTACATCTTTAGGGTGGGGGAGGAGGGATATTAACTAGTAGGAGAGCAATAACAGTGCTAAGATTGGTATATTTCTGGTACCCACTTGACTCCCTGTGCAGGAAATGGGGATCACTGTTTTACTAAATAGACATAATGGCTAACTGTATACAAATTGCGACATGGAATATCAGAGGGGGTAGAAAAAGAAGGAAGCAATATCAGGTGTTACATCACCTAAAGTTATTGAACATAGACATTGTCTGTGTTCAAGAAATGCACCTTTTGGATGTTGAGGCATCCCAGCTTCATAGACAACAATTTAGTCAGTTTTTTGGAGCCGAGGGAATGGCAAATAGCTGTGGGGTCATGATTCTTATCCATAGGAAAATTCCATTTAATACAATTAAAGTGATTAAGGACCCATTGGAAAGATATATTTTCGTTTAGGATTTACTTTATAATAAGGAGATAGTATTAGGTAGTGTGTACGGACCAAATCATGAGGCACCTGAATTTTTTACTCAACTAACTCAAATTTTGCAACCATACCTTTCTATGCCCATGATCATAGGGGAAGACTTTAATTTAGTGCATGATCTGATGATGGACCGGTCAAGTCTACCGAGGATGGGTCTTTCTCCTGCTCAAAGGGCATTCAGGGAATTTCTGGACCAAACTGGAATGTGCAATATCTGGTGGATATTACATCCCTTAGACAGGGAATATACTTTTGTTTCCACAGTTCATTGCTCCTCTTCAAGGATAGATTATATACTCTAGTCTCATTCCTTAATACCCGGAACCCTGGAGGCCTCAATCATGCCTGGGCCCCCCTCAGATCACTCCATTGTCTCCTGCCAGATATCAATGGTATCATTGCCAAAAAGAAGTTCCAGGAGGAAATTAAATAATTTATTGCTAAAAGATACCTCTTTTATTAAACAGATACAGGAACAGATTGATAATTTCTATAATTTTAATTTCGATCATCAGGGAAGGCCGGATATGTTGTGGGGAGCCTTTAAAACATATCTCAGAGGGGTTCTGATTAGCATGGCCACACATAGGAAAAAGGCTTCCAGTGCTAGACTGTCCCACTTGCTTTCCCAAATTAAGACTCTAGAAAAAGACCTTTCCCCCATTTCACCAGAAATCATCAGGCAAGAATTGATTAAACTAAGAGCCGCATATATGGAACTTCTTCGTGAGAAAACAGATGACTCCATTTTAAAAACCCAGGCTTCATATACTGATCAAGGGGAAAAGGCGGGTCACCTTTTGGCACTCAGGGTTAAACAAATGGAATCATCTCGTTATGTGACCTCAATATCGTCATTGCAAGATGTTTCCCTTAAAACACAGCCAGAAGAAATTATAAAAGAATTTACAGCTTACTATAAGGAGCTGTATGGCCCTATGCGTACACCCCCAACAGTACAACAATTGCAAGCCTATTTACAGGAGTCTAATTTACCTCGGCTTTCTCTGGAACAGCAGAACAGACTCTTGGCTCCTATAAGTACTGCAGAAATTACCACGGTTATAGGTGACTTACCAGTGAATAAAACCCCAGGGATAGATGGATACTCAGCCTTATTTTATAAAAAATTTCAGACTCAACTAATTCCAATGTTTCTTCCCCTGTATCAATATATTTTATCGGGTATGGATACAGACCCCTCGTTATTTGAAGCACTGATCGTCCTGATTCCCAAGCCGGATAGACCCCCTGATTTTGTAACCAACTATGGTCCTATATCGTTAGTAAATCAGGATATAAAAATCCTGACCAAATTGTTGGCTAACCGGCTCGATAAGGTAATGGACACCTTGATAGGATCAGAACAGGCTAGATTTCTGAGGGGTAGGTCCTCTGCTGACCGCTTAAGAACCCTTTTGCATGTCTTTTCGATATCCAGGGATGCACCCTTCTTTGCTGCTCTAGTCTCCCTGGATGCCAAGGTGGCATTCCATAGGGTTCACTGGGAGTACCTTGTTCAAGTTTTAGAAGCCTTTGGTATTCCATCTGGTTGTGTAGGGTGGATCCGGGCATTGTATAAATCTCTCTCCGCACGGGTGGCAGGAAATGGAGTGATTTCAGAAAAATGTACCCTTCATTCAGGTACCAGGCAAGGATGTCCTTTATCCCCATTATTATTTAATCTTTACCTGGAACCACTAATTAGAAGGTTACAAAATTGTCCAAATGTCCAAGGGATCCCCATTCATCCATCCTTGTGAAATAAAGGTATTGGACTACGTAGACGATCTCCTCCTCCAACTTTCCAACCCTGGTTCATCCATATCATACATGCTGGACATCATTGCCACTTTTGGCAGAATGTCCAAGTATAAATTAAACATAGGCAAAACAATGGTATTTCCGCTTAATCATAGACTCTTTAAATCTGATATAGCTGTTTTTGGACTTAATTGGAAGCAAGACTCCCTTAGATATTTAGGCATAGAACTATCCCGAAGCCCCAAGCAAATTATAAAGTTAAATCTAGACTCTTTGGTAAGCAACATTGCCCATGATTTGAACAGATGGGCCTCCCTTCCTATTTCACTATGGGGTAGAATAAACCTCATTAAAATGAATGTTTTCCCATGCCTACTATACTCCCTTTCCATGCTTAACATCTGGCTTCCCTTATCTTGGTTCAGGAAATTACAATCCCTGTTCAGCAAATTCTTCTGGTCGAACAAAACCTCCCGAATAGCCTACCATACTTTGACAGCCCCCAAAAACAAGGGGGGCTTGAGACTCCCCAATGTGAGCCTTTATTTTTGGGCATCACATATTAACAAATATATGAGATGGATATCCCAGGAAAATCTATATACGGCTCCGGCCTGGCTTAGAATTGAACTATCACTGATAAGGGCATCTGGTTTAAGCCCTGAAGGATTGTTACATATTAGGGAAAGTCTCCTCCCCCTAAAACTTAAAAACTTGACAATTTCCACATCCTTAACAATTCATGCACAGATTTGTCAATTCCTTAGGTACGATCATACTAAGGATCTTAGTCAACCAATAGTAGGAAACCTTCACCTCAAGATAGCGGGAAAACCGATTCCCCAGTCCTGGCTTCCCATAATACAGGATTTGAAGGCCTCCTATTTTATTAAAGATAATGACACATGGCTTTCAGTTAAGGAAATTATCACTAAATTAGGCATCTCTAGCAGGTTTATTCAGGTTTATTCATTCTTCAGGGTTATTCAACTCTGACATACTCTAACAAGATCCTTCGGTCAAAAACCCAGGACAGTTCAATCCATTCCATTCCACAAGGAACTAGGAGTACTCAGTGGAGGCTCTAAGGCAATATCCAAAATTTATAGCACACTGTTTCTCTGGAAGTTCCCAGATAGTTTTGGGCCAACTGGTCTATGGGAATCCTTTTTTCCAGGTCATAATATTGACTGGACGGCTATCTGGTATACCTGTCATAAATTAATTAGACAGGACAGATTAAGATTAATGCAACTTTATATCCTGCATAATGAATACTATACACCTTGCAAGTTGGCTAAGTTGGGGTTAAAGACTACCACATTATGTGTTAGATGCCAACAACAGGAAGGGACATTATACCATATTTTCTGGGCATGCCCAAAAGTCTCCCCATTATGGCATAATATTATGTAACTTACGGATCCCCTTTTAGGTCTTAAGGATTTATTTATCCCTGAAATTTGCCTCTTGGGAGACCTTTCTGGTATTAAGATCCGTAATCGGAAGTATCATATGACACTCATTGCTATGTCTGTCAAGAAGTTGGTATTATGACATTGGCTTGACCAACAAGAAATTTCCTATAATGAATGGTTAATAGAAATCCTGGCAAATCTACATACCGAGAGAGCTATTGTTAATTTGAATAATACAATGAACAGGTTTAAAAAGATATGGGACCCCCTTTATGCTCTTTACTCATTATAAGGTGGTTCATATGTTAAGCATGTATTAGTGGGTCATGAAGTTAACCCAGATAGGATAAAATCTTAGTATGGCATGTCATACTACCTGTCGCTCTGGTAGGCAAGGGAGGGGGAAGGGTGGGAGGGAAGGTAGGGGATTAAGGGAGGGGGAGGGGCAGATTCAAGGGTAACCTGTGACTAATGTAAACGGACTCTATGTATGAATACATGCTTTGTTTGTATCATGGAAAATAAGGTTAATAAACTTTAAACTGCAAAAAAAATATAAATAAGTATTGCATCACACATTAACTTCAAACATAAGTAATCCTCATTTATACAAAACCCTCTTCCTCAATGAAAGGGAAGGGAAATTATGCTATTAAAACTTGAAAGAAAAATATAAACATAATTGTGTTGCTTCACACAAAATGATAATGCAAAAAGGGAGAAAGAAACATAAATAAGTATTCCATCATACATACAATACAAATAGTCATTAACAAAACCAACACTCTTCCCCCCCCCCCACTAGAAGAGTAGGGGAATATCTCTATTCAGGACTGGAAAGCAAAATGCATACATGAAGTGTTACACCACACTGAATCATACTACAAAAGAAAAAGGAAATGAATAAAACATAAGTAAGTATTCCGTCATACTTTCTAGGACAGCCTGACATATCCCAAGGGTGCTGTAACCCCCCCCCCCCCGAAAGGAGCAGGGGAACAGTTTATTCAGGTTTGAAAGGCAAATTAAAAGTATTACGATATACCAAACCACACTAGAAAGAAAAAAAGTTAATAATAATAATATGGTTAGGAAACACAGAGTTATTTCTTATCCTGAGAGAAAAAAAATGTTTAAGAGAAAAGACAATTTCCCTAAATTACCTATGATTCTCTCCAAGTGTCATTTTCTTATATTACCCTGTATCCAATCAAGACTTATTTCTCCACCATAATCTATACAATTCCGGTAGAACTTTGCTCTTTTCAATACCTTGCCACCGTAACACCGCTTTCCACAATAACAAAAATACTTGCTTCTCTGATAATTTTTTTTTTTCCATTTAGTTGTTTAACCAGGTATAGCACACTAAGCTGAAAGCTTTTTTACAGAAACGATCTGGGAGCACAAGGAGGTTAAGTGACTTGCTCAGGGTCACACAGTATGCAAGTGGAAGCTGTGGGATTCAAACCCAGGTCTGGTCTGCTGGATGTCACCAGATTTGCAGCTCAGAGCCTTAGACCACTGCACTATACTGCCTCACAAAATTGCAGCTGTCTGATGGGCCATCCACATCTAGCTAACCAGAGTTGATAACTAATGTAACTCATTACCAACCTAACTGAAATAGCATCAAATTTTACCCATGAGCCTGGCAACGCTCTCTCTGTTCAAATTTGAGGAGGTTGATTTCTAAAAGGGTTCAGAGGCCAGTTTTTGTGGAAAACTTCCCAAAAGGATACAGCAAATGGACAATCTAATAAGAAATGTGTAAAAGTTTCTATTTCCTCCATACATTCATTTCCTCTAAGACAAGTGCATTCTTTAAGACCCTTATGTTTTAAATTGCCCTGGACATCCAATTTCTGGTGAGCACATAACCATATGAAATCTCTCATATAGCATGGAATTCTCTTACTGGATAAAAAAAGAGTTCATCGAGGAGTGTTGGGCTCTTGATTGCAAGGAATACCATGGGGATACATAAAAGAAGGATTCCAATATCCAATTATATAAGGATTTTCTTGATAATGTATGGAGGGAAGTCTTCGTGGCCTTCCAAAGTTTGAATTTACTTACTACCCCCACAAAGTGACCTGACAGATGGGTTATCTGAGTCTGTCTAGGAAGAGGGGTAGATAGGTCCCAATCACTTAGTAGGGGTCCAATTTCATCATCTACCCAGAGGGTCCATAGTTTTGCAGTATGATTTAGCAGGGACACAAGATTATAATAAATAAAAGTAACATAAAAAAACACCACAGGGTTCAGCATACCTAGGCCTCCTTCCTGTATAGATAGATATGTAATACCTCTCTTTGCTGGGTTCAGTCTGCTGCCCCATAAACATTGAAAAAAAACCACTATAAATTGTAGCTTCAGAAGTCAATAGAGGAGGAAAAATGGCAGCTAAATACAAAAAATGAGACAACAAAAAGGTTTTAATCAAATAAATTCATTTCTGTCATCTGCCATTTATTCCATTTATCCACTTTCATTTAGCTGACTTCAATAACAATCCCAATTGTACACTTGAGGTTCATTTCCACCTACGTATACTCCCAATATTTTCCTATATGACACATCTACAGGTATTCCCCAAATTGCGGACACATCCCCAGAGTCATACCCTATGGGTAAAATACCACTCTTTTGAGTATTTATCCTTGACCTGGAAATATCTGTAAATCCTTGTATCAAAGAGTGAGCAACTATAGCATAGGACTTATCTGCCAAAAAAATTTCTAGATCATCTGCAAATGCCAAGGCTACGACCTGCCTGTCCTCAGATCCTACTGAAAGTCCAGTTATTGCTTCCGTCCTGTGAAGCACATGCAACAATGGGTCTAATGAGAGAATACATAGAAAAGGACTGAAGGGATAACCTTGTCTCACTCCTCTACATTCTCTTACTGTTTTACCCACCCAACCATTCATACTTGGCAAAAGGCTAGTTCCCTTATAGCAAGTCTGTAACCAGTTTATAAGCATAGGTGGAAATCCATAATATTTTAGTGTTTCCCACAAATATGCATATTCAACCCAGTCAAAAGCTTAAGATTGATCTAAACAGACCACATGCCCAAATAATTCCTGTGTGTCTCCCTTATGCATAATCTCCCACACCAAAATAAAATCATCCTGGACTTTTCTCTTTGGGATGCTGCTAAACTGGGACGGATGCACCACCAGATCAATTACACTTGCCAGTCTATTACTCAAAACTTTCACCAGTATTTTATAGTCTGTATTCAAAAGTGAGAGCGGTCTCCATTGTTTTAAATCTCCCCGACAACCGCCCTTAAAAATCAGGATCATTATTCCTTCTAGCATGCTCTTAGGGAGTTCTTGTCGAACTAAACAGCTATTCAGACATGTACCAAATTCTGGCCTTAAAATGTCCCAAACATGTTTATACATTTCATGCGGGAGGCCGTCAGACCCCGATGTAATGCCATTTTTAAGTGCCCAATTAACAGACTTTAATTCAGCCTGTGAGGTGGGAGTAGTCAGAAGAAATCAATCTTCTTGTGAAAGCTGGGGAAAATAGATGCTTTCCAACCATGTCCGCATACTTTCAACCGGCAGGTTTTGGCTAGTAAAAATGCGGGTAAAATGGGAGGTAATTTCTTCCAGTATGCCAACAGTGGTATACACCGGAATTCCAAAGGAGTTATTAAGGTACTCCATAGTATGTCTTTCCCGGAGGAGTTGTATAGATTCAAATGGTAAAGTATTACATGTTTTTCCAATTATACCATATTTTTGTTTATGTTCTAGAGACTGTAGGGCCTCAGTCTGCTTAATTTTCAATGTATTTCTTTAACTGTTTAATCCTCTGCAGATCTTCCGTCCCTAACTTGGGCCTGAAAGATGTCCAGAAAGAGATATTATTTCTTAAAAAAGAGATCTCGTCCCATTTAAGTTTCCCATTAATACGCCCCATCTTACAAAATAACTATTTTATCTCTTTTTTTGTATCCTCCCACCAGTCATTACTATTTTCATATAAAAAACCCACAGATTTCCGTGCTTGAAGTAATGAAAGGAATCCTTCCTTTATAATGGGAATAGATAAGAAGGAAACTTTCAGTTTCCACATCCCTGGTCCCCGCCTCTCCTCTGGGAGATCACTAAGGATAAGGTGTAATAGTTTATGATCTAAAGTAGCCACATCTTTTAAAATAGGCCATCTTAATTTAAAAAAAGGCAGCCACAAAAAAGTAATATATCATGGAGGCTCGAGGGCCACAAAAATACGTATAACGCTCATTTAATGGGAGAGAACCAAAGGCATCTATAAACCCTACATCACTGAAAAGATGGGCCAGGCACTGAGCATCACAATATACTTTTTTATTAGAGGTAGAGTTAGACTGCTGGGGTAAAGTAACATTGAAATCCCCACCCAAAATCACTAAATGAGACATCTGTAATAAGGGAGATAGTGTGCGAAAAAGATGTACTCTGTCATATTTTGTTTGTGGGGCATAAATATTTATCAGTCTAACTAATTGGTCAGCCCAAATATATATCTAGCAATAAAGCTCTACCTGATTGTATCTCTAAGTGATGTAAAACCTGCACTTTAGAGGAAAAAAAAGAAATCCTCACCCCAGAACATAGATCATCCCCTTGTGACCAAAAACTGTCACCCCAAAACCATGCATTTGAGGCTTCAGTCTGTTCATCTAAGGAATGTAACTGCACATCCTGAAGAAAAACACAATCCAGGTTCTCATGCAAAAAATATGCAAAGGTACTATGTCTTTTAGTAAGGGATTGAATGCTGTTAACATTCAATGATGCTATATGAAAGAAAAAGGGTCCCATATTTTATATATAAATGAGACTTCATTTTACTTTGCTTGAGGCTCTTGTTACCCTTCCACCTTTTGGACCAATGGTCGAATGGTCAGGTTGGTCTGAGCATTCATTTTGGGGCTCAGCCGACACAGTTCCTTCTGTAGAAAAGTCTATAGGAGCTTCAGTCAATACTGTGAATTTACTGGAGACCTCCAGGGGACTTTCAGGACCAATTTTCCTCAATTTGACTTTTGATTTAACAGACTTTCCTTTCTTTCCCTTAACCAATGTAAAATCTTCACTATTTGAAGTGGGTTCAGGGGGGAGGGGGGGGGTTCTGCTGTGAATGTGTTAGGAATCACAGCCGAACCGTCTTTCTTCATCTGGGTAGTAGTGGTTGTGGATTGTACCTCCAGGCCATGTTCATGGATAGAAGGGGTTATCAAAGGTCATGGCTCGGGAATAATTGCTCCAGGTGTCAGGGGCATTCGATTCCCTGCAGGGGCTTGGCCCTGTTTTACAGTCAAATGAATATAATGGTCTTAAACCCAGAAATCAGCATCTTCTGTGTTCTTTGCAGTAGAGAGACAGTCCTCGAACATATGGCTCTGGTCATCACAAAGGTTACATTTAGGCTGCTGAAAACAATGAGCACTAGGATGGCCTAATTCCCCACAATGAGAACATTTTAAAATGTCATGTGGTGCTGATATGTTTAGATGAGCCACATTTAAAACATACCCTAGGCTGACCTGGATAAAATAAGAATTCTTTATCCCTTGCAATAAAGAAAAAGTTCAGCAGATGTATTAAATCATGATCATCATGGTGTAGTTTGATGTGAAATTTCCACACCCCATTCCAGAAACCCTCCGCATCCATAATAGGCATAGGATTTCCTAGACTGTCACATTGTTTTTCTAACCAATGTACGATAGCCACTATGTTCACCTCTTCGTTCCAAAACAATATAGTAATAACACGAAAGGGTTGTTTAGTGAGGGGTAGTACAATAAAGTCAGACCATAGGGGGTTAGTTTTCAAGTTAATATACCGACACCAAAATGTTTCCAATAATGCAGGGGCACGGTAACTTATATCAAAAGTGAATTCCCCCTGCACATGTATTAGGGCATACACCTCTGAAGGAGAAAACCCCATACTTTTTTTAGTAGCATTTTCCCCACAAAAAACCTGTCAGGAGGATTTTCTTGAGGACCCACATATCTTAGCCTAATCGCATTTCTCCTTTTAGTTAGTTCCACTGTTTTGTGGAAATGACTAGCATAAGTTGGTTTTACAGGCTCGCCAGGGTTTAAGCCTGTTATGGGCGTTGAAATAGCAGGGGGAGCTGAGTTTGCCTCAGAACTTCCAGTAGTATCATTTATTTGACCCTCTAAATGATTTGAATGTATTACAGTCTGAGGGTTGCTTAAATTTAAATCATGTGCTAAAGAAACTGAATCGTCACTTATCTGAGTCAGGGAGCTGCTTTCAAGAATTGGCCCCACAGGATTAGGTTTCCAATGTCCATCTGAGAGTGGAATCCAGCCTGCTGCTGGCAGGGCCTTGTCTGGGGACCAAGATCCTGACTCCTCAGCACTCCAGTCATGCCTAGGGGGAGATTCAACTTGCTTGAAAGACTCCTCAGTCTTTTCCTCTGCTGAAAGTAATTTACTAATGCCACTTGATGCTACGGTATCTGGAGATGTATCCGTTCACATCCTTTTCCTGTCTTCTGCTTGCTGAAGATGCTCTGATGACAGCTGTTCACTAACACAGAGCAGCTCCGCAGCCAAACACCGCTGTTTCTGCTCCAAACTTAATTGATTAGCTGGGTCTGCATGTAAGGAACCGCCATTACGGACGTTCTGCTGGCCACCCATGGGTTGCATTCCCGCCGTCCCCATAATGGAGTCTACATCTTGCTCACACATCTCCACTTGTGAAAACTCCTGAGCTCCCTCAGTCCAAGCCATCCTTCTACCACCAGGCTCAACAATGAAATGAAGTGGTTCACCATTCAACAGGCCCCCTACTGCAAGAGTAGGGGTAGTTTTATTAAAGAAAAACATAACATCACAAAAGGAAATTACAAGTATAGACATAATACCATATTGTATAACAAAAGCAAAAGCAATTCAGAAAAAGAAGAAGAATATCCAAAAGAAACACATCATAACAATTCATTATACAGGTATAAAATTTTGCCAAAATATATCAACTTTAGATTTGGAGAATTTATCCAATTCTCTAGTTTTAGCAGAAGTTAAACCATTCTCAATTTGTACAAACAAGGTGTGAGATAAAACAGTTTGTTGCTGAAAAATAAATTGGCAATGTGCTTGCCAAAGATAATATTGTATAAAAGCAAAAAACACATTCAAGGTACTTCTATGATAATGGCACCATATCCCAGTATAATAACCCAAAACTATGGTCTGATATGTAACGGTGACTGAAAAAGGGAGGTTCCAATGTACAGCAGCATCCTGCCAAAATGTTTGACTAAAAGGGCATGAAATAAAAAAATGAAGCATAGTTTCCTCGCAATTAACACAGGTGGGCCGTAAACAAAATCTTTCCATAGTAGGTTTGTATTTCAAGTTACCAAGAACCCCCAACCTTCCCTGTATAGAGAGCCATACAATATCCCAAATATGTGGGGGAATCCTAAAATCTGTCAGTTTCCTAAAAGAAAAAAACATCTGAGAAGGTATACATTCTGGGAAAAGAGGAACACATTTCTGCACTTCAAACACAATAAACTTATAAAAGGTTTTCCTACAGAGAGTGAGCAAATGTGGAAACAATATCTTCCATTGCTGTAGTTTCTTAAAGAAGCAATACCATAAGAAAAGCAAGAATCTGACAATAATATTTTAGGGGGTAATAGTGACCATTTATTCAAATATGTAGACCACAAAAATTGGACCAAATTTGCCAAGACATAGTGGAGAAGACCAAAGATAAGAAAAAGATTCAAATAAGAAAAAAGAGTGATAAAAAACAATGGGGTTAATCATGTCCAATCCACCCTTATTAATGGGAAGATAAGTAATATCTCTGCTCATTGGGTTCAATCTATTACCCCACAACATCTGAAAAAAAATACTAAATAGTCTAGTCTCCAGATGAAGAGGAGGTGAAAACACATAATTTAAATATAAAAACACAGGTAACACACATTTTTTTATAATTGCAACCCTCTTTTTCTTTCCAAATTTCCACCCTTTCCATCGGTGGATTTTAAATTCTCCAATGTATAGTTGATTTTCCCAATTATAGGTAGCTAAATCTCCTGCTCCAAACCAAATGCCTAGAATCTTATGAGGAGAAGAAGCTACTGGAATACCTGCAATAGCAGAAGGATCTAGATGTGTAGACTGTAATATAAAAATAAAGCTCTTATGCATGTTAATTTGGGCTCTGGACAGTGCCTCAAAAACAGAAAAAATGTGCAATGCATTTAGTAAAGAAGGAATATCTCCCAGTAGTAAGTGATATCATCTGCATCATAATTATTTTCCACTGGTAAGTAGAGGAAGGTGATAATCCAATAATATGCATCCCAAACAATCTGTCTAATGACAGGGTCCAAAACAAAGGAATACAAAAGTGGGCTTAATGGGCAACCCTGCTGAAGCCCAATTGATATAGGTACCTCTATGCCAAAATATCCATTAACCATGGGAACACAACTAGCGCTCTTATATAGAATGGAAATCCAATTAATAAATGGCGGAGGAATGCCGTAACGTAGAATTATGGAAATTAAATAGTTATGTTTAACTCTATCAAAAGCTTTGGCTTGATCCAAAGCAACAATATATCCAGAAATATGACCTTTATTACTAAGTTCAGATAGATCTCTTAAAAGATATAAATTATGCTGAATATGTCTATGAGGAATGGCACATGTTTGGGCTGGGTTAATAAGAGACCCGGCTACCAGTAATAATCTATTATTAAGAATTTTGGTAAGGATTTTGTAGTCACTATTTAACAAACTCAAAGGTCTCCAATTAGACAGTAGGGTCTTGTCCCCTGATTTATATAGAAAAAAAAGTAGTGAAGTATTAAACCCAGAAGATTCCGAAGAAGAAAATAATAAAAAATTAAACACCTTAGGCAAAAAGTAAATCATGTGAGGTAAAAAAAGTTTGTAGAATTCATTAGGGATGCCATCCCACCCTGGTGAGGTACCCTTACTTAATTGTGATATCGCCTGTTCAACTTCCTGGGAAGAAATAGGCTGAATTAATGGAACCATTTGAGAGGTAGACAGGTGAGGAACAGGAGCAGTGAAACTAGAAAGATCAGGCAAAGTAGGGGTAGAGTCATCCTGAAAAGAGGCTGCAACATGTTGTTGAACTAGAGTCAACATATCCATATCTTTGGTAAGCAAAAGACCAGTAGGCACAACTAGCTGAGTCATAAGGGTGGCTTCTAACCTGTGTTTACATGCCATAAAGGGGTCAGAAGCAGGAGTAGTCTTAGTTCCAAATTTAAACTCTAGGTCCAGGGACTTTGCTCTATCATATTGATAGGATTTCATCTGTTCTTTCAGAATCTTAATTTGAGGAAGCAAATCACGGGAACATTCAAAAAGGGAGGACATCAATTTATATAATTGATTACGGGCAAGCAAATACTGTATATATTTAGAATTAGCTCTAGCCTTTCCAAATGAAAGTAAAAGTTCTTTCAATTCCTGTTTTGTGTCCATCCACCAGTTCAAAGAATCTGAGTATGCACAGAAAACAGATTCCCTGTATGCGAAAAAAAGATCAGTCTGAGAATAGAAAGAAGGAGTATCAAAAAGGGACATATTCAATCTCCATCGATTATATTTGGAAAATATTTTGGGAGGGATAGAATGCAAGCTAAAAGAACAAAAAAGCATATTATGATCAGAAAACTCTGAAGGCTGAGATTGGCAAGAATTGGGATGTAAGCGTTGGGAGAAGAAAAACATATCAATCCTTGTGGCGTAAATAAACCTATGATAAGTAGCACCAAGTCCCTTGGGGTGTAATTTATGGAAAGCATCCTGCATACTAGAGTCAATAAGGATTTGTTTCAGGGCATTAGAATCACAATACATTTTCTTCTGGGTGCTCCGGACAAAGGGGCATCTAATGTACAATTAAAATCCCCTCCCCAAACAACATGAATTCTGGTGAAAAGAAATGGCTTAATATCTCAAAATAATACAACCCTGGCAGACTTCGTTTGTGGGGCATAAAGGTTAATAAGACGGAAAAAAAAGTCTCCTATAGAGCCGTCCAAAATCAAGGCCCTACCAGGACAAACATCTATTAACCGAAAAATATGAATATCGGTGGATTTAAAAAGAATGCCAATTCCATCTGCAGGTTCCAGTCCAAAGGACCAAAAAGAAGGACCCCAGTGCCATCGCTTTTTAATTTCATCTACCTCAGCTAGTGAGAAAAGACGACATTCTTGAATAAAAATAATATCCACAGGAAGGGTTGAAAAATAGGCTAATACAGAAAGTTGTTTCCTATATGATTTTAAACTGCAGACATTGAAAGATAGGAGTCGCAGTGTGGCCATAAGGTGTCATAATTCAGCCAAGTCCCCCTTTCAAACTATTGCTTGCTTTCCTCTTTTTACCTTTCTTTCCTTTCTTTTCCTTTGCCAATTCTGTAGATCTACTGTCCTCATCTTCCATAACTATCTCAGATCTATGGGATGTATCGGATTCTAAGTCCGAATCCCCCAAATATTCTTGTAGGGGTGAAAAAATATTAGAAGTAGGAAGAGGGCAGGGAGTGGGTAATTTCAGGGAAGATCTGGTAAATCTCCGGCCTTTCACAGTCTCAAAGGTGGGGGGGCATTGTAGGCCTGTCAGGTACATTTCCTGGGTCAGAGGCTTGAAGCATAGTAGAAGGAAGGCCAGAGGTAGCCACCAATGATGCAGATGTCAGTGCAGTTGATACAGGAGGATCAGGATCATGTAACTTATCCTAAGCTTGGAGTACTAAATCATCATGATCCCATCCCTCAGTTCTATTGCGCTTGGCCCAGGGGCATTGATGAAAGGCATGCCCCTTTTCATCACACATGTTACACTGAAAAATGTTCTGACATAGGTCCATCGAATGGCCATACCCCCCACAAGTGAACATTTCATCATGTCACAAGAACTACTAATATGAGTGCGGGAACCGCATTTATAGCAAGCTCGGGGCTGACCATTATAAAAGCACACCTCCCTGTCCTTTCCAAGAAAAAAAGTATTGGGAAGATGTATTATATCAGAGTTCACTTGAAACAATTTAACTTTAAATTTCCAGCTCCCAGTCCAAATACCATCTAAATCTAATAAGGCTTCAGGAGGGCCTAGGATATCGCAGCGCTTCTGCAGCCAATGGTAAATATCACTGACATTCACCCCTTCATTTCTGAACATAACAGTGATATACCTAATTTGTGGCCTAGTAAGAGGAATGGCTAAAAAGGGAAGCCGTAAAGGGGTAGTTTTAAGAGCAGAGTACTTTTCCCAAAATTTTTCCAGACTATGATTAAGTCTGAAACTTACATCAAAGGAATCCTCCCCTGAAACATGAATAAGTGCAAAGAGGTCTGAAGGTAGAAAAGACATAGAACCCCTAAGCAAAGTGTTAGCAATATAATATCTATCAGGATGAGTATTTAAACTCCCTCTATATCTCAATCGAACAGCGTTTCTCCTGTGAGCCTGTTCAAGTTTGTGTTTGAACAGGTCTGCCATAGGAACGCGAGGAGGGTTGTCAGAGCCCTTGCAGGAGCCAAACCTATCATCTGCTGCAGCAGGAACCGTCAGTCTCTCCCCCCCCACCACAGGTACACTGGGGCTACCAGTAGCCTCAGTGTCCTTCAATAATGGGTGCGCACCAACTACAGTAGAAACAACGGGATGAGTAATGTCAGTACCTGAGCTCAGGGAGGTGGCATGCGTAGGTGAAGTATAAGAAACAGGCTTCCAAGTAGGGTCAGGCACCCAAGTTCCTGAAGCATTTTGCGTCCAGCCAGCATTAAGCAAAGAATCTTCCTCCGACCAGTCTTTGGAAGTAAGAGAGTCCTGAGTTTGCAAACCAAATTGGTTTTTCAGAGCTTGCGATATAGTAGGGATCCTCTCGGGTGCAGCATGGGGCTTCCGTACTGTCGGACTGTCTGCTGGTGCAACCGGAAACGTATGTCGTTGAAAAACATCCGTAGTGGAAACAGGAAGTGCAGAATCCAAAGGTCCCAAGGCAGAAGTAGTGCACACAGGTTCATCAAATGTGGGGTGAAAAGTCTCCCGAATCGGCAGCAAACTGATCACCTCCGGGGCAGTAGACAGTTTCTCCAGGTCTGTATCAAGAGTACTCACAGTCGTAGTAGCATCCATAGAACAAATGAAAGCATTGCTAGAGGGAGCGTCCTTGCTAGCGTCCATCTCCTCGCAGGAGATCAGAGCTTCTGCCATAAAGCAGAGACGTCTCAGCCCTCTACTGGCAACAGAGTGCCAGCAGAGTAGGAGAATTTCCCCAGTGTCCCGGCCAGTTTCCTCCATTCAATAAATTACCACCAACAGCTTCATCGGGTTCAATTTCAGTTGGTTACCATCTGTACCCAACCTGGGCCACCCCTGAAAAGAAAATGGGAATTATAGTTTCAGTGGTCCTACCTGGTCAATAAAATTCATCAAGAAAATAAATACATTTTAAAGGGGTTAGGAGCACTCTACAAGGAAATTTATATATAGTGTATAGTAGAGTGCTGTTCTGTATAGAATTCCAATTTTCTGGTAGTCTAGTGGCCCTCCACCCTCCTACCCAGCACCCCCGCACCCTTCCCCAGTCAGCAACTGGCACAGCCCACCTCTCACCTCCATGGCCAGTTACCGACTGTGTGTATTATGACCACTAATGCAAAGACACACTCTGAAATTATTTCTGAGTGCCTCTTTGCATTAGCGATTATAATGCACACAGTTGGTGGTTGGCCATGGTAAGAATGAGCTTGCCAGCACAACTGGGGAAGGGTGAGGTTACTGGGTGGGCTGACATGGCTGGGTAGAGGAGGGAGCCACTAGACTACCAGGAAATTCAAAACTTATGTATTTTATTATGATGGGAGGCGCTAGACTACCAGGATATGAAAATAATTATAGTGTAATATAGATCGGGGGGGGGGCATTAGACTACCAGGGATCTAAAAAAGCAATATGTATAAAATACACATGGGGAGCCACTAGACTACCAGGAAATTGCAGATAGTTATATATTTTATTAAGATGGGGGGCCGCTAGACTACCAGGGATATGAATAACAATTATTATTTTATACACATCGTGGGGGCCACTAGACTACCAGGGATATAAAAAAAAACATTTATGAACATTGGGCGACCACTATAGATCGTTATATATTTTATCATGATAGGGTGGGGGCCGCTAGACTACCAGGGATATGTTAAACATGTTTTTTTTTTATTCAGATGGGGCAGAACAAAGCCCCCTGAACAAAAAACAGCCTTATTTAAGTTTGCAGGGCACCCCTGGGCTGAGAAAAATGTTTTTTAAATCTGGCCATCTTGTCCCTCGCTTGCGATGCATGATCATGATCAAAGAATCTCACGATCAAAGAATTTGCAGGTTCGCGATCAAAGATCATTAGCGAGCCATGAATGAAGAATTTTAAACCTCAGAACTCTATTTTTAGACTGATTTCGATGAAACCAAAGGCATGGCTCGATAGATCGGGGTCCCCTGAGTAAAACCCATCCAAGTTTTACTTCAGAAGTGACCCCTGAGCCGAGATATTTGTATTTTTCTGATCGGAAAATGAAACACAAGATGATGGATCTCACAATCAAAGAATTTTAAAAATCCTCGGGGACAAAGATTCTTGAACCGCGAGGCTGCAAATTCTTTGATCGCCAGGCGGGACGAGATGGCCAGAACCCCATTCTTTGTTCGAAAAACATACATATAAATTTTCCCATTGACTTATAATGGAAACTTAAAAATGGCATAACTTTTGAAAGCCTTAATATTTTTTCACCAAATGAAAAGCGGCATGTTTGGCCATGAAGGCTTTTTCAAATGAGCCATTTTGCAGAGTGGCATGCCACACAATGGCCATGCAGGACCATGTCAAAAATTCCCAAAGCTGCCTCCAAAAATGGATAATTTTGCATTTTTCAGCGTTTTGGTATGCAAAGACCATAAATCCGACCGAAACGCAATTTGGCAGATCAAGAGATCTATGATGCCCCACTATGCATTCCAAATTTCAGGCAAATCTGTTGAACTGGTCCAAAGTTATTAGCACCCAAACATTTGACTTTAGTATGTAAGTGACCACTGAACCCTAACTATAGAACTATAGTAGCACAACCACGCCACTATAATATATACATATATATATGCAACAGGTGTCAGGATAAAAACTGACACAACTTCAGTTATCTGAGTCACTGTATGGATAAATGGGTAGTGATGTAATCACTATGGGGATAACTTCAAGTTATCATCACTCATTTATCCACATAGTGACTACATCACTAACCACCACCACCTGTGCTGCCTGCTCAGCAGTATTGCCTGCTAGTTTCACTTTCACTTTCTCACAGCGCTCTTTACAACCCAAGCTATCACAGTCCCAAAGACTCACAAAATGCACACCCTGTTCAGATCCTCCCCCCTTAAAAAACAAAACCACATTTTAAATAAAAACACTCTTAAGAACAAAAAGCTATTTTTTTCCTGTTTCTCAGCACAGCAACCCTGCAAGCCAAACATGGCAACCAGGCACAGAGAAAAAACATGGAAAGGAGCTTAAGAAAAAAATTAAATATAACAAAACTGAACCCCAAAAAATCATGTTGCATAAATCAAATATGCACGAGGCACCTGTGGGATAAGCAAGTTATTTGTACAGTAGCCTGTGGCCACTCGTGAGGTTACACAAGATCACAGGCTACTGTGCAAATAACTTAGTTATCCCACAGGCACCCCCACATATCCCATATTTATATATATAACCTCAAGCAGCTCAATATTTTGTTTAAAACTGGCAGCCAGCAACAGTGATTGCTGGCCCTGTTAAAGTTAACACATTCTCTGGTATCCACAAGTACAACCCACCCTCTTACCACCAGATCTGTTAATAAAAAAAAATATTTCCTGGTGGGCTGTGGCACCATTGTTGTCTGATCACCTGTTCCAGTAGTAACAAATATTTCTTTTGCTGCAAGATAAGGCCTATCTGGTCCAGTGGTATGGAGGGATGAGGTGCTAGGTGCTTTATTGCCCACCAAATCAGTGACCCAAGTTCAGGAAAATACCAGCTTGCCAGGGGTTGGAAAGCTGACTGAACATTCATCACATAGATGTCCTGTCACTGCATGGAAAGGCATGCTTACTTGACCTTTGGCTTCCCCTGGTGAAGGCAGGAACTCAAGAAAGGGAAATATGCAGTAATGGCTAACACAGGTTCCATAAAGCCCAACCCAGCTACCTCTGTCCCACATGACCACCTGGATGACTGACTCAGTTGTAGATGTAAGTGACTGGGTGGGGATAAGGATGGCTCTCCCTTTTCTGACCACCTTATCATGGGGAAGGGAGGCAATCCATGGGAACTTTGAGCTCTGTGGTTTGGGACAGGGGAGTGACAGACAGGGGAGGTAGGGATAGGTCTGAGATACTCCCTGAGTCAACTGGAAAAGCAAAATGTTTTATGGAGGGAGGAAAATGCTGCAGTATGTATGACCTTAACACATATAGTATACATAACCCTCCCATAATGGGTGCAGCTGCACTGTTACAGTAAACCTATCAAGTATAGGTAATGTGTACAGGATCTCTTACCAGGGTACTACAGAGCCAGATGTAGGAGTCATAAACGGATCACATTTCTTAAACCTGTAGAACAAAATAGAGGGAAGGGGTCACATAGGATCCTCAGTTCTTAGTGAGTTATAAGGAAGGATAAGACAGGTAGACATATTGTAATACTTATCTGATGGGAAAGGAGTTCACATTCTGTGAGACCTGCGAAAGTAAAGAGAAGGAGGTTAATATGGAGTAAATACAGTAGTGGGAACAACAGAGAGGAGAGAGAGGAAATGAGTGTAGTAAGTAAAAAATATAGCTGTAGAGGGAAGGTATTCAGTTAAGTGAAACATAGAAACATAGAAGCTGATGGCAGATAAGGACCGCAAGACCCATCCAGTCTGCCCATTTCTTTTTCTACCTTATAAATGTGCCATCGTTCTTTGCTGTCAGTGGCCTATCTATTCATACTCATCTATATTGCTCCCTTATGCCTATCCCATGCCTGTTTCAAGCCCTGCACTGTATTCATAGTCACCACTTCCTGAGATAGGCCGTTCCATGCATCCACCACCCCCCTTTCTGTGAAAAAGAACTTTCTCACATTACCCCTTAATCGGCCTCCCTCTAATCTCATGCTGTGTCCTCTTGTCCTGTTATTTTTCTTATATTGAAACATGTTAGAGTGAAGTAAAACATATAGCGACAAGCTTAATTTAAGTATTATGCTAACATCAGCAACTGTTTACCGTAAGTGTCAAAAACAAAACACCAAAAAACAGAATAATGAAATGTTTATTACCATTGGAAAAACTGTTTCTGTGTTTTCACCTTGACTTGCACGTTGTTTTTAGTGTGTGGTGTACATCACTTTGAACATTTCTGTATAAATGAGATGCACCAATTTTAATCCTCAGACCTGTCCTCTGTGAAAATGCCACTGAAGGCTTGAAGTGCTGGCCGAAGTGGGTGCATGCAAGGCATGTTGCTGGAAAATAACTCTTGCACTTTGCATATAAAACTGAATTTAGGAGTGCTGAGCCTTCTTTTCTTTTGTTATTACAATCAGGCTGCTTTGCTTAAGCACTGCCTTTTTCCTTTACCTGTGCACCACTCTACACTACTTACTCAATAGCCACAGCACTGACCCCTGACCATCACAGGACTGACACTCCCACCCCTGACAGTTGCAGGGCTGTACCCCCTCAGACAGTCACAGCACTGGGCACCCCTGCCTGACAGTCACAGAACTGATCCCCATTCCCAACAATCACAGCACTACACCCCACCACCATGACATCACTATACCCATATCCCCAACAGTCACATGGATGACACTTTCCACAGACAGTCACAGCAGTAATCCCCCCCCCCCACCAGTCACAACACTGTACATCACAGCACTAATGACCACTCCACACAGTCGGGACCGCAACATCCCCTTCCCCTCAAACAGTCACTTAGTTTGGTGCCTTATACAACCTTCCTGCCACATGTACAACTTTCTGCAAATGCTTCTGTCCCTCAAAGTTGTAAAATTACACAGAAGCAGACCTCCCAAAAGTCAGAGGAATGACCCTCACCATGATAGTTACATGAATGACACCCTATCCCTGACAGTTACATAACAGACCCTCCTCCCGACAATCACTGGACTGTACCACCGCTCTAACAATTACAGTACTGACACCATCCACCATCAGTTACTGCAATGACCAACTCCCCAACAGTCATTGGATTGGACCCCCCCCCACAGTCACAGGACTGTCCACCCAGTCACAGGACTGTTTTACCCCCTAGAGTCACAGGACTGTACCCCCTCACAGTAACAGGACTGTATCACCCTCTCCACAAGCATGGGATTGACCCCCCCCATCACAGGACTGTATCACCCCACTGACAATCACAGGAGTAGCACCCTCCACTGACAATCTTAACAATGACTACCCACTTCTGGCAGTCACAGCACTGATCCACACCCCTGAGAGTCACAACACTTTCTCAGTATTTCCAATAGTCACAGAACTACTCTCCTACCCACCTCAACCTGGCAGTCACAGCAATGACCAAACACCCCTCAGAGTCACAGCACTGATCCCCATTCCCCATAGTAACAGCACTAGTCACAGCACTGTACCTCATCCCATCTTACAGCACTGATCATTAATCCCCAACAGTCACACCACAGCCACCTCACCCCCAAAAGTCACAGAATTGACACCCCCTACCATCAGTCACAGCACTAATTCCCATCCCCTGACAATGACAGCACTGACCTACTACTCCTAATGGTTACCACACTGACCCCCATCCACAACAGCCACAGCACTGCCTCTTCACCCACAATGGTCACAGGACTGCCACACCCCCTCGACAGTCACAGAACAGTACCACACTTCAATAGTCACAGAACTAACACCTTCCACCATCAGTCACAGTGGCCACCTACCTGATAGTCACAGCGCTGATCCTCATACCCCAACTGTGACAGCACTTACCTCTAACCCCAACAGTCACAGCACTACCCACTACCAACACGACAGTCACAGGGCTGATACCCTCTACAGACAGACACAGCAGTAATCCCCACCACCACAGTCACAACACTCCCCACTACCAAAAATTGCAGTCCTGCCTCCCACCTGACAGCCACGGCACTGACCACCCACCCTTTGGCAATAACTGCACTGACTCCCCACCCTCAACCATTAAAGCACCGACACCCCCAACCACAACAATCACAGTACTGATCCCCCACTATTAACACAACACTGCTTCTGAATCTCCCTCAACAGTCATAGTACTTACCTATCCCCTTACAGCAATGCCCCCAACAGTCACAGCACTGACAACCAGCCACTGGCAGTACCAGAACTGACCACACCTCAGCCATTACATTTTAAAAATAAGTTGTTTAAGTACTGGCAACCCATCGGAGACTGTGCAGCAGTCGAAACTTGTACAGGCCAACTAGCCAAATTCTAATGGGTTTTGTATTAGGCTAGTAAGATTTTCCTTTAACTAGCTCTGTAGGTTTGTACAGTAGAATGTAACCAAAAAGTACAGTACTTCAGCTTGGCTAGTGGCAGAGTCTGTGGGGCTAGTAAATTTTCCCAGCCACTAGACTTGCTGGCTCGTTGCTGCAAAACTTAACTTAGAGCCCTGGAGTGGGCCATACCATCCACAAGATGGCCCTCTCCCCCTTACCCTCTTCTGGTTTTACTGATTGTAATTTATGAAAGTGATAATTTGTAGACTGGAAAATGTGTTATGTTCCTTTGTTTAGTTTAGTTTAGTTTAGTTTATTGTTGTAGGAATTATTACCTTTGAGCCAATGGCTCTTTTACAAAGGCTCCACGTCATCAATGTACAAACAAACAAGACAATGTTACAATAGAATGTTCAGCAAATTACAAAGGTTTCAATAAAGGAATAATGCATGACAGGGTGTGTGTCGTGCTGGGATAACGTCATGCCTGGGGTGATTAGGCACGAGGTCACGGCCGAAAGCATTAATCACCCCAGAAGTGACATTATCCTGCAACGACACACACACATGGAGCTGATTATTCCTATTATACAATGGGTCCTTGTGTAAAAACAAAAAGATTAAAATAAAATACTTGTAAAATAGATTTTTATTCATTTTTTTAATGGGTAGGTATACATAGGAAAAAATAGTGCAGAATAGATTTACTGTTTTGTCCTGTAGGTGGGGCTACTGCTTCTAAATGCCTTCTCCACTGTCACAGTCTCTCTGCTTACAGTAGGTGTTAGTGTGTCTGTTTCCTTTGTCTCTCCCCCCCATGACTGCATGTTTTCGTTCACACACACACACACACACACACACAAGCAAATTTGGTGTTTCGGGGCTGTTCAAGTGCTATGCTAATTCTGTGTGAGGAAGAGGAAACGGGGCCACGAATCGTAATTAGAAACAGTGATTTACTTTTACTGTCACAGCTTGTTCCCAGTACTGTTGGCAGGTGTTTGTACAGGATAAAAACGATTTACTGGTATCTGCACGGAAGGCAACAGTGGGGTTACCAGCGGAACCGAGACAGTATCAGTAAGTGAAATGGTGTGAGCAGCCCGCAGCTCACGATCCATGGGACTTGTAGAAATAACAGTTTACAGCCCGGCTTTAACTATGTGTGTTTTTGGGGAGTGGAGTAGTTTCTTATGTTAATCAGGTGTCCAAATGTGGCGTTGTTTACAATGTGGGAGGCGGAGTCTGAGTCGTCATTTGAACTCTTACTTACTGCTGCACAGCCCTGCTGGGGAAATCAATAGTGCTGGAATGAAGGCTTGGGTTTGTTTTCGTTCATTTTTTTTTAAGTTGCGATTAAGCTGGGATCTTGCTGAGGTTATGTGAGCACTGCGTAGTAAGGGAATAAAGTTAATGCTTGGACTGAGTGTCTGCCCGAGGAATGACTGCTGGCACTGTGAGTAGTAGCCGAGCGGGGTCACTGCAGTTGGCTGTTGAGAGGGAAATTTGAAAGTATAGTAGCATACCACTGTGAAGCCGATCGCGATGACAGCTGTGCTTCGTTTTGTCTTTTTTGAATTATAAGTAGTGCAAGTAGTACAAATTATGGGTTTTTCTAAGTTTTGTGATGCAGTAGTTTAGGATTTTGTCATTTGGGGCTGTATTTGTGAATGTGGGAGGGAGGGGTTTAATTGGAAAAAAAAGATGAAGTTCTGGCAAACTGTAAAGTGGCCATGGCAAGTGTGGGCAGCTTGGACATGGCAAGTGCAGGGATTCGTTTTACTTATGATGTGGTCTTGTTTGTGTTAGGACTAGATCTGTGATGTTATGCTAGAATAACATCACGGGTCGAGTCCTATATTGAACAATCAGAGTGCAAGAAATTTTCTTGCCATTGTATAAGTCAGTATAATACAGTACATCCAAGAGAGAGAAAAAAAAAAACATTGGATGAATGGTCAGGTGGGAAAGGTACGAGGAGATATGGGGAGGGGAGCAGACTTAGAGTAGTTAGAGGTACTCTGATGCCTTTGTCAAGAGAGGAGCAGAGGAGGAGGATGAAAAACAGTAAAAAACAGCCATGAGGGAAGAATCATTAGTCAAGGCAGTCACTTTGTCATATATTATGATAGATTTGCTGCTGGTGTGCGGTGCCCAGAGACTCTGGGATTGGGAGCCTGAAAAATAAAATTTGCCTTGCCTTGCCTCTAGACATTCTTGCCCAGTGACCAGCCCTAAAGCTGAGCACCCTGCTAAGAGTAGGAAAACCTACATCCCAGTTCCCCCCCCCAACAGAACCACTCTTCTAGTACCAGTGCAACTATGTATATTAAACTTTACATTGTTTGTTAAACAGGCTTGTAGCACTGCTTCTAGGGTTACAACCCCTGCCTGTATTACTATCCACAGGTTGAGGGGCCTGGGTTCGTAACTTAGCTAATGCCAGGGTTTGCCCACCCATGGTAAACACAGAGATTTGGTGGCTCCACTCACAGTAAGGTTTCAGTGGGTATTTATTAAATTTGTTACAGCTATAACTACCCACTATCCCACCTAGTGGCCCTATGCTTTGGAACAAGCAGTAATCTCTCACAACATTCACAATAAATTTGTCAACAGACATCAATGATATGCTCATGGGTTTCCCACTTACCGTGGTCTGGGCTTCAGTGTGACCTCCTGGAACCCCCAGAAAACAATGGTTATCAGGCATTCATGTTCAGGAATATTCCAAACACAGTAACAGAGCACCAGTAAACATGTGTGGGAAACAGTGTGACAAGGCAGCAGGTAAAGCAAATAGGATGCTGGGATGCATAGGCAGGGGCATCACCAGCAGGAAAAGGGAGGTTATAATTCCACTATACAAGACACTAGTGAGGCCCCACCTGGAGTACAGTGTACAGTTCTGGAGACCTTACCTACATAAGGACATAGACAGGGTAGAGAAGGTTCAGAGGTGGGCAACAAAGATGGTACATGGATTGCATCACAAGTCCTATGAGGACAGGTTGCAGGAATTGAATATGTACTCCCTGGAGGAGAGGAGGGAGAGGAGGGAGAGAGGGGATATGATAGAGACATACAAATATCTTACAGGGAGGAACAGGGTACAGGAATACACTATTTTTAAGTGAAAAAGATGTTCCAGGACTAGAGGGCATGGGATGAAGTTGGAGGGAGGACGATTCACAGGAAACGTGAGGAAGAATTTCTTCACAGAATGGGTGGTGGACAAGTGGAATACCCTGCCAGAGGAAGTGGTGGGGGGCTGAAACAATCACAGGATTTAAGAATGCATGGGATAAGGGACAACAGACTTCTAGGAAAACATAAACTGAACTTACAAGCTCAAATGGGCAGACTGGGTGGGCCACAGGCCCTTATCTGCCGACACTGTCTATGTATCTATGTATCTATGAAATAAAACATTGCAACACCAATCCGGTTTATTTAAGGGGAGCATAACAAGGAAGTGGCAAATCTAGTTAAATGATTTTATCCTTACTGGTTTGAGCCAGGATACTGGCATGCATTTAGTTCCACTTTGCAGTCCTATAAATACACTGGGTACCCCAGATGGAGAACAAGCTAGCCTAAACGGTGCCCAGGGTTGCAGCTGTTGTTGGGGCCCTTGATGAAAGTAGACATGATGATCTGGCATGCAGTTTTATTTGTGTCCAGTGGCCAGCTGGCCCAGTGTCTTGAACCATTAAACTAGCAGTGTTATGGAGATTAGGTGGTACCACAATGATAATTAAAGCTTGTCTCAGGGAGCTACCCTGATTTCTACTCACTGTACCCAGACACTGGAGATTAACTGACAAAATAAAACCTGTGGAGATGTTTCCTGAAGCAGGGAGGAGGGTTCCCTCATGGTCCTTGTACAGCAGCTGGTCTGGTGATGCAGGAGCAATCAACTCAGGCTGATTTCACATAGCCCTAGGCTGAATGGCTTAGCGGAGTCAACAAGTCAAAACCGCGAACTGGATATCTTGAACTGACCAGCCGCACAAACACTTCAGCAACTTTTACACATCTATATGTAAGGGTGCTGCTGGTTCTTCTCTGCTCCTTCTAGTAGGATTGCAGGCTGTTCCGCAGTTCTGCCTTTTGCTGCATGAATCCATTGCTGTTGCATGCCACAGCTTGCACCGACTGATGCACCTTGTACCCCGCAGACTGAACCACTGAGAAAAGTCTAGGTCCACCAGGTCTAACCTCTGAGAGATGGCTGGCTCCTCAGAGGCTCACACTCTGAACTCCCAGGCAGATCTGGCAAATTTCCACTGTTTCAGCAGTTACCCCCTTTCATATGGGGCTAAGGTCCAGGAATCTCACTGGCTGTCAAAACTATCCCAAACTGTCACAGTATCTTAATTGGCTTGCTTTTTGGGGCCTAGAAAAGGTCCTCCTTTTACCTCACAAGTCTTTATTAATTCCCATAAGTCTCTGGCCAAAGGTCCAGGCTCTTGACTGGTTATTTGGCTGCACAATGGTGGCTGCTGCATAGTTCCAAACACACATTTTATTGCAGTTCCAACATAACTGTCCTGGTGCAGCCAAGATAAACACTATTCTTACATAAATTCCACACAGTTATATAGCCCCAGCATTTCTCTTTTAAACACATTTATTAATCTCTCCCATATGTGCCTAGTTTTTGTGTCACTGCCTTGCAAATACAGTGCCCCTCTAAAACTGGCAGCAGCTGATTAATATTCATTAGGGCTTTCTGCCCTGACATTTGCCCTTTAAGCAGTGTTATAGGTGCTTGCCTTATACTTATATAAAAACACTTTCCCTGCCCTTTCTCTAGGTCCCCGGTGCCTTTTTAACTAAATACTGTGCACCAGGATCCACGGGAACACCTTCCAACTTTTGAGCACAACTAGCGGTCGCAAACAGTGTGCCTCTCAAGAGTGCGAGCAGTGGCTGCACTGCTGAATGCCAGCCACTCGCAGAATGTGCTCCAGGAGCCCAGCAGGGCTCAAATGAGATAATGGGGCTGCCTGGGGAACCTGAGTGGGGACACAGAACTTGGGCCAGGCAGTGACCTGGGGGATTCATTGGGAGGATGCCCGAGAGGTTCAGCTGACATATGGGAGGGCTACCAGGTAAGCCCCCAAAGGGGGTTACATACAGTCTCTCAGTACAGGTGCTATGTACCCACAAAAAGACTAGCAGCTACAGTCCCTCAGGTCTGTGTCTGGAAAGTAAGAATTTGAAGTCTTCAGCTGAGCACCCTGCTAGGAGTAGGAAAACCCACATCCCAGGCCCCCCCAGACCACTCTTACAGTACCAGTACAGCTCTAGATCAATGGCAAATGGTAGGAATAAACAATTACACCTGTTCTGTGCCCCATTCCAAAGAACATGCTCCACTGTGGCTTAATGAGATCCCAGCTAACATTCTAAATGCTGCTATCCCTGGAACCTTCAAAGCTGAACTTATGCAGTTTATACTGCAAAAGGATGTCTATGAGTGCTCAACTGATCAGAGCAGTTCTCCAGAGCCTGCACCAATCCTGCCTTCTAGCAACTACTCATGGTCTCACTCATGTGGTCCACCCCCCCACTCCCTAACCCTATTCCCCAAACTCTGCTACCTCATGCCCCATAGCTCTTATTCCACTAGTGGTTGGGCTCTTCATTTGTCTCATGCCTCATTGCCCCTCTCTCCCAGTTTCTCACCCACTCCTCCTTTTCTCCATCAATCTCCACTCTCTTGATACCACCCCTCCACTGCTTGGTTTCTACCTCCTTCCCCTCTCTCCCCTTCCCTCCCCCCTCTCTCTCTAACCACCTTCTCCCACCTTACCACACTATCTCACATGCACCCTCCCCAGTTCCTCAACTCTTAAGCTGTCATGCAATGTGACAAGGCTCCTACTGGGCTGCTCTGTCCCCACACCACTCTCTCCCTATCTTCCATTTTCCTCTCTCTCATATACTTCATTATGCCATACAGCACTTAGTATACCCTTAATGAATCTCTTAAGAAACTTAGCTGTTTTCTATTCTTTTGTTACTTCCTGTACTGATAATTCAACTATGTTTGTATTTTGTTCTGTGAATTCAATTATGCACTGATAATTGAGCTATGTCTGTATTTGTACTGTGAATTCAGTGATGCCTGTCTTTGTACTATTGAATGGAGGTGGACCCTTTGTAAAAGAGTTCTTACTCAAAGGTTGTTTCTGAAATTTCAATAAATAAATAAATAATAAAATGTCTGCAATTTAAAAACAGGCTTTTAAATCTGCTGCATTAATCACATAGTTCCCATGGCACTTGTGTTGTTTTATTAAAATTGGTTTTGAAATAATAGTTTGTCACCTATTTTTGTGAGTTTACCCAAAGCACTGTGTCTGGTCATCTCAACTGTGCTGCAGTCTAAGGCTACTGTACTAATGATGCCATTTGCTGTATAATTCTGGGAGCCTGTATCTATCTGCTGAACAGCTCAGAAGGGTCCAGCTGCATTGTAGTAGTGTACTAGCATTTTATGAGGGGGCTGATAACTGTTTAACCTTTGGTGTGCTCGTTTGAACACATGGCAGTTATGGTGCTGTTCAGCTCTGAACAAGCTACAGGCATACTTTGTTGTTTACTGAACTAACCTGCTGGAATGCTACTCAAACTTCCTGTTGGGGAGAAATGGTAACACCCCTATGATGTCCTCACAGCACTGTTTGACCAGGCAGAAAGACACTGAACATAGAACAGACTTCCTTTTGATTTCTTTTTCAGAGGCTAAAACTCCAAGAGGAGAAAATAAAAAGTGTTCACAATAAAATCAGTGCCCCAAAACAGCTGCAATACTGCTAGATACCAGGAACAAAACTGGAAAAAGGCACAGTTACAGTAAAACACTACAAACCATTTAACATTGATCTTAAATTGTCTGTTAAACAGGCTTCTGGAATGTATAATGTCACAACTGTTTAACTAAGGGGTTTTAAAGAAGAAGCATTTACAGTCTCTCAGGTGCTGTCTAACAACAGCAGCTTTGCTTACCTAAATGTATTTTTAAAAATCCTGCAGTTCTGTTTACTTTCTGTTAAGTTCCACATAGGCTGTTGCACTTTGACTCAGGAAGAACAATCCATTCAGCCTGTGAGACTCAAATTCCTCAAGGTCCTAGTGCCAGCCTGATAAGAAACTGACAGCAGAATATACTTGGAAAGGGTGATCAAATCCTGTGTTTTTAAAAACTGTAGAGAACTATTTCTTCAATGCCCCAGCAGGAAGGGGAGGAGAGGGGGTTGTCAGGTCTGCAGATGGGAGGGCAGTGGAAAGCCAATGCTAGGAACATGACTGTAGCACTGTGGAGGGACACATGATAGCATTCCTGTCTCCTTTCCTCTTCTACTTCATAGCAATAAGACAGCATGGCTATGCCCATGCTGCTTTAAAAATGGGTTTAGAAAGTGTGTAAGTGTGCAATAGTTCATGCTGGTCATTTTCTTTGTGTTTATATCATCCTTTGAGTCTGGGTAAAAATAAAACATGCCACTGTTGTGTAACATTTCAAGTGGGAGTTGGCTGTGTAGCTCTGCAGAACAGCAGACGTAATGAGTCCCAAATTGATTTTAGTTCTTCACGCTTCATCACTGCTTCCAGTGTGAATTTCTCCAGAAGAATCTCAATAAATAAGATATATTGTAAGACTGTTATACAAATTTCATATACAGGAATATAGAAACATACAGCTTGATGGCACATGAAGGCAATTGGTCAGTTCAGTATGTTTTAATCTCTACTTCATATATCTCCCTGCTGAGAGGGGGCCTAACCACCATCAAAAAGCTTATATGCAACAGCAGCAAAACACTTTAACACTACAGTCCCCTAAACTAAATGATACTGTTTCTATTCCTCATTACTATGGGTATGTGATATATGATAACAGGGACTTTGTCCCTTATGGTTCATCTACAGCCAAGGCTTATTCTGAAGTTGAAGTCATAATGACCTGCTTGTGACATCACAGTTATTTCCAAGGCAGCAGGCTGTGATGTCACAATTAGGGATTATGACTAGTTCCTAAATAATTAGCTATATACTAACTGCAAGGGACAATGATACAGTTTTCATGTGGAGTTCTGTCATAATAAAGAAAAGAATGGCTTGAAATTCAAATGTTTTTGAAAAGTTTTGTAACTGAAGTTTGCTGATTCCAGCTGATTATTTTTTTCTTGCTGGTGACTGGAACCCCCCTCTTGAATATAATTTTTGTAGTTTTAAATTGATACCCTATATATTGTACAGCAAGAAGGCAGTATGAGCTAATGGGTTGAGTACTGAAGCGAGGAACAGGTGATCCTAGGCTCAAATCACACTACAGCCATTTGTTCACTGTGTGACCTGAAACAGTTCAGAGGATTCCCTTGCACTTCAGTTCTCTAAGTTGTAAAATTGGGATTTTGGAATGACCTTACTAGACACAAGTTGCAGTATCTTAGGTGAACTAGCATGGATGTACTGTATATGGTCTAGCCTTTGAAGACAATAACCTTTATTCACAAATATTACCTCTAGTACTAAAGCAACTTTACTTCGCATTTGTAGCTGGATTCAGCAATCTTCTATGTTGTTCCATGGCACGTTGCCAAATAAGTTTAATAATGACAAGGAAAAGTGGTGTTAATGCTTGAAGTGATGTTTGTGAAAAGAGGACAATATTTTTTTTAATAAACTACTATGTAATCATCCCCTTAGGCTTTTCATAATACGATAAAAAAAACCAAAAAAAAAACAGCAAGTGCACTGTGAAAAGGAATCATGACTGACACATTTGTAGTGTTAGTTTTTTTATTTTTCTGCCTGTGGATTGTACAGCTTTAAATTCATACATGGAATCTGCATCCTACTTTATTTGATTCATGTGCCACTGGGAAGCAAATGTGCCATTAGAGGTATTGATTATGAATGTTCTGTGTACAACATTTTACTGTAGAATATTAATGTTTTACAAGCTACCTAATGGTACTGCTGCAAAAAAACAAGAAAAGCAATCCAAGACAGAAGTGTATACATTTCCAATACAGTCCTTAAATGTTAAAGGTGCTGGTCTGTAGTGGTGTGGTCAGCTAATGTGAGTGGCAGGCCTCCCATAAATGCTAAGAATAACAAAAATAACATGCTCATGGAGTGAAGAAACCTCCTGGTACTGCAGTTAAGGCTCAAAATATAGAGAAAATGGATGTTCAACCATGCACAACAAGGCTGTGCTTACATTTAGAGTTGATAACATCATAGGGCCCTTGAGAAAGATGCTCAAGAGATTCCTGCTGTTATCAGAACCCTGAAATGGGAACACAGCATTGTTACGCATGGTTGCCCATGTGTTTTATTTTGTATAGCATATGGTTTAAAACATAAAATAAAAACTGCTGCTTTTTGTTTCTTCCCATAAGATCTTCAGTTTCATGTTTTGTCATTTTTTACAAAACAGAAATCCACCCTCACCTACAGTAGCTGCTGAAAACCCACCAAGGTGAGGTGTTGGTTTCTGGGTTTTTTTTGGTTGTTGTTGTTATTGTTTTTGTAAATGATGACATGACAGAAGATTTTAAGTTTGGGGAAGTCTGGGTTTTGTGTTTTGGAAAAATGAAAGTAAATGGCAGGTGCCATGAGTCTCCATACTAATAAAATAAGCTGTTGTACCACAGAATGGTATAAAAGCATTTTAGGAACCTTGAACTGTGGTACAACAGCTTTTTAGTTAGGATGGAAATCCATGCAGAACAAGAGGAAGAGATGTACTGTTATGCATTCAAAACAATCTGCCAACATATCCCCAAACATCATAGCCATGGAGGAAGAATAGCATTTACAGTCCAACTGCATGAACTTATTTCTTCACGGTTGGGTTAATGGAGATGAAACTTTGTTTTTTGTAAACTGACAAGCCAATTGGTCCTACTAGTTATGCACTACAGCAATAATAATAATAATACATTTATTTTTAAAGCACCTTTCATTTTTCAAGGTGCTGTACATATTAAAACAGTAGAATCACACATTAAAATTCAATAATAGACACAGATAAAACCACAACATAGTTAATAATTTCAATACAGTCAGCCAACTATATACCAACTTCAAGGGACAATGATACAGTTTTCAAGTTGCTAGAGAAAGGTTAATTTACCAGAAACAGTAGATCTTTGAGAGACTCTCCTCCATATAACCTCACCTCTGGAAATTTAAGCTGCCAGCATCAGGATCAATCTGGAGCTTTTGCCTATCTGGACCCACCAATGTTGACATACTGTATGTTTTTGTCACCTAAGTAGCAAGGGCAGCTCTGTAGCTCCTCCGTTTTCCCACTGGAGACAAGCTCAGAGCTGCACCATGCCTACAGGAAATCAAAAACCAAAACCCCGACCATTCCAACAGGAGAGACAATGGTACCAGAAAGAAAAAAAAAGTTGGAAGGGTACAGAAAAGTTCACCAAGTGTGCAGAATGGGCACATCGTTTCAGAGTACATCCATCACCTGAACACACAGAAGAGGGCAGGTGGGAGGGTGAGCTGTGGCTCTATGCATGAGATTCTCTTAAAGATTTACTGTTACCAGTAAGTAACAAACCTGTCTTCTCAAAGGATAACTCTCTCCACTGAGCCACAACTTAGAAATGGTTTCCAAGCAGTAGAAGAAAGCAAATCAGGAGAAAGACCAGACAGTAGACCCCATAAGATCAGGCCTTGTAGCATGGTAAGGCTGGAGCTAGCCCTTCAAATGAACACAAGATCCAACTGCAATATTCTGTGAAAGGATGGATTGAAGTCCATAGGTGGTAAAGCAAATAACAGCTGCTAAAACTGGAGGAAACAAGCTATAGAAGAGGCTGTACCACAGCAGGTATGCCCGCAGACAAGACCAGAAGTACCTTATCATGAAATAGAAATGAAATGCAAGATGACAACCAGTTTGTAACAGAAGAAGAGAAGACACATAAAGGAGAGCACTCACCCTGACATCTGGTGCTCCCAAAAATTACTGATGGTTGGAAGCACTAACTTGTTACATACAGAGACAGCACAAAGTCTTAACAGTATGGTGTGCAAGCAAGTTTATTGTCTCCAGTACAGGAGAAGAGAGAAAACAGCATAAGCTACTGCAGTACTTCACCTCTGTACCTCAAGGTTTTGTCAGAGGATGGGGTCAGCTCCAAGAACTAGCACTACTTATAGTGAAATTCTTAAAAGAATAAAGTCCACACTCCTTTGATTACTGTACACAGAAATATGAATAAAGTAACACAGAATAGTCACAAGGTACAAACATACATCGTTAAATAGGGAACAAATAGTAAACACAGCTACTAAGGGCTGAAGAGAAAGCAACCTGAGAACAACTGTGCATTCATTCTATTTGATGGTTGGTGCACCCAATGTGAAAACACAAAAATAAAGAACAAAAATAATTGAAAAGAGATAAACAACCACCAAACCTACCAAGAAAGGCTGAAAAGGGTGACAAAACAGAAATCTGAAGTCCATTGCAAAAAACAAATCTCTACTGGAATGGTGACTTCAAAGCAGAATAAACCTAAATAGTTGTGTCATTAAATATGAGCACCGGGCAGAAAGTTCCACAAAGATGAAGATTAGGAAGCTGCTAAGTAAAAAAGTCTAAACAGTTCAAGCAAATGGCATAAAATGAAGAAATTTATGTGAGCAGTAGGACAGTCAACAATTCTGGAAAAGTGGTTAGTGAGCAGTAGGCACTTGGAGAAGAAAAATAAGATTTTTACTATATTGTGATATATGTGAAAGGCAAAAGATACAGATAAATGTCATAGAAACATAGATCAGAAAGCCTAGGAAAATGAAGAGAAGTTATAAAATTCACATGTAGCATTTTATTATTATTATTAATAACAAAAAAATATAAAAATAAAATTTGGACAGGATAGCTCGTCGTACAAAAGTCCTTCATCTGAGTGTCTCTTAAAAATCTCCATCTCTCTTTCACTAAACAAAGCAATGCTCTGTTTTCATAAGATGTATTTTCCTGATGGTTTAACTTCTGTATCCTATTCTTGTAAATCACCTTCCTGAGAAAAGGTGCAACACAATAGAATATTTTGTCCAGAGCTGGCTTCCTCCTAACAACTGTGTCAGCAAGGTTTCTCAGGGTCAACCCCATTTTCCAGATGCTTAACTTTTCTAACAAACCCATGTTGCTCTCTGCATTTATTTCAACAATATAATTATATACCTTTGCTAGCTAAGGGTTCCCAGTTTCACATACAGATTCAGATATACCTCCTTTTAACCACAGATAGGCAAGGAGAGAAAGAAAGAATAGAAACAGCAAGTGTAGGAAAGGAGAGAGGGGGAATTTGTGGAACCCTTGGAGGGGCAAGTGCTAGATGCCAAAAGAAATTTGATTGTGCAATTAGAAAGACAAGTGGCAGATTAGGAAAGGGCAGAATAGAACCTTGCTTTTAAGTTTCTCTGCATAACAAATGGAACAGGGTCTAACCCAATCCTGTCACAATAAGGTTAGTCAAAAATATGCATATAATACAAATATAAATTATTAATCATGGTTACACACCAATGCACATTAACAGACATGAAACTTTAAAGAAAGAGAACAATGTCAAGCTTGTCATTCATGCCCTCTTTGCATAGCATTTTGTTTAAACAGTTTTTTCTTCCTTCATCGTGCTGGCAGGGCTCTGAGCTCCTGCCCACCTCTCCAGTCAGCAACAATCTTCTGCAGGGGCTCACCTGCCTAAGACTCATTTGGCTTGCCCCCCCCATGGTAGGACCAGGAAGATGAGGGCCATCCTCTCCCTCCTCATAGCACTATCCAGGTGTTGGCAGGGTGCCGAGCAATGGTGCGGGCTGGAGCTGGTGAGCAAGGGTTCCTATAGCTCAGCCCCTGATTTTCCCATTTTTTTCCCCTATGGCCAGGTGATGTGGTGATGCAGTGGTATGTGTGTGGATGTGTACATGAATGGTGCACCAGCTGCTGGCCAATCCCCCCATGTTGTGGCACTCTCACTGCTTTACCATGATGCCTCCATGTGGAGGCTGTGTAGGAGAGGTGTGGCAGGTCCCCCTCCCTGGGAGAGGAGAGCAGTCTGCGAACACTCAGTCCTCTTCCATCCCAGCCAACCACCAGCAGCCTGAGTCATCAAACTTAGGTTGCAAACATGGTAGCAGAGGAGACAAGATAGTTTTTTATGTGGTACTCAACCCTTAAATAAATGAATTCAAATGATGCTCCTCACAGAGTTCTTTTATTTCAGTGCTCTTTCTTTGTTAACATATTATATAGTTTTCAGAACAATCCTGTTCCTTCATCGGACAATATTGAGCTGCATAGAAGTAAAATGATATTTATTTAGCTCCTTCTCTTAGACTTCTATCTTAATATATGATTCTTATTTTCTTAATGTCATGAATGATGATATATACAAAAACGTAAAGTCAATTTTTGCAGGGGGAACTGACCTGCTTTTCAATCATTTAAAACAATCCTGCAAATCTATCGCTCTGTTTAACTTCCATATAGACACTACCTGTAAATATAACAACCACAGTATAAGTACTAATCTTACTAGTCTATATTCAAATCTTGATTTCCCATATAATGTTGTGAAGTACCTTGCTATTTGCTGTGATGTTTTTATAACTGATTATCATCCTGGAATTAATTCTGTATTTTTCTGTGTCCCAAAAATAAAAGTGGATTTGTTATCTTTGTGTTCTCCTGCTATGCTTTTTACACCTTGTATTAAATCTTTCTAAAACAGATGTTTAAAATCTTTCTGTCAGCCCGGTGGTGCAGAGGGTTGAGGCGCTAGACACCACACCTCGAACCACACTGGTGACCCAGGTTCGGGAACGGACTCGGGTGCCGGGGACTGGCAGGGGGAAAGAGAATTGAGCATCCGAAGGACTGCTCTCCTCTCCTGGGGAGGGTTGGGGGGTAGCTCTGCTCTGTAGTGGCCTCTGGTGGAGACCAGGGGTACTACACATAGTGGCACAGGAGGGACCTAGAAAGGCAGAAAAACAGCTTCAGCAACATCGGATGGTGGCCTCCATGCTCCATGTTCCCTGGAACCTCCAGGAGCATCCTCCACCACAGCAGCACCCCTGGAACATGGAAAAATAGTGTGCTGGGGTTCTCTGCCACCCAGTGCCTTCCCCCTTGGAGGAGGGAGACCTGCCCTGTGATGGGATACACCGGGGACAACTTGGGGGTTGGTTGCAATATGTGTGTGAGAGGGAGAACTCCAGAAGAGGGCTGCTGGGGCATGGAAGCACTAGGTGGCCTGAAGGAGAGGTGGACACTGGAGTGTCGGAGAGGTAAAAAAAGATCACACACACAAAAAAGAAAATCTTTCTGATTTTGTAGTTGTGGCATGTGTGTCCCTTCTGAGTGCATCTCATAGTTCTGCATATTGCAGCAGATCATACATGCCACCATTACTCAGGTATACCTTCTTCCCAAAGGTGCAGAAGGGACCAGGCCACAGGTGAACATGCTGGGTTGCTGTGATTACATCACTGCATGCCATCACCCTGGGTAGCCCAGTCACTAGAAAAACCACTCATGTTCAGAGTGAGACTGAACATACCCAGTAGTCCCCCTTCTGTTGGTTCTAACAAGAACTTAGTAACTGCAGAATAAATAATCAGATCATTAATCTTGGCAAATTCCATATCAGGGGACAGACTTAGGTGGAATTTTGAGAGGTCTAGTTTGCATTGTGGATAGCATGGATAAGGTCAACTCCAGATCATTCTGATGTGCTTCTCAGAGGTTGGGGGGGTATTTTGTTATAAGATACTGGAAAAAGGTGGATTGAAAGAGTGGGAGGGGATGGGGGATGGGAAGAGATTAAATAAAATAAAAGGAGCGCACCCATTATTGTCTCTCCTCTTAATTGCACTTCCTACTCATGGGAGGTCAAGATAATAACTCAGGGTCAAATAACTAATATCCAGAGTTGGGACTACAAATTGAAACCTAATCTTATATTTGTATCTTTCTTTCTTATTGGTGTTACTTATATATATAGGGCTATCTTATAAATGTTGCAAATATTGACTACCAATATGAGTCTCAAAGTTCATAATTAAAATCATGTTTTAAATAAAGTAATAACACACAGATTCATAATCCTAATTAATTTACATTTACCTATGTTCCCTCTTATTGCACTGATTAATTTTTTTATTTCTAATAACTGAATTTATTTATATGTGGTCCAAAATAAATTTTCATTTAGTCCACCATGCTTCTCATTTCAGTAGAGTCCAGACCCCCCTCCCCATCTTGGTTCCATAACTCTTTCATGTCCTAGAAATTTTATGGACGATATTTGATGTTTAAATTCCATAAAATGTCATGCAAGTGGTGATCTTTCATCTTGTCTTCTGATATTACTCTTGTGTTCTGAAAGTCTTAGTTTTAAATGTCTTGTTGTCTGACCTATGTAGTGCAGTGGGCAGGGGCAAATGTTATAATATACTACATAATCTGGATTACAAGTGATGAAACTTTTGATATCATATTTCTTGGCTGTACACATACTATTCAGATGTTTGGATTGTATTCCATTTTCACAATAAACATGGTTCCCACATGGGAAGAATCCTCGCATGTCTCTGTAGCCAGGTTCTGGGTTGAGTTGATGGTCCTCAGTGAAGAGGAAACATCCAATGCCTTAACCATCTGCTTCACTGGTCCAGCCTGGGTATAGCATTTTAGGGGAAAAATCCACCATACTTCTCACTGCAAGAGTACCTGTAACTTGTCACCTCCTTTATGAAGGAGCTTCACATGGACCATGCTGATAAAATGCACAACAGAAGGGTCACTGTTGTGTGACCTCTGAAAATGGTGACTCAGTGGTAAGATGGGTAATGATCTGATAATGGACTGGACATGTTCCACTCATACAGAAGCAATATAAATTTTGCACACAATTCATAGATAGCAGGAATAAATCAAATGCCAGAGAGGCATATTCCTATGGTGGCGCTTGCCATTCCTGACTCCCACCTGTCCACCATGTACCTAATGATCTGTAACTCTGAAACTGGGCCACTTACCTCAAACCGTGCTCTCTTCCAGAACTCCTAGAAGCTCCTCCATGCCATTTCATAGACCCTCAATGTGTTGGAAGCCCAGGTGTTCCAAAAGAGGAGCTTGAATCGGTCCAACCAATCCCTCAGAGACGAGCAGGCACCTGCATTCTCCAGGCAGCTACCCTCAGGGCCAAAGACTGGAACCTGTCCAACTATAAATAGGAGAGGCTGTCAGCTGTTTCATTCTAGACCCCCTCAACATGTTTTACAGTTCAGTTCAGTTTTATTGCATGGCAAACAATATTGTCATTAGAAAGTTAATACCATTTTTTTTTTAATTTACATTCTCAAAAATTGACACTGAAAACACAGTTATAAATTTATTTTATAAACACACCATCACGTTTCAAAATTCATGTTGAAATACAGCCATTTACAAATATGTACTTAGTTCTCCTTATCACATATATTGCACATTTCATAGATTACCCTAGTTCCATCTGTTTATCTTACTATCTTTCATTTACTTGTTTCTCTTTTATATGCAGTTTTTTAACCTCTATTTTCCTGCAAAACTTGACTAAATTTATCAAACATTCCATATTTCTAGACATTAAAAGATAAGTAACCTGATATTTAGGTTACATATCTAACATTGCTAATATTCTCCCAGATATAGTTTTCTTTCAAAGCCATATAATGGGCACAAAACCAACAGGTGAGTCAAATTATCTTCCCCAAGCTCACATTTACAGCTTCTTCCTTTTGTCTTTTCAAAAATACCCCTTAGCCATTGGCTATCATTATATTCAAATCTAAATCTAGTGAGAGCTTTCATTTTTTCTGATCATTCAGGATATTTAGGTAAGGTTCCATCTTCTTAGCTCGTCTGTTACTATGAGCCAACCAGGAACTGATTTTACCATTTTTTCCCATCTCCAATTCTCTTTGATAATAATTATCCCTAATTATCTCTTTAATAAATATTTCTGTATATTCCCTGGTGGTTATTCCACTTTCATATAAACAACTCAATAAGCCCTGGAGTTTCAGAATGCTCTCTAAGATGTGAGTGCTTGGGAAAGAAAATCCAGCTCACATATAATTTATTGCTTCCCCCAAGCAAATTCTTGGTAATCTCAACTTCTTCATATTACAGTATATACCTTTAGCCAATATATAATGATTCTTTGATCAATGTTGCATCTAGAGGGCAGTTTTTCTAATTCTAGTCTGCTTAATATAGATGAAGCCCCATTAGGAAGACCTAGTAGTCTTTTATAGAATATAAAACCACCCAGTCCCCTGGGGTTACTAGAATCCCATCAGTGTCAGTGCTAGGTAGGGAAGGCAGCTGGTGAATAACTGGTTTAATTATTTTTCACCTGCTCCCTCTCTTGCTTACTTGGTCTCAACTGAGATGAGAGAGGTGATGTCATTTAGAACTCTCACAGCAGCATAAGCCAATGCAGCTGGCTGTGAGTGGGGAGCTTTAGAATTTTCAGTTAGTCTCTGAGTGGAGTTTAGTGTGAGCAGTTGGAGGAGTTAAGAGCTGCAGTGTGGACCCCATGAGGAGAACATATTTTTCCCTCCCTAGTGCTGAGTACCATCTGCCTGCCAGTAGAAGTGGTGGAAACAGTTGTCTAGCAGGAGTTCTTGATTTCTCATCCCCTGTGAGATGAGAAGGACTGCAGAATGGATTCGAGGGACAATCCCCTGTTTTTGATTCAGAACATTGAATCTCCCTGTTTTGTTTCTACAACATTGGCTGACAGTCGTGGAGTCTCCAGAGAGACTTGTCACATTGTTCAGGACTTTAATTTACACTCAGAAGTAGTGTGTTTCTCATGCAGGATGTGATAGACATTCCAGGATGCATAGTTCTACTGTTTTACTTAAAGTTTGAGGTGTAACTGAAAGAATGGCTGGGTCTGGACATGGAAACAATAGGTGGGCAACCCCCCCATCTGGAGTGACCAGTTCAGCACTACAGGTTCTGTAAGGGTGCCTGCTTATTCGGGACATGGTGGCCAATGCCTGAAGAGAAGAGCTTACCCCCAGGTATGGGTTTGTGCTAATCTGAGCACCAGTGTGCTCCATCATGGCCAGTTGCCACATTGCTAAAATTTTAATCCTGTGCCATATAGGGAATGTTCTAAGTTGTGGCCAGTGCCACTAGAAGAAATTGTGTGCTTCACTATGGCCAGTGCCACTAGAAGAAACATATGTTTTCAGCTGAGGTCATTGCCTCTGAAGAGAGTTCAAGGTCCTATGACAAATGGGATATGTAGAGTTTCTGTTTGCAACTGGCTTTTGTTGTTCTGCAATTGCCTTGTACCACAGTGTGTGAACTTTGGGGGTCCACCTTTGCTTTAGTGTACCATCAGTTGAAATAAAGCCACACTCTAGAACTCCAACCTGTTTTGGACAGTCATGTTTCTGCTTCCTGTGTGGAATTACTGGGCACCCCTCCAGAAGTATAGACTTAGCATAGGCCTAGCATAAAGTTCTCTCCTCAGGACCTGGGTATTTGGTAATTTGTAGTATTTGCTTTTGTATACCCTCACTCCTTTCTCATCTCTAGAAGTAATAAGCCTGGTATACATTCCCAAAGCTAGGGAAGATGCCAAAAAGTATCTGAAGTAGTTTGGGTGCCCAGTTGAGGGTACCAAGGGGTAGCTTACTGTACAAAGTAGCAGGGGGTGGTTACATATTCATTGGTGCTTCTATAAAATCTGTATTCTGATACTCCCAAATCTCAGTCCCATACAATAGCTGACTTTTTACTTTGGCATTCAATGCCCTAATGCATCTCTTCACAGAATGTCCCCCATATCTATAGGAGAATATTTCCACAATTTGAGTGAATCTCCTAGTTTTCTGTACCAGATGCTGTAAGTGTTTATTCCTTCTCAAATTGTTTGTAAATATAATTCCTAAATAGCAGAAGTTCTTAACATTCTCTGTTTTATTATTATGTTAAGATATGATCTGTCCCTTTCTTAACCCAGATTTGTCACATATTAAATATTTTGTCTTCTCATAATTTATCTCCAAGGATGCCTCAATACCAACTTCTGAAAAATTGTCTAACTGTCTTTGTATCCCCAGATAACTACTAGAAATTAGGACAACATCATCTACATAAGCCAAGTAGGGGCAGTGCCTCAAGCTCACCTTTGGCATGTGCAGCACAGGGTCATAAATCCTTTCCATAATTTTATTCAAATATAAGTTAATTAATATAGGAAACAACACACATCCCTGCCTTAAACCTATATTTGTTGTAAATTTAACTGTAGTGTCTCCTTCTTTATTATACCTAACACTTGTACTATCATTTGTATGTAATGTTATCAACATATTTAACGTAGCAGGGTACATCCCATAACCTTCCAGAACTTTCCATAATTTATCTCTTCTTACTTTATCAAAAGCAGCTTCCAAATCTATGAATATGTAATAAAGTTTTTGTTTTTTGATGATAGTATACTTATGTATCAGGTATACCAAAACAAAACATTGGTCAATAGTGGAGTGTCCTGACATGAATCCTGCTTGTGCCTCATCCATAATATCTAATCTCTGGACCCATTCCATTATTCTTTCATGTAAATTTTTTGTAAATAATTATTGAGTGGTATCCAAAAGACTTATTGATCTATAATGTCTGGGGTTGGTTCTTTATCCCTTTTTGAAAATTGGAATTACAATATTCTCTCTCCATGTGGACCAAATATGCCCTGTTTTCATGATGTGATTATATACCTTTTTTAGACATGGTACCCATAGTTCTATATCATTTAGGACTTTATCCACAGGAATCCCATCTGGGCCTGGGGCCTTATATCTTTTTGCTAAGCTTACTGCAGTAATTATTTCTTCATCTGTTATTTCTATTTCAAAGGAGATTCACCCTTTTTCTGTTGAATCTACGGGATCTATCTCTGGATTAAAAATATAATCTTCTGAACTACTTTTTCCAGGTAGATGGATCTATGTAGCTTTCAACCTCATCTGAGTAGCTATCCCATCCATGTGCCACCATTCCCCAAAACTTTTTAACCTTTGTCCAGACTGCTTTTTCAAACTCTTTCTATAAATCTATTCTATACTTTTCCCTTTTTTATTTAATAATAATTTGTAATTCTTTCTAAATTTATTTAATTCAGTTGTATTCTCCTTTGTTGGATTAGCTCTCACCTTTCTAGCTGTCCTATACATTTCTTTCTTAGCTACTTTGCACTCAATATCACACCATCTGCTTACTCTTGTTTCTTTAATAAATGATGCCTTTATTAGGATAGATGATATTTTTTATCAAGGTTTTTTCTAATTCTTATAAGCTATTTTTTGGGTCTTCATTACAAGTAATAGCTCTTATCTCATCCCTAGCTCCACATTTTGTGAGTAACTGCTTGGATGAAAAATTGTCAATCATCTCCCACTTAACCCCTTTCTTAACCCTAATTATGTTGCTGTTTTTATTGTTACTTAATTTTTGGGGCCATATTACTAATTTAATCACTATGGGGCTTTCAGCTCTATTTCCTATCCTTAAGTCCCTAAATGTAGAGATTATATTAAACCCTATACAACATTGATCAAATATTGAGGAACCCCCAATTCCCTGGTAGGTTAATGCCCCTGAAGGATCTCCCTTCGATCTCCCATTTAGTAATAGAAATGTTTTATCCTCTAATAGGGTACATAAATTCTTTTCCCAGGCAGTTTCCTTTTGGTCCAGAGAGTTACATTTGATAGCTATCAAATGCTGGCCCTGTGCTGCACATGCTTCCCTCATTTCCACTGTGAGGTTGAGGCATCACCCCACCCTGGCATTAAAATTGCCCATTATAACTATACCACAATCTGGGTCACTTTGGGTGCATTCATCAATTACTGTATCCAAATTGTCCAATACACATATTTCCATATATCTAGAATTTACAGGAGAAATGTATTTATTAAGAATTATCACCACCTTATCCTCACCTGTCAATTTTATGCCCAATATATGGTTAGAATCAATCTTTATTTTTGAAAGGCTGTACTTCTTACTTATTTTACACCATATTATGAGACCTCCTAACAGTCTACCAAATTTCTTGTTGCTTATTGCTCTTTAAAAGAATGTCTTGTACCCATTAATATTTATTGTCTCCTTTATCCATGTTTCTTTTATACAAGTGCAGTCAAAATTCTTCACATAATCGACAAAAGGGTCAGCTAATCTTTCCCTTAACCCTGCAACATTCCATGATAAAATATTGTAGTCCTGTCCCCTTTTCTGTGTTATATTCTTCAAAATATTTCCATCTGATTGTCATTCTTCCCCCTTCTTCTAATATCTGGAATCTAGTTGATATTTTAATTAAACTTAACAATTGTTCTCAGCTTGGAGGGGCTTTACTAGGTGTCAGGATTTTCACTTCTCCATTTAAGTAAATATCTACTTTATCTTAACTTGATGTGTTTAAAAGAATGAACTGATAATTGGCTTCATTTTGGACCCAGATTGTCAATTGGCCATTTTCCTCCCATCTTATTGCTTTCTTTATTGCCTGTTTTAAATCTTTAGTTCTAAGTAGATTCTAAAGTAATTCCACCACTTTCAGTTTCAAGTTTCTCTTGGTTTCATTCAAAAAATTATTTATTCAAAATATGGAGATAGATAACTTAATACTACCCTTTGCCAGATCTTTCAAACTTCAACATACTCAGGGAACAAGACTTCAATATTCACCATACTCTCCATTTCAAAGCCTATTGATCTTATCCTGTTTTTCTGATTTTCTATTGCCTTTAATATAAAGTACTGATCTGATATCAAGAAGACCATCTCGCATCCTCCAGTGCTCTTAACATGTTTTGCACTGACATGTTCAGCCCCAACCCCTCCAAAACCAACCTCTGGGCTACCCACAACACTGCCTCTGTGTACCACAACTACCTCTTTGTGACTGACAGTACTGCTAAATTGTCACATCTAAAAATCACCTTTTTGTTCCTGAGTGACTCTCTGTGACAGGGTGGCCCCTGTCATGGAAGGGTGCCCTGATGTTTTTACACCCTTCCTCCCAAGAATTCATGAAATGCTTTAAAAGATGCTGATATGTAAAGCAAAAATGCAGGACAGGAGCAGCAATCCCTTATTTTGGTTAGGTTCCCCTTTCCCTGCATGTCCTCTTCTGTCCAATGGCTCTGTAGCCAAAAGAAAAGCCACTGTGAAATGTATTCAGCAGCTCTTGCTGCCCTGCTGTGAATAAAATACAGTATGCCACTACAGAATTGCATGTCACGCTGTGTGCACAAACTCCTGAGAGGGAGTGCATGCACGGAAAGTGCAGGTCACGCTTTTGTACAAAATTCTGGTGCCCCAAATATTTAGAGAGAAGGGAGAAAGAGAATATTGTTATAATATAGGAGCATGCTCACTCCTTGACCTTTCTCTCGCTCTCTCTCAAGTTCTGTGGCAGCTTTTGGAGTGGAACGGGCAGCTGGCAGGATGCCAGGGACATAGCCACCCAAGACAAAGAAATAAAAGAAAAGAAAATTGTGCCCAAGGAGGTGCACATTACACACATTGTGGCACCTCTTTGCTGTACGGAGCAGCAATGGCCCTGTGAAGCACCAGGAAACACCGCAGTTTGTGGTTTAAAAATTAAAACAGAAAGCAGCAAACGTGTATGGAGCAAAGGCATGCTCCTCAGCCCCCAGACTGCAGCACTATGCAGCATACTGATAAAGCCGATGGGATTTAAATGTTAGCTTTATAAATGTATAATGGTGAATGAAAGCCACATGTAGTACAGTCATAAGGTGGTAATAAATAAATAAATACACTGGAAATAAAAAACACATAAGGTGACTGGAAATAAAGATGGCAGCTGGCTGTAGAGTGGCTGACTGTTAAAAGCGGCAAGGAGGGCCCATTTAAAATGTAAAGCCAATGGGCTGAGATTTCAGCCATCAGGAGAAAGAAGAAAAGGTCTCCTTAGCAATAGAAGCCTCCAAATGAAATAAAAAGAGGTATTAAATGCCTAAAGGGATAATTTAATTGTGAGAACACATAATGTGCTGGAAGTACAAGAAAAGAATGAAAGCAAATTATTATTGGGGAAGACAGAACAAAAGGGAAACATGTAACAAAAATAGCCTACTTTAATAGAAAAGTCTGCAGATATTGTGTGTGTTTTGAAGGTATGCTCCCCCCTTCTGTATAGAACTCTGTGCAGAACGAAATACAAGGTTATTCATTAATTGAAATACAGGGTTATTCATTAATTATGAAAATGCCTAGCATGGCACCATGGACTGATCTGTTCGAAGGAAGGCTCATTCAAGAATGACTGTAGGCTATAGGGAAGCAACGGCCCCAAGTGGCCTATATTTATACTACCATGGGTTCCTTCTAATTGTTACAGAGGGAGGAGTCTGCAATAATTAAAGCTAATTAACTATACAAGGGCATTTTTCTGATTAGGAGTATGGGTAAGGATGCTCCTGTTAAATCAGTAGCATCCTTTCCCATACTCCTGATCAGAAAAATGCCTTTATATACTTAATTAGCTTCAGTTATTGTATCCTGAAATTGCAACCCTGCTACACTCCCACAAACCACCATAAGCACCCATATGGGGAATGCCTCCAGGAACATGATGTCCCTGGTCAGTCCCATATCTACCCACTGGTCTGGCCACCTTTCTGAGATCCAGCTGCCTTGAATGTATACATCCATGCCATGCCCCCCCGCCACGTCCTCATACAGCTCCAGGTCACTATTTGACTCCCGCTGATCCTGCCAGAAGGTGACCCCATTGTAGTCCTCCAGAAATCCCTCCCAGGCTAAGAGGTTGTCTTGTACCCCTACACTGATCGCGACCCAATGGTGGAGAAGCTTTGCTTTTGGTAGTGACCCTGGCCAGGGGCCTCATGAAGACCCTGCCCAGTGCCACCAATTTGCAAGCAAAGTTTGTGTGCCCAAGAATCTGCTGTACTATCTTCAATTGAACCCTCTTCTTCCCCTTAATCCCTTTGATAAGACCTGAGAGCTTTGCTGCCTTGCTGGCGGGGATCCAGAAACACTGCTGCTCGACACTGATATCAATGCTAGGAACTCTAGCTTTCTACTGGGTCCCTCTGTCTTATCCCCAGCCAGAGGCATGCCCAACTCCCCACACATGGCCTCGAAGCCCCTGAGCATGCCCAATGTCTCACCTTTCCCCTCACCTAGGAAGAAAAAGTCATCCAGGTAGTGGATGACCACCCCCTGCCCATGCCGAAATGAAAATGCCCACTGTAACCAGGTACTAAAGACACAAATGTGGCACAAGCAACTGAACACCTCATGGGTATGGCCTTATCAAAATAAAATCTTCCCTGAAATTGGAAACCAAGGAGCTCCCAGTCTTCCTTCCTTACCAGGAGCAACCAGAAGGCTGACTCAATGTCAGTCTTGGCCCGCCAAACCCTTTTTTTGGCCCAGATTAAATCCACCACATGGTCCAGTGCCACATAAGACACTGTGCTTTTTTCCGGTGTAATGGCATCATTTACAGAATTGCCTTCGGGGTATGATAAATGGTGAATTAAACAGTATTCCCACGATGTCTTTTTTGGAACTATGCCCAACGGGGACACCCTAAAACACTGAAAAGGTGGGGTATCAAATGGCCCCGCCACCACCCAGCCTCCAGTTTGTTTTTAATCTTCCTCTCCACTATGTCCACCCTCCCCTTTATGGATGCCAGATTCTTAGTCATAATGTTCTTCCTAGTGCCCACGTAGTGCAGGCTGAACCCCCCCCAAAAAAACCCTCCCACAGCATACACTTTGCCTCATGATTGGGATAAAATTCTGTCCAAATCTTCAAAACATCTAAATTTATGGGTAATACCACCTTCTGAAATGTGCCCCATGGGTCTCATTCACCCGGCCGGTCTCTATCTTCCACCATAACCTCCCCTTCTGTTTTGCCATCTATAATTGTGCCCCTTCTCACCAAATCCACCCCTGCCCCCATCTCGAGAGGACTGTCCTTGTGCCTGGAAGATGCCCTTGTTCCCTTGCATCCTGTAGTGGGTGACCTGGTGGTTTCCTCACACCCAGAATAGGCATGCTTAATCTTGCAGCTGGGCCATGTGCAATTAGCTTTGTTACAGGCCAAGCACGCTTTGGAAGTTGTGGCTCCATTCCCTTTTTTCCCACCACTAGTCCTTCCCCTTGAGCTGACAGGGTTCTTATCTAAAGCTCGGATAATGTCACATCCCACCACATGTCGACATGGAATACCATCTTCTGCCTAAACTTCTCATCATATAGTAGCCAGCCATACCCACACTTAACCCTGTAAGCATCCCGGATAATGACTGAGTAGGTCAGCAACAGTATCACCAGCTCCATTTTTTTTGAAGCACAATGGCACTAAAATTCAGGAAGCCCTCCATACAAGCCCCAAATGTCTTGCTCTTGTAGCTGACCTCCTTGCTAGTCTTCCCTACAATGGCCAGCACCACCGCCATTTCCGAGTTGCCGACTGACTCCTTCTGCTCATATTTTTTGGCAGTGTCCTTGTCTATCAAGGCAAACATATTGATATACTTCCCCTTCCAAATCTACTCCTTCAGAGCCTGGGAAACATCATCTTCCAATGTCATCCCAGGTGGCCACCCATTGGCCCCCTTGTTTGCCCTCTCTCCAGCTCTAGCATCCTGATCTCCCTTGTCTTTCCCCCTTTTCTCGTCCTTCAATTCCTGCCATGCTTTATCTACCTCTTCCCAACCCTTCTCACCTTTTTTTTCCATCACACCCACCAAGTAGTCCTTCAGACTACCCTCAACCAACAGATCCACTGTCGGTGCCTTAACCTCCTCAGGTTGTGGATCTCCACCATCCACTGTGTTGCTCCTGGTCACCTTCTTTCTAGGTGGCCCTTTCTAGAGTGGCGGGTTCTTTGTCTTCTCCGCCTTCCTCTCTTTTTCCTCCACCTCCCTTGACTCTTTGATGATGGCCTGGATCTGGTCCATACGTTCGGCTGCCTTCTGTGCCAGCACCTCACTGGTCTTGCATTTAGGGGTCCTTGCCTTCTTGGGGGCCATATCTGCAACTGCAATTTCAAAAAGTCAGCCAACATGCCCACTGTATCACCTTGTCCACGTGTACCTCACCCCAAGCTGAATAAGGCAAAAAGGGGGCCCCTGCCAGGCCCCGCCCCACTTTAACCCCCTCCCCTGTACCTGGCCACCTCCCCACCCCCCATGTGTTCATTATCAATATTCCTTCTGCTTTGGTCATTTCCATTTTTGTTTTTTTTTTATATACCCTGGCTCTACCTCCTGCTGTCCTTCCTTGCTGTGCAGGTTAGCAGTCTGAGTCCCCACCATGAAGGAACCCTTGCCCTCCCCACAATGAGGAGCCACAAGGAAGAAGAACCCCCTAACCCCTTCACAGATATGACACTGGGCTGATTTGAACTGTTTTCTTTCTTTTTTTTTTACCCCAAGCCAACCCTGAACCCAGCCTGTTGCACAGTAGCCTGAAACCCTAACCAACCTGCCAATTGGCTAGCTACTGCCCTAGCATCCCCTGTCCCACCCTAATCAATTTATGCCCCTCCTAACCTGTCCTTCCACCTGAGCCATCCTCTTCCCTCATTGTGCCCTAATTTTTCTTTCTTTCTTTTTTTTTGCTGGCCAGAGCGGAGGACCTCTATGCTTTGCGTAGTTCACAAAATGGCAGTGGCGGAGGGCAAGGCTGCACCTAAAATGGCTGCCGACAACAATGAAAAAGGAGCTCCTATTGACTGTTGGGCCCTGACCTACCCCTGACTATGGGTGCAGTGACTGGTAGCCAGAAGTCCCCACAGATGTGGTAAGCTGAGGAGGCCTTGACCTCATGTATCTCCTGAGACCCCGCCAGCTGCTCCTGCAAACCCATTGCTGCGAGGAACTCCCCCCCGCAAGTACCAACACCTATTATCCTGCATGTGGAGGAAAGCACCCACCCCCACTCAAGTCATTGCCCCTCGTGCTGGGACCGCTTCAGTGTTCTAGGCCATGGTCAACAAATCGCCCTCCCACTGCGTTACCAGCTGTACTCTGGCTGTACTCCTAGAGACTTTATTTATTCTTTTTTGGAGTGCTCCTCACTTTAAATGTTCACTGAACCTGCTGGCCTGCAAGACCTCCTCTAGCAGCTACCCATTTGCTCCCGTGGCTCCGCCTACCCATGCGGTGGGCCCAATGTGCCATCGGCACTCATTGCCAAAAACCAGAGGGCAGAAATGCAGGTGAGCCACCCTTTGGGAAGGCTCCTAGCAGCCACAAAGCTCCCCCGGCCAACTGGAAAGGCCCTCCACCCATATGTGACAAGCCATGTGTCTGCAAGCACAGTGCAAACACGAAACTCAGCTAGCAGCCCAGCTACCCAAAGTGAGGTAGCAACCATGGAGTAGAAACTACACCTGCCCCAATGGCGCCAGCCACACAAATGCTTCTTCACTACCTGCAGATTGGGGTTAGGGTAAAAATGTTCACCCACCGACTGAAGAAGCCACGTGGTCTTACCATCTTTACGTGCATAGGCTGCACGCCAAGGTAGACTATCGGGAGCTTCCAATAGCCGCAGGGCCTCGGACCTCTTCTCTGGAAAGTGGGCCATTGGCAATGTCATCAGTGGGAAACAACCCAGCTCCTTGGGTGCAAAAAGAGTGGATACCTGGTCGGCAGTGGCAGTGCCGCGTGGCCAATAGGCACGGGCTGGACCAAGCCCTTGGCGTCATTGGAAAAATGCCACCAGTGACATGAATCCACACCTGACTCACACCATCGGGCTGAGACCCAGCCCACGATGGCTCCATGTGGCCAAATAGGCCCCAGGGCTGAAGCCCTCTGCTCCTACTAGCCCTGCCCACCAGTTAGACAAACAACCTTTCAAGATGCAAGGAAAACCTCAAACAAGAAAAGAAACTATCTCGCTCTCCTTTCCCCGTTACAAAGATCCTGTCCTATTGGGTCTCCCTATACCAACCTGAAACCATACCTTACCCAGGGCCCCGATTTTTCTGCAGCACTTTGGAGCAAAGTTCTGCGACAGGGTTCCCATTTGCCACAGAACTTCTGCGGCAGTGGACAGTTATTTCTGCGGCAATTCTGCGGCAGAAAACTGTCACACTATTTCCCTTATTTTTGTACTTTATTTGTGTTTTTCTCTTCACATTTGACATTTTCTGAGTAGAGTCAAGCTTTTATATTGTAACAGTCACACTTAACATTCATCTTTAATTGCTTAAAACATACAAGTGTTATTTAATTGAGGCATTACTATTTATAAAATACCTGCTCCCAGCTGGACTGAGCCCAGGCTGGGGTCCCAGCAAGGGTTGGGGACAGCAGTTTACTGTGGCCGGGTGCCAACCAGGTGAAGTACACAAGAAATCCACATGGTGCTTGTATAACCAAAATTAATTCCGGAACTGCAAGTTTTAGAAAACTCACATAGGAGTTTGTTAGTTGAAAACATGGAATGATTTCCATCCATCCTACTTTTCTGAGCTTTTATAAAATCTATTCTGATTTTTTAAAAACTTGGCTTTCTGAAGTAATTTTGGTTACACAGTCAGTTGGGTGGCATCCAGACAGTATAACTACCCCTTCCCCCAATGCTGGGTCACTGGGCTTTAAAATGTAACTGAAGGCTCCCTAGCTCTGTAGCACTTCAACCTGAATACCTGTAGAAAATTACATAAAAAAACATGTCCTTTCCTAGCTGGCGCTCTCCCTGATGGGGACATGTTTTGTAAATTTAATTCTTTACTAATATACTCCAGGGCTGAAATATTTAAAAATACTAATGCCATCCTGGCCAGAGAACCCCTACAGGTGGAAATTATTTAACTCCGTGTAAGCCCCTCCATGGCTCTCTGGAGCTTGGTCCTGCTATTGAGGGGAAACAAAAAGGATTTACAGGGGGGGCTCACCATGGGTGCAGAGCATATCTTACAGGGTACTGTGAAACAGCACCAACTGTTTTAATCTTTAGTAATATTTATTAAATGTAAATATGTATTGAAGCAGGGCTCTCAGATTTAATTCTGCTCTGGAAGAGCCTGACAGTACATATATCCAGAGCGGACTTGCCGAGGATGGAAGATTATTGTTATTTTTTTCAACCAGCAACTGGATGTAGCCCCAGAGAGACAGCGAGGGGCTTCAGTTATGTAAAAGGTTTTTATATGGAGCTGGCCATTTAATCAAGTATTTTATTTATTGATGCCCTGCTATGCTATCTGTCCTGCTCGGGGTATCTTACAAATACAAACCAGAACAATAAACAGCTGCGCCAGGAGGTGGAAGGGCAGACCAAGAAAACTGGCACTCTCCCCTCTATGTACTGACAATGTTTCTGTCTTTCATAGCCCTTTAAGAGGAATATGTGCAAAGTAATTAAACTGTTTGCATAATTAATTAAAAAAAATGGTCTGACAGACCAACCTGACTCAGCATTAATGTACTCACAATCTGATAGTGCCCATAATAATACAGTACAAATGAAATGTCCAGTACAACGGAGAATGAAGGACTGCTTACCAACACAACAGTAACACACATCAGAAGAACAAAAGGAAGCACTTTCCTTAAGAAATGCTGCAGTGCAAGTGCAGTAGTTTACTACCCTCCCGAAGAACTTGGACTGGACTCAAAGTGTTGGATTACAATGGACTTTGCAGTATTTCTTGTGAGAACACTTATTTTTCTTCTGGTGTACTATATACTATTACTAAACCAAATGTCCCTCTTTTTTCATACAGGATAAGATATCTGAGCTGTCATTCCATCAGCCGCAACAGTCTGTCACTTCTGCATCTTTTTTGCATCTGCATCTCGAGATCGGGCAGCTGAAACTTTAAGGTTTTTCTGATGCCCGATCTCGAGATGCAGCTGCATAAGAGATGCAGAAGTGACAGACTGTTGCAGCTGATGGAACGACCGCTCAGCGATCTTATTCAGGAAGGAAATTCGGCTTTTTTTTTTTACACAAAAATCATGAACTATGTGGCAGTCATGAAGATCGGGGGCAAAGGCACATTACAACTTAGTACCCCGATTAAACACTGTAAAAATGATTACACTTTGATCTGATGACAGAACAGATAAAAAATTTAACTTGGAGAAGCATGAAGTGACAGGATGGTCACTCGAGAAGGCAATAACAGTAACAGGAAAAACTAACATAGAACCCTGCAAAATCCCTCATACAGAACAACAATAAATGTAAAGCAAGGTTAGTAGCAACGGGATTAATACTATGTCAGCAGCAAACCGAGCACAGATTCATTCAAAGGTACGGGCTACAGAGCTGAAGCACAAAGCCATGCATATCCTGCTGAAAATCAACACATTAACTTAGGCACCAAGAGAGAGACCGAGAGGGAGAGAGATGGTCAGCAAATACTCCGTATTGTTTTGCTAATAAACCAGTCCTGCTGCGGACTCACTTGGACTGACCAGCAGAAACCAAACATTTTGCAACTGCCGCTACCCAGAAAAGAAAAGTTTTCATGGTCACTGCCACAGCTCTCAGAGAACAGCTAACTGAATTAATTGATGGCTCTTCTGTTGTTAAACTGCTGTGCCTGCAGGAGGGTTGTTTTTTAATGTCTGCTACTGGGGCTTTATTTTCATGATATTTTATACTTTTGCCAGCAAAAAAAAAAATATCACTGATTTGTGCTGCAGTCATACAGTCTCTGTTACTGAGACTTCATTATAGCTGCCAGTCAGTTTCCACGGTCGGGAGCAATTTTTGGGTTCCATGTTAAAATAGCAATTATAAAATCGCGACCGCAAAAATAGCGTCTTTATTTCGGCAACCTCAATATTAGCAATCATGCACTTTAGCGCCTTGCAAAATGAGCTAACATGTTATAATAGCGCCGATTGTTTGAATGTACTTACAACTGATATGTCAGTTTTTTGTGTTGCTCTTTGGATCATATGGATCCAACAAAGGGGTTCATTTCATGGGGTGCCTGAACTGATTTTCCCAGTATTATATGATCATTAAAAAAGAAGAAAAAAGTCAGCCCGTATTATTATCTGTTCAGTGAACTTAAAAACAAGTAAGTTTTTTTCTAGTAAACAGTATTAACATTTGGGCATGACGTTTAGTTTTTGTTCTGATTAACATATGAGCATTACTCAAGAACTGAAGTAGTAGTTTGCCTTTCTTTGAGCAAAACACAGTTTGTCTTCTTTCTCACTTTTTTTTATAATTATCATTCCTTACAACCACACAGCAGTAGCTTCTGTTTGAAATGACCTTCTCAGAACTGTTGTGTGTTACCTTTTGAACAGTGAGACAGTCAGCACTGAGAACGAACTCTACAGCATCCAACAGAGGAGACCTCCCAGTTGCTAAAGCACAAGGATGCTGTGCGAGGACAATAGCTTGGGAACGATGCACTGGAGGGAGCTAATCAGAAGCCTGCCTTTGCCTTCTTCCTCTCTTTCTTTTGCAGAGCCAAGGTGTGTCTATGATGCACTGATGCTGAACAGCTGTGAAACACCACTCTCTGGAACAGTAGCAGCAGCAGCAGCGTCTTCCATGAACAAGAAAGAGTTAAGAGAGACGGAGACAGCTGGCATAGCAGATGCTTAGCTGGTTGCTTGCTCACTGTAGCTGTGACTGCAGCATCCCCTAATCTTATTTTGTGCACAAATCATGTGATTTCAACACGGTCGCTATTTTGACCACGAAAAACTTATAGTCAGTCGTTATTTAAGTAAGGGCGCTGAATTGTGCAAGTCGCTGATTTTGCTGTCGCCGATATGTAATCGCCGTTTTAACGGGTAACCCAATTTTTGCAATTTCTACGGCTGGGTGCAATTTCTGCAGTTGGGTGCAATTTCCACGGTCAGCTGTGAATTCCACGGATATTTCTGCGGTCGGCCATGGCCGCGGAATCACAGAAAACTCGGGGCCCTGACCTTACCACAGGAAATCACATCAGGCCCTCACAAGCAGCTCTGGGCACCCACGGTATGGGACCATAAAATAACCAGTTATTTCTGCAGAAGATAGCAGTCACAGTTAGCGAACAATAATGACATGCCGAAAAACCTATAAGAAAAATGGATGGAGGTCCTGGTTGAGAAAGCCAGAAACAGACTCCATGCAAGGCCTCAGCCTACCACCTTTCCTTACCTGAAAATCTACTCAAAGGAGTAGTCAGGGCAAAGTGCAGAGAAACTATCTTCGCTGAACAGCTTGCAGAAACAAGCAGTTGTCAACGCTGAATGTTGATTGCATTGGTGTGTTGACCACGCTCACTGGCCCTCTGTCAGTCGCTCAGTCTGTTTCGTCCGGTGCTGAGACTGCTGTTTTGTACTGGGCCCCTGCCTGCGTTGGCACCTTGTTCTGGCCACTAAGAGTTCTGCAGCTGTCCCGACAGAACTCCGTTGAGGTGGCTCACTCCCCCCTCTCTCACTCGTGCATTCTGTTTCTCCTGGTACTGCAGGCAGCCCTTTTGTACTGGGCTCCTGCCTCTGTTGGGGGCTTTTTCTGCCCACAAAGAAATCTGCAGCAGTCCCGACACAGGTCTGTTGAGCCTACTAACTCCCCCTCTCTCACTCACTCATTCTATTTCTGCCAGCGCTGTAGGGTGGCCTTTTGTACTGGGCTCCTGCCTGCGTTAGCACCTTTTCCTGCCAACAAAGAAATCCGCAGCAGTCACGACAGAGCTCTGTTATGGTCGCACACTCCCCCTGTGTCACTCACTCTTTTTGTCTGTCCTGGCACTGTAGGTTTCCCTTTTGTATTGGGCGCCTGCCTCTGTTGGCGCCTTTGTCTGCCCACAAAGACATCTGCAGCAGTCCTGACAAAGCTCCGTTTAGCTCACTCACGCACTCCCCTTCTCTCACTCACTCATTCCGATTCTGCCGGCACTGCAGGCTGCCCTTTTTCATTGGACTCCTGCCTGTGTTACCGTCTTCTTCTGCCCACAAAGAAATTTGCAGCACTTACAATACAGCTCTATTGAGCTCGCTCACTCCCCCTCTGTCACTTGCTCATTCTGGTTTCCTCACCAGTACAGGCTGCCCATTTGTACTGGGCCCCTGCATGCACTGGTACCTTTCTCTGCCCACAAACAAATCTGCAGCTGTCCCGACAGAGCTCTGTTGAGGTCGTTCAGTCTCCCTGTCTCACATGCTCATTCTGTTTGTCCTGGCTCTGCAAGCGGCCCCTTTGTACGGGACTCCTGCCTGCATTGGCGCCTTTTTCTGCACACAAACAAATCCACAGCAGTCCTGACAGAGCTCTGTTGAGCTCACTCAGTCCCCCTGTCTCAGTCACTCGTACTGTTTCTCCCACTGTTGCAGGCTGGCCTTTTGTACTGGGCCCCTGCCTGCACTGATGCCTTCTTCAGCCCCCAAGGAAATCCACAGCAGTCCTAAAAGAGCTCCAGTGAATTCGCTGACTCCCACTCTGTCACTCGCTGTCTCGTTCTGTTTCTCCCAGTGCTGCAGGCTGTCCTCTTGGACTGGGCTCTTATGTTGCACCCTTTCTCTGCCAACAAACAAATCCACAGCTGTCCCGACAGAGCTGTGTTGAGGTTGCTCAGTCTCCCTCTCTCACATGCTAAGTCTGTTTGTCCTGGCGCTGCAAGCAGCCCTTTTGTACGGGACTCCTGCCTGCACTGGTGCCTTTTTCTGCACACAAAGAAATCCACAGCAGTCCTGACGGAGCTCCGTTGAGCTCACTCAGTCCCCGTGTCTCACTCGCTCGTACTGTTTCTCCCACTGCTGCAGGCTGGCCTTTTGTGCTGGGCCCCTGCCTGCATTGATGCCTTTTTCTGCCCACAAAGAAATCCGCAGCAGTCCTGAAAGAGCTCCGGTGAGTTTGCTCACTCCCCCTCCCTCGCTCGCTCTCTCGTTCTGTTTCTCCCAGTGCTGCAGGCTGCCCTTTTGTACTGGGCTCTTGTGTTGGGCCCATTCTCTGCCCACAAATAAGTCCGTAGCAGTCCCGACAGAGCTCAGCTGAGCGCGATCACTCCCCCCTCTCACTCGTTCGATCTTAATGTGTCCCACACAGTGATTTCCCACAGCGACCGTTCTATTCTGTGGCAGGAGTGCAAAAACACATTATAGCCACGATGTGAAACATGGCAGCTGTACTGTTCATAAGGAGGTGTGGAAAGATGCCACTGTTGAAAATGTGGGTTGAAAATATCACAAAATTGTGAAGTTACAAGGGTGTGTGGAAACAGGTCTACGCACTCTTGTAACACAGTCATGTCTTGGAGTTTCGTCACCCGATTTTCAGCATAGGCATTTTAGGACCTCTGCTCATGAACAGTGCCACTGTCATTTTCTTTATCTGTCCCGATCAGCGATTTCCCACAGCGACTGCGTTATTCTGCGCCGGAACTGTGAAAACACATTTCGGTCAGGATGTGGAAAATGACAGCTGTGCTGCTCATAAGGAGTTGTGGAAAAATTCCACTGGTGAAAATGTGGCGTAACAATATTACAAATCTGCGAAGTTACAAGGGTGCATGGAAAGTGTGCAACGCACACTTGTAACACAGTCATTCGATGCGGTATTATCACCAAATTTTCAACATAGTTATTTTAGGACCTCTGCTCATGAACAGTATCACTCTCATTTTCTTAATCTGTCCCAGACAGTGATTTCCTACAGCGGGCCGCTCTATTCTGTGCCAGAAGTGCGAAAACACATTTCGGCCAGGATGGGAAAAATGACAGCTTTACTGTTCATAAGCAGGTGTGGGAAAATGACAATGTTTGAAATCTGGAGTGAAAATATTATAAATTTGCGAACTTATGAGCATGTGTGCAAACTGCGCAACGCACGCTCGTACCACAGTCATTTTATGGAGTATCATTACCAAATTTTCAACATAGCTATTTCAGGACCTCTACTCATGAACAGTGTCACTGTCATTTTTTTTAATCTGTCCTGAACACTGATCTCTCACAGTGACCGTGCTATTCTGCGCTGGAAGTGCGGAAACATATTTCTGCCAGGATGTGAACAATGACAGCTGTACTGTTCACAAGGAGGTGTGACAAAATGCCAATGTTGCAAATCTGGCATGAAAATATTGCAAATTCATGAAGTTATGAGCGTGCGTAGCAACTGAACAGCACATGTTCGTAAAACAGTCATTTTTTTGATTTGTTCCACCAAATTTGCAACATAGGCTTTTTGAGAGTCCACCTCATGAACACTGGCATTGTCATTTCGTTAACCAGTCCCGAAAGGTGATTCTGCACAGTGACTGCGAAATCACCTTTCCGGGCTGATTAACGCCATGACAGTTCAAGAATTCATGAGGAGGGGTCCTAAAAACCCCATGTTGAAAATTTGGTGAAAAAATTCCCAAAAATGCCTGAGATATGCAGTAAAGTTGAAAACCCCCTATGTATTACATTATACAGCTTACCGGCATTTCCTCAGTTCGTGGTCGGCTTTGAAGAGTGCAGATGTGTTCCCGGTCCACGAAGATCGTTGCGCCGAGCTTCTAAGGTAAGTATGGAGTGAGGGGTGTGGGGAGGCAGGGTGTGCAGTGGGTGGAGTGCGGGTGGGAGGCGGGGTGGCGCCAAGGGCGGTTCCTGCTTTCCAGGGGAAAAAAAGGGCGTCGGCGGGACCATTTTTACTTTGCAGGGGCCTCTGGCACACTGGGGTTGGCTCCCGGTGTGCCAGCAGTGGCTTTCTTATTCAGGGGCAGCAGTAGCTGATGGGGGATTGGACACCGCCGTCGGCGAAGGGGCGGGTGCGGAGGTATCGTTATGCCGATGGGGAATGGGCACCCTGTCGGCAGGAACAAAAAGGGGGGGTGACAGAATGCTGATGGGGAGTGGGCTCCCCTGTTGGCAACAAAACAAATAGGGAGGTCACTGCAGCCGACAGGGATTGGGCACCCCATCGGCCGGAACAGAAAGGGGGGTTACAGAATGCTGATGGGGAATGGGCTCCCCCATCGGCAACAAAACAAACAGGGGACAACTCCAGCCGATGGGGATTGGGCACCCCATCAGCAGGAACAAGACCGGGAAGGGGCACAGAATGTCAACGGGGATTGGGGCCCCTGTCGGCAGCTAAACATGGTGGGAGGATGTTATATTGTTTGTGAACATACGCAGTTTCTACCGCCATGTTCACAAACAATCTCAGGGTTTGAGTGATCCCGCTTCTGCAATGACGTGGTCGCCTCCTCATTGCAGCCGGATGACTGACGCTGTACGACGAGGCGGCCCCGATTGCAGCGGCTATTTTTTTAGAAAGTTGTGGCACTAGTAAGGCCATAGCCCAGGCTTTTCCCTTGCCGCCCTCTGACGGTCATATTTCAGATAGCATTACTGCCCTATTAACTGTAGCACTCCAACCACATGCAGTTTCCAAAGTTTATAAGTTACTTCAGGAATGGTATTATAGGCTTCCTTCAGGCATTTGCTATTACTGGGTGAGAGAGTTGAATATCCAGGACACCCCAGACCTTTGGAAAAAACTTTGGTGCACTATGTACAAATACGTCAAACAAGATAGGCTTAGGATGGTACACTTTAATATCATGCATCATCTTTATTTAACGCCCTCTCATTTATTTAGGCGTGGGGCATGTGACACATCTCTGTGTTGGAAATGTAAAAATGAAGAGGGCACTTTGTATCATATGCTATGGTCTTACCCGGTGATACGGGCCATCTGGATGGCTGTCTACAGACTCTTGGACCCTATCCTTGGCTCAATTCATATGTTTACCCCCGAGATTTGTTTATTATGTCTCTTTCCCGCAGCCACCCCCAGGACTTTGAAGGCTCAAGTCTCACTTGTCTCAGCTGTAATGAAACTGATAATATTAAGGCATTGGTCATCCGACAAGCCTCCATCTTTGCTAGAGTGGCATCAGGAATGTATCTTAGCATTGCAGCTTGAGAAACACATCGCATACATGCGGGACAAGCAAAGGTTTTATACATCCCTTTGGGGCCCCCTAGACACCTTCCTTATGGCATGGAAGCCAAGGGCCCAAACTCTTACACCCTAAGGATTAAATGTGCTCTCTTCAGCTCATAACCTGGGGGGAAGGGGGAAGGGGGGGTGGTGGGTAGAGTTTTACATCTTATACGTTTCATCAGAAGGTGCTTTATATGTATTACGCTGAGTTAATTGCTCTGTTCTGCACTTTCAGTGTAATTCTCCATTGTCTGATCTTTTGAGTGAGATGTTTGTAAAGACAATAAAGAATGTTAATTACAAAAAAAAGAAAGTTGTGGCACACTGGCTGAACTAGTGTCAACAGCAGCATGCCACAGCATTGGGGGAACCGGGGCAAGCCTCTGCAGGCTGTGGGGGCATTGGCCACAACAGTGCCGCGCCTCCACAACCTACTTCTGTACAAACCTGTCGCAACATGTTTCTTGTGCATGCGCGCAATCAACATAAAAAGGGAGATCCCTTTCCTTGCAGCCCATTTTCTACCCCATATTGCCCCTTCCCTGCCTACCTACCAAACAACCAATGGGACACCTGCCACCTCACCTATCCTAGCCCCTCCACTTTTGTATTCTCATCCACCTGGTGATTTCATCACCCATCCCCCCAGCCCAAATCCCACCCCCACCACACTTTGCTGTCCTCCCTTGTCCTCAAATACCTTTCCTTCCCCCTTCCCTCCCATCTCCCTCCCTAGTATATCCTTCTGCCCTGTTTATTTATTTATTTTTTTAAATAGTAAACTCTAGGATTACAAATACCTTTGAGCAGGAACTGCTCATTTACAAAGGTTCCATGCAGGCGTTCAGTTAATTTATTTTTAGTGGAAGTCTAAAACTTCCATGAGTCAAAGTCTGGAAGTCATGCCAATATTTTGGAGTCAAATACTTTCAGGATCCAACTTGTGGAGATCAGTTGTTAGGAAGGACCAGTTTGTGGATGTTAATACAATATATTAGTGGGACAATACAACTGCATTCAGAAAAAAACATTATTTCCAATTTCCTTGTCTACAATTTTGGAAATCATCTAATTTTTTGTTTTACATCTGGAAGTCAGTGACTTCTTCTCCCTTTATTTTAGAAGTTTTTACCTTATTTTTGGAAGTCAAATACTCTAAAAGTGGAGTTAACTGAACCCCTCGTTCCATGTCAGAGGATAGAGGGTAAACATACATATGAAGGTCAACAATGTTAGACTTTATACATGGCGAAGGCTAGGCTAAGGATACATTCATACTAGGAGAGAGACAACAACATCTAGATAAATGCAGGTTACAAGTGAAAAATAACACAGCAATGGAGTTAGTGAGGCTAGGGGAAGCGGGGTAGAGAAGAGAGTAGGCTGGTTGAGGGGCTATTGTCTTGGGGAGGTAGTAGAAGTGGGTGCCAGATAGTAGTAGGAAGGAACCCACATCCAAGAAGTGCCTAAGGAAGAGGGGGATGGATATGGAGGGGAGGCACAGGGAGGGAGGGAGGGTGTAAGAGGAAGAAGCAGGAGCCATAGTGATTGCAACCTCAAGGGAGGTTACGGGACAGCTTGGGCCAGTGAAAGAGGAAAGGTGAACCTCTTAGTGAAAGCAATCACACTGACTGGTTGAAGTTGTCAGTGTCAGTGGCTCAGTAGGTAGCACACTCGCCTCTGAGGCCGGGAGATCAGAGGGCTGTGGGTTCAGTTCCCACATCTGGCACTTGGGTTAATATCCCAGTACTGACACTGTAGTGCAGCATGAGAGGGGTGCTGCGCTTCTGAGGTGCTGTCTTTCGGATGAGACATTAAACCGAGGTCCCATCTGCCTGGATTGGTGGTAGTTCAGGTGGATGTTAAAGATCCCATGGCACTTATTGAAAAGAGTAGGGGAATTTCCCCGGTGTCCTGGCCAAATTTCCCTCATTCACTAAAAATACCACCAACAGCTTAATCTGGTTCAAGGACAGTTGGCATTCATCTGTATCCCCCTCCCCCCCGAGTCGTGCCTGAAAATAGGCAGGATTTGTCTAGTGCACTTACCCGGTCAACAAAAAATAAATAAAGTGAGGTGTTGTTGGAGTTGCATCTTGAAGGTGCCAAGCATAGCAGTAGTAAGTGTTTCTTTGCTGAGCGAATTATACCACAGAGGGGCTCTGAAGGTGAAAGACCTCTGACCCATTGTGGTCTGGCATCTGGGAACCTGGTAGATTTGATGTTGCGCATTTCTGGTATGATGGGTGCTGTTGTATATAGTAAGAAGCTTTTCAACACTTGGCGGCAGGAGCCCAAGTAGAACTTTTTGGTAAACAAGCAGGTCTGGTATTGATCCTGCTGAGGAGTGGTAGCCACCCGGCCTGGGTGTACAGATCACAGGAGTGTGTTAGACGGGCTGTGCCTGTTAGGAGTCGGCAAGATTTGTTAAGTGCCATTGATAGCCTGCGAAGGACAGTAGGGGAAGCTGAGCCATAGATGGCTAGGCCATAGTCAATGACAGAAATGACAGAGCTGTTTATAGCCAGCCTAGGGGCATCAGCTGTCATGCAGTGTTTGTGCCTGTGGAGGAGGCCTAGCCGAATATTTGTGGCATTTGTGACATTGTCGATGTGCCGTGCAAAGGAGAGGGATCTGTCCATGATGATGCCAAGGTACTTAAACTCTGGAACTGGTTCGAGCATAATCCCTGCTCATTCATGATAGTGAGGGGTCAAGAGTTATGCTTGTTTCGAGCATTGCAGAATGACATTACTTTTGTTTTGCTATAGTTTAGGACAAGTTTGTGTGAAGTGAGCCAGTCCTCAACATGCTTGAAGTCACGTTGCAGCTGGCCCTCCAGGAGCTTAGCGTCATGGTGATTTGTGACTACGACAGCGTCATCCATGTAAAGCAGTATGTTCTGGTGGCAGACACTAGGAAAGCTGTTCAGGAAGAGACTAAAGAGTAGTGGTCCCAAAATGGACCCCCCAAGGGACTCCTGAGAGGACCAGGTTTTCACTGGAGGTGACACCGGCTATCCTAACATGTTGGACCCTACCTATAAGTTAACTTACAAACCAGGGTAGTGCATCTTTGAAGAGCCTGATATTTGATAGCTGCCTGAGTAGGAGTGGATGGTTTATGGTGTCAAAGGCTTTAGTTAGATCAATGAATACAGCCCCCACACAGTTTCCTTTGTCCAGAGTGACGTGGATAAATCCGGTCAATTCCAACAGTGCAGTGGAGGTGCTGTGCCCTTTTCTGAAGCCATGCTGTTCAGGGCATTGGATTTTGTATTTTTCAAGGTACTCGACTAGCTGGTCCAAGACTATTTGCTCAAGAGCTTTGGATGGGGAAGGGAGGATGGATATAGGTCTGTAATTAGTGTGCAGTGTCCTATCTCTGCTTTTGTGAACTGGTGCGATAGTTGCCTGTTTCCATATTGCTGGGAACTGGGCAGTCCTAAGTGACAGGTTGAATATCTTTGTCAAGAGTTCTAGGATTTCTTTCAGGACTAGTGCAGTCAGCTTCATGGCGAGGAAGTCATCGCTGTAGCCAGTCTTGCTGATGGCTTTCCAAATGTATTTTCTGGCTAGGTTCACTGGGATCTTCTTGAAGCAGAATTGTGGTGCTATGTGAAGATGGTGTGCCATGTCAGAGTGGTCACTTGTGGTAGGGGTGTCGAAGAAGTCTGGTGGAAGGATGCTGCCCAGATTAGAGAACGCATTGCTAAAGGTGTTAGGAATTGTACCAAGGTCTGACGTCGGTGTACCATTGATATTGAGCATTGTGGGCAGATTCTTAGGGTCCTTTCCAGTGAGATCTTTCATGTTATTCCAAAATGTTTTCCCGTCCCCCCAGCTGTTGGAGAGTGCTTCCCTGAAGTGTTTGCTTTGGCGTTCTGTATTGTTTGAGTACAGTCATTCCTTGCTGCTTTGTATTTTTGAATGTCCCCTAGCTTAGAAGTGGCTTGAGCAGTGCCAGAGATCATCCCTTAGATTAAGACTAATAGTTAGCTCAATGTTTATCCATGGGTTGGTCTTTCCTTCTACCCTTGTCTCTTTTTCACTGGTGCATAGACATTGCAGGCTACATTAAAACGATTGATGAATAAGTCCAGGGCTTGGTCAGTATCATTGGCCGAGTCAAGTGAAGACCAGTCCAGACTGTGCAGATGTGCTTTGAGTGGCTCAAGTTGCCCCGCTTCAACACCCTTGAGTATATTATTTTAGGAGGGGGCTTGATGAATTTGTTAGACCAGATACAGATTACGGGTGAGTGGTCGCTTATGGTGTCAGGGAGAACTGAGACCTTAGAGATTCACTCGAGGTAATTTGACAGTATCCAGTCAAGTAATGTTTGGGACTCAGTCCTATAGTTGTACCTGGTAGGGGTGGGTACCATTTGTGTGAGGTGTTGTGCCGTGACAGCATCCTTGTAGGGACAGGCCTCAGGCAAAAGCCAATTTATATTGAAGTCACCTAGCATTATGGTTTCAGAGTTATGGCGGAGTCCTCTAAGGTAATCCATAATGCTAAGGAAGCCAGTGGTCTGGTCCTTTAGGGGTAAGTATACCAAAGCTATGGTAAGCACTTTATTATGGGCCATGAGGAGGACTTTTATGGTGAGGATCTGAGATGTGGTTCCATAGTCTGAGGGTCTATGGGTGTGGGCCATCATGTTATCCCTCAGGTAGATAGCACAGCCCCCCTCCTCACTTTGCAATTCTGTCCTGCTTGAAGATAGAGTATCCAGGGATAGCCACTATGGCATCAGGTATTTTAGAGTTTAGCCATGTTTCGACAACAGAGGGGATGTCCGGATTGTGTTGTTGTACCCAGGTTTGGATGTTGTCAAGTTTGCTGAGGAGGCTACAGACATTGATGGATGCCAGTGTGAGTGACCCCTCCTTCTTGTTTAGAGGGTGGGAGGACATCCCAGGTGGTTCCGGGTTCGAGTAGACATTGCCAGAGATCAGAAGCAGCATTAGAAGAATTTTAAGGAGGTAGATTATAAGCATTTTTCAGGCTAGCTTGACTGTTAGGCATCTGTTCTTCACGGCACTATCGATCCAGGGCCGCCCAGTACTGATGCGGATTGTTATAAGTAGTGGGAGGTACTCAGGTGTGCCATGCACTTGAAGTATCCGGAGGTAGCCAAGGTGCCAGATTAGTGTGTAGCGGGCCAGGGCATTGAGGGTGTAGCTACCAGTGGTCATGCCTTGTGAATAGTGCATGGCACTTGATGTCCCAGTCTGGTGTGGGGCCTGTGATCCCTAGGGACTAATGACAACCTATGCTGCCCCTTTAATAGGGCAACCCCTTATGTCATATATTACCAGTGAGATCAATCATGTTATCCTTTACAAGCCAAGGGGAAATGTGTTATCCCACACTTAATACAGTACTGTGAAAACAGAAATTTATATACATTTGTAATATTTCATGCATGGTAAACTTCATTAGCACTAAAGCACTTTTACAGTTTTCAGAGTTTTATTTTATTGTTTCATAACAAGGTCATATTTTCTTTCTGATACTCATTTTCAGGGACACCATCACACATTCCAGTGACATATGGTTGAGAGTATGTTATGGGACACCGAACCACCTTCCCTGCCCTGAAATAAAGGACCACAGGCCTGACAAGTACTACGGACCTGTGGTGTCCGTGACATCAAGAGCATGTCACTAGTGGAAGTAACATTGTCACCATTCCTTACCCTTTTGTACGTGCTCTCGGAAGCCACTTCAGTTTCCTCTTTACTATCTTATTTTAGTTGCTTCTGAAGGTGCCACTCCATCACCAAAACTGATAACAATGCAGTCAGCACTCGTGTCTGACTCCACTATGGCAAAGGGTTGCAGAAGGGTGAGGGGAGCAGAAGATGCTTGAGTTAGTTTCCTAAGTTGCCAGCCACATGGATCATCTATGTATGACTAGAGGGTGAGTGCATACTGTCAGTCACTAGATTAGGTTGAGATGTGCATTCATACAGGATTACATGTTTAGCCAGATGGAGACAATTTTAATCTGTACCTATAAGGAGAGGTATTTTTGGTTTTTATCTCTTCATAACAGAAAAGACTGGTGCATATCTCTCAAAATGTGGCTACCAAAGCAGTCCAGTTTGTGTAATTAAAGTGACAGTGCTTAACTCTGTTTATTCTAGGTGAACCCACCCTCTTGCTGTAGTGTAACCTAACCTAAGGGAGAAAACACAGACAATAACAAAGGCCACAAAATAATCTTTACAAGTCAGTTTGTATTAAAATATAGACCATGACACAGTATATGCAGCAACAAAAAGCAAACACAGAACTGCTCTTTAAAGGAGATAGGAAACAAATTAGGTTGTGTCACTGTCTAATACATATAGTCTATAGTAATCTCTCTAGGATGGGCAACACACTTATTCAGTGCCTTGAGGACAGGAGAGCCAGCAAACCTCTGGCATTGCTTGTGGCCAAGAACAGGACTCCTTCTGTGGCTTGCTGTCCGTTAATTCAAGGCACTGAGATTTTTCATGTGCTCCCTAGCCTTGATGCAGTTAAGGGGAGGGCTAGAGAATCAAAGACAGAGCTGGTTGTCAGTCAGAACAACAAGAAGTTTTGGGTGCAGTCTGATGGGGCTGCTGGTGCCAGGTCCCATGCAGGTAAGTTAAGCTCCCCAATTGGGGGTGGGGTTTATGCTACAGCAACAGGATGGGCTCACCTCTGCATTATCAATACCAAACACCTGCACAGCAAATACCTGCTAGCGAATATTTGGCATTGACAAATGCTCTTTTTTTTTTTTTTGAGGGGGAGTCCTTTTAAATCCCAACATATTTCAGTGTGACTTGGGTGCTTATCACAGAAACTCTGGTAAAAATGCCTTGAACATTAATTTCTGCATCTCTTCCTATTAAAGCATCATACCTTAACAGTTAATTGAGCACACAACAGGAACTTTAAAAATAGTATTGCAGATTGGAGGCATCTGCATTGTTTGTGCTTCTGACCAAATATAATGCTGTTGAACAGAAGGGGTTGGATTCTACAAGTATCCTGAGATAAAATGTCCTTCCATGAAGACTTCACCCTTTCAACCAGTGATACTTCTGGTGCAGTTGCCCAAATACATTCCCAAGTGTACCTGGCAGTTCAAAAACTGAGAGATTGGACTAGGATCGATGAGGCAAGACCTTGGGGCAAAACTCCTTTCAATGAAAGCCCAAGCAGCATAAACAGATAGCCATTCCTCCTCTGCCCCCCCACATACAAACACACATGCACGCACACACACACACACACACACACACACACACACACACACACACACACACACACACACACACACACACACATACATATATGCATTGCCCAGCGTCTTTATGGAATTTCTTAATCTGACTTAACTTTAGCCTGGAACTGGGCTTCTAGTCCTTGGGGAAATATTTTCATTACTGGGGACACAGAAGTTGGCGGGTCACATTACATAAGCTACTTTAAGTAGATTTTTAAATAATGCTGCTACAGTCAGAAAATGTTCATTATTCTGCTCTGTTCCCTATAATGAATTTAGTTGTGCCAGAATATCATTACTGACACTACAAGCAACCCGCCCCAGCAGTTTAACCTTTTATGTTATTTCATCAAGGTGTAAGGTAGGAATTTCATTGCAATATAATGTGAAAATACTACTAATAATCTTTATTTATGGAGCGTAATTCATAAACATCAAAGCACTTTGCAACAGTCAGACAAAAAAATCAATTAAAATCATAAATAATTAGAAGTTCAGTGAAAATACATTAAGCAGATTAATCTTAACTACCAAAAAAAGCAAGGTTAAATAAATAAGTGTTCATTGTCACCTTGAAGCTCTCCACAGTCTGGCACTCTTGAACCCAACAAGGTAGAGAATTCCACAGGGAAGGGGCTGCAAAAGCAAATACTTGAGCCCCAGATGTCTTCAACTGCACCCTGAGAATCTCTAGCAATCCTTCATCAGCAGAGTGGAGTGGGCTGTAGTGGGTATAGGGGTGAAGAAGCTTTTGCAGGAAACCCAGTCCCTGTCCATGTAGGAATTTGTAGGCCAGCAAGCTGACCTTAAAGGTGATCTGCCATTGAACTGGCAGCCAGCGCAGCTCATGCAGCACAGGTGTAATGTGATTAGATCTAGAACACACAGTCAGTAACCTGGCTGCTGCATTCTGTACCAGCTATGAACAATGGATATCGACCCCTGGGAGTCCTAGGTAAAGGGCATTACAGTAATCTAGCTGAGAGGTCACAAAGACATGGACCAGAATCAGAAGATCGTTGAGTGTAACTAGATGCCTAATCTGGGCATTATTCCTCAGATGGTAAAATGAAGTCCTGACGATGGATGACACCTGAGATTTCAGGGTCAACCCCTCACCAAGGATAATGCCCAGGATACCACCTGTTTGGAAGTTCTAAGCTGACAGCCGCCAAGCACAAGTCCACATGCCTAACCTGCCAAAGACCCCTCTACTTGATGACGCAGGTCCACAATCAAAACCTCAGTCTTATCAGGATTCAGCCTTAACCAGCTGGCATTCATCCATTCCTGGATCTTGGACAGGCAGTTATTAAATCCCGAGACTGCAACATCCTGGTCGGGTGCAAAGGACATGTATAGCTGAGTGTCATCTGCATAGCAGTGAAAACTCAGTCTGTACTGCTTCACAATGTCCCCCAGAGGTAACATGTACACTGCAAAAACATAGGTGTAGCACAGAATCCTGTGGGACCCCACATAGCAGGAAGACAGCATCCAAGGAATAGATCCATGACAGTACTCTCTGGGACCTGCTAGTGAGGAAGGAGTGAAACCATCTGATGACTGTACCCAACAGGCCACAGATCTACCGCAGGTGCTGTAGCAATACACCATGGTCCATAGTGTCAAATGCCACAGAGATAAGGAGGATCAAGATTGTATGGTTCCTCCAATTTCTAGCAATAAGGAAGTCATTGAGCACCCAAACAAGGGCAGTCTCAGTAATGTGCTTATTCCTAAATCCTGACTGGAAGTGGTTATAGATGTCATGGATGGCAAGATGATCCTCCAGCTGCAGCACAAGTACTTTCTCAATAACCTCATCCACAAAAGGAAGGTTAGAGACAGGCCTGTAGTTAGTGAGACAATCTGGGTTGAGAGAAGATTTCTTAAGGGGAAGAGTCACCACTGCCTCCTTCCGGGAGTCGGGAAACTCTTCAGTCTCTAACGAGCACCAGACAATCTCATCCAGGACCAGGCCAATGACCTCAACACACCCCACAAGGAGGTGGGTTGGGCCCAGATCCAAACCACAGTAGGCTGGCAGCATACTCTGGATGATCCACATGGCATCCAAGATTGCCAGTTGATTGAAAACCGACCAACCCGACCAAGGTTCTGCGACCTCCTACCGACCGCTGCAACACCCATTAAAGCGGGCTGAACTGATCTCCGCCCTGATGTCAGCAACCTTATCTGCAAAGAAGCAAGCAAATTAGTCACATTTAGCTTGTGACAAGGCTCTTCATGACTGCAGACAGGCTGGACTGCACAGTAGAGATGCAGCAAAGTTTTAATTCACAGGTGGAGTAAACGTGAAGTCATCCAATTTGCATCTGTTTGGGGCTACATGAGGTCCCCACTGAAAAGGGCCACTTGGCCTTTAAGATGACTTCATGTTACAGACTTCACATTCACTTCACCTTATCTCCCAGAAAGGTGAAGTGAGTGATAATTCAAAAAGCCACACATCACGACTCACAGTCTGCAAGTCACAGCTTCACTACCACCACCAATGGGGACAAAAGCATCTCCAACCATCATTGAAGCAACTGACTGTGCAGTGAAAAACATACAGTAGTCAGAGAAAACCTTTTACTGGCATCAACTATGCCCTTATGCTGCGTACTAATATGCCCACAGCCACTCTTGATAGTGGCAGCAGTGCCATGGCCAGAAACATCTTTCCATGCACGTCTCTTTGCAGTCATTTTTTGGATTACAAAGAAAATTCACAATAAATTTAGATTTCTTAACTTTGGGGTGGATGGCAAGCCAAAAAACAACTGTGGTTTACAGATGCAGATTGGGCCCTAAACAGATGCAAATGCACAGACAGATAGAGATTGCACACTCAAGAGATGCAGCTGCACAGGCACAACAACACCACCACCTTAACCAATGGGTACAAAAATACAAAACTGGAAAAATAATACCTTTTGTGAGTTAGGGGAGGGGCACTACAGTACCAATCCACTACCTAGATAGAACAAAGCAGTAAAAAATACCACAGACTGATAACAGATTCAGAGTCCTGCGATTACTCTGTGGCACAATAAAATATGTCTGACTCGATGGCACACACACTCACACACTACTGGTAATGCGCAAAAAATTTAACAGTTCAGTACACTAGATAACAAATATTTTAAACAGACTGCACCACAACAAACAGAAATAAATTATCAAAAATTAATTCAAGTATTACTGTGTGTACATGAACGCACAAATACTTACACACACACACTACTCCCTAACAGTTAGAAAGCATGACTTTCTCACTGTGAATCTCCCTCCCACACAGATATGCCACTCCTCCAAGGCACACTTAAACAGTGTCTGTCTGTACACAGACTGAATGTTCTAAATTAACATTCAAAATGCATACAGAAACAATCAACACTCGATGTTATAAGCACAGAAGGGTTTCATACAATCTATATACTAAATTTTGATAAGAAGAAATGGATCAAAAGTGATTTTTTAAAACTTTTTTGATGGTTTGATTCTCAGAGCTCTGATAGCAAACTGTCTCCAGCTTTCCACTACACACACTACACAGAACCGAGACTGTGTAAGACAATCTAGAGCCCATGTGACCTGCCATCCTATGAATCACTGCAAAATGTGCCTCAAAGAGCAATAAAAAGGTGAAGCAAAGCGAAATCCATTCAAATCAAAGGTACTTTGTGTTAAAATTAAGGGGAAGGTATTAAAACAAGACAAAGTAACACAACGTCTATATAGAACAATGCACTTCACGTTACAATTAGAAGACAGAGTAATATGCTTCACATTACGGAGCACTAGGCAAATTCAGTGTTAATACATGAAGTTCTCCATGTAGCAAAGTTAGAGGACTTCGCCCACCTCTACTGCACAGTCTGTCCACAGTACCGAAGAGCTGAGCATGTCAATTTTGTGCAGCAGAGATCTCCCCAGACAGGAACTCCGCCTTCTTACAAGAGATCACCGTTTGATATTCCACATAAAGTGCAATTAATCTAAGCTTGTCGGCATCAAGGCCAGCTTTCTTCCAGCACCACTATAACCTTCACCCTACTCTCCTCATCTCCCCAAGGTCCCATCAAACCATGGGAACTGAGGACGAAGCGAGAGGGGGCGAACCTCGACAGGAGCTATGGAGTCCAGAGCTGTCACCATGGCCTTATTATAGGCCTGCAACAGATTCTCTGGGCCAGTGCTTTCACTCATACATCCTGATAGGTCCAATACCGCCATCAGGCAATCTGGGGTCACACCCCTTAATGGGCAGTACTGGACCATCTGCAAAGGGGCAGACCTATAGGGGGTGCCTGGAAGTTGAACCTGATAGTGCAATGGTCAGACCAACTGACCAGTTCCACCATCAAGTTGGCACTTTCCAGTCCCAGTAGGAAAACAAGGTCCAATGAGTGCCCTGACGTATGGGTTGCAGAGGTAACTACCTGTGTGAAACCCAACACATACATTAGTTGGAGGAAGTCCTGCCCAAAATGTGAAAGTTCGTCATCAATCCAGGCATTGAAGTTGCACAGTACCATCACTCTGGGTGACGAACACAAAACCTACTTCACCAGGTGGCCCATCGCCTACAACAACATCTGCTGCTTTACGTTTGCTGCCCCTTGACTCACCCACCACTGCAACCTGTATAGTAAGCTTAACTGGCTCTCCCCATCAAATTACTTAAATTTTGTCCTGGACTGCTTCATGGGCAAGGTCCTTGGTACTAGCACTCCACCTGGGTTGGCGGAGCTCCTCGTACTGGTGGCCCCCCACTACTCTCTATTTCTATTGGAATCAACAAAGTCCAAGAGGGTAGCATCTTTCAGAAAAAGAGATGTGCAAGAACAAGGAGACACAATTTGAAGATAGAGGGGAGATGGCTCAGGGGCAATGTGAGGAAGTATTTTTTCACAGAGAGGATGGTGGACACATGGAACAGCCTTCCTGAGGAGGTTGTGGGGTCTAAAACTGTGGGAGAATTCAAGAATGCATGGGACAGACATAAGGCAATTTTTGTGGGGGCTAGGACGAAATAGGATGTTGGTTAAATAGGATCTGCAGCTTATCCTCTAGGTAGGGAAATGGGCAGACTAGGTGGGCCAAGTGGTTCTTATCTGCCATCAAAGTCTATGTTTCTATTGGAATCTATGTTTCTATGTTTCTACTCCCTTAGATCCCTGGGCCCTGCTGCTCTAAGGATTCCTGTGACATGCACTCAAATGGGGGACAGAGACTTTGCTTCGTGTGCCCCAAAACTATGGAACTCCCTTCCTACATAGGTTTACTCCTCCCAATCCCAGGCTTGCCTTCGAACCTCCTTGTGGAGGTACTTGAAGCTCTTATCAGTGTGTGGTTGTACCAAGCCGCTGTAATCTCACCTGGTCCCCTGCATTGAATATCCGTCCTAATGTTCTGCCTGTCTGTATGGATTCAGTCCTGCACTCAAGTTATACACCCTATGTATTGGGTATGCTCTGATGATGCCCCTCCTTTCTGGGGACATATACTGTATATAATTGTTGTACTGTATAATTGACTTGTATATATTGTGCTGCTTGCAGCTTTGGTGTTTCAATGTATTTGTTGTAACCATTGTACCTACTGAATATGTTATGCTTCTGCTTTCCCTGACTCTGTGTTACTGCCTAAAGTGTATCTTGTTGTATCATGTTGTATTTCCTGAACTCTCCCAGGTCATACCTGACAATAGGCAATGTCTCGTCTAGTGTACTTAACCTGGTTAACAAAAGCTAAATAAATAAACACTATGTTGACAACGAAGTCCATGACGTCCTGCAAAAATTGATTCCCATCACTTGGTGGGCAGTAAATGAGAAGAATTTTGCACCCCACACCTGCACGCAGGATGAACTCAAAGGATTGAGTCTCCCCCACTGGAATATGAGTTGATGCAAGAGGTTTCAAGGAGGAAAAAAAACATACAGATTATTGAAACCAGGACACGGAATGCAAATTATGACCTGGAGAAAGAACAGAGAATGGCTTCTGTGGGGATACACAATTTAGACAGTATAATTCTTGTAACAACCATTTCCTGAAAGCATAGCCCTGTCTTAGTGAAACTTCCTAACTCAGCTGAACAAAGATCATCATAGGTGATGTTTCATATTTTCTTTACAGGTTCATTTCTCTACTCATCGCAAGTATAATAACTAAATCCTTTGTTTTTCTACTTGAGTTATAAATATTTTATGCAGCACACTAATCATTAATTAGCATTATTTAGACAGTGACAAGTAGGTTTCTTGATCAGGATCAATCACAGAGCCAAATGATACCTGCTTGTATCCTGTATGAGTCAATATAACTAACAATGTGTTTTGCAAAATAATTTCTAAACCTGAACTGTTTAAAAATATGAAAACTGATTATGTTTTGTATGCAAGTCAAAAGTTCTGAATTTTCTCTGCAAAGAAAGACAGTGATATTATTAACAAGAATACGCGACTGATATTTCAAAAGTGATTGAAATCAATAAGAGTTCCACCCAATGCAGCAAGTGAAAATGGTAATAAATAATGACTGTGTATACCGGTCAATACAATGAAACACACATCTTACATAATATAGATTGAACATTATAATAAAACTCAATACTCAAATAATAAAATAAATCAATAAACAAATACTATGTCAAAAATCAGTTTGGGATCTCAGAGCACCAAACTGATAACAGCTTGTTTTTAAAGTAGCAACAGAATAATGCCATATATAACAATCTGTCAAACCACTCACATTGGACAGCAATACTGGGATTGCTTTTACCAAATATGCTAGTCATCTGCATTGACACTTACAGGACACAAGTGGGTATCATATAACTCTGTGGCCAAAACTGACTTGGAAACCCACTTATCCTAGTCTAAATAATACTGATTAGGGTGCTGCATAAAATGCTTCAAATACAAAAACAGCAATGCAAGTAGAAAAACAAATGATTTTCAAAGCTATATGCCAAAGAGAAGTTAACTGACTGAGAATGACAGTTGTAAAATAGACAGTATAGTGTACAAACTTCAGACAGTTTGAAATGTCCTCATGTCAAAAAAGAAGAATTAACAGAGCTACTGCTAAAACTTTATATAGTGGCGTAATTTTAATGTTGGCATAACACAATGACAACATTTAGATAACTGCAAACCACTTGAACATGACTGCCAAAAATAGCACCAACATATGAGACAACTGATTAATGTCTCCACAATATCAAGGCAGACCACAGTAGAGAGAGAGCAGAAGAAAGAAGCAAACAGTTGATGCACTGAAGATATTTAGTGATAAAAATGCCAAAAATAATTGTTGTGTTACTGTAATACAAAAACACAGATTATTTTTTAGAAAACGTTTTCTCTTATATGGCCAATGAGAAGGAATAAAAATGTGAAAAGAAATGTAAAGCCTGGCTATTGATCTTATAAAAAGCCTCTTCCCACCTGCATTCAATTCCCTTCCAAGTATAAGATATGGACTGCCAGTATACAACTGGCATGCCTCTCCCTCCTGCTGAACTCATTGATGTTTATATTATAAACAGATCAAACCACGCATTCCAAATCCAAGAAAGCAAATAATGCCATTCTGCTGGACATTAAGAGAATGGTGAAGAGCAGGTGGAGGCTATTACATTTGTAATATGCATATCTCCGGAAAAGGAAGAGGGAGGTAAACATACGTGCATTACTAAAAACACAGTACTATAATCAGCTGAACTTCATCCACCGTCAACAAATAGTGATCCTGATCTATTCTCAGCAACCCATTCGAACCACAGCATATTTCACACCAAATTAACAAAACCAGAAAATGGCTCAAGCATATGCGCAGCACTTATTGCTGTTACCTTTTAATTAAATTTAGATATTAAACAGTCAAAACACATTATTCTTAAGTGCAGTGTCATGTGTCAAGACTAAAAAAAAAACAGAACTCACAAAAATACACCCAAAAAGATTAAAAACAAAAAAGTGTTATATCTGTAACCAGTTCCTCACATCATTTTGCCACAGCTTATTTATGCATGGCCAGTAGCCCCCCCCCAGTAAAAAAAAAACAGCCATTACACACAGCACATATTACAGGCACTGAATACACTCTGCATAAAATTCAGATTCTATGAATAGTCCCTCATCCCTGCCTCCCCACAGTCAATGATTGTCTGTTATGGGCTGATATGACAGAGGCCACACTCTATAGTTTGTTCAAGCACATATGGGAATACAGTAGGTGTCCTTTGCTTAGTGAACATGACATCTTTCAGTACAGAGTAGTAGACAGATATCATGTGTAAAAAATATAGAGAATTAGGGCTGGAGCACACTGGCAGATGAAATGACTCCCCAATGTTTTCTTTTGCTCTTTAAACTCCAGAGCTCATATATTTAAGCAATATACCACAACAGAGTATGGTATTTGTTTTTGTTAACTGGGTAAGGCACACTAGACAGCCTGACAGACAAGTGCCTATTTTCAGGTTAAGATTTACCATGCCTGGTGCCTGGTGTGTTGTTTCATCATGAGACCACGGGCCAAGTGACCAAAACACACCAGCCATGGTAAATCCTAGCATTACCCACACCCTGGAGTGGTATATTATACAATGTCCCTTTTTTTTGCAGAAAGAAAATAGTAAATAAAAATGTATTTTTTATTTTCATTTATATTTTTCCCATTTTCTTGTTCCACCAGAAGAAGTAGTCCTTTGTTAGTGGGGCTGTGGTGATACTGCACATGCACAATATTACTTTGTGGTTCCCACTCTGTGCAATTTTGGGGGTCAGGAAATATTTAAATCTGTGTCTCTAGTTGCCTTTTTTACTGTGTGGTAGCTTTGTTTTTTTCAATGGTTAGATTTATGCTGCTACAGTTCCAGTATGTTGTTAGCACATGGTGTGTCTGGAGTGAGGACGTTCCTGCACTGTTCTCATGTGGGTGAATGGCAGCATGTTGGCTCCATGACTTGGTGGATTCACCATTGATAATGAGAGACTCGAGCTTTAGGGGCAAAACGATATTTTAAGTGTGTGTCTCAATGGGAGTTTTCAGTGGAGTGAGCAGTTCATGGTTTGGGGACGGTGGCAATTAAGTGAGCAAGAAAGTGGAACCAGAGGAGCATGTAAAACATTTCAGAGGTAAGTCACATGAAAGGAGTTGCCCAGAAACTGTTTCAAAATTTATGTTTGGTCTGTCAGGCAGGCTACTTGCTAGAGTGTTTCAGGAATTTATTTTGATGATTTTTACTTTTGTTGGTGCTTTGGGGACTCACTGTGATTTCTGTTATATGTTGTTCCTTTACTTGTGTTAGACAGTGTTTTATTGGGTTCACTGTCTGTTGTCATCTTTGTCAGGCATGAGCTTCTTGTGGTCGGAATGATTTCAGGGGAGTTTCTGATGCAGCTCACTAGTGGCTGACATCTTTTCCCTTTGGTACATTGTAGGATTTACATTAGGGAAAAGGTGCCAGTTAGCAAATCAGCTCGCAGGATTCCCAGACCCCATTGTATAATGCTATATACACAAGTTAATTTAGCCCAGCTAGGCAGTTGTGAGAAGTGAAAAATCTTTGCCAATTGGGAAAAAGCTACATGCTTTTGAGGTTTTGCTAGTGTAATGAAAGTGATGTATATGTAAGTTCTGGTTTATTACTTTTACACAGGGCACTTAGGTTTAAACTCAAGTTAAACTAGGTGCATGTAATAGTAGATACTGTACAGTAAAGGTATTCTAAATCAGCACAAAGGGATCGTTGACAGCAAACAACCTAGTAACCATTAGAGGAGTATCCCCCCACACACACACACAACAGGATATTGTATATATATCTTGGTGTTTGGGATTTGATCAGTTGCTCAAAGTCCAGTGAAGGGGCTCTGAAACAAGGAGATGCATATGTGCTGTTTGGCAGGTATCACTGAGATTTCTGTGACAGGGTTGAATAGGGACCGCTCCCATTTGTTATGTAGGGGAGTTAAAAGCAAGGATCTGTTCTGTACTCTCCTTTTCTGTCTCTTGTCTGTCTGATTGTGCAGTCAGATTTTCTTGTGAGACCTAGGAACTGATCACTCTGATGGTCTCACAGTTCTATCCCTCTTGCTATTTCCCTGCCTTCACTTTCTGTCTCTTGTTGTTTCCATCTTTTCTTCCCCCTTGCTTATCTGTGGTTATAATAATATGTGTGGATCTTTATGTGAAACCGGGTTCTCTGATTTGAAAATGTAAATATGTAAATTGTTGAAACGATTGCAAAAAGCTTTTTGAAACGCAGGGGGGTTGACCTTAAGATGCAGTTTAAACTCAACTGTCATCTGGAGGCTAGCATGGAATATTGTGTTCTATTTGCAAAGCCTGCTCAAGAAAGAAACTGACAAGACCTCTGATACTTATTGTGATAAACAAGATGTCTCTTAATGAGCTCAGGATGCAGAAATTAATTGTCAGGCAAAGACTTCTAAAAAGAGAGCAATCTGTTGTTACAGAGAGAGAGAGAGAAAGAGAGAGAGAGATGTGAAAATGAAAAGAAACACTCAGATGAAGGAAAGGGTTTCTCTGTACTGCCTTTGTAAGGAGCTATCCTGAGCAATTTAATTTTACTATTATTGATAATAATAAAACACTACTTGTTAATTTTATAAGTGCTCCTGGTTTTCATATGCTTCCTGACCTGCACCTCAGTGACAGATGGTGTCAAACTAAGTTGACTTTATGCAATGCAAACTCTAAGCCAGGAGTTTTGTGTGTGAGTACTAGACCTGGTATGAGGGGAGTGTAGAAGAAAGGTAGGGATCCTGCAACAGCAAACCCAGGAGTGATTACCAGAAGAATTGTAATCAAACTAGCAGAGACAAAAGTCCAAACTGAGACTTTACAGCTGGCACCAGTGATGGAAGACCAACAGGCAGGGAAATAACCTGAAACATGTCTGCTTTCTTCAAAGGATGGGCTATACAATAAATAGATACAGAGAAAAGAAGAGATGCAAGTGACAGGAGCAACAGAGAAGAGAGGAGATGCAGTGATAGGAGCAGCGATGACTGGATGCATTGCAAGCTATCAATGCTGCAGGATCTGGCACAGGTCCAGCAAAGCAACAAATCACAAATAACTTAAAAGAGCTTAAACTTACGAAGTTGTGTCCCTCAGGTGATGTTGAAACATATCTGACAACTTTTGAAAGGGGTGCTGGAGCCTGCCAGTAGCCAAGCAGCAATGGGCAATCAGGCTGGTACCTTACCTGACAGGTAAAGTCCAGCTTGCCTACAGAAATATGGACACTGCACAGTCAGAAAACTGTAACCTTGTGAAAAGATAAATCCTGAAAAGGTGACATCTCAGGAGAAACCTACAGACAAATATTTCAGTCCCTGAGGTGCCACTCAGTCATCAATCGGCAAGAAGCCTTCACCCTACTCAAGAACTCCTCATTAAATGGCTCCAACCAGAGGGCAAAGCAGTCCCACAGATCACTGACATATCTGCAGTTGAGCAATTCATGAACATCCTTCCCACAGATCTGAAGCTTTAGGTAAAAGAACTCTGACCAAAAAGTGGGGAAAAGGCCATTTCTTTTCCTGAGGACCATCAGATAACCAGACAGACACCACAGCAGCAAAGTAACAGTCAAGGTAAGACCCTATTTTTCTCAATTTAACACGAGGTTAGATAAGATGCCAATGTACCAGCTAGTGCTGGGTCATCTATCTATCATCTTACAGGACCACCCTGCCACTGAGCTCCTACCGATAGGGCTACCAAACATTACCTATTAACAATGCCTCCTTTGGCTGCACTCACAAGGTATCTGTCTAATTCTCTACTTCGCTGTTAATATCAAACCTGTTACTCCCTCCCTCTATCAGCAAACTTATTGTTCTGTTGAAAACTGTAAAATGCAGCTCTTGGTAACAAGTTCAATGCATTGTATAGCTGATCTTGATTCTGCAATACTGTATAACTAAAAGAACTGTAACCTTTAGCTGCCATTCTATGTCTATATGTATTTAGTGTTTATGTTTGTTTTTCTGACACTGAGCCTTTGTAAATGAGTCCCTGACTCAAAGGTTGTAATCCTAAAGTCTGTAAAATAAATAAATAAAAATAAAATAAATAAGAACTCTGGTGGGGGTAACAAATCTGCACCCAAAGACTTTACTTGCTATATCTGTAATAATCCAGTCCACATTGCAATAAACTGCCATAAAACAAAGAATGGTAACACTGGAGCAGATTTGTCCTTAGCAAGTTGGGGCAAATATTTAACAGATGTCAAGGTGGGAGATAAGGCTGTGAAGGGACCTACTGATTCGGGAAGCAGACAGACCCTAATGCATATTAAAGTGCTGGGAAAACACTGTGCAAAAGGACCAAGTACTGGTGTCATCTGTATCCATGGGGACACGCAACACTATCCCATCACCGAAGTGACTCTGAACATTAATAGGGTGTCATGCCAAATGAAAATGGGAGTAGTACCTAAGTTACCTGTACCTGTGATTATTGGAAATGACTTTCCAGGATTTACTGAGATAGTTTCAGAGGAAGTGAAACATGCAGTTTCAGCAACGGTGGTAACAAGAGCACAGGCAAAGAAAATCTCAGATGGTTGTGACACTTTTTCCTTTGGTGACTTGGATGTGGATTTATTTGAGACCAGCTCAAAGATCCAGAAATCTAGGAAAAAAGTAAGAAAGAAAGTAAGTAAGTAACATTTTATTTCTAGAAGGTGTCCTTTCATTGCTCAGAGTGCCTTTACAATATAAATACAAACAATATAATACATACCTTAAAATACAGGCCATAATCCCTTTAAAACAACATACAAATTGAAGGCTGCTACATTCCCAGAAATGCCTTTCCAAAAAGATATATTTTTAGGGAGCTTTTAAATCTCTCCATGGTCAGGCTCTCACGTATCTGATGGGGTAGAGAGTTCCACAGGGTAGGGGCCATAAAGGCAAAAGATCTTCCCCCAAATCTCTTAAAGTGTACCCTGGGAACCTCTAGCAATCCTTCATCAGAGGATTGGCATGAGCGGGAGGGACGGTAGGGAAATAGGAGATCTTGCAGGTATTGGGGTCCCAGCTCATGTAGGGCTTTATAGGTCAGCAATGCAAACTTAAAAGGGATTCACCATTGTATAGGCAGCCAGTGCAGGTCATGAGGCACAGGTGTTATGTGACTAGATCTAGGGGTTCCAGTTAACAACCTGGCCATCGCATTCTGCACTAGCTGCAGTTGGTGAATATCCACTTCCAGCAGTCCTAGGTAAAGGGCATTGCAGTAGTCTAGCCAAGTGGTGACAAAGGCATGGACCAATGTTGACAGATCCTTGTATGAAACCAGGTGCTTCACCCTGGTGTTGTTTCTGAGATGATAATAGGAGGACTTGAGTACGGTTGACACCCGAGCCTTCAGGGTCAAACCTTCATCAAGCACCACCCTATATTCTGCACCTGACTTGAGGCAATGAACAGGCCACCCCCAAGTTGTAAACTGGACAGTTTTCTTGCCCATGACCTGGCTGTCCTCAGATCCGGGTCCACAACCAACTCCTCAGTTTTCTCCAAGTTTATCCTGAGCCAGCTGGCACTCAGCCAGTGCTGTATCACCTGTAGGCAGTTATTAAACATCGAAAGAAGGTGCCTGAAAGAACAGTGGCACCAAAAGACTGATGGACATAAGGGGCTACTACATAAAAATGCTAAAACTAAACTGATAACCGATTGTGATTTTGTTTCAGAGCAAACTAACAATGCATCTCTCCAAGGTTATTTTTCACAACTGGGGTGAAACAAAAATAGGGTGGACCAGTGTTTACAAAATGTAATGGGATACTGTACAGAGTTTGGGCTATGTAATGGGATACTGTACAGAGTGTGGGCTAATCCTCAGACACAGGAACATATAGAACAATTGATCATAAAAAAAAAGTATAGAACTGAGTTGTTACAGCTAGCATGTGATAGTCCTATGGTTGGTCACTGGGGAGGGATTGCACCCTTGCCAGATTGTTGTACAGAGTTTACTGGCCTGGAATTCATGAAGATGTTGCTACTTTACCTACTGCAGTTCTTACGCTGAATGTCCAAAAGTGGCCCCAGTAAATAGAAAAGACAAGGTGTCCCTGATGCCGCTACCCTTAATAGATGTGCTTTTTGAGAGAATTGCAATTGATATTTTTGACTCCTTACGTAAAAATAAAAAGGGTAATCAATAAATCTTGGTAGTAGATGACTATGCTACTCAATACCCAGAGGCAGTTCCAATGCATACTGTCAAAGCCCCAAAAGTGGCAGCAGAGCTTGCTAAAAGTTTCAGCAGGATGGACATAGTTAACGAGATTATTACTGATCAGGCTAGTAATTTTGGTGCTACATTACTAAAGGAGCTGTACTGACTGCTAGATATCATTGCCATAAGAACCTCTCCTTATCACCCTCAGACAAACGGTCTTGTTGAGAGTTTTAATCAAACCCTAAAATGTATGTTAAAAACGTTTGTAAAACAGGATGGGAAAGACTGGAACCAATACTTACCTTACATGCTTTTTGCTTATAGAGAAGTGTCACAAGCCTCAGCAGGTTTTCACCATTTGAAATCCTACATGGTAGACAACATAGAGGGACATTAGATGTAATAAAAGAAACATGGGAAGATAACCCTGCCTAGAAAAAATCTATGACATCTTATATGCATGCTCTGAGAAAGAAACTGGCAAAATATGTTGAAATTGCCCACAGTAATCAGGAAGAGGCCCAAAACCAGCAGAAGGTGTATTATGACTATGGGGTAAAAGAAAACATTTGGAGCCAGGTGAAAAGTTCTTGCTGTGGTTATCTACTACAGATAATGAGCTGTTACTGAAGTGCCAATTGCCTTATAAAGTGTTTAGATGTACTAGCACAGTTACATATGAGACTGAGACCCCTAATAGGAAAAATCCTTTCAAAACATCCATTCTAATCTCCAGACATGTGCTGAAAAAATAACAAAGGCTGCTTTGTTTGTTTTACCAGAAACTTCTACAGAAGATATTGATACAGTTTATGACAGACTGAAACAAGCTGCAACTGCTGATACTGTAAAGGTGAATGTTTCCTTATCCTACAAGCAAATCACAGAAATTCTTAACTTGGTAAAGACATTTAACAGTACTTTTACCACAGTGCCAGGCTAAGCAAAAGGGGTCGAACACATAATAATGACAGGGAATGCTCGCCGTATTAGACAAAAGACATACAGATTACCAGAGTGGTTAAACCCAGACATGGTAAAGGAAATACAAAACATGAAACAGCTGGGTATCATGGAAGAGTTGAGAAGTGTTTGGTTGTCACCAGTGGTGACTGTAAGTAAAAAAGAAGGGAGTGTAAGAATCTGCCTTGATTTTAGGAAACAAAATGATTTTCTGAGGTTTGCCATAACAAATGGATACAGTAACCTGTAGGAGTTGTGATTCAATCTCCTACCATTCAAACTGCCAAAAAGAGCTGTTTTCCAATAAAAAAATGCTTTTATTTCTGTGTTACGCATCATTTGCATAACCTGCCCCCTTTATATGCTTGCTTGCGTGCATGCACATGAAACATGTGGCAGCTTAGGAGAGAAGCGGATTGTGGAGGTGTGGCACTCTGGCAGTCAACAGGGTCTCTGAATTTGGGGGCTTGGCACTGGTGGACCAATGCAGGCCCAGTGTCTTGATGACACTGGTTCTGCAGAAGTGCCACCAAGTTAAAACAATTTTACAGCTGCAATCAGGGGCTGCCTCGTCATTGCAGAGTCAGCCATTTCACTGTAATGAGGGAGTGATCCGTCATTGCAGGGTGGTACCATGCCATCCCCGAGCCAGTACACTTGCTGACAGGGGAACCCACTCCCCATCAGCACACTGTAACCCCCTCCCCCATTTGTTGTGTGCCGACGGGGGTCCCAATCCCCGTTGGCTTCAGTCTCCCCAGTTCAATTTACCAATGGGGCAGCTCACTCCTGTCAGCATAATGCCCCCCCCAGTTTGCTGTGTGGCGAGGGGGTGCCCAATCCCCCTCAGCTCTCCCCCCCCAACTATGTGCCAGCGGGGGTGCCCAATCCCCCGTCAGTTACAGCTCCCCCAAAACACTCAGGTGGCACACTGGGAGCCCACCACAGCATGTCAAATGTCCCTTAAAAAAATACAGTCCCACAATGTTTGTTTTTTTTAACACCTGTAAATCAGAAAACAGTCCCTCATAGAGTTTGGTGGCCCCTCCCCAGCCCACACCCACCCTTGCACACCACGCCTCCCCACACCCCCTCATCCCATACTTACCTCCAGAGCCCAACGCAATGATCTTTGGTGGACCGGGAACACGTCTGCACTCTTCAAAGCTAACCTCGAACTGAAGAAATGCCGGTAAGCTGTATAATGGCATAAATAGTTTTTTTTTCAACTTTGGTGCATATCTTGGGCAATTTGGGGAATTTTGGCACCAAATTTTCAACATGGGGTTCTTGAGTCCCCTCCTCATGAAATCAGTCACTGTCATTGCGTTTTTCGGTCCTCAAACGGTGATTTCACGGTCACTGCGTGGAATCACCTTTTGGGAATGATTATTGAAATGACTGTGCCACTGTTCTTGAGGTGAGCTCTCAAAAGGCCTATGCTGAAAATTTGGTAAAAATGACTGTTTTACGAGCGTGCATTGCGCAGTTTCCATGCATGCTCATAGCTTTGCAAATTTGTAATATTTTCAGTCCAGATTTTCAACATTGGCATTTTTCCATACCTCCTTATGAACAGTACAGCTGTCATTTTACACATCCTGGCCAAAATGTGTTTTCGCACTTCTGGCACAGAATAGCATGGTCGCTGTGGGAAATCAGTTTTCGAGATAGACTGAGAAAATGACAGTGACACTGTTCATGAACAGAGCACCTAAAATGCCTAGGTTGAAAATTTGGTGATGAAAGTCCATAAAATGACTATGTTACAAGTGTGTGTTGTGTTTCCATGCACCCTTGTAACTTAGCAAGTTTGTAGTATTTTCACACCATATTTTTAACACTGGCATTTTTTCACAACTCCGTATGAACAGTACAGCTGTCATTTTTCACATCCTGGCTGAAATGTGTTTTTTCACTTCTGGCGCAGAATAGCACGGTCATTGTGGGAAATCAGTGTTTGGGACAGATTAAGATCGAGCTAGTGAGAGGGGGGAGTGAGCAAGCTCAGTGGACCTCTGTCAGGACTGTGCAAATTTCTTTATGGGCAGAAAAAGGGGCCAACACAGGCAGGAGTCCAGTACAAAAGGGCAACCTTCAGCGCTGGGAGAAACAGAACGAGCAAGTGAGGGATGGGGAGTGAGCGAGCTCAATGTAGCTCTGTCAGGACTGCTGCGGATTTCTTTATGGAAGAAAATGGCATCAACGCAGGCAGGGGCCCAGTACAAAAGGGCACCCTTCAGCACCAGGAGAAACAGAATGAGTGAGGGAGGGGGAGTGAGCAAACTCAATGGAGCTCTGTTGGGACTGCTGTGGATTTCTTTGTGGGCAGAAAAAGGTGCCAACGCAGGCAGGAGCCCAGTACAAAAGGGCAGCCTGCAGTGTCGGAAGAAACAGAATGGGCAAGTGAGAGAGGAAGAGTGAGCAAACTCAGCAGAGCTCTGTTGGAACTGCTACTGATTTCTTTGTGGGCAGAAAAAGGCGCCAACGCAGGCAGGGGCCCGGTACAAAAGGGCAGCCTGCAGCACTGGGAGAAACAGAATGAGTGAGTGAGAGAGGGTGAGTGAGCGAGCTCAACATAGCTCTGTCGGGACTGCTGTGGATTTCTTTGTGGGCAGAAAAAGGCGCCAATGCAGGCTGGAGTCCAGTACAAAAGGGCAGCCTGCAGCACTGAGAGAAATAGAAGGAGTGAGTGAGAGAGGAGTGAGCGAGCTTAATGGAGCTCTGTCGGGATAACTGTAAACTTCTTTGTGGGCAGAAAAAAGGTGCCAATGCAGGCAGAATCCCAGTACAAAAGGGCAGCCTGCAGCGTCAAGAGAAACAGAATGAGTGAATGAGAGAGGGGGAGTAAGCGAGCTCAACCGAGCTCTGTCGGGACTGCTGCAGATTTCTTTGTGGGCAGAAAAAGGCGCAAATGCAGGCAGGAGCCCAGTACAAAAGGGCAGCCTGCAGCACCGGGAGAAACAGAACGAGTGAATGAGAGAGGGGGAATGAGTGAGATCAACAGAGCTCTATTGGGACTGCTGCAGATTTCTCTGTGGGCAGAAAAAGGCACCAACATAGGCAGGAGCCCAATACAAAAGGGCAGCATGCAACGCCGGGAGAAACAGAACGAACGAGTGAGAGATGGGGGAGTGAGCGAGCTTAGAAATGCTCTGCCCAGACTTTAGAGTTGACCCCCCCACCCAGGGTCCTCTGTGGTTGTATATTACAGCAGGGTCTCTGTGGTGGAGACAAAGCAATGATTAGATACTTTGAGGAGTGCTGCAATAATACAGATTAGGTTGTTCTGCTTATTTCTCTAACTGAGTTAAGTACTGAGCTATACTGTTATGATTGCTGTAATAATACATATTTATTTGTTCTGTTTATTTCTCTAACTGAGCTGAGTATTACTTGGAGTGCAATACGATTTCTAACTGGGCTAAGTGAAACTATATGAGAGCTGAGAAAAAAAAGAATGGTAGCTGAGAGGTGAAAAACGGACAAGGAGGCTTTAGGATTGCTACAGTAATACAGTATCTAATGGATGAGATTTGAGACTGAATTACCTCAGTCGGTAAGGGGCCAGTAGGGGGACTAGTGTGGGGGGGAACAGGAATTTGAGTAAATAGGGGCCTAACAGTTGTAGTAGGATACAGAACTTGGGAGTAAGAGCCCGTGACATAAGATGGGGGCCAAAATGGGGCAGATGCCACATGTCAATAGGGCGGGTATCTTTGGAAGGGTGGTGGGGTGTACAGGGTGTGGGTCCTCCATGATCCTGGACAGGGCTTGGAGGATCAGGGGGTATATCATCTGTAGACAACTGGCTAGTTTGAGGGAAGAACTGTGGAGGTTAGGGAGGAGTCTAAGTGGCAGGGCAGATGAGCATGGTAGGCATCCTGGCTGGGGGTGGAATAGGAGATGGCAAGGGGGGCCAGAGGAAGAATAACTAGGGACTGAAACCGACCCCAGTATCAGAGGCACTAGCAGAAAAGAGAGAACAAGGGAGGGGGTGCCAAGGTGACGGGGGTCTCCTGTTGGAGGAGGAAGAGACCATGAGGAGTACCGGGGAGAGAGCAGATGGCTGCGGGAAAGGAGGGACTGGGGTGGGACCTGGGCTGGCACGGAGGGGAACAAGTAGGAGGGGGGAACCAATAGGGGGAAGAGATGTAGGAGCAGTATTGACTAGGAATAGATTTGAGCCTCTACTATGGGAGAGAGAGGGGGGGAACAGGAACATACTAAAGGGGGGAGGACAAGCGGTGCATGAGAGGGATGGCAACAGCTAGGGGAAGAGATAGCAATGCCGAAAGGGTAGAAGGTGGGCTAGTAAGGAAGGAGGGGTGGTGACTGGAGGAGAGAAGGGTAGGGAAGGGGGAAGGATGGGAGGGGCATCACTATCAGGGTAGAAGAGAATAGGGACTCTAAGCTGAAGAGAGCGTGGATAGGAGAGGGGTTGGAAATCAGCAGGGGAGGAGGGGACATCAACATGGGAAGCCCAGTAGGAAGTAGTCTGGCTGGGAAGGGGTTCAAGGGGGATGGGAGGAATAAGGCAGAGAAAAGGGGTGAGGCAGAAGTAGGGGGTACATATACAGAAGTCACAGAGGGTGCAGCTGGCGAGGGTAAGTGGCAGGGAAAATCGAATACTAGGGTAGTGGAAGGGGCATTAGAAGGGAAAGGGGCTAAGGGATGGGGGTACTCATCCTAGGGGATTGTATACTGAAAGGGGTGAGATGGGGCAGAAGGTGGGAAGGCACAGCCGTATTTGGGTTGAAGCTATCCCCAGGTTGACTGCAGGAGGGGCAGGGCAGGCACTGCTCAAGTATGCAGCAAGGGGGAGGAAGAAACCTCATTTACTGTTGCATGTGGGTACAAATGACTTGGGGGGGAGACTATGGAAGTAGTGAGGAGGAGGTTTGAGTAGTTGGGAAAGCAGTGTGAGGGGTGGGGGAGTCGGTGGCATTCTCGGAGTTACTCCCCATACCATGTGCAAGCATGGGAAGGAAGGGTAGTATAGAGGAGTTCAACGAGGGGCAGAGGGATTGGTGCCACACCAAAAATTATGAGTTAGTGACTAACTGGGGTAGGGTCTGGGAAATAGTGACTTGTATGCAGAGGACAGGGTACACTTGAGCAGGGAGGGGAGATTTAAAGGCTGGATTAGAGGGGTATATCTCGACTAAGGTGGATTTAAACTAGTGAGGGGGGTGACCAAAAGACTGAGGTTAGTAGAAAGGTCTGGACAGGGGAGCCTAATAAGCTCACCCCTCTAGATATAGGTAAAGGCAGAGGTGTAGTAACCCTGGGAGGGGATGGGCAGAGTGGTCTGAGTGTAATACAGAAGGCACCACCAACCAGTAAGAATAAGGAGGAGAAAGGGTGTGGACTACCAGGAGGAGGGACACAGGCAAAGGAGGAGAAGAGTGAGGAGAAGGAGGGGTACGGGTGTAAGGTAGTCTCTCTCGACGCAAGAAGCCTGGGGAATAAAACTGAAGAGCTTCAGGTGCTCCTTTCAGAGGGAAAGGTGGACGTTGCTGCAGTGACAGAGACTTGGGCCACAGAGTACCATGACTGGGGCTTGCAAATCCCAGAATACAGGATATACAGGAGGGACCGGAGGGTTAAAAGAAGAGGAGGTTGCACTCTATGAGAGGGAAGGGATTGAATGCATAAGGGATGAGGGAGAAGAGGAGGAGGAGAGGACAGAGGTACTTTGGGTGCAGCTCCTGGACTCCAAGGGCAGAAAGCTGAGGCTGGGAGTGGTTTACAGACCACCAGCCCAAACCGGGAACTGGATGGGGAGTTGGCAGAGCAGATAAGGAAGGTGTGTAGAAGCGGGAGTGTGGTGATAGTGGGAGGTTTTAACTTACCACAGGTTGACTGGAGCACCCTGTCACTAGCAGTACCAGGGAGCAGGTGCTCCTTGATGCATTCCAGGACGGCCTTCTGACGCAATTGGTAAGTGGGCCTACAAGGCTTGGTAGCACTCTGAACCTGGTACTAGCAAATGGGGAGGTGGTGAGGGAGGTAAGGGTGGAGGATCCACTAGCAGGTAGTGACCACCAAACAGGATGGCTTGCTGTCACACTGGGCAGGGAGACCGAAGGCATGGGCACTAAGGTGGTGGACTTTATTAGAGTGGACTTTGGGGGGATGGGAGCAATACTGCAAGGAAGACTCCAGGACATAAGGTCGGGGATGGATGCAGAACAAAAGTGGGAAGTCATAAAGACTGGGCTAACAGAGGCCACAGTAGCCTGCACCAGGGCCAGGAGTAAGAAGAGCAGAGGCAAGAATCCATGCTGGCTAAACAAGGAAGTGCTGCAAGGGGTGAGGGCAAAGACAGCTGCATACTGGAAGTACAGCAGAACAGGGAAGGCAGAGGAAAAGGAGGCTTTCGGGAATTGGTCAATGGAGGTTGCCAGGAGGGTAAAAAAAGCTAAGGCCTCCAGGCAATTAAGTTCCGCACAGGACATAAAAGGAGGGGAAAAGGACTTTTTTAGGTATGTCAAGGAAAAGAGGAAGTGCAAGGAACATATTGCGAAAATAAAGTGGGGAGAGGATTGGCTGGAAAAGGGGGAGGAGCAAGTGGAAATTCTAAGTGAGTACTTCTGCTCCATTTTCACTAAGGAGAGGGATGGCCCACTATCAGAATGGGCTGGGGCTGTGGGAAAAGGGGGTAGGAGGTGACAGACAAAGCGATCATAGGAAGTAGGGTGTTAGAGAGGTTGAGGGCAGTAAAGGTGGACAAGGCACCAAGTCCCAATGCCATCCACCCCAGGGTGCTGAGGGAGATGGTTGAGCTGTTGCCTGAGCCGCTGGCAGATCTGTTCAACACCTCCCTGGAAATGGGGTGTGTGCCCCAGGACTGGAGGGTGGCCCATGTGGTGCCCGTACACAACAGTGGGCCTAGGGAGGAGCCAGGAAATTATCAGCCGGTAAGTCTCACGTCCATGGTGGGTAAGCTTATGGAGCTGATACTGAAGGAGAGGCTGGTGGCATTCCTAGACAGTAAAGGCTTCCAAGATGGGCTGTAACATGAGTTTGTCTCAGGGAGGTCTTGTCAAACCAACCTAACAGAGTATTGTGGCTGGGTGACAAGGGAATTGGACAGGGGCCATGCGGTACATGTCCCGTACTTGTACTTCAGTAAGGCTTTTGATACAGTGCCTCATGGGAGACTGGGGGAGACGCTGATGGCAGTGGAGGTGGGGAAAAAGCTGACTAAATGGATAGAGAACTGGTTACAAGGGAGGGTGCAAAGGGTGGTGGTGGTGGGGGAGCTCTCGACACCCAGAGCAGTGACAAGCAGGGTGCCGCAGGGGTCAGTGCTGGGCCCGGTGCTATTTGGACCTTTATCTCTGATATAGCACATGGAGTTGGGAGCAGGGTTAGTCTGTTCTCACAATATACCAACTTGGGGGTGGTGGTGGACGAAGAGGATGGATGGAGAAAACTACAGGGGGACCTAACCAAACTAGAGACATGGTTGGTGGAGTGGCAACTAGGATTCAGTGCAAAGAAGTGTAAGGTGATGCACTTCAGGGCTAAGAACCAGAAGAGGGACTATTGGTTGGGGATCAGAGAGGAAGAGAAGGACCTAGGGGTCTTGGTAACTGGGAGCATGAACAACTCAGCCCCCTGTATGAGAGCAGCAGCGAAGGCAAACAGGATGCTGGGGTGCATCACAAGGGGGTTCTCATCCAGACACAGGGATGTAATCCTACCTCTCTACAGATCATTGGTCAGACCGCACATAGAGCACTATGTGCAATACTGGAGGCCATACCTGAGGAGAGATATAAAGTTACTGGAGGGGTTGCAAAGGAGGACAACAAAAATGTTAAAGGGGATGGAAGGAAAGAAATATGAAGTTAGGCTGAAAGACCTGAACATGTACACACTGGAGGAGAGGAGGGATAGGGGATGTGATTGAAGCATTTAAATACCTTAGGGGGTAACTAAACCTAGCACTGAAGGGGTGTTTAAACTGAGGAGTGGAAGAGAGACAAGCGGGCATGGACTAAGGTTGAAAGGGGGACGTTTCAAGAGGGAAATGAGGAGGCACTATTTCTCTGAGAGGGTGGTGTATAGTTGGAATGCACTACCAGAGGGGGTGGTAACATGTAGAACAGTCAATAGCTTTAAGGAGGAGTGGGATAAAGCAAGAGGAAGACTCGGGGGCAAGGGCTGGGACAAGCGGGGGAGGAACTGAGGGGGAAGGAGGAGGCTGGGGCAGCTGCAATCTAGGGTGCTAGCTGCACACTTGGGCAGACTTATGTACACCAATTGGTGTGTTCTGCTTGCAGATTCATATATTCATACGTAAAATCAAATGCCTATGTTGAAACTTTGGTGACAAATGTCCATAAAGTGACTGTGTTACAAGTGTGTGTGATGCAGTTTCCACACACCCATGTAACTTCACAAATTTGTAGTACTTTCACTCCAGATTTTCAACATTGCTATTTTTTTAAGACCTCCTTATGAACAGTAGAGCTGTCATTTTTCATATCCTGCCCAAAATATGTGTTTATACATCTGGCGTGGAATAGCGCAGTTGCTGTGGGAAATCAATGTTCGGAACAGATTAAGAAAATCATAGTGACAGTGATCATGAGCAGAGGTCACAAAATGCCTATGTTGAAAATGTGCATGCATTTCCATGTACACTTAGAAGTTTGAGCATTTTTTAATACTTTCACTACAGATTTTCAACATTGTCATCTCTTCACACCTCCCTATGAATGGTACAGCTGTCATTCTTCACATCCTGCCCAATCTGTGTTTTCATACATCTGGTGCACAATGGCACAGTCACTGTGGAAACTCAAATTTTGGAACACATTGATGAAATCAGAGAGCCACTGTTCATGTGAAGAGATCCCAAATGCTTTCATGAGGTGGGGGGACACAAAATGCCCATGTTGAAATTTGTACTGCAAATACCAACACATGCCTGGGGCATTACAGTTTCTAACCATGACGTCCCTCCCTGTACAGACTGACAGGCATCAGGGTTGTGCCTTTGGATTGCTGACTGTAATGTTCATGCCATTCCAACCCCATCCCCCACCCTGCAGCCACTGACAGGCATTGAGCTTTGCCTTGGGCTCTTCAGCCCCACAGTTCACCCCATTCTGTATTGCACCAATTTCAGCATATATGTCCTTATGGAATGGGGTGACTGTAAAGCTGAACACCCCAAGGCACACCTCAACACTTGTCACTGTCTGCAGGATAGGGTGAGGTGAAATGGCATGAACATTATGGGCGACAACCCAAATGCATGCCCCAGTGCCTGTCCATCTCTACAGGGTGGAGGTGGGATGAGTGTGAAGCTCAATACTTCACTGTCATTCCTATTCTGTATCTAACTCCTGCATTTCCAATGCTAATACCAGCAAGCAAACATTCGGCATTAACAAATGCTTGTTTTTCTCAGTGCTCTTTCCCCAGCTGTAACATCATGAAAGGGAAACACAGCTCCTAAAGAGCAATGCTTTTAAGGGTGTATATCATAAAGAATGAAGGTTTGAGGCTTTTAGATGCCTCTGCAGACATTCAGTTTGCTTTTATTTGTTTCTTTACTTACTTTTTCATAATTTTATTTGTATTTTGCCAACTGCTAGTGAGAAAAGAATCCAATGGAATCCTTGTATAATGATGTCAGAGACTCTTTACTGGCAAGGCTGGCAGTGTATTTCAGTGAAACTGCAAATCTATTTCCTGATTTCTATGGAGAAATAACACTTCCTGCCACAAAATATTATGTATTTAATAGAAATATGTGATTTTTGATAACGTGATCTTATGTTATAATTTAGCAGCTGATATTTTCTTCATAACCAGATTTTACTTAAAAAGAAGAAAAGAGAAGCTAATTATTGTTTTTTGGAAAGATAAAATCATACAGAGGAAGCACAATAGTACAAATTGTTCTATATGATAAGGGCGAATTCGGCATGCTGAACACCCTTATTGCAGCCCCACATCGCTAAAATTCAGTTTTGGCGATGTGGAATCCTGGCACAAGGAAACGTAGCCCAAAACTTTTTTTTTTCTTTTATGTAGGGGGCTGTGCCCCCCCACACACCCCTGTGGAGACGTCACCTGCACCCCCCAAATTAGGATTCTGAACTCCAGGGGTGCATGTTGGGGGCATCTCGTTACAAAAAAAACCCCAAAAAGCACTGTCTCAGGCTGGGCACAACAGAAACTACTGGCACCCGGTCCTGACCTGCACCCCTGCTACCCCAAGCCAGCACCTAGCCCACCACGCCACGATGCCAGCTCACTGGAAACCTGTGGCACCACCCCTCACATACCCTCCCACCCCACGTTTGGCAGGCTCACTCCCACACCCCGCATGAGTATACGCGTGCAACATCCTCTAGCCTTTTCGTGACCCACCCCCATCCGGTCACCAACCCCATATCCCTGCTGTCAGGGCACTAGCTGAAAGTGGGTCACCGTTTCAGCAGGTACCCACTTGCTAGTGCCCCATATCATGGTATACCAGTACGAACACATAAAAGGCAAAGTTTGTTGATGAAATAAGTATCAATTTCTTTTGAAAAGAATAGAAGAATATATTTAGCTTCTCATTGAAATACATTGGGCTTTTGAGTAGCTGGCAGATTCTGACATCACAATACCAGAATTCTACAGAATTCTTTTTTGCTAGCAGTGTGAGAAGTTAAGATGAAAATCCACTTGTTTCACTGCACTGCCAACTATTTTATTGTTCTCAAATAAAAAAAAATGCTTTTATTTCAGTGCTCTGCTGGCTCTTTCCTAGGGAGTTTTGGGCAGACTGGGTGGGCCTGGCAGTCCTTTTCTGCCAACAGATTCTATGTTTCTATACAGTAGAAAGTAATTACTAACACATCAAAGTACAATAAATAAAATAGTTTTCTATTTATTGGAAGTAAACATCTGCTCTTTAAGCACTGTTTTAAAACATAGACCTCTGTTGGTCCATCTTGGTATTGCAAACATCTATACTACCAAAATAGAGACTGCTATATAATGTACCCACAATGCCTTTATTATGTAAATTAGTATACACAATGCCTTGTTTTAAAAATAAACATATGAGAGCTTTTATTGTTAAATTCACTTCAGAAATATGTGACTGCAACTAACAGTACGGAAATTGGAAAACAACTTCGTATTGTAAACACAATGCCATGCTATGCACATCTACATATTAAGTGCAGTCACCACCACCAAAATAAGGGACTGCATCTCTGAGTAGTGAACATTTACGTCAACTGTATAATTTACCTAGAATTCCTTGCTGCTGTATGTAAAACATTGATAGATCTCATGAATTAAATCATTCTGGGGTGTGGCTGCACACAGAAAACTGGAGGGTGGGCAGAAACAAAGTGCTGATAAAACATAAAAAAAATGATTATAGAAACATAGAATTTGACGGCAGATAAGGACCGCTTGGCCCACCAAGTCTGCCCATTTTCCTACCTGATGGATAAGCTGCAGATCCTAGTTAACCAGCAGCCTACTTCTTCCTACCCCCAACCCCTAGAATTGCCTTATGACTGTCCCATGCATGCTTGAATTCCACCACTGTTTTTAACTCCACAACCTCCTCTGGAAGGCCATTCCATACATCCACAACCCTCTCTGTGAAAACATACTTCCTTAAATTACCTCTGAGCTGCCCCCTTCTATCTTCAAATTGTGCCCCCTTGTTCTTGCACACCTCTTTTTTTGAAAGATGCTACCCTCTTGGACTTTGTTGATTCCCTTGAGGTACTTGAAAGTTTCTATCATGTCCACCCTCTCCCTCCTTTCCTCGAGGCTATACATATTAAGCTCCTTAAGTCTCTCTTCATATGTCTTCCGGTGCAGACCCTGCACCATTTTAGTTGCACTCCTCTGGACAGCTTCCAGCCTGTCTATGTCTTTGCTGAGATTGGGTCTCCAGAACTGCACGCAGTACTCAGATGGTGTCTCACTAGCTGTCTGTACAGAGGGATAATAACTTCCTGTTTTCTACTGGTGATGCCTCTCCTATGCATCCCAGTATCCCCCAGCCCTCCTTGCTGCCCTCTCACATTGCTTGCCCACCTTTAGGTCATCTGATATGACTACCCCAGGTCCCTTTCCATTTTTGTTTTGTTAGTATCTCACCCCATTGTGCTCTTCCTCTGGGTTTTGTTTCCCAGGTGCATTACCTTGCACTTCTTAGCATTGAATCTAAACTGCCATACATTTGACCATTCCTCTAACCTTGCCAGTCCCTTCTCATCTTTCCACTCCACCTTGTGCATCAACTCTGTTGCAGATCTCTGTGTCATCTGCAAAGGGACATACTTTCCTTCAGTCCCTCTGCAATGTGGCTTATAAAGACATTGAGAAGGGACTAGTCTAATACTGAACCCTGCGGTGCCCCACTACTAACCCCCTTTTTCAGAGTGGACTCCATTTACTATTACTCTCTGTGTCCTATTCTCCAGCTAGTTCTTTATCCAGGCTGTCATCTTGGGACCCACTCCCAGGCTGGCTAACTTGTATATTAATCTTTGTGTGGGACGTTGTCAAATGCCATCCTAAAGTCTAGGTAGGCCATGTCACAGCCCCTCCCAATCAACTACTTTGGTCACCCAGTCAAAGAAATCTATCAGATTTGTCTGGCATGAACTTCCCACTGTGAATCCATGCTGCCTTGGGTCCTGTGCCCCTCTGGCCTCTAGATACTCCACAATTCTTTCCTTCAGAAGTGATTCCATCATTTTCCCTACCACTGAGGTTAAACTAACAGGTCTGTAGTTTCCTGCTTCTGCCTTGCTCCCACTTTTGTGAAGGGGAATCACATCTGCCCTCCTCCAGTCCTCAGGTACCACCCCATCCTCTCATGATTTGTTAAAGAGGGTAGTCAGTGGTGTCACTAGTTCTACCCTTAGTTCTTTTAGAATTCTGGGATGAATCCCATCAGGCCCCATTGCTTTGTCCACCTTCTGTTTTAAGAGTTCTTTCAGAACCCTTTCTTCTGTAAATGGGCTGGTATCAACTTCTGTATCCAGAGTGTTTCTACTGTTTGTTTTAGGTACCTCCCCCTCTTCCTTTGTAAATACTGAGCAAAAATATTTGTTTAGTATCTCTGCCTTTTCACAGTCACCCTCTGCCCACCCTCCTCCCCTTTATTAAGCCTCACTATCCCTCCCTTGGTCTTCCTTCACTCCCTGATGTACCTATAAAAGGTTTTATCCCCCTTCTTAACTGAGTTGGCTATCTTTTCCTCGGTTTGGGCCTTTGCTGTTCTGACTGCCTTCCCAGCTTTCTTTTGCTTTAACTGTTACAGTTCTCTGTCCTGTCCTTCTGTGATTCCTTGTACTTCCTGAAAGCTTTCTTTTCTCTTGAACCTTCACTGCCACTTCCTTTGAGAACCATAGTGGTTTCTTATCTCATTTCATTTTGTTTATTTGCTTTACACAAGAGGCTTGTTACCTCTGTGATGGCAGTTTTATTATTCCCCATTGTTCTTCAACCCTCCTTCCTGCCCATTTGCTAGTGCATTCCTTAGGCACTCACCCATTTTTGACAAATCAGCCTCCTAAAATCCAGTACCTTTGTCTTTGTATGGCTTGACTCTATTGCTGTGTTTATTGTGAACTATACTGTTCGATGGTCGCTAGTTCCCAGATGGCTACCCACTTCTACATCTGTGATCCTCTCTTCATCTCCATTTGAGAGAACCAGGTCTAAGATTGCTCCCTCTCAAGTGGGCTCCAATACTAGTTGTCTAAGGCATGCCCCCTGTAGGGCATCTAGAATAACCCCACTCTTAGAAGTGGCTTCTGCAACTGCACTCCAGTTAACATCTGGCATATTCAGATCACCCATCAGCAATATCTCCCCTTTTTCTGCCATTCTAAGTATACTTTCTATCATTTCCTTGTCCATTTCCTCCCCCTGAGAAGGGGGTCTGTATACAACCCCTGTGCAGATTGTGGTGCCATTACCGGTCTCCAAATTTACCCATAGTGCTTCTTCCCCTCCCTGTTTATCCTTTTGTTCTGTTGCTTTGATTCTTTCCCTTATGTGAAGAGCTACTCCTACTCCTCTTTTACCCTCCCTGTCCCTCCTGTAGATAGTGTATCCTGGTATGTTTACATCCCAATCATGGTTTTGTGTGTACCATGTTTCTGTGACTGCCATGATATCCAGATGTTCCTCCTCCATCAAGGCTACTAATTCAGGAAGCTTGTTACTCAGACTATGGGCATTGGTACTCATTGCTCTCCATTTTTTGATGGCTTTACCTTCTGTTGCAGCATCCCCCACTGACCTTTCTACCTTGGTCTTTTTCTCATTTAGTATCCTGTTTTGAAGGGAGAGGCTGGGATTTTCCTCCTGCTTATCAGTGCCTCCCCCTTGACTAGTTTAAAAGCTTGCCAATGAAGCATTTAAACTGATTGCACAAAAGACTTGTTCCTTCCTGGACAGATGCAGACCATCCTGCCAGTATAGGCTGGTGTCCCTCCAGGGAACCCAGTCCCTAATGAAGCCAAGCCCTGTGTTTCCACACTATTTTTCAACCATTCGTTAAACTGTATGGTGCAAAGTACCCTCGCCTCACTCATGCCATTGACAGGCAGCACCTCTGAGAAGGATACTGTGTGTGCTACTTGTCTTAGGCCCCTCCCCAATTCTACACAGTCCTTCTGCACTGCTCTAATCTCATGATGAGCCAAGTCATTTGTCCCTAGATGGACAATAACGTCCAGCTCAGACTCCCGTGCAGCTGTTCCCGTGATCTTGAGGATGCGCTTCCTGTCCCTCCAAGCCATGGCACCAGGCAGGCACCTTACTTCAGTTTTCCCTGCTCCCCCCAGTTTTATTATGATTTTTTTTACAAAACGATGTCTCGCAGCAACATCTGAAGCATTGGTGGTAATGGCAGACTATTTGAAAAAGGCATCTGTGAAATCTCAGAAAATCACATTAATCAAGTGTCTGAATTTGACAGTTATTCTATGCCCAGGGTAGATGATTTGGTGGACAGATTGAGAAATGCAAAGTGCATCAGTACCCTCAATCTCACCAAGGATTACTATCAAATTCCCCTAGCTAAAGAATCCAGAGACAAAACTGCGTTTGCCACTCCTGTTGGTTCACCACCTTGCTGCTTGTTTTACATGGTGCACCTGCTACATTCCAGCAGTAAATGGATATAATTTTAGCTACTCACACTGGTTATTGTGATGCTCACCTGGATAATGCCGTGGTGTACAATCCAGACTGGAAAGGCCACCTGGAGCACCTACGAGCAGTTATGCAATCTGTCAAAAAGGCAGGTATGACCATAAATCCTACCAAATGTGCACTGAGCATGCAAGAAACCAGATATTTGGGATATGTTTTGGTAAATGGAGAAGTAAAGCCAGAGATTTCTAAGCTAAAAGCTGTAAGCAACAGTCCTGTCTCTGAAAGAAATAAATATGTCAGATCATTTTCAGGGCTGGCTGGTTATTATCAGAGATTTATTCTCAACTTTGCTCAGTTAGCAACCTCCCTCACTGAACTTTTGAAGAAACAGTGCCTGAATAATGTGAAATGGTCTCAGAGTGTGATGAAGCTTTTCGGGCCATGAATGCTGCATCATGTTAAGCCACTGTTTTAAGAAGCCCAGACTTTGAGAAACAGTTTTTTGTTACAGACAGATGTATCAGAGGTAGGCCTAGGTGCAGTCCTGAGTCAGAATACAGAGGGGAAGGAACATCCCATTCTATATATCAGTAGGAAATTGCAAGACAGAGAGAAAATATACTCTACCATTGAAAAGAAATGTCTTGCAGAGAAGTGGGCCATGGAGTCCCTTAAGTTTTATTTGCTAGAGGCTGACTTTGTACTCATAACAGATCACAATTCCCTCTGTTGGCTTAACCAAATGAAGGATAAAAATTCCAGAATCACGTAGTAGCACCTGGCGCTACAACTATTTCAATTGAAAGTGATGCACAAATCTGGAAGGAAGAATGTCGGTGCTGCCTTTCTTTTCAAGATGTAGATTAAGAATTGAGAATTCTGAAGGTTAAAAAAATGTATGGGCTTAAATTTAACTGTTTGCTGTACTGATTTTTCTAGATGATTGGATGCTGCATATGCACAGAACTGTGATTGTTATGAGGTAATGTTAGAAGACAATTAAGGGAATGTTTTGGAAGCCTGTTTTTTTTTAAAACAGATTCCCTCTCAGAGAGGGGTTATGTGATAGAGTTGAATAGGACCCTGTCTCATTTGTTATGCAGGGGGGATCAGAATCAATGATATGTTCTGTCCTATCCTTTTCTATCTCTTGTCTGTCTGATTGCACAATTAAATGTTTTTGTAAGACCTAGGAACTGATCACTGTGACAGTTTCACGATTTTCCCCCTCCTGCTATCTTCCTGCCTTCACTTACTGTTTCTTGCTGTTTCTGTCTTTTCTTCCCCTTCTGTATCTGTGGTTATAATACTATATGTGAATATTTATGTGAAACTGGGTTCTCAGGTTTGAAAATGTATATAATTATATTATTGAAATTATTGCAAAAAGTTATTTGGAACTTGGGGGGGGGTAACCTTGAGATGCAATTTGAACTCCTCAGATTTATTTGTAAAACTGTCAGTAGGATGCCAGCTTGGGAGACAGTGTTCTATTTGCAAGCCTGCTCAGGAAAAAAAAAAATGACAAGAACTCGAATTCATTTTGTGAGAAACAGGATGTCTCTTAAAGAGCTCAGGGTGCAGAAATGAATTGCCAGGCAAAGACTTCTTATAAAAAGTGAGCAATCTTTTGCTGGGGAGAGAGAGAGATAGACAGAGAGAGATCTGAAAATGAAAAGAAACCTTCAGATAAATGATATTGTTTTCTGTTTGTACTGCCTTTGTAAAGAGCTGTCCTGAACTATTTTATTTTTTTTTATTTTACTGTTATTGGTAATAATAACATGCTACTTGCAAATGTTATAACTGCTCCTACTTTTCTTATGCTTCCTGACCTGCACCTCGATGTCAATTGCTAGCAGTATTTCTCTGTCAATTTCCTCAGAGAATCCGCTCACCCTCTGTCAGTCACAATGGTGCATATTTTCTCAAGGAAATGAAAAGAAAAGATGTTTAATTAGTGAAAAGATACATATTAACTGAAATCCAACCATAACACACAGAAACACATTAACTACAGTGTACTGCATGCTGTGTCAACAGTTTTTTTTTGAAATTAGCAACAATGTACGCAATCAATAAAAATCTGTCTGTTCAGGAAGGTTTGGATGTAGATTTAAGTGTACCTGGGTTAGATGCTGGGTGCTAATAATGTGAATGCTGCCAAACTGATCCAGGGAAAAATGTCATTTTTGACAACCAGTGCCACTGAGCATGTTGCTTTGTCTCCAACCCAGAAGAGGACTGCAACCCAGCCTGTCCCCAACATTACACAAGATAAGAACTTAAGTAAACACATTTTTGTTTTACAATCTGTCCTGGACCCAGTTATGAAATGTGGGAGCTGAGACCGAGACATGACATGAGAGACAGGGTTACATAACCAAACCCAGCTGGCTCTATTTACAGTACCTGATTAGCTAATACTGTAGTTGGAAACAAAATATTTTGCCTTTCAATGTGGCACTTTCATGGAGTGTTCTGTTCCACACTTAAATACATTAGGCTGTTTTTTCCCCCACACTTGACTTGGACCTTCTTAGTCTTGTTTGCAGACTACACTTTGTGCACTATAATTAACTGTATATGCTGTTACCTACTTTAATACATGGTAATCTGTGGTTGGTAAGTACATTACCAGATTAGGTTTCGTGTGCGTCTCTTGAGTCTCCCCTCCCAGTCTCTTGGCTGATGACTCCCAGTCTGACCCACTGACATTCCAAAACTGTTAACTGGTAATCAGTTACCAGGTCAGTTGTACTACTGTGCCTGGTGGCTTTCCAAAGAGGAGCAGAATCTGACACAGAAGGGGAAATAGGCAATATGTCTCCTTGATTTTTATTGCCTTGCTCCAGTAAAACATGACATACTGTATTTTTCATTTTTCTTTAATTTCACATGTGGCAAAGGGGGGGCTAATTACTTTACAAAGACACCATGGAGGAGGATTCAGATGTGGGACAGGAGCCTGACTAACTGAGCTTAGCTTAGTTGCATTGTTGTCCCATGCCACAGCCTATTCCACATTGTAGATGCTGCAGAATGAAACCTATCCATCCCCAACCCTCTTAAGGTCCTAGCCATAGCTTTTCTCTCTTATTTCCCATGGGTAGATATAAATGTAGCACCCCAATCTGGAAGGATCCCTAGGCATCAGCTGAGTATTCCCTTTTACATTGATTGGCCTCTGTCAAGCAGTATCTGACAGAGGCATGTATATGTTTTAAGGGGGGGAGCAGTAGATGCATCTGTGGTGTAGAGGTAATTAAAGAAATACTGGGTTACACTGGCACTTGGGAGATGCTTCATATGTAAACTTCACTATACAGAATGACAAAACACAGGGATTTTGGTCTGGGTGACCTTGACTTTTGGTTTGATTTCAAGTAAGCCATTGCCACTGGGCTATGGATGTCAAGATGTGTGTGTGGGGGTATTACTGGACTGAGGTTATACCATTTTAGATATCACCTTACATCCCTTCCTCCTCCATGCATCTGACTGGCAAGGTTCCCTCAGAGCCAGATTGATTAGGAGGTGGCAGGATTCTGTGATGTGTACACATGAGTCACATATCTATACCCATCTAACTGCCCCCACCACTACCAGCCAGTTATCTACAGAGACATTGTTGCTAGAAAACAAGGGGTCCCTCTTCCCCACTACTGAAACATGAGTGAGAAGGGCAGGAGGGAAAAATGAGTCTGTGAAAAGGAGTACACTGTCTCTTATGGACACCACTACCACATCTTGCTGGTTAAGTTCATGGGTCCTTATTGCCAGACGGAAACAGGCCTTCAGTTGTTTTAAGTTCTCCCTCTTTACTCCTATAAATGTGACTGTCTGACCTAAAAATATGGTCATACTACTAAATTATGGGCAATGCAGAGGATAAAAAACATATTTCATGCACAGAAAATGACTGCTCTGACCCTGAGCCCTCCACATTCCAAAATACTCTTTACTGTACTCTCTCTGCTGGAGCAGTACTATACCACCACTGGTACAAAAGTTTCATGTGCACATAAAGCTGTTTGAGGAGTACACGTGGTATAACACCATGTATTTGACCACTAACTTATGCACAATAATATACCAGAAGGTAGATTTCCTGGTTCTCATCCCGCTGTGGCACAGCGGCACTCCAAAGATCCACAAGACAGCAGTCAGTGCATTAGGAAACAAGATCTAGCCAAGCCGATATGGCTATGGTAAGCTGCAAAATTACAAAAGTTACATGCGTGCATAGAACATTTTGAACAACTGGGTGTAACTTGGCCATTTTTTGGAGTTGTTTCACCAAATTTTCAACATGGCCTTTTTGGGACCCCACCTCTTTAAAAGTGCCCCTGTCATTTTGTTCACTTGTCTCAAAAGGTGATTTCACAGAGCATCCACGCTGTTCTGTGCCACAGGTGTGAAAACATGTTTCTTGCAGGATGTGAAAAATGACAGCTGTACTGTTAATAAGGAGGCGTGCAAAAATGGCAATGTTGAAAATCTGGAGTGAAAATACTAAAAATTCTAAAGTTAGGAGCATGCATAGAAACTGTGCAATGCACACTCATAATGTAGTCATTATTTGGAATTTTTTTCACCAAATTTGCAACATGGGCTTTTTGGAAACCCACCTCATGAAAAGTGGCACTGATATTTTGTTAATCGGTCCTGAAAGGTGATTCTGTGCAGTGACCACAAAATCACCTTTCAGGACTGAGTAAAGAAATAACAATGACAGTGTTCATGAAGAGGGGTCCCAAGAATCCCATGTTAAAAATTTGGGGTCAAAATTCCTAAAAATGGCTGAGATATCAACCTAAGTTGAAACCCCCACTAACTGCCATTATACAGCATTTACCTTTGATTCTTCAGTTCTCAGTTCGGCTTTGAAGAATGCAGACATGTCCTGGTCCAGAGAAGATGACAGTGCTGAGCTCTGGAAGTAAGTATTGGGTAAGGAGGGATGCGGGAAGGTGGGTGCTCATTGGGAGGGTGGGGATGGGAGAGGGGGACTGGAGTGATAATGAGGGACCATTTTCTTTTTTACAGGTAAATAAAATGTCATGGAATAGTTTTCTTTATTTACAGGGAAAATAAACATAAATTTGGGTCAAATGAGTTGGGGGGGACATGATGCTGACATGGGCATTGGGCACCCCAATGTCGGCTTGGGAGAAAAAAATAAAAAACATAACTTTGAGCATACAGGGGTGGGCCCCCAGTGTGCCACATGAATTGGGGGGGGTTACACGATGTCAACATGAGGATTGGGCACCCTGATGTTAGTGTGGGGACAGGAAATGGGGAGGGTGTGGGGAGGACAGCAGCAGTGGGAGGGAGTGCGAGGGTTTTATTACCCGCCAGTGCTGGAAGGGAAAAAAGGGAGTGGGGAGGACAGGAGCAGTGGGAGGGTGCAGGAGGAGTGCCATCCACAAAATGGCAGAGGCAATATAATTGTGCATGCACTGCATTCATGCATGCATTGTTGCGGTGAATGCTTTCTGCCATTCACAAGATGGTGGCACCAGCAGACCTGTGCATGTGCTGAGGTGCACATATGTAATTCTTGTCCCACAATATGGAAGTAACAGCTGAAATAGTGCCGCTGTTACTCCATAGCAATCAATCATGGTGGAGTGTTACAAGCTCCATTGGACTTTTGGAAGGATACTTCCAAAAGTCCCATGGAAGGAGCCATTATAGGCCATATTAGGAGCAACAGATCAATCCCAGAATGGCTGTATGCTCTGCCCACAGCTGTAAAAACAAAATATTTCTAGCCCTACTTCAAACCCCCCAACATCTTAGGCATTATCAAAGTAATAGCATCAATATTATCTGCATTTATATCATGTAAGCCTGGGCCCTATTGAGACTGTACATCATTTGGGGCACAATAATCTGTTGCTGTAAGGGTTAGAATCATCTTTTTTAAATACACAGAAAGATGATTCTAGCTTATCCTTAAGTCAAGTTGAGGTTTAGTGCTCATATTCTTTGATGTTACCTGAAGTGTCTGTGTATGCGAGATTTAAAAAAATATACAAAATCATTTTCCTTTTGTATCTGGCTGACATATTGAAAGAACCCACTTAGGCTCACAGTCTTTAACATAGCTCAGTCAGTAGTACAGGATGCCAACTGCAAGGTCATGTGAAGCAGTGCTAATAGCACAAAACTCAGAAAGATTCTAGTTTCAAACCCCACCACAGCCACTGCCTTCTTACATGACCTGGTTGCACTTCGATCCCTCACACCCACAAAACATGGTTTTCTGCAGAATCACACTGAAAATAACTGATTGCTTCTAAGGTATGCTGCCATGTTTAATTAGACTGTAAAATCAAATTGAAAAGGAAAAAAACTGATCTAAAGAGAGAAGGTCTTTATTTATTTATTTAGTTAGTTTTTGATAACCGTATAAGTGCACTAGACACAAACGTGAATATTTTCAGGCATGGCCTGGGAGGTTACAAAATCAACAGGAAAAACAGTGATGATAGAGTACAAAACAGGAGCACAACGTATTAGGAATACAATTAAAATGGGTAGCAATTTGAGCAATTTGAGGTGACGGGAGAAATATTCCGATGTACTTCATATCAGAAGTGAAAGTCAGTGCATATTATACTGTAGCATTTAAGGATATAGTAAAAATTGATAATGGTTTGAGCAATTGGTGTAACCAGGAGACAATACAGACATTTCACATATCAAAGCACAACAAAGGTAAGTTCACATGTAACAGTTGATTATCAATCTAGGCATCAACTCTATTCTACAAAACTGTCTATAACATAAAGAATATGACACCAAAGAGGGAGCAAGTAGGTAGGAAGGATTGAGGTAGTAAGACCTTGTGGGGAGTAAGTGGAGAGGGGGAGAGATGTGTAAGAGGTGGGGTAGGAAAGGGGTGTTAAGACAAGTAGAAGCTATGAGGTATAAGTACCGGAGGAGGATGCTGAGACAGTAATAGCATAGGGAACCAGGAATCTAGGGTGGTTTAAAACAATTGCACTGTGTACTCTTAATAAGCAGAGAGTGCTGCCTCTTTTTAAATGAGGCATGGCTAGGCGACTGGCATATTTCAAGGGGCAGTGAGTTCCAGTAACTGGGGGCCATGTAGGAAAAAACTGTTTTCCCTTTGGAAGTGTTACATCTGGGAATGTGGAGTAAGAAAAGATCAGTAGAACAGAGACCATAGGAGGTGGTCTGTGGGGTGAGTGCAGTGGTGAAAGAGCTAGGCATACTGGACCTCAGGATTCCATCCAGAAGGGTCTCAAGAGCAAGGAGCCGGTGGACCATAGTAGAGGGCCAATTAAGGTCTGCATAGAGCAGACAGTGATGTTTTAACTTAGGGGATGCAGAGGCATAACAGCATATATTATTATAGATTATGTTCCATTTATGTAGGGAGGTTTTAGATGCATAGCCATAGACTGAAGTTCCGTAGGCAGGGGATGGGAGAAGAATTCCTCTGGCAATGGCTAACCTCATGGAAGGGGTGAGAACATGACTAGTTCTGTAGGCTAACCCTAGCTTAGTATTGACTGCCTTACACACAGTAGTAATATAGATCTCATAGTTAAGGGATCCATCAAGTAGAACTCCCAGATATTTAAACGAGTTTATCACTTCCAAAGGGGTACCATTCACACTTACTATTTTGAAGAGATCCCGACTATTTTTCAGTTTGGCAGGCAAGCCAAAAAGCATAGCCTGAGTCTTGCTAATGCTGAGAACAGCCTATGGCCAGTGATCCAGGACTGTACATTTAGGAAGTCCTCTGATAGACTGTGGTTGAGAGTAAACACATTATCAGAGCTGGTATAGAGAATGCGGTCATCAGCTTACAGCAGCGATGAGCAGGAGGAAACATTTCTCATTATATTATTAATGAAGATCTAGAAGAGAAGAGGTCCAAGGATGGATCCTTGTGGTACCCCAACGTCAATGACTGTTTTGTCAGGGGTTGCAGAGTTGAACTTTACAACTTGTGTCCTGTTGGATAGGTAGCCATTAAACCAGTTCACGGGCTGTAGCGAGAAAAACAGGGATAAAAGGTTAGCTAGCAGGAGGGGGTGATCAACAAGATCAAATGCCTTCATGAGATCTATAAAACAGATTCTGTTAGAAGACCCTGATCCATTGCATGTAGTATATCATTGGTTAGCTGTAGTAGGGTAGTTTGGATGCTGTGACCCTTTCTAAAGCCATGTTGATTTATGGACAGGAAGTTATACTTGGTGAGGTACTCTGTTACCTGTCTTGAGATGAGCTTCTCAAGGATTTTGTTTAAGACAGATAATATTGTTATTGGTCTATAGTTCACTAAATCCTTCTTGTCAACTTTTTTAAAGACTGGAGTTACTCTGGCCATTTTCCAGATATCTGGCACTACTCCTTCACTAAGGGACATAGTGAAGATTTTAGATAGTGGCCCTGCAATGAAGGGGGCAGCCGGCTTGAGGAGCTTAGGTTCCAGGAAGTCAGATTCAACAGTTGTGCTGTCCGATATGGCATTGAGTAACTTGAGTGCATCTGGTTTGGAGACAGCTTTAAAGTAGAATGGCGGTCCCACTGGTGTACCTTTTGCGGAGGAATTATCAGGAGTAGAGGGTGAGGCGGAGAAGGCAGTAGTGTATTTAGAGAGGTCTGAGAAGTGATTGTTGAAAGCGTTTGCTATTGTGTGTGAATTTGAGCAGTGGACTCCATTCAGTATCATGTCATTTGTAGTGTGGAATTGCTTGGATCCAAGGAAGGTTTTTATGTGTGACCAAAATTTCCTGGGGTCACCAGACACATCCACCAATAATCCCTTGCAGTTTGGGCTTTTTGCAAGCCTGATTAGCTTCTTGGACTTCGTGCACTGTTCCCTATAGAAATGAAAGTTCGCTTGGAGGCCCAAAGTTTGAATTTTCTCTAGCCTTTGTACCTAGCCTTGAGTGATGTAAGTCCTTGAGTAACCATTTGGATTGCTTACTGCTTACTTGGTGAGTGCGAAGAGGGGTATGCTTATCCTAAAGTGATAAAAACTTACTTAGGAAAAGGTTGAGGGTGACATCAATGTTATGGGCCCAGTAGATAGAGGACTAGTCAATCACAGCGACATCATGTAGAAAGTGAGCATGGTTTAGATCTGCATAGCTCCTGAATGATATATAGTGTGGGGGAGATATGGGGATTACTGAGTGACTCCATACACAGATGACCGGGGAGTGATCACTTATTGTGTCTGGCAGAGTGACCGCAGCCGTAATTCTATCTATGTGATTCGTCATGATGACCCAATCAATGAGGGTTCTAGAACCATTATTTTGTGACACTCTTGTCGGATCAGTTATGACCTCTTGTAAATTGTAAATCTGCACCAGGGATTGAAGGATACTGTGGGATTTACTCAACCAATTTATTTTCATGTCCCTGAGGATGAGTAGTTCATTCTGCCCAGCTGTTGAGGCACTGTGGTTCAGTAAATCCTCCAGGCCAGATTGTCCACCTTTGGGAGGATTGTAAACACATATAATGTGAAGCTTCTTTGCCCCTAGGGTTAGGATGGTATGTAGTGACTCACATGTAGAAGTATAGTTATCAGTCACCAGGGACAGGTTAAGGTGTTTTCTGAAATAGACTATCACCCTCCAGCGCATTTAGGGGGTAGCCTATCCCACCTTAGAAAGTTGTAATTAGGGAGTAGGCAGCAGGTATCAGGTATCGAGGGTTTTAGCCATGTCTCTGATTTACATAGGACATCAGGCTGGTAGCTGGCGACTCAGACATCAAGTTCTGCATGGTTGTGAAGCAGACTTCTAACATTTAGGTGAACTATGCACAGACCCTTAGTGCCAGAACCGGCATTGCTTATGGATACTTGGCTGGGTATAGGACCCAGGTTTAGATCAATGTCTCCAGACAGCATAAGAACTAATAAGGCCAGATACCATACTTTATGAGGCACAAAAGGAGGGATTAGATAACCATAGAGATGCCACCGTTTTGCTGCTCATGCCATATATACATGGCAAAGATTTCTGAGGTCTAGTTCCGCTTCCCTTATTTAGGCTATGATCAGCACACTACTATATATATAAAAATACATATATGCAGTACATTAACGTAAGATTTTATGTTCTATTGCCTACCCCTAGTTTCAGGTCTGTATAATGGGAAAATGGTTTGTCCTGCTATCCCCATCGAAATTTGAATAGTCAATTTTTGTTTCATCTGTTTAATTAAGCCTGAAAGCAAACTGATGATACCATGCTGCTTCACTGTATCTTTCTATTTTGCTATTTATGAAACTCACCTGTTTGGGTTTGTTCTCCTATACTGACTGTATGGAAATGACAGCTAGTCAGAATCTCAATATTACTGATACTTTCATTCATGCTATCATTATTGTTATAACAGACTGTGGTTCGCAGATGCCTGTTTCTCTCTCAGGGGCCTTGAAAATATGAGATTTGTCCCAGTCCTGCTAATGTTTAGCTGGACCTTAACACAGAGTGAAGAACATTCAGGCTCCAGAGGTAGATAATCTGTAGGTCTGCTGAGTGCAGCTAAAAAGACCTGATGACTCAGATACTTTATAACCCCAAATGGGTTTGGCATAGAGTCACATAGGGTATGATAATCATGTATAGCCCTGTATATCTACAGTACTTTTACAGTACTTATCCCCCACACTCAAAAATTGACTTTACACTGTATGGCTGCCTCTAACTATTGTAATCTGAACAGTGTCAGCAACAGCTGTCCAACAGCAATCACACACATGGTTTGACAAGTTAGTGTATGTGTGTTAGAGGATATACAGTATATGTGTGTGGGGGGGATAGAAAAACTCTGGATCGGCAATTGCATAGAAAAAAACAGCTGTCACTAAGATGGTTGACATATGAATGCTGATTTGTACATTCTGTATGGAGTAATTGGCAATTTTAATAAAAAAAGATACAGTGTTTACAAGCAGTCTGCTGAATTATGGTATTCAGCTCTCCCTGGTTATCCCATGATATGGGTGAGTCAAAATGAGAGACTCAGTTTGAGCAAACTCAGTTTGACCATCTGTGAAGAGAGTGAGGGTGTATGGGCAGCAAATGTTGAAAGAGAGAGTGACAGTAGAAGGGAGCTGACATTTAGAAGTATATGGGAGGAATATTGGCCAGTCAGTTTCAAGCTGGCCATCTGGCCTTGTGGAGGTAGTGCATGTTTGCAGTGCAAGAGGTCCTGGGTTCTGAGCTGACCTGGTGTGAGTAGATAACTTTTAAGTTTTCTGTGTTTTGGACTTAATTTTTTTTGTCTCCCGTTCCCCAATCCCCTGGATTTGTGCTCCACAGTCCCCCATCCCCCGTTCTGGTGTCTTGAGTGCCCCCGAATAGCCCCTTCGAGAGGTATCTCCTGTATCCCAGTATCAGGCCCTTCTAGCAGCTGATTATATTAATAAAGGGGGGTGCGGGTGGCAAAGCTCCATGCATGGGGTGTTCTGGGGCATAGACCCCCACATAAAAAATGTATGCTACATATTGGGTCCAACAGAGTGTGTTGGGACCATCACTCATTCTAGTTTTGGTATAGTGCACAGTCACTGTTTGTTTTCAGTGATGTGCATTCGCTGAGATGCCTGGTGCTGTTTTTTGATCACCCTTATGACATGGAATCCTCTGTCTGACGTGTTTCCCCAAATTTTAAAGATAATGCATATAATTACTGTAATGGTTATTACATGGATCAAGTATGTAAACAAGTATGTAAACTGTTGGATTTTAGTTAGCAAATGTTTTCAGTAACACAGAAAAAGCAAGATTAACACTGTGATGTGAGGCATCCATTCTGTGGACAGGAAGTATTCTGGGATGATATCACTGCCTCACCAGCCCAAACAATGTGCAGGTCAGTCGCTCCTACAAGCAGGGTTCATCATCAAATTGTGAGGAAAAACCACTGGATCCTCTTGCTACTCAGTGCCAAATTTAAAATGTTGTGTTTTCTTTATAGCGTAACAGGCCCCAATCAGCACAGCTCAATTGTCCTTATCTGCTGCAATATACACTGCTAAGGCAGGTGAGGGAATGACATCATCAAAATACCTTGTTGTCCACAAAATAGATTCCTACAGTTCCCTGTTTAAAAAGTGTTTTTCAGTGTTTTACTAAAGTCATTTGCTAAATGTATCCTAGCAAACCAAGTTGTGGACAATTATAGTAACAATTGAAATAATCTCCCAGGTAATCATACACATTCCCTTAAAACATGGACATGCAATTACTTATTTCTATCATTAAAAACAGGTTCTAATTTGACAAAATATAGCATAAGTTGGGTGATCAAATAAGCAGACCACTTTTTTCCCAGTCAAATTTTTGAAGCAACTACTGACATGATGACTGCTGTTAAGTCACAGCACGAACCATCAGCATTGATGATCGGTTCTGAAGACTTTAAAATGGTTGTGTAGATGAACTTATATAAACAGACCCACACACAAAGGTTCACATGTAAAATTTTATTTTAGCAAATTATGAGACAAAGCAAGCATCAAATCAAGCAGTGTATTTTTCTTAGATCTTTAAGCAAACAGACCAAACCCCTCGCTGCTGGTACTCTAGTTGGCAGCACATCTCCATCTGTGACTGCAGCAGTCAGGAAAGTCCCGTTGTTCTCAGAGAACATTGGTGAATGGCTTTTCTCACTAAACTGGGCAACCTGGGTTATGGGTTGACAAGAACAGGTATTTCTGGCCATATTTTTAAAGAACACACTACAAAATCTAACTAAACAGTTCCTATTTAGCTAGGTTCAGGTGTTTGTTCTTTAATATTTTTCATTCATTTTGTGTATTTTCCATGACTTTTACTTTGGGAGGGGCAAGATGTCAGCTGTCACAGCCTGAAAAACTGTTATTCAGGTTCTGAAAAGTAAATGGTGCAAAAATAAAAAGCTCTCCGGAACCCCAAACTTAAACCCTACTGAGCATTCTCAGAGAAAACACATTTAAAGCCTTGTAACTGTGGTGCAGTTTAATAGTTTTTCATGAAAGCTTTGTAAAGCACTATCTGGGCACAGGCCATGTCTCCTCTGAAAGTTTTTGAAAAAACATTCCATTACATCTAGGCTGTAGGTGAGAGCAGAAAAAAAAGAGAAAAAAATAAGACATCTATTAAGTAGAGGAAAAAATGTAGACATTAAAGTAACAAGCATTTGTCAATGCTGAATGTTTGCTTGCTGGCATTGGTAGTGTAGGAGTTACAGAGCTGCATAATAGGAATGGAAGTGAAGTACTGAACTGAAGCCAACCCCATCACCACCCTGCAGACAGTGGCAGGCATTGAGGTGTGCCTTTGGGTCATCAGGCATAACAGCCATGCCATTTCACCACACCCTACCGTGCAGACACCGACAAGTGTCACGGTGTGCCTTGGGGTCTTTGGTCTTTATGCACACCCCATTCCATCATGAAACATTGTGAGATGGGTATGGTATAAGAGAATGGGGTGAACTTTGGGGCCGAAGAGTCCAAGGTACACCTCAATGCCTTAGTGGCTGCAGGGTGTGGGTTGGGGTGGAATGTTTATGAGCATTGCAGGTGACAATCCCAAGTCACAGCCCTGATGCCTGTCATTCTCTACAGGGTGGGATGTTATGGTCAGAAACCCTAACGCCTCAGGCATTCATTGGTATTTTCACTCCAAATTTTCAACATGGGTTTTTTGTGACCCCCACCTCATGAACAGTGGCAATATCAGTTTGTTAGCCAAAAGCTGCTTTTGCACAGTGACTAAGGCATTTGTCACCACAGGTACAAAAACACATTATGAACAGGATGTGAAAAATGACAGCTGTACTGTTTGAGGGGAGGTGTAAAAAATGGCAATGTTGAAAATCTGCAGTGAAAATATTAAAAAAACTGGTGAAGTCACGCGAATGCTTAGAAACTGTGCAACGTGCACCCATAATGTAATTAGTTTGGGTATTGTTTACAGCAGATTATCAACACAGGCATTTTGGGACCTCCGGTCATGAACAGTGTCACTGTGATTTTCTTTATCTGTCCCAAACAATGATTTCCCACAGCGACCACGCATTTCTGTGCTGAAAGTGTGAAAACACATTTTGACCATGTTGTGAAAAATGACAGCTGTACTTTTCATAAGGAAGTGTGGAAAAATGCCACTGGTGAAAATCTGGACTGAAAATATTACAAATTCATGAACTTACGAGGTGCGTGGAAACTGTGCAATGCTCACTCGTAACACAGTCATTTTAGAATTTTTCACCAGATTTTCAAAATAGCCATTTAAGACCTCTGCTCATGAACAGTGTCACTGTGAGTTTCTTAATGTGTCCCACACATCGATTTCGCACACCGACTGCGCCATTGTGCACTACATGGGCGGAAACATGTTTTGGGTGAGATGTGAAAAATGAAAGCTGTACTGCTCGTAAGGAGGTGTGGTAAAATGGCAATGTTGAAAAGCTGGAGTGAAAATACTTAAAATTTGCAAACTTATGACCGTGCGTAGGATCAGCGCAACAAACGCTTGTAAAACAGTCATTTTTGGGAAGTTTTTCACTAAATTTTTAACATAGCCATTTTAACACTTCTGCTCATGAACAGCATGACTGTGATTTTCTTAATGAGTCCCATACATTGAGTTTGCACACCGACTGCACCATTGTGCGCTACATGCACGGAAACACATTTTGGGTGAGAAGTGAGAATTGGCAGCTGTACTGCTCATAAGGAAGTGTGGTAAAATGGCAATGTTGAAAATCTGGAGTGAAAATATTGGAAATTCATGAACATACGAGCGTGTATAGGAACTGCGCAATGCACGGTCATAAAACAGTCATTTTTAGGAATTTTTTCACCAAGTTTTCAACATAGACTTTTTGAGAGCCCACCTTATAAACACTATTACTGTCATTTTGTTACATTGAAATCACCCTTCAGGCCTGATTAATGCCATGACAGTGACAGAATTCATGAGGAGGGGTCCCAAAAACCCCATGTTGAAAATTTGGTGCCAAAATTCCAAAAAATGCCTGAGACATGCAGCAAAGTTGAAAAAATCCTATTCATTACATTATACAGCTTACTGGTATTTCCTCAGTTTGCAGTCAGCTTTGAAGCGTGCAGACATGTTCCTGAGTCCACGAAGTTCGTCGCTCCGAGCTCGGAGGTAAGTATAGGGGTGAGGTGGGGGTGTGGGGAGGCAAGTGCGCAGTGGGTGGGCAGGGGTGGGAGAGGGGATGAAGACAGCAGCAAGGGAAGGTTTTTCTTTCAGGTTTTTTTACTTGGACTACAGGGCGTTTGCCACACAGGGTGGGCTTGCAGCATGGCAGCTGGAAGACTGTTGGGGGCAGTGGAGCTGATGGGGATTGGGCACCCCCATCAGCCATGGGACTCAGTTGCCACACTGGGGTGGGCTCCCAGCGTGGTACCTGATAGTCTGGGGGACAGTAGAGCTGACGGGGATTGGGCACCCTGTCGGCCATACAGACTGCGGACTGCGGGGGGAACAGTAGAGCTGATGGGGATTGCACCGGTCAGCCATACAGTGTGTGCATGGGAGGTAGGAGCGCATGAGCATGCAATGTGTGTGTCCGCGTGTGTGTGTGTGGGGGGAAGGGGAGCGGTGCTCTCTCTTTCAACTGTACGGCACTGCATTTTGGATCATCGCACTATGTTTCTTGCACATGCGTGCAAACAAACATAAAAATGACATATGCAGAACTCAGAAACCACAGGAGATGCCATCACAAAACTTTCTTCATAGTGAGAACCTGCATCTTAAACAATGCATGTCAAATGTGGGACAATTTTGTCACATTCCACCAAAGGTAGAAAGTTAGCATTTTAACATATAAACTTTCAGTCAACCTCAGCTACAACTACACTAATGCTACTGCGCTAGTATGATAAATATAACATATAAATTGCAAAAAAACTTTGTTAATGCATCAGTTAGGGTTACCGACCCCAAGACAGATCCCTCTTGCCTGTAGGTTTGTGCAGGGTGGGGGATGAGGTATTAGGGTTGAAAACCCCAATGCCACATTTCCCTACTTTTGATGCTGGAAACCTAACTGATGCATTAATGACATTTTTTGTAATTTATTTCCTTACTTTTTCAGACAGTATAGCTGTATCCTTATTTACCTGTCATCCCTCCATTCATGTGTATGTGTATGTGCCTATGGGAGCGCAGAGCCGTCCATGTCCTGCGCTTACATTATAGGGTCAGAGTGAACAAATTGTCAACATAGCCATGTTATTACCACACCAAGGGCTAGATATTCAAAATTTAGCCCTAGGGCTAAATTAGCACTGCATGGCATGCTAAATTAGCCCTGAACCAGGCACAAGCTATATTCAAAGGAAAAGTCCTGTGGCTAAACCTGCTGAATGTAGCATGCAAAGGAAGCAGTGCAAACAGGGCTGGGAGTGCAGTGCTAAAATAGCCCTGGGAATAAGACAGCTCTGTATATAGTGACAGGGAAGTGCAAAATGCAACAGCAGCACAGTGGACACTGAGGTGAAGTAAGGCAGCATTGAAGCTGGTGGATAAAGTGTGTGTTAGCAATGAAGTGTTGCACAACAACTGCAAACAATAATGCAGGCCCCACACTGCAGAACTATGCTATGGTTTTGGGAGGTTTGTTCGGGGCTAACAAAATTGCACAGTACTAACACATAAGCCCGGTGCAAATGGGTTAGCCAGAGGCAAAAGTTTGCTATATTCAAAGATTCTATGTAAATGAGCCCACTCAGGCAATCCGTGGGCAAACAGTCACATTTGCATCTCACTATGGCCTGCTTTGCATGCACTCCCATGTACTTTGCCAGACGCTATTGCAAGGAGCCCACAGCAACCCCACTGTTGATCAAAATGGAAGTACAGGCTGGAAGCTGAAGGCCAGGGTATGCTCACACAACCCACTGTTGGTTGGAATGGAAGTACAGGCTAGAAGGTGCAGGTCAGGGTGTGCTCACAGCAACCTCCTGTTGGTTGGAATAGAAGTACAGGCTGGATGCTACAGACAATAGGTGTTTACAGGCCCATCCAGTGCATACCACCTGCCCATGCAGCACATAAATGAGGACACAGTCATGCTGACTGAGGGAAAATGAGTGACACGGATCTCCAGAATGAGGGGCACTGTAGAATTATGACTACCAGTGTACGTGTGCATATATATGCACACACATATATAGATACTATACATATATATATATATATATATATATATATATATATATATATACACACATGTTTGCTTTAAGCATGATCCTGACACAAAGGCACACATTATCCCTATCCCTGGTGGTCTGGTGCTCTCCACACACACACTCGCACACATACAACTGTGGCCCCCACAGCACTGTACTGTGCTGTGCTTTTCTCAGTCTGCAGAATATGGCAACTGCTTAGACAACCTCTGCACCAACAGCACTGTATTCTTCTGTGTCTTTGTATGGAGAGTGTTCAGATGACTGAAAAGTTCTTCATGAGAGACAGACAGAGGAACACACTCATGGATTTCAGTCTCTTGCCTTGCTCTTTCTGTCTATCTCTGAACTGTCAGCATGAGAAGCTGACTGTGTGGTGCTCCGCTCCATGACCCCCACCCCTTCGTCGCCCCACACCAGCAACATTTCATAGTATGAGCACCAGGAGTGCCTCATGACACACAGAGATCTCTGGTACACAGGTGACAGTCACACACTCACCATCTGGGCTTGCAAACCCTGATGGTCAGATCGGTGTCACATACTAGTTCTTGGGTGATCTGTCCAGTTCTCTGTCTCACGCAGCACTCATACACTCCCTTGGTGTCTCTCTCATGGGTCCACCAAGGAAAGTGACTAGGGTCCCTACTCTCCCGCTCACTCTCCACATGGCTCACAGGGTACAACATCATGTTGTGAGGACTGAAGAGTGCTCTGATGGCTATTTGGTGGGGAAACACACAATGCAGCACAGGCTGCTGAGAGGATAGCTGTGGACACTGCCTGGGGTTGTTCTGCTGAGGGACATACAATTGACAGTGGGTCAGAGTTTTCTGAGACTGACAATCATGCCAGCTGTATATCTCCAATCCATTGTCATTATATCCCCTGCTGTACTGCTGTATCACCGTCACATCTGAAATACACTGGACATGGTACTGGGAGGGAGAAAGCTGCTGCACCGAATGTCCTGTGCTGCTGTACTGTCCAGCGGGGTGTCAAGGTCCACTGGGCAGGTGGGTGGGGATACAGCTGTGGGTGGCAAGTGAGACACAGCACTGCCTGTGGGCAGCATAGAGGGAAGTATGGATTCATGTTGTTTACTGCATTGGGGGAGGGGTCACCTGTTGTGGGAAGACATCACAGATACCGGACATGGCAGTGTGGAGCTGTGCTACTACATACACCCTATGCCTGGACAGCCAGCACATTACTCAGCAATACTGCATGCCCCACCCGACGATTTCCACAGAGGGAGACACCATAAGTGCTGGATTGAGGATGACAGCACGGCCAGAGTATGAGACTGCAGTACATAGGTTTACTGCTTGGACAGACATTCTCATGCCTCCACTGATGTAGTGCTCTTTGTCGGGCATAGCACAGCGGTGGGAAAGGACAGGCAATTGCTATGTACCATGCCAGGGAGTGGTGTGGGAGGTGAGATCCACAGACATTGCTCTGAGTCTGCTGTCTGTAGCACCCTGTGGGTGGGGTGTGTGTGATGCTAGTCACTGTACTGCAGCACATTCTGTGGGGGTTGAAAGGGGGTGGGGGATCACATCTAGGTATGTGATAATTGTTGGTGACACAGTTCTGTTTCAGTGTGTCGGTGGATGGGATGGGAGGGGGCGCAATCAGACACAATCAGCAAGACACAACATTACCGGGGGCACCAGCCAGATTGGGAGTGTCGTAAGAGAGTGAAAAGGCAGCAAAGTAATGTTCCCTCCCCCGCCCGGATCAACAGAGGCATGAAGACAGTTCACCTCACCTAGTGGCAGCAGAACAGTTGGCGATACGTGGCATTCCAAGGTGTAGCATATAATGGGAGAGCAGGAGAGAGAAAGAGTGAGAGTGACAGAGTTGGAGAGCCGGCAGCAAGTGGCAGATGCAGAGAGCTTCATACAAATAAATAACCATTAATGTAAGAAAGGCTACATGCTTATTTACTGAGCTCTGTCAGTGGTCAGGGATCACAGTTGGGGGTGACCACTAGACTACCAGGGATACTGTGCTCATACGGAGGTTTCAGGGAATGGGATGAGGGAGGGCACCAGACTACTGGCTTTCTCTGTTCTGTGCTCCACACATGCGTCGGGGACCAGGTGATCCACCTCCCTCTGACTGCACAGCATTACTGACTGCTTTTTGATGGGGGTATTGTGCACCACTCTATAGGCTGCACATAACACTGTAGCGTGGCACTGTTGTTTTGAATATGCTGGTGCACCATCATTCATGACCCCTTCCCTCAATCCCTCCCCTGTATATATCAATTTTTAGCGTTAGCGCTATCACATAGTGCCAGCTCTAATTGGCATTTTGAATATTGCAGCCGGGCATAAATTCTGTGCTATTCTGGTGCAACGGGTTTGTGCCCAGTGCAATGCTTTGAATATCTGGCCCCAGATGTACTGTGCACAGTTTATTTTCAAATCCCCACCAAAACGTAATTTTCGCAACAGCAATGCTATTCCATGCCACATGTTCAAAAACACACTTTGGCCAGGATTTGAAAAATCACACATGTGGAATACATTTTTTTATATTGGCATTTTATATATTTAAAAGCAGGCAGGATTCCTATCCCTGGGGATAAAATGAACTACTAGATTGAGTGGGGCACGAGCAGAGATTTTAGGTCAGGCAAGGCCAGGGCAAACACCAGCAGATGATGGCAGCTGGCAGGTGGCACTGCAGTTAGTGAACACCAGAGGGCATAGCTCAGGTAATGACAGTGATGGGTAGTGCATGAGCAAGCAGGCAATGCAGCAGCGAACTGGACTGGTAGGTTAGGATCCCCTGCAGGTTTATCTCCTACATTTTTCTCTCCACGTGAACTGACAATCACTAATCAATCTTTAGATTAAAATAAATGTTTGAAAATAGCACCCTCATGCTATAAAACCCAAAAGGAGTAGGGTGGTAGTAGAAGTGAGGGCTGTCAAGGTCAGCATACCTTTGTGGGAGGTTCCAGATTGAAATAAATCTCCTAAAAGAATGTCCATTTTTTCTCTCCTGTCCTGCAACTGTTGCACAAGTTAGTCCATGTCTTTGCACTGCTATTTCTTCAAGTCTGATTAGGTCTGTATCTGCAAACAGTGCTTATTCAAACAATAATACATTTTATTGTTTTATTTTAAATTTCCATGCTTTTGTCACCAAGGCTCTGCTCTAGGGTTTTTTGGTAGAATTCTGCAACATGCTAAGAAGTTGTTTTCTGCAAATTCTGTAAGTATAAATTAACTCTAAATGAATACAATTTAAAGTATGTCACTTTTTGGTCATCTCACTTATAGATACATGATCCAGGTGCAACTGCAACTGCAACTGCACCATCTTTGTTCAAGAAGGTGGTGTTGTGTATTCCAAATAGAACATTGGTCATGCATAGCTTTCTTGCTAGCCTAGCTTCTTGTGCTTTTTCCCATTGTTACAGCACAGGCAGCTATTTGGGGGAGGTGCCCACTTAGGACACTTCAAACACTGAGTCCTCCCCCCTCCCAAAAAGCAAAAGAGGTGTAAAGTCTGTAAAGCTGCAGCTGCATGGGTCAATAAAGTCCCACTCTTCTTATGCAGAGGATGTGGGTACAGGGCTCATTTTGCTAAGCTGGGCAGTGTGGATTTTGAGCACCCAGAAAATATATTTCTGGTAACTGTAACAACACACAAACATCAGAATCTAGCTAAAGGAGTCCTGTTTAGCTAGGTTCTAATGTTTGTGTTTTAAATGGTAGCATTTTTATATATTTTACATGCTTTTTAATTTGTGGATAAAAAAATAAGATAGTGGCTGGTGGAAAAGGATTTTTCTGTCACAAAAAAGGATTTTATTCTCATGAAAAAGGAATGGGTCTTGCAAGACAGAATCCTTTTTTATGAGATCAAATCCTTTGCTGAACTTTCTCCCTCTATCCTGAAAAGTGATCTTCCCATTGAAAGCAATGGGAAATGAAAAATTGAATAACTTCATAATAGATTTATATTTTTTCGTAACACAAAGCACTCCTGTTCTGTTACACAAGCTGTTTCAACCATTACAAAATCACACAAAAATTCCACACTGTCTGGATGGGGTATCCAGTGAACACAGTGACTGCGATTGAGTGCTTTAAAAAAGGGCCACTCAATCATGACGACTGTGTTTAGGGCTACCTGGCAGGGTAGCGACCAGATACCTGGGTGGGCAAGGTAGCACAACAGGATGTACACATGTATACTCATGCAGTGGGGGGAGGGAGGGACATGACATATGTGGGAGGGGGTGTAGTGGGCAGCTGCCGAGCTGGTCCGCTAGCATGGTGGGGATCATGGTAGGCTGGGAGGTACAGGGTTCAGGTCTGGCGTGGCACGGCTTGTTTTTTGCCGGCAGGTGGCTTTTTATTTTTTTAAATATTTGGCCCCTCCCCCACCAACATGCACCCCTCTGCAGTTGAGAATCCTTTAGTAGGGGAGTGCGGGAGTTGCAACCCCCTGCATTAAAAAAACTACCATGGATCTCGGGCACCCTCTTCTCATTCGCCGTGAGTGTGGATTGCCAAAATTTATTTTTGGTGATGTACACTCACCCTAACAGCAATCACCATTATCACATAGAACCATCTGAATGCAAGTTGATGAGGAAAAAAGCTGCAAAAAGTGGCAACTTTATCGCTTTTTTTACTGTCTGGATCTCAGAACCTGTACATCCAAGAGGAATGAAACTTGCCACATCAAGAGATCTACCACACAGGACAGTGCATACCAATGTTTGAGCAAATCCATTCATTGATTGCAAAGTTATTACAGTGCAAAATTTGAGGTTTAGCATTAAACATGCTACTCAACCCTAACTATGGGGTTCTACCATGCCCCTATAATAGACAGATAGATAGATAGATAGATAGATAGATAGATACTGTAGACAAATAGATAGACAGACAGACAGACAGACAGACAGATAGATAGATAGATAGATAGATAGATAGATAGATAGATAGATAGATAGATAGATAGATAGATAGATAGATAGAGATCTGTAATAGATAGATAGATATCTGTAATACAGACAAGGTAGTCCTGTACATTAGGGTTAAGGAAGAACTGTAACGTTAAACCTCAGTTTTTGTACCTTAATAACTTTCAACTGATTGACATGAAATTTTGAAACCATAGCCTTTGTACCAGGATCTCTTGATCCTGAAAAGTTCATGTAGATCAGTTCAATGGGGGTGAACAAAACATAGTCATTCATTGTTTCACAGGCCTTGCATTTCCATAGTTGGACGGAGTCTTCCCATGGCACAGGACAAGTACAGTAGTAGCACTGAATATGTCAAGCAGTTCTGTGAGATTCCCTATTTATCCTGCAAAACATTTACAGAAAAAAAATCCTCTTTTTCATTTTGTTATACCTACTGTATAGAAAGAATCCTGTTCCTATTACAGTATTCAAGTTTCATCTAGTGGGTTTTCAACTAGACTGTCAGATTGAAGCACCCTCTCCTGGTAGCAGTGAACACTCTACCAAACCAAAACAAATCCCTAACAAAAGGTTTCACAATATTCAATAAGGATTTTTAAAAATCCTTAAAAATTCCTTCACTAATTTAACACAACTACTATATGTACCTTGGGCCAAACTCAATCACTCCTGAAAGTTTCAGGTTCAAATTTTCATATTTTTTCAGTTCAATGGTCTACACATCCAGTATGATGTTATGCCTGTGCAATTGTGTTACAGTATGTGCCAAATATACCGTACATGCTTGTAGCAGACAGCCGATTGTAATGGACAATTTCCAATTGCCAAATGTCATTTCTATAGGAGTTAATGTTAAAAATCGCAGTTAAAGCAGACCTTGGATTGCACATTTAATGTCTGCTTTCCATCACCATCAGCAGTATTCTAACAGAGAGAGCAGTGTGGATACCATCTTTTATGTCACCTGTTTATTTAACGAAAGGCTTTGTGGCAGCTTGCAGCTTGTAGTTTCTTTCAGTTGTGTTGCTTTGTGCTCTGTGCTATGCTGATCCAGAAGCAGTTGTAGGATTGATGTAGGATGCGGAAGCGGAAGAAAAATCAGAACACGAAGTAGACTATGAAGAGTGACCCATCTGACAGATAGAATGTTCTTTTAAATTTGAGAAGAGCTGCTGAGGGGTTTACTTGCACAAACTGAGAATGTATGCATTCAGTAAAGAAGAAACTGGCAACAATTACACTTGACTTGGAGCCGATGAAGTCCATAACAGACTGCCTGGTACAGTACAGCCAATTTTTCACCTACAGTTTCACTTCAATAAAACCTTCCCAAGGTAGCTGTAATCAGTAACTGCACCCCCGTGCGTATGTCTGCTTAAAACCTGCTTGTTTAACTTTGAGAAGAGCTACTGAGGGGTTTACTTGAGCAAACTGAGAATGCCTCCATTCAGCAAAGAAGCTCTAATCAGTAAATCCGAGCAAGCATATTAAGCATTTTAGTTGTATCGGGTACCGCATCTACTGGACGTGACTCTGGTAGAGATGCAGCGAATTTAAAATCTGCTGGCGAAGTGAACGTGAAGTGGGCACTTCGCATTGCCACTCCACTACATAGAGTAGGCAATGCAAAGTGCTCACTCTGCCTTGTCATTACCACTTCGTGTTGAGGCTGAATGACAACACAAAGTAAGGCGAAGTCATTGATTTCAATGGACTTCGCATTCCTCATTATGATTCTAAGTGATCCACTTGGTGTTTCAGACTTGGCAGCTCACCCCCACACATCACATGGCTTACAGTACTGTAAGTCACATGCTTTCTAGCCAGGCAGGAAGGAAGTGAGTCACACAGACAGTTTCACTTTCTCCTGTGCAGACTGAGAGAGAGGAGTGTGGACTAGAGAGAGGAGTGTTTTGATTGCTGATAGTTTGAGATCAGAGTGAGGAAGAGAGTTAAAGTTTGATAGTAATAACCCAACAGCTTTTTTAAAAGCTACATTTTTTTGTCTTTTCTGTACTGTTTTTTACTTAATTTGTTCTTTCTGTAAATTTTATTTTTCTTACCTCTATACTTACTTAGTTGTTTGTCTGTATGTGTGTGACTGTGTGTGTGTTGTGCTTGTGTCATGTGACAGAGTAGTGATTGCTCGGACTGAGGGAGTACAGTAAGAGAGGTGGAGCAGGGTGAGGGAATGTCTGGGGTGGGGACAACTCTGGGAGAGCGTGGTAGTACGCGTCGTACTGTGTGCATGCGTGGGGGGGCATGGGCACTCATTTGTGTTGGGTGAGTGTACAACCCCCAGAAGCAGGACCAGCACTGCCTCCTGACTCTGAGGCAGTTCAACCACCACCACCACCACCACCAAGTCCATGGAGCAGGATGTGCCTGTTCCCCCATGCCCAGTTGTGGATCCCATCAGTGTTGGGCAGTGTGAGCAGCCTACTGCCAGTTCATCTGGCCCTCCCCTGCCTGTGCCTGGTCCTCCCCACACCTCCATTGTTTGGCAGTTTTTTGACTGTGTCGGGGGGGACAGCAATGTGGTGAAGTGCCGCCTATGTGTGGTGGAGGTGCGCCGTGGCCTCCGGGGGAGTCACCTGGGGACTGGGGGCCAGCACACCCATTTGCTTAATCACCACCAGTTGGAGTGGCAGGCTGCCACAGAATGGACCATGTCTGCACCTGCTGGCCATTCCATGGCAGAGGGTGCCACTGTGCATAGCAGCATCCCTAAGAAGAGAAGGGCCACAGCAGCACCTGTTGCTCCACCAGCACCCCCCCCAACACCACCACCACCAGTAGGTCAGCCTGTCGAATGAGTGGACACCAGAGAAGTGCATGTAACACTGTCTGACTTGACAGTTCTCTGGAGTGCTGTTGAGGAGAATAGCGAGAGGATGAGTTCTGTGGAGCAGCAGCTGGATGACATAGAGGGACATCAGCTTCAAATTATGTCCATGCTGGAACTGCTGCTGGATCACCATGGGATCCCACATTAGTTTTGTTTCCTCACACCACGTTCCCAACCCCACACCTTCTTTACTTTGTCATAAAATGTATTCATCCACCATCCCTGACCCTTGTATGTAATTATGCCCTTTTTTTGTTGTCTTCCGTATGTGTTACACTTTGTATTCTGGGCCCCCTTCCTTCTGTTAAGTGTGTGTGTGTGTGTGTGTGTGTGTGCGCGCTGTTTTCATGCCTTATTTTTCTGCATCCGCAAAAGGCATCTGTCTTGTGTCCAGAAAATAGACAAGTGGTAACAGAGTGAAATGAGACTGTTTCAGCAAATACAAAGTCCCCCAGAAGTAATGGCGCACTCAGTCATGTGCGTAGTGGTTGCACAGAGTCCCCAGATTTTTTCTGCAGGCCCACAATGCGTCCTCCTTGTGTGCAGAAAATTGACAAGTGGTAACAAAGTGAAAAGAGACTGTTTCAGCACATTCCCCAGTATAAAATGATGACTGTGAGGTTCGTGTTGCTGGTCCAATGTGTTGTGCGAGACAATTCCACCAAATTAAATGTGATAATCTCAACTGGATTGAAAGGTGCCCCTTGGATGTACACTAATAGTAGCCTTGGTGAGTAGATATATATATATAGATATATGGTTGTGTATTTTGTAGGTGATGATGAGGGGGGTTGAACTTGACATGGACATGTACTCATGCTATTGTTCTGCATCACACAGGTGACTCATAAACTGTTGCTCTGCACATTCCAGTGCTCGATGAGAATTTTTTGCACTTAAATGGAAATGGATAACTCTCAAGCACATGAAGGTAAGTATTTCTTTTTTTTGGGGGGGTGGGGGGAATCATATTTTCAGTTTTGTCTGTAATGGTTTCTTATTTTTTTACTTCTTCACAGATTTCATCAGCATCCTTCTGGTGTCCGGTTGTTAATGATGGTCATGGTCATCTGATGAAACGACTTCTGCATGTTGCATGTGTGCCCAAGCTCGGGGGAGTGGTGTGCCTGATGTTGAAGAACTTTTTTGGATAAGGCCACTTTGACAGAACAACAAAGCATCGTGAAGTTTCCTATAAAAAGAAATGAATGACTTCTTACAAATTACAACTTCATTGTTATGTGTCCCTCCCTGGTTCGCAAATCTCAGTCCCTATTGTCAAGTTACATTTCAGAGACACATCTTGTCAACTACTAAGAAGACCTGTTGTGTGCAATATTTGCAGCAGTCTTTACAAAGCAATGAAATGGATGAAATAAAATCTTCATACTTACCAGAATGAATTTCACATGGACATCACATCAGTTCCTCTCTGTACGGTATAGCTACAGTATCTTTCCCAATGAGTATTAGCGATGGAGCCTGTCTTTGTTCTCCTGTAAAAGAAGCAAAAGAAGTGTACTGTATGTGTTTTTGCCACTGCAGCTCTTAAAAGCTACAGAAAACAAAACTTTCAACTTAAGGAAGTGAGGCAACATAACAAACATGAGTGCGCATACTCACTTTATGGTTTAAATATTAAGAAGCTGGTGGTGGTGGTGCACTGCTGGACTGGTGGTCCGTGGGAGGCAGACAGACTCATGGTGGCAGACTTGCATAACATCAGTCCCGGTGTTGGTGGTGGTCCGGGGGGGCAGACAGACTCATGGTGGTAGACTTGCATAACATCAGTCCCGGTGGTGGTGGTGGTCCGGGGTGGGGGGGGGCACACCACTTTTTAAATACTGCAGTTAAAACCTGCCCAAAATTAACCACAGCATCATCCTCATAAAGAAAACTGCCCTCACAGTCATCGATGTCTGAAGTCTGACCACTGGGAAATTCTTTCTCCATTGTGTCATCATCTACGTCAGTGGTGGGCCATTTTAGGCAGCCACTGCCAGTGCCACCAGGATGATCCATTTCCACATCAGCAAGACCACCATGACTAGGCCAGTGTACGAATATGAATACAGAGGTTGCAGTCTCTGCTGGTATGTTCCTCTCATTCATTTTAATGCATGTTAGCAAACTACCATTTGCAGGAGACGGGTTTGTCCGATGATCCCTGACTATTGCACCTGCTGAGCTGAATATCCTCTCAACACTTACACTGGAGAGTGGGCATGTGAGGTACTTCAGTGCCACTGCAGTCAGCTCTAGCCATTCACTGACCTTTCCACTCCAGTACAAAAGAGGATCTTCACTTATTGTCAGATGCCTGTTTTCAGACAAATATGACACAGCCATTCTCTGTGCCACACTGAGTCCAATTGTTGATGCATCAGCCTGTTCCCCAGAATCATTGATTTCACCAATACCCACTTGGGACAAAGCCTCCCAAAGTGGGTTGATGCCAACCACTTCAGATGACAGACCACCTGGAACTACAGTCCCCTTACCCTTGCATGATATGCTTGCTGGTCCTCCAGCTACACCTTCAGCTGGATTATGCTGTTGAGGTTTGCAAACCATGGCACGTGACTTCTGTGCCCCATGAACCAAGTGAACCAGTTGACCACTGATATTTTTTTACCTGTTCAGGCCCTGCCTCCAGTACTGATGCAATTCCACGTTTGTATCATGGGTCTAGCATTGTTGCCATGGCAAAGTTGTCACTACGTTGAATGCTCACAATGTGATGATTCTGGTCGAATACTGTCAGCATGTGTTGCAGCAACATATTGCTACCATCGTCTCCAGCAACATCAAGGCTATGCTGTACATTCACCAATGTCTGCCTCAGCACCTGCAGCAGTGGAATTGATTGGCTAATGGAGGCAGACTTGCCACTCACTGCTTGTGTGACAATGTCAATAGGCTTCAAAATTGTTATTAGAGTCCATGAGGCGCCACTGTTCAGTCGTTATAGACATGGAGGCCCCAGAACTGTCACGGCTACTGTGCATAACAAGATATTCGGAGATGGCTTTGTATTGTTCATACAACCTCTCTGCCATGTATAATGTGGAGTTCCATTGGGTGACAACTTCCAGCTTCAAGTGGTGCTGAGGCAGGCTGTTTTGTATCTGCAACTGCTGCAGCTGGTCACGGGCCTTTCCAGATCTTGAAAAGTGAGAGCAGATACGTCATGCAATGGCCAGCATTTCCTTTATGTCAGGGTGCTGCAGAAACTCCTGAACCACAAGATTTAAACAGTGGGCCATGCACAGAACACGAAAAAAAAACATCATTCGTGATGCATTTCACCACATTTGACCCATTGTCATTTGCTATGAACCCAGCTCTCAGGGACAGAGGGTGTAGCCATCTGTCAATTTCAGTTAGTACCATGTCCAACATGTTCTTACCAGTGTGTGAACAGGTCACACTGCACATAGCAATTGTTGCATGCCGGCGAATTCCAGGAAGATTGCTACCTCGACAATCCACCTTCCTGCACTGATTATTCACACTACCAGCATCACAAACAACCCCCGGCACCTGCGCCCAGTGTGCAGTAATACACAGATATGAACTCCTCACTATTTTGCCACTTGTCCACATATCCATACTTAAATTGATGAATGGAGAGGAGGAATGTAATAAGGGCATGTCTTACTGAGTCTGAGACAGTGCGGAACAACTCGGGAACAGCACGGGTAGAAAAGTATGTCCTGGATGGGACTTTCCATTTTGGACAGGCACGGGCAGCAAACCGCCAGAACTCAGAATTCTCCACAAAGGAGAAGGGCAAAAGATCAATTTCCAGCATTTCCTCTACAGCAGCATTAGGTTCACGTGACACTGTATGATTGGGGGGTTACTTCAGGTTATGCCCAAAAACACTCTGTAACATGGGCTGACTTAAACGTTTTACATGGGGTGTGTTGTTGGTCACAAATGGTTGTGCTCTGTGATGAACACCATTGGCGGGGGGTGGAGTGTGGACATTTGATGAAGATGGTTGCACAGGTGATGATGACAAACCCAGAAATGATGTTATTTTTCCAGATTTGCCAACCGGGGTTAAAGTATCACTTGCACTTGACATACTGCATTCACCACCACCATCACCACCACAAAAACTGTTACTCTCACCAGCACTGGACAGTATTTCAAAGTCATTATGGTCCTCCACCTCATCATGCCTGTAGTAATCCTCTGCTCTTATTACCGCTCTACTGCACATGTTTAATTTCCTACTGGGCTTAACAGTCATGGAAGGGGATTACATGCTGGCTATGGTTGCCGCCGGTGATACTGAGGAACACCCCAGTCTGGTATTAGCTGCCAGCTTGTGCTGGGTCCACAGAGCCAAGTGCCTATTCTTAAGATGTGTATGCTGTCCTTCTGTCCCAAGATGGCTCCCCTTTTTACCTCCACTTACACGGACATGGCAAACCTGGCAGATTGCAACTGAATCATTTGCAGCTTGAACAAACAAATCCCAAACAAGGGACTGTGATGCTCTGCTTTTAACATGTCCATGATGATGTGGCTTATTTAAGTCTGTTATTTTAAGCACTGAAGTTGGGGGGGGGCACGTGATGTTTCTAGCACTGCACACCTGGACTGCAACTGACCACCACGACTACCTATCATATTGATCACTGGGTCGTCATCATCATCATCAACTAAAACAGGTAAATCTCAAGTTTTTATGGGGGGGGGTATTCCTGCAAACAGATTCAGACACAGCCACTTTTAATTTCTTTTTCTCCGGTTCCCAACTGGGGTCAATTACATCATCATCATATTCATCAATGTCACTGTCACACACATCCACATCTTCTGCTTGGATGCTAACATGTGGACTGCATGTTGCAACAACAGCAACATCATCATCATCAGCATCATCACATTCATCATCAGCATCTACACCTCCATCACCTGATATTTTTTCCCCACACTGTGAATCACTGCATGGAAAATGCTTGACGTTAAGTGCCACGGTGGGTGGAATATCACATTGTATGCTAACATTGACATAATCATCAGAATCAGGTTCAGTTAATAGGATGTTACTTGGAAGTATGACATCATCTACGCTGTCACTCACTTGCACTGCTTCACACTCAGTATGTTTGGATACGGTACACTAGTCGGAATTAGAACTTGACACAACAGTGCTAATACTACCTCCACCACCACTAACACCAGTAACACTAACACCACTGGCTGGGAAAACATCATCTCCTCCAACTATCAGTGAAGCTACTGATTGGGCTATAAAAAACATTGCAGGAGAAATACCTTTCCTCACATCAGCAATGCACTTCTCCATCCACGTACTACTACCATGCCCACAATCCCTCTTACTGCCAACATTGTCATGGCCAGAAACAACTATACTTGCACGTCTCTTTGCAGGCATTTTGGGGGATCAACCACAAATATTATTACTAAATTCAGATTTTGATATATTCACTTTCTGACTGGAGGGACGCTGGCTGGATGTGAAGCAAAATAAACAACTGTGGCTTCGGCAACACATAAGAGACTACTGTGTTGTGACACTGTCACGGAATTAAAACAACTTCAGTAACCAGTGGTGCTGATGGGGTCACAAAAACAATCCAGTCTGGTAAAAGAGACCTTTTCAACATGGGGGTGGGGGGAGCACTGAATACAAACAGTGCTGATTTTTATGGCATTACAAGCAGCACAACTAAAAACAGAGAACACGATCGCAGTACAAAATCAAGCAACTGCAGTGGATAGCAGGTTCACACTGCTGTGCTTAGTTGCACTTACACTAGTCTGTGTCACAAATTTTAAAAGGTGTTCTGTATTTGATGCACACAACACTGCACAAACAACACAGAACACTTTGTGTACAATGCTGAATGAGGAATGCAATGCAAATGCAAAAGTTCAGCGTACTGCCATGTAATTTAAATTTGTGATTTAAACAACCTGACCTTATGAAATGCTGCACCACATTCACACAACAAACAGCAAGAAAATGTGTACTATTACTGACAATTTTACTATGTGTACAGTAACACAGTCAGTTATATAAGAAAAATATAACCAAAACACAAAGAAATCACTAGTTCTCCAACTTAAATCTACCTACCTACACACAGATATGCCCCTTCCCCACACAGTACACGTCACTGTCTTTCACCACACACACTCAATGTTGTAAATTAACATTCAAAATCCACACATAAACAAAAACACTCGATGAGGTGAGCACAGGAGGGTTTCCTACACTTGATGAACTACAGTTGGATCTCCCCAAAAAAAGCAAAAATGCTTTTTGAACAGCTTTTTAAAAGATTCCTACAGACAGTTATCAGAGCACATTGTCTCCTAATCCTTCCTACTCATACTACCCCAAACTGAGGCTGTGCAGATCAATATAGAGCTTATGAGACCTGAACTCCCATGAAACACTGCGAAATCAGCCTTCAGAGCTCAAAAACAAGGCGAAGGGAGGTGAAGTGAACTGCCACCAATGTACTTCGTCTTAAAATTTGAAAGAGTAGTGACCAGTGGAGGCGGACTAACGCAAAGTCGCTGTTCCCAATGCACTTGCGTTCTCATTATAACGTGAAGTACTCCGCTCTGACATGCGAGCACTCTGCAATCTGCCTGTGCGCCGCGAAATGCTTCGCGGAGCGGATTGAGCCCACTTCGCCCACCACTAGACACTGGATGTCAAATTAGTCCAGTACAAGAGCCACATACTGTACTTGGCTTTGGTCATTTGCACTCTCTGTTATAGAAGAATTACCACCCTGTAGGGGTATTAAAGGCAAGGAACCCTTGAAGAGGGATCCATCCCTAGAGGTGCCACGGGACGATTCCCTTGGCTAAAGGTACCTTAGGAAGGATCCCAAGGAGAGAGGCAATGCCACTGGAGGAGGAGGGGAGGATGATGGGGCAAAGAAAAAGTGTTTGATAGAGAGGATCAAAGGAACTGCTTATATAGGACAGGGAGTGGGAGTGGCTGGCTGCTTGTCCACTGAACTGCAGGCATAGCCTTCCAATTCAGTGACCTACACAGCCAGTATGATGTTATGCTTGTGCAACTGTGTTACTTGGTTTTGGCCATTCACACTCTCTATTCCAGAGGACTTACCACCCTGTAGGGGTACCAAAACCAAGGAACCCTCGAAGAGGATTCCACCCATAGAGGTGCCACAAGATGATTCCCTTGGCTGAAGGTACCTTAGGAAGGATCCTCAAAAAGGAGTGCAGTAGTATGAGTATGTTAGCAATCAGTAGCTGTGAGGCATAGTAGTAGATAAGGCAGCTTGATAATGTAAAGAGATGCACAGGTTGACAATGGCATGAGTACGATGTGTTGTGCTGGAGATTAAAGGGACCTCCTAAGGAGAGAGGGAATGGCAAGTAGTGACACCATCCACATCCATCCAATAGTGGAACCTACCTAAAGTAACTAGGTAACACTAACTATGGCTAACTAACGGTTATGACCTGAGGCACGGAGGAGAGAAAAAAAAAACATTTGAGGAAGAAATCCCTGAGTATCCAAGGCCTAGGTTGCCTACCCTCCAGGCTTGGGATGTTTATTTTGTGATGGCTCTGCTGCTGCTATTTAGAATCCTAATAAAAGGGAGGTGGAAAATATTCCAGTTTAAAGGAAAGCTCTTACTCAATCCCTATAACTGGAACAGGCAACCAAGGCAGGAGGAGAAGAGCAATGACTGCTGATGCACTCACCTGACTTACTCACCTTAAAAATGAACCAGCTGAACCAGAGGCAGTAGTAGGGAGAATGCAGTGAAGATGCCTTGCTAGTAGATTACTACAGCCAAAGGAGATCGCTGTAACCACCCTTCATGGCAAGTCTTAAATTCTACACCAGGAGCTGTTGTCAAATCTCAAACAGATAAAGCCAGGCCCAGAGTGAGGACATTCTCAGCTATAGGTCAGGTGAGAAGGACCCCACCCCAAGTCAGGAACATTCAAGATGCTGACTTTATAGCCGGCCTGCTGGCGCAGCGGTTGGAATTCCGCTTATGACACTGGCGACCCGGGTTCGGGAATGGACCCGGGTCACCGGAGGTCTGGCTAGGGGAGAAGGATAGAGTACCCCATAGACAGCTCTCCTTCTCTGGAGGGAGGGTGGGGAAGTGTCCGATGTGTGATGGACCCCTAGCAGAGGCCGGGGGTCCCACAGCTACCGGCACTTGCAGTTAATGGAGATGGGGAAGATGCAGGACAACATTGCACTTCCCCACCTCCTGGAGGAAAACTAAGAAAAATGGAGGGGAGAGCATCCATCTACATGAAGCCCTCCCCGGGCTTCAATCAGCCACTGCTGCCACACTCCCAACCAGTCACTAATCCCACTGCACCGGAATTAAGGGAACCAGTGCCACGGCCCCACTCTCTGGGGGGTAAGCTGGGGGTAACTGGGATTTGTGGCAATGGGCAGTTGGTAGGAGCTCCGGGGGCTGTGACCAGGGTGGATACAAGACAGAGGCACCTCCTGGTAGAAAGGTAAAAATAAAAAAAAAAGATATTGACTTTATAAATGCAGAGCAAGACCATCAGCAGCAGGGAGGCCCTGTACCAGGAATGATATGGCTGACATGCCCCAGAAAACTGGAGAGGAAATGAATGAGCGTTGATAGCTGGGACCTCATGGAGGTCAGATGGTAGTAATGAGCATTGAGCAATTATTGTGTAAGCAGTGAGTGGACCTGCACAAAGGTCAGTAAGCAGAGTAGCAATAGTTGGACCTACATGAAGGTCTGTAAAGCAAAGTAGCAATGGTTGGACCTGCACGTAGGCTGGAGGAGCAGCAAATATGGATAGTGGGGCAAGCCAGCCAAGCTAGCCAATGAAGGTGACAAATACTCTGAGAATTTTAGGTGGTGGAGGCAGGATTAGAACATAAAGTAAGCATGCAACACAGCGCCATGACTCCTCCAACACCTCCAAGTCCCCTCCCATAGGAAAAACAAGAAAGGGATGGAAGGCACCAAGACCCACATGAGGATAATAAAACTAGTTTACAGCATCGGTGGTAGCTTAGCTGACCTCCAGAGTACAATAGCAGTGTACAAACACAGAGAGCAGCATCTGTATTGCATAACTGTGAGTTGTAGGAGTAGAAATTTGATGAACATATACTTGAGGGAGGTAACACTCTGAAAGCAGTAATTGCTAGGCAGTGCAGTAAAAACAACAGCAATGAGATATGTAGTGTGAGTTGAAGAAGAAGGAGTGAGCTGCATGGGCTTGGGTTCAGAGTGAACCTGAACCAGGTAAAAACAATTAAGGTGCATAGCATGAAGAGCAGCTATGTGGTATGAGTTGAAACACACAGATAATGATTGCAGTTGCAGTGTGAGTAAATAAGAACAAGTAGCATGAGCTCTGGATTAGAAATATACAGGGAGTTTAGAAACAGAATCCCCCCACAAAAAAAGAAAGCAAAACCAAAGACACACAAACACAGAAGAACAGGAGACAAGCAACTCAAAGAAGCACACAGAAACAAAATACAAACCAAAGCAGGAGAGAGACAACAGAGTCCAGCAGAAACAAGCAGAAGTCAAAACAGCAAGGCAAGGGTGGGGGTAGGCCCCAGACAGCAACAAAGGACAGAACGACAAAGCCGCTGGATGCAAATGAAAAATGCTTGAGAGAGGCTCAAAGGAACTGCTTATATAGGATAGGAAGAGGGAGTGGCTGGCTGCTTGTCCACTGAACTACAGGCATAGCCTTCCAATTATCATGGATAAAAAGTCTCAACATTTTTAAAAATCGTGATTTAAACTTGTTTTGCATCGGTGCATTAACACAGTTTTTTTGCAATGAATTTCATATTTTTTGAGATAGTAGAATCGTATCCTCATTCAGGCAGATCCCTTAGGGACATGAGTGAACAGGTGTAGATGGCAGAGCTCTCTGGGGCGCTGCACTGTGGGAAGACTCTGTCAAACTATCGCAGTGCAGTACCCATGAAACAACAGATGTCAAGGATTCATGAGGTTGTCCGATAGGCTCTGAAAGTGCAGAGTCCAAGTGGCGGCAGATACAGATGCACAGGACAAAGAGTTCATCACTCAGCCAAATCACAGAGCCCTCTGACATCAATGTTTGCAGAGGTGTAGGCCCTGTATAAAGAGAAGAGTGCTCTTCACTATATGGTACTTGGGTCCATGCGAGCAATGCTGCATTTTCCCCGTCCCAGGCTGGGGGGTGGCATTGCATGACAGTGTTTTCCTCCAGCCTTGGCCCATCCAGCTGACTTACTGAGCCTGCTCCCAAACTCAGATCACTGGTATGGGATCACAAAGCACTGCCCGCTGGGTAAAAGGCTGACACTACACAGAAGAATGAAACTTTTACAGTATGTACAATTAAACTTTTGTTAAATCATTTTTTTCCCTCAAATTTATTCACTCCCCTCCATCACTGCCACCCACTTTCTCCCCCATGGTAGGATTGGTTAGGGGATACAGTCACAGTTTCTACTCAGGCTGACTGATGGTCAGATGGCAGCAATTCTTTGTGATTTGTATATTTTGCTCTCTCAGTCTTTCCCATGATGTTATGCCCTCACTTGTTACATTTTTTTTTTGCATCAAGCCACCCTCATTGTGGTATTTTGGGAGTGTGAATGGCATATAGATTTTCCCAATGAAAAGAATGGCTGACAGATTATACTGGGAAAAGACTCAGTCTTCTGAGTTTGATTGTGGACTCACGTTTCAAAAACAGCAACACGTGCCCAGGAATCTAAGGTGTAGGGAACTAAAAATAATTGTTATACAGGTTTAGGCCACACTTGATTTTGAGTGACATTTCACACTGACTTTCTATGTAAAATTGCTAAAAAATTGTTTGTCATTCTATGTATTATGTTACATACCATATTATTTTTGTTACACTATGTTACGTGTCCTAACCAGGATCTCCTTGTAAATGAGCAATGTTCAATAGAACTTTTTTCCTGGTAAAAGAAATACAAATACAAATTTATGGTGGTAGTGTTTGTGTTTATGTGGAAGGTGGGTGTTTTATATTGCCAGGTGCACCAGATCTGTAAGATATTTATCTTTACAGCTGCATGCCAGTTTCAGTGCAGGCAGATATCTCACCATCCTGTACAGTTCAACAATAATCATTTCTATTAAAGTGTCATTTGTTTCTACTGCAGTGAAGAAAATGAAAGAAAATATTTTGTGACCATGCAAACTGTGACTAAGTGATAGCTCACCAGACCGCCGGCTCACTGCTCCCACTGAAGTCAGCAGCAGGACTCCAGCTGCCCCTACACAAATCAAGAATGGCCCACTGTTCTCTGCTGAGAAAGAGAGAGAGAGAGAAAGAGAGAAAGCAGCCAGAGCTTCCTTAAATCAAGGAGGTTATTTACTAGACTACACTGAATTGAATTATTACTTTTTGGACCTGTGTAAGTAAGTAGTATTGATTCTATGTTTTTGGGGTTGACTTTTCTTAGTTTAACTTTAATTTGCCAGGGAGGAACTGTAGCTGGGAGATAATTGCAATCATTTGTGACTAGACCTATTACTTAACCTCTGTCAAATAGGTGTCTGAAAGTAAGGAAGGCACTCCCCAGGGTGGAGGGTCAGAGTTGTAGTTGATTGTTTCTGTAGGCTAGGGTTTACTCCCACTCACCTGCCCCTGCCCCACCCACCCCAAGTGCATAACTTCCTTTATAGCGGAGTTTCTGATATCACTCCCTCAAAATTAACAACATACACCTGTTCATATCCTTAAAGGCATAGCACACTGAATGGGGGTAGATACACTCACAAGCTTGCACACACTAAAACAAGAACAAAAAAAAGAAAAGCATCTGTAACAGGAAGGGACACAGACATGTGGGAAAATGGTGCAATGCACTGGCTGTGGAGGAGCAGTCTTCCAGGAGACATTCTGGAGACTGCATTGCTGCCCTATTTGCAGGCACCTCTCTGGTCTGAGGGAGGGGGTTGTTTGTCTCCATGCTGACCTGGCAAGGATATGGGAAACCTGCTCCCCCACCCAGGAACCACCCAGGCCACCACCACTACCTCAGAGGTTGCCAAGAAAGAGGAGTGGTTGGACAATGGTGGGCTCAGGGAGGGTGAGGGTGTTGGAACAGAGGTGCATCCCTACAGTTGTGCCTCTCCATAATTCATTCACCACTCTGGCAGAGCATGGTTCCTCTATGGAGGCACCCACAGTGGAGACCAAGGAGGATGCTGGGAACCTCCACAATGGAGACCCACAGGAGGGTGGCACAGGACACCACATCAGAAGGAAACAACTCCTGGTGGGGGACTTAATTGTTAGGGGGTAGAACTGGGGGAGGGAGAGGAAAGGGAGGTAAGGTGCCTGCCTGGTTCCATGGCATGGAGGGACAGGAAATGAATCCTCAGGATCATGGGAGAAGCTTGTAAGGGGGAGTGAGTTGGATGTCATTATCTACCTAGGGACAAATGACCTGGCTGAGAATGGGATCAGAGCAGGGCAACAGGAGTTTGTGGAGTTGGGGAGGGGCCTTAGACAAGTAGCACACATAGTAACTTTCTCAGAAGTGCTTCCTGTCTATGGCACAGATGAGGCTAAGGTACTCCGCACCATGAGATTCAATAACTGGTTGAAAAACTGGTGCAGCACTCAGGGATTTGGCTTCATTGGGGACTGGGGCACCACCTGGAGGGATGCAGGCCTATACTGGCACGATGGTCTGCATCTATCCAGGAAGGGAACCAGGATCCTAGGTGACAGGTTTAAATGCTTCATCGGCAAGCATTTAAACTAGCCAAGGGGGAGGTACTGAAAAGGAGAAGCAAAATCCTAGCCCTCCTAAAAAAATCAGGGTAGTTAGTGAGGTAAACACCAAGATAGAGCAGTCGATAGGGAGAAGGGCGGGGTAAATGAGAAAAAGGCAAATGCAGTAAGGACAGGGATGGGGCAAAAAGAAATAAAGCCATAAAAAAATGGAGGGTAATGAGTACTAATGCCCGTAGTCTAGGTAAAAAGCTCTCCAAAATGGTGGCCTTGATGGAAGACAGATGCCTGGATATCATGGCAGTCACAGAAACATGGTACACATAGAACCATGACTGGGATGTCAACATACCAGAGTACACAATCAACAGGAGGGGCAGGGAGGGAAGAAGAGGAGGAGGAGGAGCAGCTCTCTATGTAGGGGAAGGGATCAAAGCAACAGAACTAAAGGGTAAACAGGGAGGAGAGGAGGCACTGTGGGTCACCCTGGAGACTGGAAATGGTACCACAATCCACACAGGGGTTGCATAAAGACCCCTGTCTCAGGGGGGAGGAAATGGACAAGGAAATGATAGAAGGCATCCTTTGGATGGCAGAGAAAGGGGAGATATTGCTGGAGCACATTTGCTGCAGCCACATCCAAGAGAAGGGCCATTCTCTATGCCCTACAAGGGGCATGCCTCAGACAGCTAGTTTTGGAACCTACTCGGGAGGGAGCAATCTTAAACCTCATGCTCTATTATGGCGACAGAGAGAGGATCTCCAATCTTGAAGTGGGTAGCCATCTGGGAACAAGCGACTACCAAACAGTGTGGCTCATGATAAACTTAGCTGTAGAGTAAAGCCATGCAAAAGGGAAGGTACTGGACTTAAGGATGACTGATTTTGTCAAAATGGGAGAGTGTCTCAGAAAAGCAGTAGCAAACAGGCAAGAAGGTGGGGTGGAGCAACAATGGGGAAACATCAAAACCACCATCACAGAGGCAACAAGCCTTTGTGTGATGCAAATAAACAAATCAAAATGAAAGAAAAAATCACTATGGTTTTCAAAAGAAGTGGCAGGGAAGATTAGAGAAAAAAGATAGCATTCAGGGAGCACAGTATATGGAAACACAGAAGGAGCAGGACAGAGAACTATACCAGTTAAAGCAGAAGGAAGTGGGGAAATCAGTCAGAATAGCAAAGGCCCAAACTGAGGAAAAGATAGCCAACTCAGTTAAGAAGGGGGATAAAACCATTTATAGGTACATTAGGGAGCAAAGAAAGACTAAGGCAGGGATACTGAGGCTGAATAAAGAGGATGGTGGTTGGGCAGAGAGTGACAGTGAAAAAGCAGGGATACTGAACGAATTCTTCTGCTCAATATTCACAATGGAAAAGCAGGGGGAGATACCTAATCCAGTCAATAGAAGCACTCTGGATAGGGGGTTGATATTAGTCCTTTCACAGAAGAAAGGGTTCTGAAAGAACTCTTAAAACTGAAGGTGGATAAAGCAATGGGGCCTGATGGGATTCACCTCAGAATTCTAAAATAACTGAGAGAAGAACTAGTAACACCACTGACTACATTTTTAATAACTCATGGGAGGATGGTGTGGTACCTGAGGACTGGAGGAGGGTAGATGTGATCCCCCTTCACAAAAGTGGGTGCAAGACAGAGGCAGGAAACTACAGACCTGTCAGTTTGGCCTCAGTGGTAGGGAAAATGATGGAATCACTTCTGAAGGAAAGAATTGTTGAGTACTTAGAGGCCAGTGGGACACAGGACCCAAGGCAGCATGGATTCACAGCAGGAAGGTCATGTCAGACAAATCTAATTGATTTCTTTGACTGGGTGACCAAAGTAGTAGACCAGGGAGGGGCTGTGGACATGGCCTACCTAGATTTTAGCAAGGTATTTGACACAAACAATTAATTAACAAGTTAGCCAGCCTGGGAGTGGATCCCAGGGTGGTAGCCTGGATAAAACACTGGCTGGACAACAGGACACAGAAAGTAATAGTAAATGGAGTCCACAGTGAAGAAAGGGATGTTACTAGTGGGGTACCGCAGGGTTCAGTACTGGAGCCGGTCCTTTTTAATGTTTTTATAAGTGACATTGCAGAGGGACTGGAAGGCAAAGTATGTCTCTTTGCAGATAACACAAAGAGCTGCAACAGGGTTGATATGCAAACTGGTGTGGAAATGATGAAAAGGGACTTGGCATGGTTAGAGCAATGGTCAATTGTATGGCAGCTTAGATTCAACGCAAAAAAGTGCAAAGTAATGCACCTGGGAAACAAAAACCTAGGGGAAAAGTACACAATGGGGGGTGAGATACTGACAACAACAAAAATGGAAAGGGACCTGGGGGTAGTCATATCAGATGACCTAAAGGTGGGCCAGCAATGTGAAAAGGCAGCAAGGAGGGCTGGGGGGACACTGGGATGCATAGGGAGAGGCATCACCAGTAGAAAACAAGAAGTTGTTGGCCCTCTGTACAGGCAGTTGGTAAGACCACATCTGGAGTACTGTGTACAGTTCTGGAGACCTCATCTCCGCAAAGACACAGACAGGGTGGAGGCTGTCCAGAGGAGGGCAACCAAAATGGTGCAGGGTCAGCACCAGAAGACATATGAAGAAAGACTAAAGGAGCTTAAGATGTATAGCCTCAAGGAAAGGAAGGAGAGGGGGGGACATGATAGAAATGTTCAAATACCTCAAGAAAATCAACAAAGTCCAAGAGGGTTGCATCTTTCAGAAAAAGAGATGTGCAAGAACAAGGGGGTACAATTTGAAGATAGAGGCGGGGTGGCTCAGAGGTAATGTGAGGAAGTATTTCTTCACAGAGAGGGTTGTAGATGCATGGAACAGCCTTCCTGAGGAGGTCATAGAGTCAAAAACAGTGGGGGAATTCAAGAATGCATGGGACAGACATACAGTAAGGCAATTCTAGCATGGGGTAGGAGGAAGTAGGCTGTTGGTTAACTAGGATCTGCAGCTTATCCTTTAGGTAGAGAAATGGGCAGACTAGGTGTACCAAGCGGTCCTTATCTGCCATCAAAATCTATGTTTCTATACAGATGTTACTGGAATCCTCCAATCACTTAGTTTGTTACCTTAGGGAACAGGAATTCATTACATTTATAGTTAATATTATATTGGTTTAAACTATAACATTTGTTACATTTTCCCATTATCTAAACTAGTAAAAATCTGTCATACCTGTAGCACAATATTAATTTGTTGTACTTATAACATAGACCATTTCTATTCACAGTTTTGAAGTGGCAACAATGTTAACAAACACTGGACATAGCCACAATGGCTTCTAATGCATTAATGTGATAAGAGATTTTTTTTATTTCAAGGGTTTTACAAGAAAAGACATACTGAGTTAGTAAAAGCTTGTTTCCAGATGTGTCCTGGGGGAAGGAGAAAGGGAAACAGATAACAGATGCAAAAGTACAGAATATAAAGTTCACAGAAATGGAATAAGAGTAATAAAGGTAAAGATGACAACTATGTCTAAGAATAAATTTACAAAAATAAGTTACCAAGCAATAAGTTGTGGAAATGACCAAAGATCAATTAAAGAGCTAACTTATCAAATTAAAAACTTGGGGAGGGACTGATACTGGGGAAGAGATATAGAATTAATGTGTGACTTAGTTGTATTACAAAGATGTAAAATCCTTCCCTAATCATGCTGCCTTCTCTTTCTGCTTTCCTAAACTTTGGAACTCTCTCCCTCAGTTCTGTGTCATAATGGTGATCACTGAAGGGCGATCGCCATTAGGGTGAGTGAATGTCACCAAAAATTAAGAACATAGATGTACACTCATGGTGACAACAACAGAACAACAGCGGTGGTGGCACTCATATATGTGGAGTGCTGTGCCCCCTACACACTCCCATGGGGACTTTGCCTCTGCACCCCCCCCAACTAAAGATTCTCAGCATTAGGGGGGTGTAAAACTTTGAAAAATATCAAAAGCCACGCGCTGCAAAAATTACCACCCTGCCAACTGGAGCCGGACACCCTCACCACTATGTCACATGGCCAGCTCAACAGCTTAATGCCACACTGCCTCCCAGATTCCTTCCCTTCCCTTCTATCCCTTATGCGGTGTGGTTCCTGTCACCCACCCTTGCCCATCCTCCTAGCCCCTTGCTACCATGTTCAGTAGCCCAAAACACAGGTGCTGAGACTGAGTCGCTGTTATTGCGGTCATTCAATCTCAGTCAGCCTGTTCGCCCTGTTCACTGGATACCTTTTCCTCCTAACAGTCCAATCCACCACTTCCAAATGCTTTCTCTCCTCTTTGCTCCATGACCACACTGGTACCTCCTGTACCTTCCCTTGAGTCATAGACCTTCCCCACTCCTCAGTTTACCCTCTTCCCCTCTTTCTCCATGACCACATTGTTCCCTCCTGTGGCTTCCCTTGAGTCATAGCCCTTCCCTGCTACTCAGTTTACCCTCTTTCCCTCTTTCTTCTCTTCCTTGCCCATCCACCCACCCACCACACCAACCCTCCTCCCTGTCTTCTTCCTTCCTTATTCATCTGCACTTTCCCTCCCCCCATCTGTGCTCCTTCCTTCAGTGTCCTATCCCCTGGTGCCCTCAACGTTAAAAAGTACTATTGCTGGTAACCATGGGATAGATTCCTCAATGTGTCCTTGTAAAATATTTGCCTGTAATTCTACCTTTCTGATAAACCTCACTCATGTTCATTTTGTACTGTTTAATTTGTACTATGAGGTCCCTGCACACTAATTGATACCCCAGAGGTACACCACAGACAGCTAGCATTTATGTATATGTTATACTAACATATAGGGCTAAGGACATCTACTGTACAAGAGTAGATGTCAGGATATGTATGTACATGATTGCTATATGCTTTACTTTCTAATATACACATGTATTTCATGCTTTCAAGATGTTGAGACTCTTGTGCCTAGTAGTATTATGATATACGTTGGCATTGCCATCTTCTGATGATTTGTATTATTACATGGCCATGTACACAAACTATACTTTCTTTGTTTCCACAAAGTGATGACTATAACAAAATTGTACAATGTTATCTAGGACGGTAGAATCACCTCTAATTTAGCCAATAGGGCTCATCTCTGTAACTAAAAATGTTTCTATCTTACAGTAACTATGGTAAGTATCTTAGGTATATAATGTGAGACACTGCGTCTTCTACCTCGGAGACTGGGAGATTTCTACATTCCTCGAGGTATAGGGAACGCATAGCATTGGCTCCCAGTTCCTATGGTACTGTAAGAACTGCTTAGGGCAACTGTGATTTTCCTTTTGGTAGTAATAAACAAGATTTATTACTCTTATGCAACGTGTTTGTAATTTCTTGCATCCCCATTATTGCCAAGAACCTGAGAGTGAGGGTTTAGACCTTCAGACAATTAGTGACCATGTGCAGGCAATACTTGGTGTTTGCAAAGTTTTCACTCATTACTACTACTTTCCCATCCTAATGGGGACAGAAGGTGTGCACACCCACATCACCTCTCCCAATTTTCACCCACTTTGTAACTACTTGCAAAGTCTGGCTGCTTACTGAGTGTGGTCAATGCCGACTCACCTCATCCCATGGCAGTTTTGAATTGCAAGCTTACAAGTGCACAGTAGCCCGCCTGTGAATTAGTGCACGTGTTGTGGATTGATACGCAGCATGGCACCTCTTCGCAGTCTGATTTTATGTTCCCTCCCACTCAATGGCCACCACATCGAATATCTGCACAGACTTAAGTCTCGATGTCTCAAACTTCCTTGCCTCCCATGGAGGATGGGCTGATTTCGCACTGGATGCAAGTCAATCCAACAACCCTCTGCTGGGGATTTCAACCCAGTACTCGGAGACGAGACAAACAGCCAGAAAGCGTGAAGCTGAAGGGCTGTTGGTCGTGGCTCTCTAAGCTGCTCTGCAAGCCTCCAAAGTGAGGTTTTGAACCCTTGATCTGCAAGTCTCATCTTTCAAGCAGGAGATGTGACTGCAGGCAACAGAAAGTTTGAAAAGAGAACAAGATTTGGAGTCTGAGCTCCAAACTCTGTGGATTGAAAAGGATTCACTTTTGCATCATTCTGTTCAGGAAAATGAGCAGGAACTTTATATGTTGAAGCAGGTCTGTGAAAGATTGAGACAGGATAAGAGGCAGGCATTGCAAATAAATTATATTTTAAGTAGAACTAATGATCAGATCCGTGATGAGTTGGGAGAGCTCCAGGATGTGATAAACCAGGTACATAATGATTTAGGTATAGCTACTGGGGACAATAGCGAATTGAGTGCTGCATACAGAGTGCTACAGAAGCAGTTACAGGATGATGTGGATCACAATGTTGCAAAAGTTAGTCATGAAAATGTGAATGTAAAATGGCAAATCTGTGCCATCAGCAGAAGGTACTGGCTGGTCACATCAAGGCGATGGGCATTGTCGCCCGTGTCCTGACGATGTCATCTGAGGAGGAGGAGTCAGATGATGACATTTCTCAGTACAATGCCCAGTCACACCCCTACTATGACCCAGTGACTCCACCCCATCATCCACAGCATGGTGGACCCCATCACATAACACCATGCCCCTACATCATCAACGGCATGATGACCATCATGGGTGATGCCAACAAGGTGACTCCCATGATGGGGGGGAGCAGACCCAGGCCTAGTCCCAACAGCACCACTGATCACCATTATTTCTGTGGATGACAGGGAAGAGATAGAACAAATAATTGATAATGCCTTAGGCACTGTGACCCTTCCCAAGAGAAGCAAGCAGACCCTCCGAATGCAGATCAAACAGCTGCTGTAGGAGAGTGCTTCTCGGGAACAGATGGTCCAGACTGTGACTGAAGCTGCAGCTCAGGCAGCCCTGCAGGGTGCCTGAGACAATCTACCTCCGAACGATCATCCCAGTAATCCCATACAAATGGCCAACTCTGTTCAGCAGATAGCTGACAGCATTGGTTGGATGAGCCCGTCCGACAACCTCAGCTACCACTTGGAAAAGGTGCATTCCAAATGCAAAATACTTAGTCTCACTGCAGACTACCAAGTCCAGATCCTATGTCAGACTATTGATCCTGGCCTATGGGTGAAACTCCCTGAGGCTATCCAGCGGGATAACCACGCTACCTTTGATGAAGTTACAGCTGAACTCATTACTGCACATAACCCAGGTGTGGTAGGGGTGATGCTCACATACCCTGTGAAACAGAATGCAAAGGAAAGTCCAGCAACCTTCCACCAGAGGCTTTGAATAGCCTACCAAGCAGGAAAGAATCTTGCAGGACAGGTTGCGGATGTGGACCTTATTGAGTACAAAACCTTGTTCCTTCAGAGCATGATCCCTGCAGTGCAAGAGAAGGTAGAGCCAACCACCTATCCTACCATGGATAAGTTTTATGACATTCTTTGGAAAATGGAGAGAGTTTATCAACTCTGCTTCCATTATTCTAGCTCCAGCTCCAAGAAAGTAGCTGCCATGGAACCCATCCCAGAGGCCACGTTGCACTACATGATGAAGGGGCAGGCCCAAGAGAAACAGCCCCTCCCCACAGACAACCAACAACCCCAGCAGGCCCAACAACAATCCTGGGGTGGGAACCAGAACTACCACAAAAACAAGAAACACCAGAAAAATAATGATGGTAAACCACAGAGAACAGGCCCTTCGTATAGGGAAGCAACCAATGAGAACTGAAGTGTCTGAGACCTTCTCAGGCAAGTGTGCTCTGTAGCAGACGCTGTCCCAGTTCGGGCCCTTGCTGCTGTACAACTGGGAGGGAAGGCCTCAACAGGCCATGGGTACACCAGAAACCCAGGCTGTTAGGCCCCCGCAGGCCTGAACCCAGAAGCAGCTCCCTACACAGCATCAGTACAGCATGGTGAAATGGTTCACAGGAACCAGGCCCAGACGCTCTTTAAAGAGCTTCCTCATGCTTCTACTAGTATGGATTGACAATTACAGGCCCCAGTGCATATTGTAAACAAGCTAGTCTTGGATACAAATGGAAGGCCCTGTACAGAGGCCAAGGTTAGGGGCTGCCTACTTACAATATTGCTGGATACAGGCTCAGCAGTGTCTGTATTGCATGATGACAACCCAACCACATCACCTTCATCCACCAGATGGAAGACCAATATGTCTGGTGTAGATGGAACTAGGCTACCTGTGTACCACTCCCTGCCACTACCTGTGACGCTGGGACACCTGGAGGCATATCATACTTTCCAGCTTATGGTATTGCATGATCACCCTAGTATTATTGGAATTGACTTTTTGGCACTACAGGGCTGTGTGGTAGACCTGGCCAACATGTTGTTGATACAAATTCAAGGACAGTACCACACTGTCATGATTCTTGACTCACATGTGGTTGCAACAATAGCTGCAAATGGCAAAGAATATGACATCATTGAATTGTTTAAGAACTACAAGCTTTTCCCAAAGGTCCTTCCCATCCTTCAAAGGCATCTGGAGTATTTGCCACCAACAAGCATGATTGTGGCAAGATGCACACTGTCATTCAGGTGACAGGCCCAGCCCATGAAAGGCAAAGGCAATATCCCTTTCCATCCGAGGCCTTGCCCTCTCTTAGGAAAACAATCAAATCACTTCTCAAGCAAGATGTAATCAGGACATGTGTTTCCACAGTAAATTCCCCCATGTGGCCTGTGAAAAAACCCACAGGAGCATGGAGAATTACAATTGACTACAGGAGACTAAACTAGGTCACCCCTAGTTGTGCCCCAATGGTGGCATCAGCACCGGATGTACTGTGACTACTGACCCCTGACCAACAATGGTTTAGTGCCCTGGATGGATGGTTTCTGGACATTGCCATTGGCCTCCAAGAGTCAATATAAGTTTGCCTTCACTTTTGAAGGTAGGCAGTACACGTGGACCTGCTTACTACAGGGGTTCCATAACAGCCCCACCCTATTCCATCTGCACATGATGGATGCTCTTGAGGGTTTCTCAACACCCCAGTGCCTCTTGTAGTATGTGGCTGACCTGTTGCTGGCAACAGCCATGCAGGAACAACATCTAGACCTCTTGGACGAATTGCTGACCCTCATTCAGAAGGCAAACCTTAAATGTAACCCAGAAAAAGCACAACTGTGTCAGAAAGAGGTACTCTTTCTTGGTCCAAGGATAACAGACAATGGCAGAAGCCCTACCTGGAAGAAGATACAGGGATTACAGGACTTGCCACTCCCCACCAGTGTGGCCACCCTTAGAGGATTTTTAGGTATGCTAAATTATTCCAGAGATTTCATTTGTGATTTTGCTCAGAAGGCCACCCCTCTGTATGAACTATTGAAAAAGGATGTCACCTGGACTTGGGGCCCCATACATACCCAAGCTGTGATGTCACTGAAGCAGGCCTTGGCCTCAGTTCCAGCCTTGGTTAACCCCAATCCAGCCCTGCCATTCCAACTGGAATCTGCCACCTCTGACATTGCAATGTCTGCAGTGTTGGTCCAGAGGGTCCATGGTACCCTAAGGCCCACTGCATATGCATCACAGCTCTTGACCCCAGTGGAACAGAAGTACAGCCTTTGTGAAAGGAACCTTCTGGTTACCTGCTAGGTTGTAAAGCACTTTGTGTATATCATTGGGTATTTCCCTCTTATCATCAGTAAAAACCACACCTCTACAACCTTCCTACTTTCAGACAGAGTAAAGGATGTTTCAGTCTCCAATACCAGACTGACACACTGGTCCCTCCTTCTCCAGGATAGGGACATCAAGTTCACCCAACCAAAATGACATCCATGCTGATGCATGGCCTCCTTTTTCAAGGAGAACCACATGACTGTACACTGCAGCCACCTGATCTACCAGATCCAGGTCCTTTCCTTCCTGCTACACCACAACTACTTAAGAACACCTCAATGTGTCATGTTTTCACAGACGGATCTATCCTCCTATTATCAGGGAGAACAGATAGCAGGAATGGGTATATTTGTGGTTTACCCTTTTGGTAACACTGTTAACATTTCCAAATATTGCAGTGTAGCACCATCACAGTATGCAGAAATGGCAGTGGTGGCCTGTGCCCTCAAGTTCATCCAGCATGGAACCGGGGATACCATCGTTTTTACAGACTCTAACTGGGTTTGTTATTCTCCTACAGAATTTCTCCTTTTCTGGCAGAAGAACTTCTTTATTTCTTCTGACTGCACCCAAGTGAAGCACAAGGAACTGGTAATATACATTCATTCACTGGCATAGAAATTTGCACACAAACTCTACATACACAAAGTTAAGGCCCACTCCATACATGACCCCTATCATGCCTTCAATGACACAGCTGGCACCCTTGCTAAGGAAGGTGCCCGTGGGGGCATCTGGATGATGGACCATCCAGAAGAAAGAGTGGCTGTGTACATTGCAGCCATCAGGAAGAAATCTGAACCATTCTCCCCCTTGGATTTGTCAGAAGCCCAGCATGCTGACTCTGAACTCAGGGATGTGTTCAGATTTCTCGACAAAGGCACAGAAAAGAATGTACCTTCCCATAACCCATACTAAAGGCATGAAGGTAGGTTACACTTGTCCCCAGATGACAAGCTCATTTGGTATCAACCATATGACATTTTAACAGTATATTGGTTTAGGTTGCCCTTCTTTTTTCTTTACATATAAAACATTTGGTCATCCTACACAGCAAAACAGAACATCCAAACTTCATAACATAAGATAAACTCCACTAATTACACAATTTTAGTTGCCAAGAAACAGCTCTTTTTATTTGCAAAAGTTCACACCAAAGTCCTGGGCAACAGTTTCACAGCCAAAACTCCACTTCTTCAGGCCTCATATATAGTGTTGTTTTTCTTATTTTCATCTTTATTTATATAGTGCCTTAATCAAATGCTTCTTGTAAGTCCATTCAGACAAAAACCTTCATTTAAAGCTCCATTCCTTCATTTCTTAAGCGTCCTTCTCGCTATGCGGTTTTGGCCGTTCTCTTTGCCAAATCAGGAAGAGAATGCTCAAAACTGCGTAGCGAGAAGGATGGTTAAGAAATGAAGAAATGGAGCTTTAAATGAAAGCCAGAAGCTTTTTTTTTTGCTGTAAATAAAACAGTAATTGAATGAAGGTTTTTGTCTTAATGGATTTACAAGAAGCATTTGTTTAAGGCACTATGTAAATAAAGATGAAAATAAGAAAAACAACACTGTATATGAGGGCTTGAAAAAGTGGCATTTTGGCTATGAAAAGAAAATAAAAAGAGCTGTTTTTTGGCAACTAAAAAGTGTGTAATTAGTGGAGTTTATCCTATGTTATGAAGTTGTTTGGAATAACCAGATGATACCACCACAAAATTGTAAGTGGTTCCTCATCATCTTAGGCCTGCATTTTTGCACCAGGTGCATGACACCCCCACTGGTGGACACCAGGGAGTAGAAAACACACTCCAGAGGCTAACAACCACAGCATGGTGGCCTGGTATCACCAAGGATGTCAAACAGTACATAGATAACTGTCTTGTTTGTGTGCAAAACAACTCCATCCCTACCAAAGGAAACACCAAATTATTACTACAAGGGCATTTTGGCCCTTGGCATGCTTTACAAATTGATTTTATTGGTCCCCTCACCAATACCAGTAGAAACAACAAATACACCCTTGTGGTAACTGATCTCTTCTCTAAGTGGGTTGAGGCTTTCCCCACTAAGACATACACTGCAAAAGCCACTGCCAAAATCCTGGTGTAACAGATTTTCTCCAGGTGTGGCCTACCTCTTAAGTTAGACTCCAACAATGGAACCCGTTTTACAGGTGAGTTGATGAGTCCTTGAACTTCTTGGAGTTCTCCAGAAGTTCCACATACCATACCACCCACAAATCATCTGGTCAAGTAGAAACGGCCAAAAGACAGATTAAGCAAATGCTTCCCAAATTTATTGAGGACAATCCCAAGGATTGGGATTCCCTATTGCCATTAATCCTTATGGCAATTAGGGGCTCAATCTCAGCCACTACTCAGTTGACACCCTTTGAAGTGATGACTGGCAGAAGTATGAGATTACCTGAACACTTGTTGTTTGACCTGAACACTCCCACCACAGATCATGTTTCTGTGGATAAATACATGGAAAAGTTGAGAAAAGACCTAATACACACTCATTTGTATGCTGCAAACTGCATGGGCAAAGCCCAGCAACAGTCCAAAATTCAGTTTGACAAACACACACAAGAAGTGGATTGGCAAATTGGAGATCAGGTAATGGTTCTCAGATTTGCACATCCAACACACTCTTTTTCCATTAAGTGGGAAGGACCCTACCCAATTGTCAATAAGCTCAGTCCAGCAGTCTATCAAATTAGACTCATGCAAAACAACAAATTGACTGACAAATGGTTACATACAAACCAGTTGAAACTGTATAAAGGAGTATAATTACTTTTCTTAACTCCATTGGGAGGAATAGTACTAACATTGCTAATGTTTGATTTTCCTTTTCAGATACACTGACAAGATGGCTATCTTTTTCCATTTTCTTCTCATCTCAGCAGTAATCCCCTGAATCCAAGGCATGGTAAAGCACATCCTTCCTCATCTTGATCCACCTGCAACTACCCCAGAGGGAGCCTCCATCAATATCCCCGACAATTTGTTTACAGTTCAGGAAGGTTCAGATGCCTACCTCACTGCTTTGGTTGTTGCTCCTGATAAATCTACCCTACAAATTAAGAGGCAAAACCAAGTCTCAAGGACAAATACTTCCCGTAGCCAAACTCTCCAGGGGAACTTTCCATGGATGGCCCAAAGCAAAATTATCCCCAAATGGTACCTTGTCCTTGCACCAGACCTCTCTTAGACATTCAGGTTTATATAACATTGCAACCCTAATTGATCCTTCTTATTGTGATACACTTGCTAAGGATTCTGCCAGGAAATTTTGTACCATACACAATATGGTCTCAGCTGCCATGTATTTATCTGTGTTACCCACCACTGAGAAAGAACTTTTGGAATTTCCAAAACAACTTGAATCTTAAAAAAGAGAAATTGCCGTATCTAGGAGAGCTATGAAACTGGTGCAGACTTGGTTAGCAGTAGGATTTTAGAAAGGAGTTATAATAAAACAGTATTTTATGTCTGAGGGGAGAAGTTGATAGAATACCAAGGGGAAATCTACTGCAGGAGAAGATTGCTACAGAAAGGAATAGGAATGGAATGGAATGACTATGGTTACAACTTACACGGCACATGCAGATTTAGTCACTGCAGAAGTAAATAAACATTGGGGGGGGGTTGGCTGCAGAGGAGGGCTTAAAGGAAGTATCAAGTATTAAACCTACTGTATGATGTCATTCCATAAGGCCAGGAGCCTAAAAGATTCCTTGGTCCACAGTCACCTTGTTAATCAAAAAGAAACAAAAACATAGCTAAGTCAACCAACAGGTTGTTTTAAATGTTATAATTGCATGTATTGTAATGTTGTGCAGACAGGAAAAGTTTTTTCTTCTGTAAATAATGACAAAGAATTTACTATACACCAAATGTCTAAGTGCAATACAGCAGGGGTGATTTATTTAGCAATCTGTAGTTGCAGTGCCTTTTATGTAGGCAAAACAGAGAGAATTTTTAAGATTTGAGTAGGGGGACACAAGAGAGCAATTCTGAGAGGTGACATTACTTATGCAACAGCAGCACATGTTATGAAGTGCAATAATGATGGCAGAAACCACTCATTCAGATATATGGCAATTGATAAAGTGTCTCTCAACCCTGGGGGGACATTTTAAGAATTTTATTTTAAAAAGAGAAGCCTTTTGGATTTTAAATTTAGGGGCTAAGAGAAGCCCTGTTTTAAATTATGGAACTGATTTAAAGCCTTTCTTAGAAGAACGAAGAAAGTACCTCACCTTCCCTTTTAAAATATGGCATGCAGTTACTGTTTGGAAATATTTGACACCAGCATGCATTCATTGTCTTTCTCCCCTCCCTCCCCACCTGTTTTTCTTTTCAGGTATGGCCACATTCTTAATTACTTGAATGATGTGTCATGAAAATGAGTCCTCCAGATTGGTGCTTTTGAAATAATTGACAATGTAATTGACGCTGATGTATATAGATGTGTTCTTTTAGATTAGTTGCATTAGCCTTTGAGAAAGGGTAGCTGTACCTGAAATGTATCGGGCAACATGTTTTTATGCAATAAATTGTTGGTTTGATGTAATGAGTGGTTTCAGCAATCTTTTAATGATGGCATGTGTCTATTTTTTTTTGGTAAATATGTTTTCTGCTTAACCAGGGCACTACAGCCTTGTGCGAACTCTTACATGTGTTTCAGCAATGGTAAAATGCAGAATTTCATTTTTACAGGGATACTGCTTTGAAAAAGTTTTACAGTGTAGTTACCCAGGACAGTATAGGTCAGTTAACATGCAGTATTTCATTTTCTGTAGGTCCTGATTGTACTTATTGTAACACTAACAGGTTTTGGATGCACTAAATTAGCTGGCTCCATCACAGCTTGTGTGTTTTCAGTGATCAGATATTGTATCTCTTTTTGGCCATCGGGGGATGTGAATTGTGCTGAGTGCACATTTTAGTGCCTCATTTTTACTTTGGGAGACTATTCAAACATGTTTGGGGCACTCACACTTTGCTTCAAAGATGTTTAAGCATAGCAAATGTAGTGAACTGTATTAATTTGCAATCAGGAAAGGGACTTTGCAAGGGGCAGCCTGACACCTTTTGAAGGAAAACTGTCATTTGTAAGGGCACCTGCCCCTGCAAAGCTTACCCTCCAGTTTAGCTTTTATAAGAAAAGCGTTTTTTTTCTCACTCCGCAAAGTAGTTGAATTTAATTATGAAAAGTCCACTACCTGGAAGTATGGCAGACGCTAGGGCAGCTCCATTAACTGTAAAGGTGCAGCACAGCACCATGCACTTCAATGCATCTGGATTATTTTTATTACATAACTATTAAAAAAATTAGAAATTATTTTCCAATAAGCTACAATTTTGTTGTAACTTTATTTACTGCCCTGATTTTGGTCTCTAGTCCTGTTGTCAACAGTCAGACTTTTACAAAAAAAGTTTTCCAGTCCATTACATCACTGAAGCCATCTGGTTTCAATATTTTTAGGCAAAACATTAATCTAGACTCCTTTTGATTCAACACTCTCTCCCTATTTTCCTCCACCCCCCATGGTTTATATGATGCAGAATCAATTCCCATATATGAAATTGTGTGTGCATCCTCATTATCTGCCTCATGAATAAGTTTAACTATAGGATCTCTATCTGGCAAGTTCCATTCTGGTTGGATGTTCAGCTGCAGAGCGGCAAAAATGTGTAAAACCCCACTTTTTGGCTACTTATTTGATTGGAACTATAGCACAAATGGTTTGAGAGATAAAGACTTTTTAATTTTTGACAGGAAAATAACTTTTAGGACCGGATGGCCCTGTTTATCAAAGGTTTGTCTGTCTGTTCTCAATTTCTCAGGGATTGTGCAGTCTGGGTCACTGATGTGCCTTTTGAAGATTTGGTGAAAAAATACTAATCTGTTCAAAAGTTATTCACATTTCAATTGTCCCATTATAGTCAAAGGGGAAAAAATATATGTGCCTCATGAAAGCTGCCACCAATACATTTCACTGTCTCAAATGCCCTTTGTAGTGTTGTGCTTCTGCCATCTTGTTTTCACTTAGTGGTGGAGAAAAATGGCTAGAATTTAAAAGTTAGTGCCCCTAGGTAAACACTGACAGTTGTGTCTACCTAACCTGGTCTTGAGAAAAACAATGATGGCATCAGAATTTTAAAATTCCCCCCAGAAATACATTTTTAAACATCAGACTCTGGTACTGTCACAAATTGCAAAAGAACAGATGTGACACTTTCACACCTGTTCTTTTGCAAATTTTGTGAAAGTATCAAAGTTTGTGACAGTGCTGCACCAAAAAAAATACCATTTCCTTGCCACCTCATTGCAACTGAACAGTTAGGGATTTTGGACTTACATTTGCAGGGTGGCAAGTCCTTACCCCACAGATGTGCCTTTTGCAGATTGGTGAAAAAAAGTACGCTGGTTCCATAGGTATGGCATTCAGAAGTTGAGAGATTTCTCATAGGATAACATTGTGGTGCCCGCTATGTCTTTTGGCCCCCCATATCTCGAAAATCATTTGAGATACAGATTTTTCTTATAAGGCATCTAAGCATGAGTGGAGGTTTCCAAGTCATGATTACAACTGCAGTGGAATGTTTTTCATAGTTGATACAGTTACGGAGATATTGCTAAATTAGTCATGATTCCTTTTTGTGAATCTAGGGCTGCTGTATGTCTCTGTACTTGTGTGTAAGTGGGAAAGCAGGGACCAGAAGGCACGTGCTCCCACATATGCATACCATTATGCAAAAATGGGCAGTGTGAAGGACTCCTACAACCACATAACAGTTACCAGTTGCATTACACTTTCTCAAAAAGAAGGGAAAGTCATTGCAAAAAACTCCATTAATGCATCAATTAGGGTTGATAGTACAGTGACAAAAGTTTGGAAATTCAATGTTAGGGTTCCCACCCCTGCTATTCCACCCCAACCTCCACACTAACAAGTGTTGGGGTGTGCTATGTGGTCCTCAGGCCAAACTAGAACCCTAACATCAAATTTCCATATTTATGTTGCTGTGCTATCAACCCTAACTGATGCATTAACAGAGTTTTTTTGCAATGAATATACAGTATATATGTGGTGTGCCTTGGAGTCATCAGTCCTAACACTCATCCCATTCCATGTGTAATGAAGCTGAGATGGTACAGCGTAGGAGAGTGGGGTGAAAGTTAAGCCCGATGACCCCAAGGCACACCCGAATGCCTATTGGTGTATGGAGGATGTGGGGGTGGGGTGGTAGGATTTGGAACCCTAATGCTGAATTTCCATACTTTTGTTGCTGTAATAGGAAACTTTCTTGATGCAGTAACAGAGTTTTTTACAATAAATTTCCCATATTTTTGAGGGGTATAATAGTATCCTTATTTTACTGTGGGAGCGCTGGGTCCAAATCCTTCAGTAGATGTGCATATGTATGTAAGTGTGGAAGTGCAGGGCCCTCTCGGCCCTGTGCTTCCATGTGTCAAACAACAGTGACCAAATTGTCAGCATAGTCATCTTATTACCCCACCTCATGTACCTCAGTACAGAGAAATTGTGAAATGCAAGGCAAAACGTAATTATGTGCAAGTGCAATGCTATTCTGCACCACTGGTGCAAAAACACATTTTGGGCAGGATGTGAAAAATGACAGCTGCACTGTTCATGAGGTGATGTGAAAAAAATGGCTATGTTGAACATTTGGGCTCAGAAGATTGAAACTAAAGTTAAGCATGTGTGTACAATAAAGTCAATGGATACACGTAACTCGGGCATTTTTAGGAATTTTGTAAACAAATTTTCAAAATGTCCTTTTAGAGATCCCACCTCATGAACACTGGCACTGTCATTTCATTAATCAATCCCAAATGGTGATTTCATACAGTTTTCCTGCCATTCTTCACCACAGGAGTAAAAACACATTTTGGGCAGGATATGAAAAATGGCAGCTATACTGTTCATGAGGTGGTGTGCCAAAATGGCAATGTTGAAAATTTGGAATGAAAATACTAAAAATTGCCAAAGTTACGAGTGAGCATAGCACTTAACTCTGGTGTTATCTGATATTTTTGTACCAACTTTTCAACATGAGCTTTTTGGGACCCCATCTCATGAACACTTGCAGTGTTGTTTCATTAATTGATCCTGAAAGGTGATTCCATGCAGTGACCATGAAATCACTTTTTGGGACTGAGTAATGAAATCATAATGCCAGTGTTCATGAGGTCGGAACCAAAAAAGCCCATGTTGAAACTTTGGTGCAAATATATATATATAAATGGCTGAGATACCAACATAAGTTCAAAACACCATAAACAGCCATTATATGGCACTTACCTCAATTCTTCAGTTTGTGGCTCGGCTTGAAGAGTGCAGACATGTGTCCCAGTGCACAGAAGATGACAGTTGCCAACTTCTGATGGTAAGTATTGGGCAAGGGGGTAGTGGGATGGTGGGTTGCTCAGTGGGAGGCTTAGGATGGGGGAGGGGAATGGGAAGATGACAGTAGACCATTTTCTTTTTTACAGTATTTTTTAAAACATAAAAAAAGTTTCTGGACTGTTTTCTTTTTTTCAGGTATAATATTAATAAATAAACATTTTGGGACACTGGGGTGGGCTCTCCATTGTCCCACAGTACTGGTGGTGGGGGGATATGATATGACTGGGGGCACTGGGAGTGGGTTCCCCAGTGTCCTGCCTTGGAGGGGTCTACTGCTGACAAGGGGATTGGGCACCCTGTTGTCAGAAATTGACAGTTGTCTTGTGTTGTGGACACTGGGAGTAGGCTCCCCAGTGTCCCATAGTGGTGGAGGGGAGTCTTCTAGTGCCAAAACAGGGATTGGGCACCCCCAACGTTGGCAGTAAAACTTATTTTTAAAGCAATATTTCTATTTTCGGCTCACGCAGTATGATCTTCCTTAATATCTTGTAATTCGAAGTAAGACTCTACTTCTTATTACATGAATATCAAAAGAAGAATTTCACCATTAACTAAAATCCCATTTTGAGGACATTTTTTTCAAGCAGTAAAGTGTAAAATGCATGTATGGTGTCCCAATAAGCAAGCTGCATGTGTTGGTTTCTCCCCAGGTTATCATTTTGGGGGTTTTCCAAATTTGAATATTTCAGGCAAACTAAAACCAGCCATATGAAAGGAATTTTGTCACAGAAAGCAGGATTCTTCTTTCATTTCAAATATTTAAGTGCTTACTGAGCATGCTCAGAAATTATTTTTTCAAATGTTTAAGTTGCAATCATTTAAAAAAAGGCTTATTATTTTTTCACCAGACTAGCAAAAGGCACATCTGTGAGGTAGCCCCTTTCTGTGCTAAAAATTTCAGACCAAAAAAAGTACAATCCATCTGAGCTGTAGGCAAGTTCAAAGAAAAATCCCAGCAAGTTCAATGAGCGAAAACATGTTTTTTTCACCTCTCTGTAACTTGGAAACTGTACATCCAACCAGAATGTAACTTGCCATATCAAGAGATCTACCCCACAGGATGGTGCAATCCAAATGTTGTGCAAATCCGTTGAATGGTTGCAAAATTATTAGTGCAAAATTTTGAGTTTAACATTCAATTGCCTACTCAATCCTAACTATTCTATAATATATATATATATATATATATATATACATATACACTCTGTATATATATATATATATATATATATATATAGAGATACATGAGGGGCAGAAGTGTGGTATGGAAAAATATTCTCATTCCTGCAGATTAAACTCTAGATTCTCACGAGTGCCGAAGGCATGAGTGAGAGAAATCAGAGCTCACTCTGCAGTAGTGAGAATACTTTCCATATCACACAATCTGCACATCATGTGTGCAATTTATACAATAGGGGTTTCCAGAATGTGTCTTTTTTTATTTCAGTTTATCTTGTGGAAAAAACAAAGAAGACACAGGACAAAAAAGAAAATTTTGCTGAAACACTGTCTTGCCATTTGGGTGAAGCAGGCTGTTTTCCTTGGTAGTTGAGGTATTTCTGAATGTGGAAGGCTTTGCTCTCTTTTGTTTTTTTTTCCAGTATGAAACTCAAGCTGTTGGTTGCTTGCTTTGGGACTTTCACAGAGTGCACAAAAAGAGGGAGTTGCAGCTTCAGGTGTGAAAGGTAAGCTACATTATCATCATTAACTTCATGAAAGCAGTTCCAACACTTAGGCAGAATCTGAGTTTTGCTGGGTAAGATTAGCATGGTTGAAATCAAAGCTGATGAGGTAAGCACAGTGGCCAGGATATCCAGAAGGGTTGCGCCATGCGCAACCCACTGATGCGCCCCGGCATGATATCCGAATGGGAACTGAGCCTGGCACAAATCCCGATGCGCTGGAGCGCATCAGTAATGTATGCGGTGCAGGTAGGGGGGCGTGCCCATGCATACTCCGCACATCCTGATATTCAGCCCAGGATGTGCTGAGTCCATGCATGCGCAACCCCTACTTGCGCTGCACACAGATAAGCCAAAAAAAAAGGAACAACAGCTGGCCACCCACAGGTGAGCTACCGTAGTGCAGGAATCACCACGGCAGCTGTGGCCACCTGAGCTCTGGCTGCACCTTCGTGGTGGTGCCCTCCCATGCCTGATCACGGGCATATGTAGTAAACGGATAGTCCAATATCCCTGGTGGTCCAGTGGACCGCTCGCAGCCCGATAGTGGGCATATGTTTTAATTTAAAAGTCCAATATCCCTGGTGGTCCAGTGGACTGCTCGCAGCCTGATTGTGGGCATATGTTTTAATTTAAAAGTTCAATATCCCTTGTGGTCCAGTGAACTGCTCACAGCCCAATTCCAGGCATATGTTTTAATTTAAAAGTCCAATATCCATGGTGGTCCAGTGGACCGCTTGCAGCTTGATCACGGGCATTGGTAAAGCATAATGCCACAGCAAATCAACCCTGGTGGTCTAGCGGTACCCCCCTCCCCACCTGCCCACTGAGCCCCACTTCCCCACTCCCCCCATCAGTGGTGGGCGGCAGCTCCCCACCCACTTGCCACCTTGCTGCCCGCCGACTGACACCATACAGTAGGGCTGTTCGCCCATTGGTCCACAGCGTGAGCCAATGGGCATGCAGCCTGTACCATACTACACAGTCCAGATATGTGAATGGATCCATTCTCATATCTGAACTGTGTAGTGTGGTACGGGCTGCATGCCCATTGGCCCATGCTGTGGAGCAGTGGGCGTACAGCCCTACCATATGGTGTCATTCAGCGGGCGGCGGGGCGGCAAGCAGGTGGGGAGCTGCCACCTGACCGGGGAGAGCAGGGTGGTAGGTCTCAGTGGGCGGGTGGTGAGGGGGTACCACTAGACCACCAGGGTTGGGTTGCTGTGGCACTAATGTTTTACTGATGCCCACGACTGGGCTGTGAGCTGTCCACTGGACCACCAGGGATATTGAACTTTTAAATTAAAACATATGCCCACAATAGGGCTGTGAGTAGTCCACTGGACCACCAGGGATATTGGATGATTAATATTTATACTTAAGTCCGTGATCGGGCATGAAGCAGTCCACTGGACCACCAGGGATATTGTACAATTAATATTTATACTTAAGTCCATGATCAGGTGTGAAGTGGTCCACTGGACCACCAGGGATATTGGATGTTGTTATTTTCAACATATGCCCGTGATCGGGCTGCAAGAGGTCCACTGGACCACCAGGGATATTGGATGTTTTTATTTTCAACATATGCCTGCGATTGGGCAGTGGGGCACTGTTCCGCACTGTGTAGGGGCGTTGATCCCGATGGCTGCAGCCTGGCAGGGCGCCAGGCACAAGTCGCCGGGGATCAGTGCACCTGCATGAAAATGGGACATAATGATATGCAAATGGCCCCATTTGTGCCTTGCATGCATTATGGCCCCATTTGCATGTGCACTTTTGAATATCGCGTTGTTGCGCCTAGCTCAACTGAACTTGCGCTAGCGCATCCCCCTGCTGCACTGCGCCATGTGCACTGCGGGTGGCCAGGGTGCAATATTCAATGATGCTGTGCCATGGTACAGCTCCATTGAATATCACCCTGTCAACGCCCCTGTGCAGCCCAGTTGTGCTGTGCCCAGGCTTGCACCACAGCCTGGCACAGTCTGAATATCCGGGCCAGTGTGTATAAATATCAGGCTACATTTGTCATATTCCAGTGTGATATATGCCAGTTGGCTGCATTTGAGGGTGAGTGATATGTGTTTTTATTTCATGTGTTATCAGCTCACTCCCTATTGTTTATATTATGACATGGCCTGACAGAACATATCATATTTATCTTCAAGAGGCCAATGATATCATGATGTCATTGGCCTCGAGTGAAGATAAATATGATATCTTCAGTAAGGTCATGTCATGTTCTGTTTATACTATGTATGCTTTGGGATTATTTGTCATTTACTAATTTAAGCATTGCAATTACAGTACTTAGTGTAATATAAAGAAAACTAGAACGCCATAGGTTTTGCTTTGAAAAAGTGTTTTTATTGTAGAAAGCTGATGGATATAAAAGTATCTGAGGTGTGCTAACTGTTTCAAAATAGAAAAAATAGCAAGATAGTAATAATTGCAGTATTTTACCCCTTTCATGACCAACAGGATTTGAACTGTATAAACATTGTATTTCAACAACATAGGTTTTATTTTGCAAAGTGTTTTTTGTGGAAGTATTTGAAGTTTCATAACTGTTTTGTGACACACAAAATATCTAGGTAATAGACCTGTAGGTCAATACACAATGCAGTGTTCTAACTATTTTATGACAAATAAGAGTTGATTGTAAGTCAATAAACATTGCAGTATTTTAACTGTTTCATAACCACTCAGATTTGAACTTTATAAGTAGTGAATTTATTTAAGAATCCGGTAAAGGGCAGGCTGATATTATTGCATTTTACTTGTTTTGTGCCATGAATAAACTGATTGAAAAATATTGTGTCATTTTCATTTTTTAAGTTTGCACAATATGAAGGTGATAGTCATTAAAGTTTGTAAAAGTTTAAACTGAAACAAATATGAAGTCCATGAATATTGTAGTATTGTTCTTTGTTGAGGCCTGGAAAATATCCAGTAGATAAGATTTGCGGTATTGTCTCTTGTTTAAGTCTTTACTGATGAGAGTAATCTTCAGTTGGTAATCTTGAAAGGATTCTAAGTCTGTTTAGTATATGAAGAATATGTAAATGGTGCAGAGTCTGTGTCTTCTTTTTGTAATTGTCCTATTAGTCCATTGGCATCTTTAGCTGTTGTTTTTTCTTCTTTCTTGAGTGCCATTTCTTTGTAGTTCTTCATTTTTGTGGTGCTTCACATCTTGTGGAGTGTGAGTCCAGATTCCTGAGGAAGAAACAAAGAAAATATATTTTTTTATTAGAGTTTATTCACTTGCAGTCAGAGCCCTGCTCTTTATCCAGCCACCGTTTCTCCACCGCAGACCCTGAAGCTGTTGTGCCCAGCTGGCTTAGGCAGCTATGCCATCAAGAGAGGCTCCCCCTATGCCTCTGCGCTCCAGCAAGGATCCACTACCGGCACACACGTTCCAGGCATCGTTGGTCGGTGAAGCAGCAGCCATCAAGCTGCTGCGGACTTGTGCTGCCATTTTCCCTGTTCTTTTGTCCCTGATGGGAGCATGGACATGCAATGACATCCATGCACTGCGTGCAGATGTCTGCCATACTCCCCCCCCCATCTAAGCACCTGTGCATCTGCAGTACTATTGGGCATCTCCAGGGACCACTAAAGCATGGTGTGCACCCACCCCTTTCTCCAGGACTAGGAGAGCTGTTGTCAGATTCTCTATCCTAGTCCTTCCCAGCTGACCCCTGATGACCTGGGCTCATTCCCGAACCCAGGACACCAACGTGGAGTGAGGTGTGGCATCCAGCGCCTCAACCCTCAGTGCCACCAGGCCCTAAGAAAAGAAATTGTTAGTGGTGTCATGTTGATTGTACTGTATGTTATGCATTGTTTGTATTTTGTACAACATTGTACTTTATCTGTTCCTGTTATTTTGCCAAGTCTTTTTATATTCTTTTCTAAAATTTGTAGTTGTATGACTACATTTTTTTTTACGTAATGTCAGTTTTTTATCTTTTGTGATTTGTATGAATATATGTCTTGTAGATAAAGTACATTGTTGTTGAATATGATTTAGGATGATTATTTTGTATTTTTTGTAAACTGTTGCTATATAAGATATAGATTGTATAAAGTTTGTTGAACATTGAGCATGATATTTGTATACAGACCTTCTAGTCTGAGTCTGAGTCACTTGAGATCTCTTGTAGGTGTCTTTTGGTGCTGTGTTTGTTGAGTGTCTCTGTTGGTGGAGTAGGAAAGAAAGACAGTAAATTTGTAGTTGTTTATTGGTATAGAGTTTAAGTGTTCTTGTGAGGTGTGTCGTTTGTGAGTTTATAATTGGTTGTGTGCCATGTTGTTGTTTGTGGTGGTGGTGTGTTTTTGGGGGTGTGTTGAGTGTGTGTTATATGTTCTGTGTGTGTGTGTTGATTAGACTGGAGTATAAAAATTATGTTTTACCATTATGAAAGTGGAAGCTGATATTTGTTGCATGGAAAGCTGGTTGAATAAAAGTATCCATCCCATGCATTTTGGACATTGGATGAGTGTTGTGTCATTTGTAGATGTTCGTGTCAGTCTTCTTTTTGAGCAGTGTCTGTATTAGCTCCATTTAGTAGGTCCAAAATTAGTTTTGTTGGTTTTCATTAATATGGGAGTAGTCATTAATGCTTCGTACGCATTTGTGTCCGGTAATTTGCATTATTTTGGTGGCCTGTATTCTGCTGTCATATAGCGTTTGCATGACATGTTTCTGTGCACTATGATTGGTTATTTTTTGGTCTTTTGTTATACTTGCATTTGCTATCATTGTTTTTAGTATAGTGCCTATTTTATTTATTCCTATCAGCTGATTTTTAAACTACTTCACTGCTCCTAGTCCTGTGTAAAGTTCAGTGTTGCTGTTTATTGCTAAGAAGAAGGGGTCTTCAGGTTTCATGCAGGAGTCTGGACGGTGGCTGTCACATATGGTGTCTGTTGCTACAGGACATCTGGTGGGATTTTCTTTGTTTTCGTTTGCCCTAGGTTTTATTTATCTTATGTCTCTTATGTTGAGTCCTGAGCAAGGTTTTGTTTGCATTTAGTGGAATACTGTATATACTGTATTCCATTTTCATCTGCATTTTGGTTACATCTCCCCATTTCAACTGTTTAATTTCTGTGGATCCTCTTATGTCAAAAAATGTGCAGCATGTGAGCCATAGTGTGCTTATTAGTGATGCTGCAGAATGAGGACCTAGTTGTTTTTGCGAATAAAGTTTGTCAATCATGGCAACTGACAGTTCATTGGATGCATTTGGTTTACTTCCTTTGCCTTGAGCTTTTAGATGTTTTAGTTTTGCTGCCAGTGCTTGTCTAGTTATTTCAAATTCTTTGTCCTTTGCTATTGAGTGACTGTAATTTGTGTTTTTAAGGTATCTTTCTATGCTTTGGTACATTGCTCAGAGGCTTAATTATCGGTATGGCTCCCAGTTTTTTTCTTTGCATTGATGAAAAACTTTGATAAGTAGTTGTTTAATGTAACTGGGTCAATGTTTTTTAAGTTTCTGGTGTCTGAGTAAGTTTCAGAAAAATGCTTTTGTATGGTTAATATGTCATAGCTTGTCTTATGAGAGGTATTTTTATTTTCTTGTCCTTTAATAAAATGCAAACCTGAGTCATCTATGGTGAGGCAATCATGTGACTTATTTGTTGTGGCTGAAGAAGAGGTTGATGGCTCATTTTCAGGGTCCTCAGTTTCTGTGGACATTGTCCTGGTGCCCTTTTTCTTTGAAGAAGCTGTATCTTCTGTCTGACTTTGTATAATGGGTATGGTGTTGGGCTGGATTTCAAATTATATGTATATGTTTCCCTTTAGCTCTTTTTTATTGTCACTATTCTTATTTTCCTAACAGTTATACTTAATTAGCCCTAGTGCACTTTCCGACAGCTTTTTCTTGCTATTTAAGCCATTTAAGAAATGAGAGAAAGTGTTTCTAAAGGAACAGTGGTGTTTTTATGCTGCTTCCTGTTTATGTGGTGCCAGGGGGCCAGGTTGTTGAGTTTGCCTCATGCTTTTGTGTTGAGTGGCATAGGTGTGAACCTCTTGGTTGCTATGGTACAGATGCCAAGTTGTGGCTTGTGCTGTGACCATCCTCAGGCTTGGTGCTTTCCTCTCCCCCCATCACTTTGTAAAGTTGTGAATTGTTTGGAGCTGTGGAGGATTCAGTGGTGTGCTGTTGCTGTTTTATTAATTAGATGTGCTACATAAAGTATGAGAATGAAGGGTGAAGTTGGAGTTATTTTTTTTCATGTTAACTATCATATATGTTCTGGCGAAGATCTTTTTCATTGCTGTGTCTGTAAAGTAGTAACTGCTATTCAGGTTGAGGTAGACAGACAGGACAGAGTGAGTGATTTTTGTTTTTCTCCTCACAGTAGTGTTTTCTTTTTTGGGGGTGGTAGATGTGTGCTGGGGAGAAAGTATTGTCAGTTTACACATTTTACAAGTGTGAGAATATGTGACTGAGTTACAGGGAAGTGCGGGAGTGAGATGAAGGTGTTTGTAGCCTTTGTGCAAGGAAGGGATTAGCCTTAGCAGAGTCACGGTAGATGTTTTTTGCATTTTGCATTTTTTTTTTGCTATCCTAAGCCAGTGGTATGCTGAATTTTTGTGGAGTAGCAGTCTTGGGGAGGACCTGAACAATGAACATTGCTTCTGTAATTTGTGGTGCATGTCTGTGCAGGCGAAAGGTCATTGCAGGTGAAAGGAAGCATTCGTGTGGTATTGCTGAATTGTGTTTTAATTTTCATTGTGAAGGCTCACAATATACAGTAAATTATTTTTTTTTTAAATTAGTAGGAAGTGAGAGGAAGTGATTTATCATATTTGAACTAATAGGTTTGTGAGTGCTGTTCAGTTTCTGGTTAAGGATGAACTGAATTGAATTCAGTCAAAGTACGGTGGTGCCGAATAAAATTGTAATTACTTATAATTTTAATGGTCTGAAAATGTGTCTTGGGTGATGCACATTTTTCCTTGACATGAATTGTTGTAATACGAGAAGATTTACGTTGGTGGGAGTCTAGCCAGAGCATAAGCAGGATGTAAAAGTAAAAGTGTTGAGGCAACATGTTGAAACAATGGCCAAGGTGCTGCTATGATACTGATTCTATTAAGAACGATGGAATGGAATGCGAAGATATCTCCATGATGTATAGGAACATAAAGATATCAATGATATCTTCATAGGCTGGCTGAGATATCATTTTTACACAGGGATTTATCCCAAAACATACATTGTATTTATATAAATATATATATATATATATACAGTGGCGTGAAAAAGTATTTGCCCCCTTCCTGATTTTCTCTATTATTGCATATTTGTCACACTGGATGTTTTCAGGTCTTTAGACAAAATATAATATTAGATAAAGGGAACCTGAGTGAACAAATAACACTTTTTTTTTTTTACTTATTTCATTTATTTAATGAAAAAAGTTAACCAACACCAACTGGCACTGTGTGAAAAAGTAATTGCCCCCTAGTTAAATCAACCCAATTAAAGGGATAATTAGAGTCAGCTGATTGAACACAGCCAGGCTTGATTACAGCCAGCCCTGCTCAATATAAACCTTACTTATTTTGGCCCTTACCATCAGAGTCTGCCAGCACAAAGATTCAACAAGCACATTATGCCATGATCAAAGGAAGTTCCTGAAAAGATCAGAAAAAAATTGTTGCCTCCATCAGTCTGGAAAGGGTTACAAAGCTATTTCTAAGGCTCTGGGACTCCATCGAACCACAGTGAGAGCCATAATCTCCAAATGGAGAACACTTGAACAGTAGTGAACCTTCCCAGGAGTGGGCGGCCCGCCAAAATTACTCCAAGGGCGCAGTGTAAAATCATCCAAGAAGTCTCAAAGGATCCTAAAACAACATCCAAAGAACTGCAGGCTTCTCTTGCCTCAGCTAAGGTCAGTGTTCATGACTCCACAATCAGAAAGAGACTGGGCAAAATGGGCTTCATGTGAGAGTAGCAAGCGGAAACCACTGCTAACCAAGAAGAACATAAATGCTCATCTCTCATTTGCCAAGAAGCACCTGGATGATCCACAAGCCTTTTGGGAAAATGTTCTATGGACAGATGAGTCCAAAGTGGAACTTTTGGACAACATGGATCCCATAATGTCTCGTAAAGCAAACACAGCATTCCACAGTAAGAACACCATACCAACAGTCAAACATGGTGGTGGTAGTGTGATGATGTGGGGATGCTTGCTGCCTAAGGACCTGGATGACTTGCCATAATTAAAGGAACCATAGAATCTGCTCTGTACCAGAAAATTCTTAAGGAGAATGTCCAGTCATCCTTCCGTCACAGCTGAAGCTGAAGCGTAGTTGGGTCATGCAGCAAGACAATGATCCAAAACACAAAAGCAAGTCCACATCAGAATGGCTAAAAGAAGTAAAATTAAAGTTTTGGAGTGGGTCTAGTCAAAGTCCAGACTTAAACCCAATAGAGATGCTGTGGCAGGACCTGAAACGAGCAGTTCATGCTCGAAAACCTATCAAATGTTATTGAATTAAAAGCAGTTCTGCGAGGAAGAGTGGGTTAATATTCCTCCACAGCGATGTGAAAGACTGATATTGAATTATAGGAAGTGTTTGGTTGCAGTCATTGCAGCTAAATGTGGCATAACCAGTTATTAAGTGTAAGGGGCAATTACTTTTCACACAGTGCCAGTTGGTGTTGGTTAACTTTTTTTCATTAAATAAGTGAAATTAAAAAAAAAAACAAGTGTTATTTGTTCACTCAGGTTCCCTTTATCTAATATTACATTTTCTCTAAAGACCTGAAAACATCCAGTGTGACAAATATGCAATAATAGAGAAAATCAGGAAGGGGGCAAATACTTTTTCACGCCACTGTATGTATATCAGTCTCTCCATCTTTCATTCCTCTCCCCACTAAATGACTTTATTTAGGCCTATACATGTAGACAAAAAAATGTTTAAACAAATTACTGAAAAATTCCACCCATATCCTCAAAAGCTTGTGAGACATCTAAGCTCCATTTCTGCAAAGCATAACTGGATTGCATTTTGTCTGATTACAGTCCATTAAAGATCAATGGCAAATACATTTTGGTGAAATTGAGCTGCAGGGATAGAAACATTTCTAGTGGGATAAAAATCATGTGAAAAAACACTGTTTCTTGTTTTTGTCATTTTTTTAACATTTAGCTGTAACACTTTAAGTGTCAAAAACCACTCTGTAACTGCTGTATAACTACACTGTAACTACTGTGCAGTTATATGTAACTACTATGTGGTTGTTAACTAGTTTCATATTTGTGTGTTGTGTACTTACACAATTTGCATGAAGTAATAGTTTCATGTACAACCACTACTGTCTCCCTTTTGGCACAAGTCAATTCATTCTAATAAGTGTAGCTACACATTAAATAGCTGTTGCAGAGTGTAACAGAAAATCTGTTGTGCAACTTCCAATGTATCTCATCAGGCATTATGCAAGCAATAATACATGACGAGGTGTGGTTTATTGCCTATAAGAGTACACCCAGGAGTGCCTTATGCCACTGGGCATGCTTCTATCAGGCAATAAACCACACCTCAGAGTGTGTTATTGCGCTTATAAAATGGGCCCGCAGTAAAGAAGTTTATTATAAAAAATGCACAGAACTGTATATACAAATGTTCAAGAAATATTGTTTTACCAGTGGAAAAAAAAGAAAAAGTAGTCCTTCTCATTGTCCTGCAAGGGAGCTTTTTCATTCAGTTAATAGAGGAGGCTAGTGTGTCCACTACCCCCCATTTAGAAAAATATATATTTTTTGTTTCCTTTTTGGTTGATGTTTTTGTTTTATTTGTCTCTTGCCTCTTTATTGAACTGTATCCTTTTTTTTTTCATTACAGAGCTTGCAAAGCAGCTGTTTAGATTGTGGTTTTCGGTTCGGGCTTTTGAAAATACAATTGTTCACCGCTGATGAGTAATCAAGTCATTTTTATTCTGGGGATAGTAATGGGGGTGCAGTATTAGAAAGGAATTTACATTTTTTTCACACAGCTGCGTTGCATGGCAGCGAGCATGTCTGTCATTTTTTTTATAATGCAGAGCTTGCGTAGTACCGAAAATATCTTTCAGCAGATGTTTAGATTGTGTTTTTCAGAGGTATTTGCCTCTAAGATATCAAGTTTTCTTTATTCTGGCAATAGTAATGGGGGTACAGTGCTAGAGAGGAATTTTTTTTGGTTTTTGTTCTTTTTACACAACTGCATTGTGTGGCAGGGAGCATGTCCGTCAGGAGCCGCTGTACACTGGTTTCCAGGTTCCAATTTTAAAAAACTTTATCGTTATGGAGCTAGCACCTTATTTTCTCATTTTTAGAGACTGCAGGATTGCTGAGGACTTTATTTGTTGTTGTGGCTCCCATTTTGAAGGACAGGATCTGTCTGTGTTTCCTGTCACTTCGGACTACTGATTTCCCACTGCCGCTCACTCAGCTGTGCCAGGCTGTCTTTTTCTTTTGGCTTGTCACAGCTCAATGATTCGCTGTTGTGAAGGGGTGAACTGGCAGGCGTTAGTGCTGGTTGGGTAAAATACCAGGGATTAAGGACACGGCTAGGAGGGTGAAACAGCCAATCAGTGGCTTTGTTTTTTTTTTGCCCATTTTATAAGGCATCTGAGCTTACAAAGGCAACAACACATGTTCTGTAATAGCTATTGCAAAATGCAACAGTAAATCTATTGCGTAACTGCTGTGTTACTACTTTTAGCACTATCAAGTTTGTTCTTACAAGTGTAACTACATATGAATGTAGGTCTTGTACACTGTTTCAACAGTCTATGTTTATCTCACATTTATTTAAAGGGTAATCAAACAGAAAAACTTAAAAGTGTAATCAGAATGGTAACTAAAATATGATTACACTATAACTTCAATCTGCTACACTGAAATGCTCTAACTGGCATCTCTGTGGGTGGTAGTAACACGGGGTATAACCACCATTAGCCATACATAAAATATAATGACCATTAATTAAATATAGATAAGAAATATACAATAATATATTTTTTGTTTATATTTCTTTTTTTTATGTATGTAGTATGTATGTATGTGTCCAGTGGTACCCCCCCACCCTCTGACTGTTGTCCCCATATTTCTTTCCTTTCTGACTAGTGGCACACCCCACCCTCTGATTCCCTTCCACATAAATAATGTATATCTGATGTCTAATGGTGTCCCCCACCCTCCCATACCTGACCCCATTCCACTACACTTTATCTCTGGTGTCTAGTGGCACCCCCCACCTTCCCATGATTATACTTCTTGTTAATTATGCTTGCCCTGGTGTCTAGTGGCACACCCACCCTCTGATGTCCATCAAAGCTTGAAAAGAACATTTTAAAGAACATTGCTGAATATCTTATTTAAATCAGCAATGACGTGTATAAGGCTGAAACTAATCTACATAGCGAGGGAGTGTAGACTAGCAATTTTTGCACTAACCACTGAGCCACCTAACTGCACTTTCTAATTTTGTGATACACATAAATACTAATACATATTCACATATATGCATATATATTCCAGTACAACATAGCAGTACATTGTCTACACACACACACAGCATTGTTAGACAATATTTTTGTACAGAGGCCCTAAACTCTGATATTTCATCCCAATCCACCTCAGACCAATAGACAAGTGCATTAGTTTGCATAACATCAAAAAATGGCCCTTAGAACAGTCAAAACAATTGTTGCCATGTTGCTTATCATCAGACACAGGATGAAATTGTTATTAAGCTAATTGATTAAAGTAAATTATATTACTGTGTCATTGCCTGGGATAACATCTTTCAGTGTCTGTTCTGTTACAAAACAGTTTCCTTTTTTCTCTATATGTGTAACACTGTCAGAAATGTTGACAATCTTTGTAATTGTATTTACTATGTGTGAGTGTATGGGGCCTCTCTGAAAATTAGCTTTTGCTCAACTGAGTATCCATATTCATGTCATGAACAAAATGTTTTACTACTGCTACTACTACTACATACACACTAACACACATACACTGACTAATATGGCATGTATTTACTTATACATCTAACCCTAATGTTTACTGTATTTAGGATAAGCACTGTGACACACTAACACACATGCACTGCTTCATGTTCTCAACAGTGCATAATCTGCAATATAGAATTGCAGCCATTTGCAAACTAACTAAGAAAAGTGTAATGTACCAGGAAGGGGTTAACAGAGTGCCACACAGGCAGGCACGTGTGTGCGTGCATGCACATGCACACACACACACAGACACATTCCCATATAGGGAAACAAATACAGAGTCCATTTTCTCTGCCTGCATGCAACATTCCTTTCTTAGCCTTCTTTGTTGTACTAACTTTCACCAATTAATTTCTAAATTATAAACAATAACCAGACTAACCAACATAAAAAAACTCATTAAGTGACTTACATAAGTTAGTGTTTTTACTGCTGTCCTTTTTTTAACTCTTGCGGATGTTCTGAACTGATAGCAACACTTTACTCTGTGTTCTGAAATCTGAACCTCATTCCTCAATCTCAGTTACAGATTATGGCTGAAAAACACTGGTAAATTGACATATTTACTAAAGGCTATAAACTATAGATCTTGCTTGAAAGAGAATACTGCTCAGATTAAAGCTAGTAACCATGTTATCACACAAGACCTGTTATGCACAAATTAAGATTGAAATACATGTACTGTTAGTGAACATTATTTCCCATCAAAACTAAAAAACACCGTCAGAGTGAAAGAAAAAAAATATTCTTTTTTTCAGACAGAGAAAAATTAATGCAGTGCAGAGACACACCAGATTGCCTCTAGCAGAGTAATTGTAATGCAACTCCAATTTGTTAAAGTCCTGTCAGAATCTGATGAGCTCCATTTTTCAACTGTGATAGCAAGACATCTGCAGAGCTCCACCCTGCAACCATAAAAATAGTTACATAAGTTATGGTTCATAAGGAAGCAATATAGCACAGTGGGTTAAGGCTGTGAGCTGCAGATCTGGAGACCTAGATTTGAATCCCACAGCTGCCTAGGTGCATATTATGTGATCCTGAGAAAGTCAATTAACTTCCTTGTGCTCCCAGGTCACATCTGAAAACAAGGCTTGGCTTAGTGTGCTACTCCTGGTTAAACAATGTTCTCTTTCTTCTACATATCTGATTCAAATTTTTATTATGCAACAAATTTGTATTTGCTAGTTTTTAAATGCCACCCCTGAATTACCTGTACTGAACTAGTCAGAAGTCTGTTAGGAAAAAAGAAAATGTTATTTTATTTTACAAAACTAATGACTGTTCATCTTTTGTTTCAATGTGTTATTTAATTCTAGCAAATAAGGAAAGTTCGAATAAGGATGCATGATATCTAATATTGTATAGCTGCATGAGGAATTAGTGCTTGCTTATACACTGAAAAATGCAAGAACTGCTTCTCCCCCACTCTTTACCATCTAAATAATTTAAACAAGTTGAGTGCTCAGAGGTACTAAAATTCAATGATGTGCTCACATACAGAACAAAATGATGTCACTAATGTATGCATTCTAGAATTATGTGCTCAGATTTCATTGGCTTGTTAGCTGAATCAAAATGCAATCCATTCAAACAAGTCAGCACAGGAGCAAGGTGCTTTCATCTTATTTTCATTCTATTATTTTAATATGCTTCAAAACTGTACAGCTAGTGGCTAACTGCTCATCAGCCACCTGGCCCTTTTTTGAACCTCTTGAGGAAGACTTTGCACCTGAAACCACTGGAGTTTTTGGGCCAGTGAGCTTTACTGCTGAGTCTGCTGACTAGAAAAAATAATAATAAGGTAATATGCAAGCATTTTGTCCTTGTGAAGAGTTGCCAGAATGGAGAAAATTTGATTAGACTCATAAGCCTATAAAATGTGAACAGGAAGAAATAGAATTTGAAGCTTTCTGAAAAAAAAAAAAAAATCAGTGGCATATTTTTGCTATGTATGGGGACAGTTCATTGATTGTATGTGGCTTCACCTTGACTATAAGACTAAACACTGAATGGGATTGGAACTAGGTCTGTAAAAGGTTCACAAAAGATGGTAATTTAAATAAGTACATAATTGGGTTTTAAATTACCTGTTTATTCTGAAATAGAAATTTCCTAGTTTCTATTTGCCCCCCTCAAAAATATGATTACAACAAAAAACATAAAAGAAAATGAATTCAGTCTCCCACACAGTCCTTTCTGTACTTGTCGAGTGGCATTTAACTTTACTATCATTGTATACACTTTACAGATGATGTCCTTTGCATTTGGGATGGGACTGAAAGGGAAAAAGAAGTATTCAAAAAAGTCTGAATAATAAATCTATGAATTTACAGCTTACAGTATGAACTCGGCTACTACTGACTTTGTTTTCCACTTTATTTCTCTCTTGTCATCTCTCACAGGGGCCCCATTGGTCACCCCACCTTATCCCTCCCTGCTGTGATCCCCTCTACTGGAGATCCTGTTCCTCTAACCCACCTGTGGCACACCTACCTGGCACCCTCCCTCTTCTTCCGAGGTGGGGTTACCATTCTGCACTGCTACAATCTTCCTTTCATTAGTCTAGTGCCAAGGCAGGCAGAGGTGAAGGATGGAGGTGGTCAGTACCTGGAAAGGAGGATCCAGCATTAGTGTGGTGGCAGGAGTGATGTCTTCCACCCAGCAAGAGGGTTTTTTTCTTTTTACATGTCCCCCCCAAGGGGTGGGCATGAAATGACCTCCAGCATGGGCATGAGTGCTGTCCTGCACTTATCCCATGGACATCTGCCATTGCCTCCCCTGATACTTTATGTGGCCCTGACTGTTGCACAGCATACCTTCTTGTTGTGTTGCTGCTGCCAGGGATCCACAACCCACCCCTCAGGGAAAGAGGAGAGCTGTCTGTCAGATGTTCGATCCTCTCTTCCCTGGTCAACCCCTGGCAACTCGAGCTTGCTCCTGACCCCAGGTTACCAGCGTGGTAAAAGGCTAGGCATCAGCACCTCAGCCCTCTACACCACTGGGACAGCTAACTACTGCTGACTTTTTGGATCTCACTTTACAGTCCACCCCTAAGTAATCATTGTCTACTAACAGTTTTAGAAAACAAACCGTGGGGAATTATTTATTGCATTTCAATAGCCAGCATTCAAGAAAGCTCAAAGAATCCTTTTAGGACAATATTTAAGATGTTATCGCAATTGTACAGATGAGGAAATATTTGGGCTACAAGCTTCCGATCTCACTAAGAGATCTTTGAATAGGAGTTACAAGTTGAATATACTGGAAAGGCATTAACTAAAGTATGTGATATGGAAAGGTCCTCTCTGTTAACTCCTAAAAATTGCAGCAGACTGATTGATACTGTGGACACTAAAATACTGAGTACCTTCTCCACATAATGTAATCCCATTGCAGGGGAAATTGGGGCATTGGTTCACAGATTATTGCCCATATTAAAAGTTGATATAACTATATGTACAAATATCCAGAACAATCCTAGAATTTCATATAGAAAGGGTAAATGTTTGGGTGACATTTTAATTCAGAGTCATTCAGTTAGTAAGCCACAGATTGCAACAGCTTCCAGAGTTTAGTTGCCTCTCCTCCCCCGCCAAGGCCTTTTTGCCTGTAAAACTGCATTAGTTGTAAGCATGCATGTGATGGTAAAAGCATGAACAAGGACACCTATAAATTAGGCATTAAGGAATTAATTACTTGCAATACTATGTTTGTAATATATGCAGCTTGGTGCCCATGTGAAAAGTATTATATAGGTAAACCTATTAGAGCATTAAAGAAAAGAATTCAAGAACACATCAGAGCCATCTTAAACCAAGATAAGAAAAATGCATTAGGCTTTCATTTTAAATGTAACCCCCCCCCCCCAGTGTCTAGGGGTATCCAGATGGTAAACGTCTTTGGGAAGGGGCACTGTACAATCACGAAACACAGTCCAGAAATATTTTTTTTTACTTATTGAAATGTTTCACCAGGAAGGCACACTGAGCAACAAGTTGCTCATCTCCCGGTGTGACCTGGGGGGTAGAGGAAAATGAGGATAGTTTACAGAGATTTGGTACACAATATAAATTTACAATAGATTATATTCTAATAATTTGAGCAGTCTGTACAGGAGTAATGAAACAGCGGGATGCTGACAGTTTTGAATGCCAACACTTTTGGACTAGACAGATACAACAACACAAAATTACATTTAGGCATACACTAAATGACACATAACTGTGTAGCTAGAAAGTGGCTGAATAGAATTGTTGTAATTTGATCTAGGGAAGTTAGTGAGGAGTAAACACAGGCAGAACAGGTTGGCTAAGGTATAACAGAAGTGCAAGTTAACTACAAGTGCAGCAGATATTAGGGGTCAGCTGTAACAGATGTGCAAGTTAACTACAAGTGCGTTAGAGATTAGGGGTCAGCCATAGATAGGGCTACATAAGGAGGAGAAGGGAAGGTGAGAGGTAGGTATCTCAGTAGGCAGAGAAATGGGTGTTAGAAGGGGATGGAAGGAGGAGGCGAAGGAAGAGGTAGGAGGAGAAAGGTCTGATGGGGCCTGACCCCTCCAGTATGCTGAGGACCCCGCCTGCACAAGGCAGGTGTCAAGCATGGCAGGAAGGGAGCAGGTTGTAGCAGCGAGAGGTAGAGTATGTTAGGAGGAAAGCAGGTTATAGGCAGTGAGAGGGAATAGGCTTCGGAAGAACAAAAGAGAAGGTGAAGGTGAGAGAGAAGAGAGGCTGAATCCCAGCCCTTCAGGATCTGGAGAAGTGTAGGGAAGAGTTGGGTTAATGGTGTAAGGATAGGGTATAGACAGGCCCTTGGTACCACTTTGGATGATTGAGAAATCACAGTAAGAGAACAATGTAAAGTCTGAAGGGAGGGAATCAGGGGAAGGGAAGGAATGCTGTATTTTACGTGGGTGGGAGGTGGAGCTGCAGCAGGGGCATTGCATGGGTACTGAAGAAGGGTAGGGTTTGTCAGGGGCTTAGATGGGAGTTAGTAAGGGTCGTAGCAGGAACAGTTAGGTGCAAGGAAGTTTTTGAGGGCAGAGCTGATGGAATAGTAGGAGGATGAGTGACGAATTTTAAGGGGGGGAAGGAATTTCACATTTTTGGGAGGCAGTGAGAGTAACCGGATTGGCCGATGAGGGTGGATCTGTGGGGGACTGCCAGAGTACAGGAGTCGGATGATCTAAGGGAGTGAGAGGGAGAGGGAGATGTTATAAATGAGGGGGAGAGGTAGGAAGGGAGTTCACCCAGCCAGTGCTTGGAGGTGAATTTAATGCAGTGGAAGAGTCATCTATTTGTAAGGGAGGGGAAGGATAGGGCACAATAGAGATCACAGTGGTGGGTGCGAGAGGGAGCATCAAGGGCAAAACGGCAGAAGGAATTGAAGATGGTATCCAGTCTGGCCAGGGAAGACTTGGGAGCAGCACTGTAGACTACATCACAGTAGTCAAAGATGGTCAGGATCATCTTCTGAACAAGTTCACGCCTAACCATAGAGGGGATACAGCTAAGGTTCCTGAACAGGGCACCAAGCCTGGGGCACAACTTTTTGGGGATGGTATCAATATGTCTGGAGAAGTTTAGGTGCTGATCCAGCCAAACCCCTAGGTATCTGAAGGAGGATATGTCCTTTAGTAAAGTCCCATCAAGTGTGTGGAAACAGGAAAACAGTATCTAGATTCCTGTGGGTGTTGCAGTTGATGGATTAGCTCAATCAGGGGGTACTCTTGGACTGCCCGATGATGCAGGGATGGTGCACTGGTGGGATGACGCAGAGCTTCACCTGCCTGGCCATGCCAACTTTGCCTGCAGGCCTTTGTAGACAGTCTTTACCAGGCAGGCCTCTCGACATTTTCATTGATGATACAATGGTTCTCGGGGATCACACCCCCTGGAAAACACTGGTGGCTGACTGTGGAGGCAAACTTCTTTCAACAGCGAACAATTTCTCCAACAAATGAGGCAAACACCAGAACTGCAGAAACAGGGGATCCCATTTAATGAACAGTTGTTAAACAGGAACAGTCACTCCATGGAGCGTGGAGGTAACAGATAGTGCAGGCACTTCACAGGTAGGCACCTGAAATTGGTTCTGCAACAATCTCTTGTGCCAACAGATTGATTTACAGCTTGCAGACCTTACCTCAAGGCAAAAAGGCTACATTCCTAACAGCAGCATTTGATATGGACCGAAACAGGCCTCACTCAGAAGCATTTCAAAGTTAGCAGCACTCATTTCATATTCTTTCACTTTACTCTGTCTTCAATCAAGCACTTGCTTACTTTTCCCCTTTTCAGAGTCTCAGCAAAACTTAAACTGAGGTAGCAACTGTGACAGCACAAGACATTTCTACTGTCCCAATACCATTTCTTGTTTTGCCTTAATTTAACTTTCTAAACAGGGATGTTACTCCAAAACACAGGGGGGTGATTTTTATTTATTTATTTCAGATTGGGATTAATACCGTTGAGTCAGGGACTCGTTAACAAAGGTTTCAGGTCATACAGATACCTTAAGGCAATCAAACAACACATAGGTTACATAAGGTTACACAGATTCAATAATAAGTTACATTATAAGTTACAAAAGGATCCACATGAGCACATTGGTTGCAAAGCAACTTAGTGAACCTGGTAGCCCAGGACTCAACATGACAGGATTTGAGTTAAGTGCAAAATAGAGAGAGCTGTTTACATTTTAGGTACAGATTGTAGTGTAAAGCTATGCCAGGGTAAATGCAGAGTACAGCAAGAGGACTAGAATCCAAAATTTGCTTGAATTAGTGAAGCAGCCAGAGAAAGCTTTGTCAGAGCCTGGTGTAGGGGAAGGAGTGTGGGAGGGAGAATTGTGGTAGGGGTGAACAGAGGGAGGGAGTAGGCAGAGGGAGGAGAAAGGGAAATATCAGGGGTGAGCAGGAGGAGTGGGGGGTGTGGCAAGGGGTGGAACTGATAGGAAAGGGAGTGGGTAGCATGGGGGAGATGGGGGGAGAGATGAGAGGTGGGGGCAGTGACTGTGGGAGGGGGGATCATTTTAACAGTTTACACTAGTGTCCGAAGGGGTGGTATGAAAGGAACCCAGGGATCTCTGCTTTGGCAAGTGCTAGATATTGTTAGGATTTATGGAAACATTTTAAACCACAGAGAGCTACTTCTCTGACAGAAAGGTCTTAAACTTCCAACGGTGTTCATTTTAGCAAGAACAAAAAAATCCAGAAGACCTTCCAGATATCCAATAATTGATGCAAAGTGCCAGACTGTTCTCCCCAAGGAATTCTGAATATTCCTGAACCTACAGAGACCCAGGGAACAATCCGCTCATTCAGCCAGGGGACTGCTTGCTGTGCCACCTGGAGCACCCAGATGGCCTGCCACCCCGCTGGGGTCCCAATCAACCATTTCCCACATGGATCCTTTCCTGCCTACACAGGCTGCACACCCCCCCCAAGAGCCCCAAACACTGCAGTGGCCACCAGCCAGGGAAAAAGGGGTAGAACTGCCACCACTATGCCGTAAACAGTCCAGGAAGCCACTTCTGGACCCAGCCCTCATCTGTCAGAACAGGCTCGCTACCAGAAACACTTGCAGCTCAACAGAGTTCACATACCCATGGGCATGATTACAAAAAAAAAAAGGCCCCCACTGGTGCTTACCCACAGGAGTGTGGCCCAGGACCCCATAGAAGAAGGAAACAACTCCTGATGGGGGACTCAATTGTTAGGGGGGTAGAACTGGGGGAGGGAGAGGAAAGGGAGGTAAGGTGCCTGCCCAGCACCAAGACTTGGAGGGACAAGAAATGAATCCTCAGGATCGTGAGAGCAGTGGCAAGGGGGAGGAAGCTGGATGCCATCATCCACCTAGGGACGAATTACCTGGCTGAGAATGGGATCAGAGCAGTGCAACAGGAGTTTGTGCAGTTGGGGAGGGGGTCTTAGACAAGTAGCACACACAGTAACTTTCTCAGAAGTGCTACCTGTCTATGGCATAAATTAGGCTAGGGTACTCCGCACCATGGGATTTAATGACTGGTTGAAAAGCTGGTGCAGAGCTCAGGGATTTGGCTTCATTGGGGACTGGGGCTCTACCTGGAGGGATGCAGGCCTATACAGGTGCGATGGTCTGCATCTGTCCTGGAGGGGAACCAGGATCCTAGGTGATAGGTTTAAATGCTTCAATGGCAATCATTTAAACTAGCCAAGGGGGGAGGCACGGAAGAGGAGAAGGGAAATCCTAGTCTCCCCAAAAAATCAGGATAATTAGTGAGGTAAACACCAAGACAGAGCAGTCGATAGGGAGAAAGGCAGGGGTAAATGGAGAAAAAGACAAAGGCAGTAGGGACAGGGATGGGGCAAAAAGAAATAAAGCCATAAAAAAATGGAGGGTAATGAGTACCAAAGCCGGTAGTCTAGGTAAAAAGCTCCCTGAAATGGTGGCCTTGATGGAAGAGGGATGCCTGGATATTGTGGCAATCACAGAAACATGGTACACAGAGAACCATGACTGGGATGTCAACATACCAGGGTACACAATCTACATGAGAGACAGGGAGGGAGGAAGAGGAGGAGGAGGAGGAGCTCTCTATGTAAGGGAAGGGATCAAAGCAACAGAACTAAAGGGTAAACAGGGAGGAGAGGAGGCACTGTGGGTCACCCTGGAGACTGGAAATGGCTCCACAATCTGCACAGAGGTTGTATACAGATCCCCCATCTCAGGGGGAAGAAATGGACAAGGAAATTATAGAAGGCATCCTTGGGATGGCAGAGAAAGGGGAGATACTGCTGATGGGGGACCTGAATATGCCAGATGTTGACTGGAGCACCTTTGCTGCAGCCACATCCAAGAGCAGGGCCATTCTCAATGCCCTACAGGGGGCATGACTCAGACAGATGGTTTTGGAACCCACACAGGAGAAAGCAATCTTAGACCCGGTACTCTCAAATGGGGATGGAGAGAGGATCTCTGATCTTGAAGTGGGTAGCCATCTGGGAACAAGCAACCACCAAACAGCGTGGTTCATGATAAACTTAGCTGTAGAGTCAAGCCATACAAAAGTGAAGGTACTGGACTTCAGGAGGGCTGATTTTGTCAAAAAGGGAACATGCCTCAGAAAAGCACCAGCAAACAGGCAAGCAGGTGGGGTGGAGCAACAATGGGGACACATCAAAACCGCCATCACAGAGCCAACAAGCCTTTGTGTGAAGCAAATAAGTAAATCAAAATGAAAGAAAAAAACACCATGGTTCTCAAAAGAAGTGGCAGTGATGGTAAGGGAGAAAAAGATAGCATTCAGGAAGTATAAGGAAACACAGAAGGAGCAGGACAGAGAACTGTACCAGTTAAAGAAGAAGGAAGCAGGTAAGGCAGTCAGAATAGCAAAGGCCCAAACCAATGAAAAGATAGCCAACTCGGTTAAGAAGGGGGATAAAACCTTTTATAGTTAAATTAGGGAGCAAAGAAAGACTAAGGCAGGGATACTGAGGCTAAACAAAGAAGAAGGTGGTTGGGCAGACAGCAACAGTGAAAAAGCAGAGATACTGAATGAACACTTCTGCTCAGTATTCACAATGGAAAAGCAGGGGGAAATACCTAATCCGGTCAATAGAAGCACTCTGGATGGGGGGTTGATATTAGTCCTTTCACAGAAGAAAGGGTTCTGAAAGAACTCTTAAAACTGAAGGTGGATAAAGCAATGGGGCCTGATGGGATTCACCCCAGAATTCTAAAAGAACTAAGGGAAGAACTAGTAACACCACTGACTACCCTTTTTAATAAATCATGGGAGGATGGTGTGGTACCTGAGGACTGGAGGAGGGAGGATGTGATTCCCCTTCACAAAAGTGGGAGCAAGACAGAGGCAGGAAACTACAGACCTGTCAGTTTGACCTCAGTGATAGGGAAAATGATGGAATCACTTCTGAAGGAAAGAATTGTTGAGTACCTAGAGGCCAGTGGGGCACAGGACCCAAGGCAGCATGGATTCACAGCAGGAAGGTCATGTCAGACAAATCTAATTGATTTCTTTGACTGGTGACCAAAGCAGTAGACCAGGGAGGGCTGTGGACATGGCCTACCTAGACTTTAGCAAGGCATTTGACACAGTCCCACACAAAAGATTAATACACAAATTAGCCAGCCTGGGAGTGGGTCCCAGGGTGGTAGCCTGGGTAAAACACTGGTTGGACAACAGGACACAGTGGGTAATAGTAAATGGAGTCCATAGTGAAGAAAGAAGGGTTACTAGTGGGGTACCGCAGGGTTCAGTACTGGGGCCGGTCCTTTTTAATGTCTTTATAAGTGACATTGCAGAGGGACTGGAAGGGAAAGTATGTATCTTTGTAGATGACACAAAGGTCTGCAACAGGGTTGATACACAAGGTGGGGTGGAAAGGATGAAAAGGGACTTGGCAAGTTTGGAGCAATGGTCAAATGTACGGCAGCTTAGATTCAGTGCAAAGAAGTGCAAAGTAATGCACCTGGGAAACAAAAACCCAGGGGAAAAGTACACAATGGGGGATGAGATACTGACAGCAATAAAAATGGAAAGGGTCCTGGGGGTAGTCATATCAGATGATCTAAAGATGGGCCAGCAATGTGAGAAGGCAGTAAGGAGGGCTGGGGGATACTGGGATGCATAGGGAGAGGCATCACCAATAGAAAACAAGAAGTTGTTGGCCCTCTGTACAGACAGTTGGTAAGACCACATCTGGAGTACTGTGTACAGTTCTGGAGACCCCATCTCCACAAAGACATAGACAGGGTGGAGGCTGTTCAGAGCAGGGCAAACAAAATGATGCAGGGTCTGCATCAGAAGACATATGAAGAAAGACTTAAAGAACTAATGATGTATAGCCTCGAGGAAAGGAGGGACGGGGGACATAATAGAAACTTTCAAATACCTCAATGGAATCAACAAAGTCCAAGAGGGTAGCATCTTTCAGAAAAAGAGATGTGCAAAAACAAGGGGCACAATTTGAAGATAGAGGGAGGACGGCTCAGAGGTAATGTGAAGAAGTATTTCTTCACAGAGAGGGTTGTTGATACATGGAACAGCCTTCCTGAGGAGGTCGTAGAGTCAAAAACAGTGGGGGAATTCAAGAATGCATGGGACAGACATAAGGCAATTCTAGTGGGGAGTAGGAGGAAGTAGGCTATTGGTTAACTAGGTTCTGCAGCTTATCCATTAGGTAGGGAAATGGGCAGACTAGGTGGGCCAAGCAGTCCTCATCTGCCATCAAATTCTATGTTTCTATGTTTCAATGTGCCAGAGATCACTTGGCAGACCTCCATACTCTGCTTCTCCAGGCTCCGGCTACCAAACCACACCGACAGGACCCAGACTTGTTTCTCCACTACTCCCCTCACACTTACTGCCTGAACTGCCACTCTTCATACATGGATCTTTGAGGGAGGAGGGCTAGGGTGGCAAGTGGCCCATCCCTGCCATGCTTCAGCCCTCTGGCCTAACTGCAGGCCCAAACCCCTTACTCCTTTCTCTTCTTCTCGAAGCCCCCAGGAAAAAAATCTCTCCTCACTTTAATCTCTCTCCTTTTTATACCCTCTGGGATGGGCCCCATCTGGTGTTAGCAGGCACACCCACATCCCATACTTCCCGGCACCACTAGCTCTTCCTGCCTAGCCACACCTAACAACCAAAGTTAACTAATAAGCTCTCAGAGGGTGCTAACATAAGCATCATTATGGTTCAAGAATAAGTGATTTACATTCCATGGGCATCGAGCATGTGCCACCTTTACCTAGAGGAGGCAATTGGAAAGATTTGCTGTTACAGAAAGAGACAAAATGGATAGTTACACTTAACATGGTTACCCCAAAAGAGTTAAATGAAGAGGTACATTTTTTACCATATTTATAGGTATCCAAACTATATGTACAGTATGGTTAAGTATGTATGTATCATATTACAGTTTGATCTTTGTTATTACATTGATCTAGTAATTTGGGTGCCATTATTTGATTATTCTGAAACGTTTGACTGTCCAGGCACCCAAGGTTGGAGATTTAGTTAGATAATATCACTCAGTAGCTAGCTAGAAAATTAAATTTGTTGTAATTTAATGTTTTTGCACATCTTTTATATATGCACATGTTGTAAAAATTATATGAAAATGGTGTTTTATGAATACACTAGTTATTTGGTGGTAATACACATTTAAGGTATATAGCTTTAAGATGGCACAAAAAATGTAAAGTTTGTCTGTCCTTCTGTGTGCTTATGACCTCTGAGAAAGACCCACATGCTTGAAGAGCCAGGACCATTTTGTCAGCATTGCTATGTGTTCTAAATAAACTCACCTTCAATGATGGTATACGAGTATCATAGTTTCCTTTTCTGAGCGCCACCTTTGAACTTTTCTCAATGGCATGGTGAGACTCTGGTCTGTGAGTATTGGGTGAAGGGAAGAATTGCATAAAAAAAGAAGAAAGAGATTGCTGGAGTCTGGTGATGTTAAGGGTATGACAATATAAAATCTGTAACGGCTGTTATCAGTAAGGGCAGTGTAGACCTGCCAGACCTACAGTCCCTAATGTAGACCACCATGTTCAATGACACAGCATAAACGGCATATTGGTATTTATTCATGCTTGCTATGATGTGCTTACAAACTATTATCCAGTATAGTTATTGTTGTGGTGTTAGCGTGCCATCTGCAGTAATTAGCCATAATGCTATGATCAGCATATTTTATGAGTCATTGTATTGTATCTCAAAAGCAGACTTAGTCAGCACTGTATACATGCTAAACCTAACAGCCTTGGGTACAAGCCACCCACCAGTATCTACCAATAGAATTGCTTTGTTTAGTTTCTCTGCTATGCAGATGAGCACGTTACCTGGTAACAGACCTTCCTATCTAAATGTAAGATTTGTATAAGACAGTTTTTCCCTGAGTTTCTCTGTGATGACAACATGGTGTTCAGAGGTTCTGGACTCCCAGCAGGAATTGCTATCCTTTTTATGTATATTTGGGGAACAAACCTTTATTTTGTAACACCTGTCTTCCGTGTCATATTTTGCAATCAGGTTTTGAATCCTGTCAAACCCAACACAGTTTTCGGGCATACCTGAGCTGCAGGATGAGTGAGCCTTTAAAGTAGGTAGGGCTGAATTTAATAAAGAGGCTGGTGGTCAATGAAGAGAGTGGTAAAGGCAATTGAGTTTAGCAGAGGTTGCCGAATATTGTGGGGAATGGGGTACAGTTTAAACGGGAACAGTACGTGGAAGTCCATGTGACATGGCAAGCCCACCAGCTGCATGGCTGAAATTAAAGGGAAGCAAGCAGGGAAATGACTATTACTAGCTACAGGATGGCTGGGAGTAAGGAGGAGAGGACACTGTAGGCAGCCAGGAGGAGTTTTGCAGCCACCAGCAGGTACATCAGTGGGGAGTAACAAATGCAATTAGGCGAGTGGACGGCAGGCTGATCACGTGGAAAGACAGATTTTCAGTGGCAAAATCCGAGGTTCTGACCAGCATGGTGAGATACCTAAGGGAAATGGTTTAGGGGATTGTATTTTAATATTAGAGGGGCACCAGAGCATGCCAGGATTTGTTATCTGAGGCAATCTGCCATGTTGCTTGGTTTTCAGTAATGGGCAGTGATCATGCCACATTCCGTACTGTTTGTGGATGTGGTCTCAATTAACGTATTCTTGTTGTGCTCATATTGTTACAGAATTTGCAGTTCACTGCATAGACGTGCAAAAAGGGATGCCTGTGAGTGGGGTAGTGAGGTGTTGGAATGAGGAATATACAAACTGGAGTGGTGGAGCAGTGTTTGAAAGCCATGGGTTGGGCCTGAGGTGGAGTGGACGCACACATGGGCATATCCCTACCACCATGTTGGAGAGGATAGGAGACCAGTGTGCATGCAAACTGCAATTTACAAAGAAAATGTTGCTCTTCTAAAATACTATTTGTTTAAACATGCCAAACTTGGCTTCAGTGTCAGTGAAGAGATGTATTTAAATATTTGTGCCCTCTAGAAATTTGTTTATAAATTAGAAGGTCATGACTGCGGAGCAGCATTTGAAAGCCATGGGTTGGGCCTGGAGTGGAAATAAAGATGCGCATGTGCATATCCTGGTCCACCATGTTAGAGAGGATGAGGGACCATGCATATGCAACAACAGCCACCCACCATCTAAGGCATGGCAGCATGCAAGCATGTACTGAGGACAAGCTGGGTGTAATTCACTCACTTGGGGGAGGGAGAGATCTAATGACTTTAGTGAAGTGGGGCTGGCAGTATATCCTAGAGGTTAGAGTAACGACCTGTGAACGAGCTTAGTACAGCCAGTAGACCAGACCTGGGTTTGATTCTCACAACCTCCACTTACATACTGGGTAACTCTGAGCAAGTCACTTACCTGCCCAGTGCTCCCAGTTCACCCCTGAAAACAGGCACTTGTGCTTAGTGGGCCTTATCTGGTTACCAAAGACTAAAATAAAAAAATAATAAAAATAAGAATCATTGAGACATTACGCATTAACCAACAACTACTGCTGCTTTCAGTTACTGCTTATAAGAGGGCACTTGTAATATACACATCTAAACAAATGCTAAAGGAGGGGTCTGGGGGAAGGCATTTGTAAACAAGGGATCTGGTGGAATACAATAAAAGGAAGACATGTCTTTGTGCGGGTCCTGGCAGTTAAGTGTGAAGAAGGGTGATTGTGACTTCCTAAAAAAAAGTCAGAAGTTATTCAGGCTTATAAGCATAAAGTATATAATTAGAACAAACACCCTGGGCAGGTAGATGCTTTTCTATAGATATTCTGTATAGGATACCATTAAATAATAATAATACCAGAAGACATCATAAGCATTCAAGGCAATGAGTACCCACTGCAAATACAAAGAGAACGGGGATCTAACTTGGAAATGTTTCATAAGTTGCAGATGGCAGCAAGAATCTCATTTTGTTAGTGTGTTCAGTTTGTATTTGACATTGCTTTGTGGTCAGAAACAGGTTAACACAGTAAATGTTTTTCATTTTCTACCTGACGAAAAGAAGCTTCTCTGACATTACAGACATCATCACACGTCCATGTGAGACAATGTGCTTTACTCTGCTCAGGACTCGGTACATCTTCTTCATCCATGTTTTGTACATTATCATGTTGAAACACAGGCCAAACACGTTTTTCCCAGATTGATCTACAGAAACATTCGGTTGTGTATTGTGCAGATGATATGTTTTTTCCCTGAAGTATAACTCTGTATACGGAGTGTGTAGCAAACTGCCCTCAAACACTAAGTAAAAGGTGTCTTTGCTTATGTATTCAAAGTCATCTAATTTAACTTTCAGATTCTCCACCTTTTGGGTGAATTTGTCAATGGCAGCCATCATGGTTGTTCACAGTCATGTCCATATGTTCATGGCCATGTTGACAAACTGTCCTGCTTTTAGACGTAGTTTTGTGTGGTAACATTTTCTTTTTTCCTACATATTTTTTATTGTATTTTGTCCCGTTTTTCTCCCCACTCCCGATGCCCTGACTCGGGCAAGTGCACGCATGTGGAGGTATGCATACACCACATATCTCATGGCACCCTCCCTACGTGCCTCCCCATCTGCCTATGCTAGCCACTGGACCTCCACCCAGTGGTAGCGGGACTAAGGGGGGGTGGAAACCACCTCCAAGAGAGGAGAGCTGCCTTCTGGATGCTCAATCCTGCTCCTCCCCTCCCTCCCATGCCAGCACCCTGATGACCCGAGTCCATTCCCAAACCCGGGTCACCGGCATAGGGCAAGGTAAGGCATCCAGCATCTCAGCCCTCAGTGCCACCAGGCTGGCTAACATTTTCCTTAAATTTTTTTACCAGTACATCTTAATATGGTTGATATCATTCGCTCAATTTTTGCTTAGTGCAACAACATTTTGAAATATTGTACAGTTATCTGCTGCATAGTGGCAACACTATCATTTGTACTGGCTTTCTTTTTCTTTAACAACTGAGTCTTGGCTGATTTCTGATCTTTGACTCTTTGCATCTTCTAATTACCAGTAACATGATCTTTTTTTAATGTGTGCAGTCTACTTTTCACACAACATGTTGTATTACATTTTCAGGTTTTATTCCCTTTACAGAGAGAGGGCTGACACATTGCCTCATCTCTTTTTAGTAGCTGTACACCATGGCCTAGATATTCAAAGAAGATGTGACTGGCACAACTGAGTTGTGTCACTGCATCTCCAGAAATGCACCCCTGGGCTATTCTCAACAGGAAGGGATGCCTTGCACAATTTCGGATGTGCTACAGTGCAAAGATAATGTATGCAGTGCATCTGGAGGGGCATTCCCATGCATATGCAACACGTCGCAATACTCAGCAGAGATGTGCAGTGCAGCTCCCCACATATCTTGGAGATATGTCACACAAAGTTAGGCATGTACAAAACATGCCTAACTGGTAGTCACACACAGGCTGGCTGCTGTACTGCATAGCTCAGCAGCAGCCCCAGAGTATCTATCCTCCCCCAGTCCCTGAATGTAGATTAAAAGAAACCCATACCCATTTCCCTCATAAGCTAGTGGCCCCCCTCCCATCTCTGATCCTAAAATAAAGGAAAACAAACCCTGTTTCCTTGGTAGTCTAGTGGCTCCCCCATTCCTGATCCATGATGTAAATATTGATATGCATCTACATTTTCCCCTGGTAGTCCAGTGTAACCCCCCTCCCATCCCCAAACCTGATTGAAGGGAATGATAATATTCCTAAAATCCATGGTAGTCTAGTGATACCCCTCCCATCCTTGAACCCTGTCATAGGGTTATACAAAATATCCCAGTATCCCTGGTGGTCCAGTGGACCCCCCACCCACTGAGGTACCTACACCCCACCCCACTCCCCATCCCAACATGGCCAGTTGGCCATGGAGCCGGTGGGCAGCATATCCCTCCACACACACACACACCGCTGCCCACCAACTGAGCTGTCAGTGAATGACAGCATACTGTACACAGTATGGCAGCCCATTGGTAGACACTGTCAACAATGGGCTTGTACTGTACTGTACGCTTATTCACAACTTTGTGAAAGTTGTGAATGAAAGCGCACAGTACACACTGCAATTCCATTGGTCAACAGTGTCTACCAATGGACTGCTACTGTGCTCAGTATGCTGTAATTCAATGACAGCTAAGTTGGTGGGCAGCTGCAGGGGTGTGTGGAAAGATGTGCTGCCTGCCGGCTCTGTAGCTGACTGGCTATACTGGGATGGGGGAGTGGGGTTGGGTGTGAGTACCTCAGTTGGTGGAGGATCCACTGGATCACCAGGGATAATGGGATATTTCATATAACTGTACAATCAGTTTTGGGGATGGGAGAGGGGTACCACTAGACTGCCAGGGATATTGGGAATATTATCATACCCTTTGACTGGGTTCAGGGATGGGAGGCGGGTTACACTGGACTACCAAGGGATGATTTAGATGCATATTTACATTTACATCATGGTTCTGGGATGGAGGGGCACTAGACTACCAGGGAAACAGGTTTTATTTTTAATTTAATTTTACACATGGGGATGGGAGGGGGGCCACTAGACTGCCAGGGAATATAAATTCTACATATGCTATGGCACTGGACTTGGGGGTTGCAGGGCACCTGATGCATGCTGCCAGTTGCATCTCTGCACAGGACATGCAAATGGGTCCATAATGACATGCCAATGGCCCCATTTGTGCCTTGCATGCCTAATGGACCCATTTGCATGTTGCAGTCTGAATATCTGGAATTTGCACTCAGCGCTTCCCCAAGATGTGCTGTACATCACCATTCCAGGTATTCAGACCACACAGATGGTCCCCAATTTACCGTGCTCATCTTTTTCTATGTTCAGACAAGATGCGCAGTTGTGCATCTTGTTTGAATATGGCATTTTTGTGCTCCGGGGCATCTCAGCTGCATGCAACAACCACTTGTGCCCTTTCCGGGTGCAGTTTGAATATCTGGGCTCATTCCTCTCATAACATAAAACTGACCTACTAAAAAACTTCTCCTTTCCTTTTATAGATTTTGCTTTGCAGTAGTAGGCATTTCTCTTGGTCACTTGCCAATTCTGTAATTAGGGTAGTGTGAATCTGTAAAAGAAAGAGAAAAAAAATACCATAACATGGTAGCATGCTATACAAACTATGGCACCTGATAAAGCATAGCTTACTATCCAGAACACTGTATAACTGACTGAGTAAAAACCTTACTACTAAAGAGTATGAAGCAGAAAAATTACAAAAATGTTATTTCAACATAAACTATGCAAGTAATAGTAGCTGGCCATGTGAGTGTTATTTATGGACAGGCTGCATACTTGCACAATGAACCTAACAGTATAGTATGTCCATATAGCACCATACACAGTGTGACAAGCAGTACTGCACTTCATTGGGTACCGTGAAATTAATATAGCACTTACAAAACACAGCAGTTGTGGCACTTGTACATGATAAGGAAAAGAAAAATACAAATACAGTGAAATGTATTAAGAATCTGTTTGTTGTATAGTGTAATTTACCATACAAGTGCAAGCCAAAAGCCTGATGCTACTACCCCAGAAGTGCACAATGTATTGATCATCAATGAAAACTAGTACTCTTACTGTACGTACTTACAGCATATGTCCGTGTACATTCAGATGTCCTACCAGTAGTACACTTGTAAAAAAATGCACAATCAAAAGAGAAAAAAAAAATACCATAATGCATACTGGCTTCTGTCTTCTTAAGGGCATCCCCTCAATATAAAGCATCCTTAAATTACCAGTTGAAACAAGAAACACACCATGACATCAGCTGTACCTCTATTAAAATTCCCACTTGTAGAAATTTAAATGTAATTGAAATCAGCAATGTGAAAATAAACAGCCTCATAAATTCAGTACTGCTACTAATTAGCAGGAGTCCCAAGGAACATGTACCCTTAGACCTGGTTAATACATAAACATTTATTTTTCACCATTTTGTTACGTAATAAAAATGTATGTAGTAACCAGACAATGACAAAAGGATTTTTTGTTTACTTTATTAGAAAATTGCTAATTTGGTAATACAGCGCTGAGCTGTCAAAATATTGTAGTCGTCATGTTTTGTCTGTGGAGAGATAGTAATCGCACCTGGGTAAATAGTAGTGCCAAGGTTAAAAAGAATCAGTGTTTTGTTTGTTGGAACTGGCACCTACTAAAAAAAAAACACAAATGTGCTGCTCCACTTGTTAAGAGACCAGTGCTTGCTTCTACAATTTCAGTGCAAAAATCTCTTTATTCTTCATTTGCACACCAAAGCAAAAATAGCACTACACATCGTATATTCCAAAGTTAATAAATAGTCCATGAAATGTCCATAAAATGTCCATAAAAACAACAAACCAGGTAAGCAAACTGGCTGGTTAACTCACTTCAGTAGCAAGAGCGATGGCTCTTCCCTGATGTGGAGTGCTATTTTTGCTTTGGTGTGCATATGAAGAATAAAGAGATTTTTGCGCTGTAATTGTAGAAGCAAGCACTGGTCTCTTAACAAGTGAAGCAACACATTTGTGTTTTCTCCATGTTTTGACCTTTTTTGTTAACATAGTAATTTTTTTTTGCCTTTGTAACTACAGTGAACCCCTTTCTCCTCAACAGTTGCTGTTCTCTCTTTTCAACTGCCTGGGCATTCTATGACATTAGTAACACCATTCTATGACAGTCATATGGCCAGCCTGCAATGGTGTCACTGATTCCATGGAATATTTAGGAATATGAAAAGAGCAGTAGCTGATGAAAACAGTGTAACTTGAGGTGGAGTTGAGTGCATCCCAAAGCTAGATTATTTATTTATCAAAAATGGGTCAAAGTATATTAAAACACATACTGGAATGGAAGGGAAAATGGGAGGGCTGTAAAATATCAAAAACATATTTCCTATCACCTTTTGCATGACAGAAGGGATTAAGACATATTAAAAATGCTGCTATTAGCGCACTCATTAACACCGGCAATGGATTATCCAGGTTAACATGAATGGGGATGATGGTCTCTGTAGTCTGAACACAGGATTCAGAAACAGAGGTTTCCATATTAAGGAGGCAATTAACATGGCAAAAAATCAATTTCAGAGGGTCCCTGTTCAGATAATCAGGTACAAGTAAGCAAAATGCATGGATTAATCAGGTCTGACCATATTAAGAAACATGGCTGAAAAAAGCAATGCTTCTTGAGCCTCTGGCACAAACTGTGAAAGAAGAAATTGAAACGAATTGCTTTGAGTATGAATTTGAATCCTTTTTTGCATCAGGATATTCTTTTTTCATCACTCATGAAAAAAGAATTCCTGATGCGAAAAAGGATTATGACCAGTCATATGCTGCTTTTAAACAGCCTATTGGGAGCACAGCACCATAAAAGAGAATGCTTTTGTGTGAGTCGAGATTTTTTTTCACAAGTCACTAGCTCACAAAAAAGGATTTGAGTAATTACAGGAAAAGACTTTCAATGGCCAATCGGAACTGCAGAACATGTCTGGAAGTATGCCATATTGAATTTCTCAATCAGCACTGTGGTTTGAATTTATCAGGCACTGCAAGTACACCAGAAATTAAACATACCTTTGAAAATATAAGAAATGGTTGTACAACATGAAAATAAACATCATATGAATTCAGAATTGATAATGCACTGCCTGATATGTTTAGACACTGTGTGTTACATGGTTTTCAATGAGTTTTAAATGTTTAAATAAAAGAATTCTCTTTAAGAGTAATTATTCAGATTATTAAACTGAAAAATGTTAAAGCAACAGTGTTGTAGGCTAAATCAGTACATGTCATAAAAGGTACTATATAAGGTGCTGAAACAAATATTTGTGATTTACCATCAGGTTGACTTTTAATTCAGAATACCATATTTGTAGTTATAAACAGTCAAGTGTCTTGTCAGAACTGAAATAATTAAGAACTTTTTTTGGTGCCTAGGCAGCACTTTTCCAATAGTTAAAAGACATTTTACAAAACCTGATGTTTTTATGTATTACTCAAATTCTCTATAAATACAGTATTGTGGCTTCATTTTCAAAGCGGGCACGCTGTGTGCACACACAAGTGTGTCACATAAAAAAAAAAGGTCTGGATGGCCATGGTGCTATATTCAAACAGATAGCGTGATTTTAACTGACTGCACTATTTATCTGAATATCAGGCTATGGTGGCATGGTGTACAGCAGGCAGTCGCCATACTTTGTGCTGTGCTACCAGAGTACTGCACTGAAGGCCGCCCATGGGATAAAGCACAGCACACACTAGTTAGCACCACCGCTTCTTTCAGCAATATCAAACATGCAGATGAGTCATCTGGGCATGCATAGCAATAGTGGTCCATTTGCATGCCCATTATGGGCTCATCTGCATGCCAGCATATGGGCTGAGTTCACCAGGCCAGGTACCCCTCCAGGCCATGATCACCTCCCTGGCAGTTTTTTGTACAATCATTGGTGATCCAGCAGTCCACTCCATGCCCTGATCCTCTTCCTGGTATTTTTGTTTTAATCCCTGGTGATCCAGCAGTCCTCCCCTTGCTCTGATGCCCTTCTTGGTATTTATTTTGCAATCCCTGGTGTTCCAGTGGTATGCTCCCTAGCTCTGATCCCTTTCTGGCATTTTTGTTGTAATCCCTGGTGGTCCAGCAATCTCCTTCCTGCCCTGATCCCCTTTCAGGGTATTTTTGTTTTAATACTTGGTGGTCCTGCAGTTCCATCCCTGCTCTGATCTCCTTCTCAATATTTTTGTTGTAATCCCAGGTGCTCCAGTGGTCCCTCCCTAGCCCCAATCCCCTCTCCCTACATTCATGTATAACTCCTGGTGGTCTAGTGACTCCCCCACCCAGCAGGTACTGTCACACCACCCCGCACCCTCAAACCAACCTCGAGAGCCAGCAACTGGCAAAGCCCTCCATACACCATCATGGCCAGTCACAGACTGAGCTGCCATGTCATGTATACTGTACAATATAGTACAGTATGCACATCAAAAAAGCTCAATCTGTGGTTAGCTGTGGAGGTGTGCAGAGAGCTGTGTCAGTCACCAGCTCTCAGGAATGAATCAAGGGGGCATGGGGTGGGTGGTGGGACAGTACCTGCTGGTGTGGAGTGGTTACTAGACCACCAGAAGTTACACATTAATGTAGGGAGAGTGGATTGGGGCTATGGAGGGACTGCTGGACCACCAGGGATTACAACAAAAATACCAGGAAGGGGATTGAGGCAGGGAAGGGACCGCTGAACCACCAGCATTCCACCAGGGATTATAAATGAAATACCAGGGAAGGGATCAGGGCTAGTGGGAACTGCTAGACCACCAAGATACCAAGCCCATGACAGTGCCTGGATAGAGCAAGGGGCACCCAACCCCTCTGTACACTGTGTAAGTACTGGGTTTAAGAATAGTTAAACTGCACTATACTTGCAGCCATTTAGTACATCTGAAAATTGCCAGTATCATGTTGCACTGCATATGCAGTGGGATCCCTCAGTTAGTTAGTTAGCTAGTTAGTTATTTAGTTAAAACTCTATTTTTTAACAGGATAAAATTTTAGGTCCAAGACCTATCCTCAAAGTTGTCCTGTGTACATAAGATGCATACATTGAGGCAACACTCATAGAACATACCTTTGCATATGTTATTTGCAATATCTGTAAAGGATTAAGCATGGCAGAGGGCTACAGAACAAGTGTTTGGATCCTCAGAAGTTCAATTGTGCGGAGAACTGCACAGTTTCCCAGGAGGAGTTATAGAAATGACTTGTCAGTGCCAAACTCTGATGTCTACTTGTTTGATAAGGGTTGAATGATGTGGGAGCAGCTCATGTCAGCTACAACTTGATACTTATAGAAACTCACCCTGAGTCAGTCAGACATACTTCTTATCCATGTTGGAGGCAATGATTTGGGCTACAAAAGGGGAGTAGATATGATTGAAGCAGCTAAATTTGATTTGACTGGTCTTACTGCAATGTTGCCTGCCTGTAAGATTCTGTATTCAGATATTACAGAGTGGATGAATGGAAGAGCCAACAACACACTCCTGGACTTGAAAGATCTCATAGAAATACCAACTGGGAATGCACACTGAACGTCACCCCAAAATTCAATATTACAAAGATTTTATCTAAAAGATGGTGTGCATCTCTCAGACTCTGGCAACATGATTTTCCTGGGGACATCTGACATGGAATCCTAACAGTGTTATGAATGTGTTGTCCCATACATCATCAGTACTATCACACCACTCCACAACGGCTCTTATCAGAGCCATATATACATTGGTCAAAAAATAGAAGAGCTACACCTCACATGTATACATTTTTATATTTTTTTGTATTTTTATTTTTGTCAGATTTATTTTTAATTCCATCTGCTACTACATCATTTAGGCAAGGGTAGCACTCCACAACCAATACAACAGTGGAGTATGTTCTTCCTGCATATAGAGTACAGCAAGGGGGGCATTAAGCATCTGTATCTGCTGCTCTAGGTTACCATAACTTTGTACAGACTATGCATACACTGATTACAGGTTTAAGGGAGAATATAACACGCATTCTCCAATTTTTTTAAATTTTTTTTTTCTCCTTCCGAACCCTAGTAGCCCCACTCCTTCAGAGTTGTCATGGTAAAGCCCCTGCTGCACCACATGGCCAGCCCAAATGCATGCAACTGTGAAGGAATACCCCCCATTTCCTACAACATGCCAGAGTATTCTGGCATATTCTCATTGGTTGCCCCCCTCTGGGTGCAGGGATGGTGTGGAGTTTCCTAAACTTTCACCAGTGATATCACAGAGTGGCAAGAAATGTAACACTGTGCAGGAAAGTATCAAGTGAAAGGCCATGAGACAGCACCACGGGCAGCAATTTTTCATCTTATAGTATCCCACTCACCACCTAAAAGTCATGCACCTGAGGCAGCATCCAGTGATGTGCATGTATGGAACTGTGTTGTCACCCATGCCACCAAATACATCACAGAGAACCAGCAACAGTACTGGGTGTGACAATGGTTCAGTATGACTCCCCCTAAGGAAAGTGTGCAAAGAACACTCAAACTCCATCCCTGATGGGCTCTGCTACTGGTGTCTGTACTTGGAACATGACCCGAGTTGCCAGTCTGCTGAGTCATCCTCCATCATTCAGCAGAACGGAGCCAGATTACATTGTCAATGTTTAAAAAATGTTGCTTTCTTTCTGTAACATTTCTCTTAGTCTTCAACCTGGTACAACAAGGAGTAATGAAAGTGTCATAAATCATAAGCCAGTCACACAGTAAATATGCATTTATTTCTATATTTGTTTCTCATCAGAAAAAAAGCCCAAACTGTGGAAAGGCAGGAATGCACTCACCCTAGTTAAGGGCATCAAAACCTTCAGAAATGTGGACATCATGATGAGGGTGACCAATCACAGCCAAAAAAGACTTGGAAAAAGATTGTGCGCACCTTGTGTGAGCAGGGCATTGAAAAAAAAACAGAAGATTGCAGGAAGAAGTGGAAGCAGCTTAGGCAGAAGTTCTACAAGGTCATAACCACTGGCAGTGTGCATGTCAGGGACAGGGACTGGTAACAGCTGGCAAAATAAATGTGGATAGAGGCAGGGAAGCCTGAATTTGGAGAAAGACATCATGGAATTAAGTATACCTTAATAACTGTACTTGCCAAAAAAACACAGATTTTTATCCTATAACACCAAACAGACTATATGTTAATGGGCAATAGTGGACACAGATCAGGGGGAGGACATAGACAAATTACTGTTAGAAGATATACGAAACATGACAGCTAAAGGGGAGGTTCTGATAATGGGAGACTTCATCATGCCAGATACAGATTGATCAATACCAGCAGGAACATCTGCCAGAACTAGACACATAGTGGATTCCCTGCAGGGGGAGGACCTCAAACAACTGGTACAATAACCCACAAGAGACAGGGCTATCCTAGATCTAGTACTGACTAACAGGGAAAGGATCACAGATCTCCAGGTAGAAGGTCACCTGGGTGTCAATGATCATCACATGGAATGATTCAATTTGGCCACTAGAACTAAATCATCCCATTCCAAAGCATAAATATGGGAGTTCAGAGGAGTTGACTTTGAGAAGATGGCCAACAGAGTAAAGCTAGCCCTGGCAAAAACAAATACAGGTGAGGGGGTACAGGCAAAGTGGACAAGCATTAAGGATGCAATACTTGAAGCAACATCCCAGAGAGAAAAGGAAGTGTAAAAGAAGAAGGAAACCACTTTGGTTTTCAAAAACAGCAGCAGAAAAGGTCAGAGCCAAAAGGCTGGCCTTCAGGAAATATAAGGGAACACAGCGGGATGAAGATAGGGAGGCATACCAAACTTCCCTAAGGGAAGCAGGGAAGGCAGTAAGGCAACAAATGCCCATACCAAGGAAACACTAGCACAAACAGTAAAAGACAGTGACAAGACTTTCTATAGATACATTAGTGAAAGGAGAAAGTCCAGAGTGGGTATTGCTAAGATCAAAGGAGATAAGGGGGCATATGAGGAGGAGGAGGACCATGTAAATGCATCTATCCTAAATAGATACTTCTGCTCAGTATTTACTGAAGAGAAGGTAGGGCAGGGCCCACAGCTCAGCACCATGGACACGGGGGGGGGGGAGGTGTGCACTAGTCCCCTCATAAAAGAAAGGGTCCTACAAGAGCTCGATAAGCTCAGGGTGGACAAGGCAAATGGACCCGATGGCATACATCCCAGGGTACTTAATGAGCTAAGAGTGGAACTAGCAGAGCCATTAGCAGAACTGTTTAGTGAGTCTTTGAGCATGGGAGAAGTCCCAGAAGACTGGAGAAGGGCTCATGTGATCCTGCTTCACAAGAGTGGTAGCAGGGAGGAGGCAGGGAACTACAGACCAGTCAGTCTTATCTCAGCAGTGGGCAAGATTATGGAGATACTCCTTAAGGAAAGGATAGTGCAACACCTAGAATCCATAGGAGCACAGGATCCAAGACAGCATGGGTTTACAAAAGGAAGGTCCTGTCAAATTAATATCATAGATTTCTTTGACTGGGTAACCAGCGTGGTGGACCAAGGGGGTCAGTTGATGTCACCTATCGTGACTTCAGCAAAGCTTTCGATACTGTTCCACATAGAAGATTGATTAATAAGCTGGGTTGGCTCAGAAGTTGGTCAACTAGGTGGCAAACTGGTTGATAGGCAAAAAACAGAGTGGTAGTAAATGGTATACAGTCAGAAGAGATGCAAGTCACAAGTGGGATACCTCAGGGATCAGTCCTGGGGCCTGTCCTCTTCAATATCTTCATCAGTGACATTGCAGATGGACTGGAGGGTAAGGTGTGTCTGTTTGCAGATGATACCAAGATATGCAACAGAGTAAATGATCCAGATGGGGTGGGCAGAATGAGAAGCGATCTGGATAAACTGGCAAAATGGTTGAAAGAGTGGCAACTGGGGTTTAATGCAAAGAAGTGCAAATCATGCACATAGGGAAGAAAAACCCTGAAGCCACCTATAGGCTGGGAGGGGAGTTGCTGGCAGTCAAAAGGGAAGAAAGAGACTTGGGCATCATCTTCACAGATGACCTGAAATCATCCAAGCAGACCACTAAAGCAGTAGGTAAGGCTAAGGGGATGTTGGGGTGTATTAGTAGGGGTATCACAATTCGGAAGAGGGAGGTAATAATCCCTCTCTACAAGACACTGGTTAGGCCCCATCTGGAGTACTGCGTAGTACTGGAGGCCACACCTTCACAAGGACATTAGCCAAACTGAGGCAGTCCAGAGAAGGGCAACCAAAGTGGTGCAGGGACTGCATCAGAAAACATATGAGGACAGATTAATGGAGCTCAATATGTATACCCTAGAGCAAAAGAGGGGAGAGAGGTGATATGATCGAAACATTCAAACACCTTAAAAGGCATTAACAAGGTGAAAGAGTCTAACATGTTTCAATATAAGAAAAATAGCAGGACAAGAGGACACAGCATGAGATTAGAGGGAGGCCAATTAAGGAGTAATGTGAGTAAGTTCCTTTTCACAGAAAGGGTGGTGGATGCATGGAACGGGCCTACCTCAGGAAGTGGTGGATATGAATACAGTGCAGGGCTACAAACAGGCATGGGACAGACATAAGGGAGTAATACAGATGAGTAGGAATAGATAGGCCATTGACAGAGCAAAGGCTGATGGCAAATTTATAAGGTAGAAAAAGAAATGGGCAGACTGGATGTGCCTTGCGGTCCTTATCTGCCGTCAACTTCTATGTTTCTATGATTCTATGACACCCAGAGGCACAATCAGATAAGTGCTATAGCCAGAGAGTGTTATAGCCACTGGAAAGTTTGGTATTGTCTACACTACATACCTGAAAGAAATTGTTGTACTTAGAAAATGGCCTACATGTCTTATTTTTTTTTTTTTTTACAAAATAAGTAGAAAGCTAGTGTAACCTTATGAAAAAATCAGTATAACTGAATTCCAAGCCAGTCATTAACAAGCTGCTATTACTGTACATATTCTGCTAGCTTTGCTACTACAGGGTACAGCTACTATAGCCCTGCTCTAACTAGTAATACAATGCTGTAACGGTTTCGAAATTCTGCTTCTGTAGGGTTTTGTACTTTGTTTCATATCTTTGTCTCTCACTCTGTGTCTATTTCTTTTTTCTTTCTTAATGCCAATTTTCATGTGGTGTGAGTTCAGCAGCATTGGGGCAGTGACACTAGTACTGTTTAGCACAGCTTGAAGAGTGGTTTCCTATTGATAATCACAGCGATGACCACAATTAAGAGAGCCTGACTGGTACAATAGTACATGCAGGTGTTTATCATCAGACAGGCTGCAGTGACACATCCATATTGAGCTGCCACATGCAACCACATAGAAGCATTCTAGTGCCAAAACTGATCACTGTAATGCTCTGAATTCAGCTAAATAACTTGCACCTGCTACATTAAAAAAGTTTGCAGTATAAATAGGGATAGGAGAACCTCAAAATATTCTGGAGTTCTAAAAGTTTCTGATAAAAAAGGTTTGGATCCTTATCTGAACCTTTTATAACCTTTATTGTTTTATAGTAACTGTATGTTAAAAAAACTATTTTAAACTGCTTTTAATCAACATAGCTATAGAAAAAGACAATTAAACCACTGTTTAGTAGTAATAAACAGCATGATTAGTGAAATGAGATGAGAAGGAGTGAATGACGTGACTGTGGATGAGCTTACTGGAAGTGCCAGTGCTGTAATATGTACAACTGGCACCGACCTCTTAGATGATGATGATGATAATTATTGTTTTCTCAAAAGGCAGGAAAGTCCCAGAACTCTGACTAGCCCTTATAGCTTACTAGTTACATATGAACATACAAACATATGAAGAAGCCAGCAGAAGAAGGCCATTTGGCCTATCAAGTCTGCTAGTATTGCAGGGTCCACAGCTTAGGCTACTCTCCCTGCTCTGCCTCCCCACTCCTCCCATCTCAGCCTCTCTTTAAGCTGCCCACTGTCTTCAATGAGATGACATCTTCCGGCAGTGCATTCCAAGTGTCCACCACTCTCTCTGTGAAGAAGTGCTTCTTGGCTAGAGATGCAGCAAAGTTAAATTCCACCCACGAAGCGGACACAAAGTGGCCCACTTCGCGTTACCATTCCACTACACGAAGTGCCCATTTAAAACCCTCACTTCACCACTTCACATTGTAATTATGACTTTGCATTGCTCACTCCACCTTACTTCACTTTAAGGTAGAGTGAGAATTCACAGGCAGCTCACATGCATCACATGGCTTACACAGTGTAGGTCACATGCTTCAGGCAGGCAGGCAGTGACTCATGCTTGAAAGGGAATTTCGCTTTTGCCTTGTAGTAGGAGAAAGAAGTTGTATGTAGAGATGCATTGAAGTTAAATTCAGCCAGCAAAGTAGACGAAAAGTAAACCACTTTGCATCACTTTATGGCTATGCTAAGTGCCCATTGAAAGCATTATTTCTCCACTTCACTTGTAATGATGGTGATAATGACTTTGCATTGCTCACTTTGCCTTTATGGATGGATTGAGAATTTACAGGCAACCCACACACATCATAAGGATTACACAGTCTAGGTCACATGCTTCAGGCAGGCAGGAAGTAAATCATTCTTAAAAGAGAGTTCCACTGCAGCAGAAGCCCCTGGATCTAACACCACCTGGTCTCCCCCACCTGTGCCTGGTCCTCCCCACACCTCATTAGTGAGGGAGTTCTTTACTACACTGCCTGGGGTGGAAGACTAGGTTTGCTGGCCAAGGTACCTAGCTTCACCTGAGCTCTTTTCTTCTAGGTTGCTCGAAAGGACAGAGCAAAGAACCTTACCAGAGCAAGGATAAGGATTAAGGCTTCTTTTGGCTAGGCAGATTTACTGTGTGTTATTTTTATTTTGTACACTGAGGGATTGTTACTGTTTGTTGCTAACATTTTATTGGTTTATTTTCTCTTATTCAAATTGTTGTTGCTGGGTATACCTTGTGCTGCATTACTACAGGGTGTGCCTACAGGTGTGTGCTTACAGATTACTGCTGTAATCTTTTGATTCAAATTGTCTTTTGCAAGATATATCTTCTGTCACTGCTTTATTTTTCTCTGTAGCAAAGTGTTTCTTACAGGGTATATCTTCTATGAAATTATTACAGGTGGTGCTTTACAGGTTTTACAGTTTTATCTATCATTAGGATAAGCTTTCAGGGCTAATGCATTTGTTGCTGGCTGATTTTTTATGCCCTTACCTCCTTGTTTCTTTCGTCCGTGGTTCTTCTTTTTCAGCAGGGGAAGTGCCCAGCCACCCACTCCCATCTCCAACCACCCCACACTACACTCCTTTTATAGGGTAGCACAGTCATGACATTTCTTGTAGCAAAGCAGGAAAGGGCAGATCAGTGGGGTATCCACACAGTGACCTAATTTACAGGGGCACTAGTACTTTAACTTGTTATAACAAGTTATATAAAAACAAACAAACAAAACACAAAATCAAACTTTTGCTTTCATTTTCTTCTTCTAATTACTCTGATCAGGTTACAAACCCAGAAACTTATCTGGAATGGATATCATTAACTGCAGGTTCTGCGGAACAGTTTTCAGAATGGCAGTTTTACAGGATTTAGGACACTGTCCTACATGCTGGGCCATTGGAGATCTAAGGGCTCAGCTCCAGGCAGAATGGGCAGAGATTGCACACCTCAAATTGCATATTCAAGAGGAATTATATTATGAGAACCACCCGCCATTTCCCCAACATCCAACAGAAGCACCTTGACCGCAGAGGGTAGTTGGTCCAGGAGGTTGGCAGGTGGTTAAGAGGGGCAAATCGGGTGTCCCATCACTCGGTGCTGTCCAACATATCACCTCCACAAACCATATAAAAACTATAAAGAGGTATCTGCCTCTATCTTTGAAATCAAACAAAGGGGCAGAGAACACTGCAGAGCAGGACACTGCAGCACAGGCGCTAGCACAACAAAACATGCCCAAAACAGGAACCTAAACAAAAAAAGCAAAAAGGAAATCCAAAAAACTTCTGATCATAATAGATTCCATGATTCAGGGAGTTGATATGTACAGTATCTCCAGCCAGGGATAATGGTCAGATGTCTCCCAGGTACATCAGCATGGAGAGACACTGACCACATTGCTAAATTTGTTCAGGAAGCAGGAGAAAACATTGACATCCTGGCACACATAGGGACAAATGATCTCTCCAGCCGGTCAGTTGTGGAGACCAAGGAACACCTGACCAGGCTGGGTGACAAACTATCATCCATTTCATCCAGCAACTCCTTCTCTGAGATCCTGCCAGTCTGGGAGAGGGGGACAGATGGACGGAAGGTCAGAGAAGGGGAGATAGGGGAGCTAAACATGTGGCTCAAGGGCTGGTGTGAGGAAAAAGGACACACATTTGTAGGAAACTGGCAACAGTTTTGGGAGTGAAAGTTCTTTAAATTTGATGGACTGTATCTGACTAAAGAGGGAGTCAGTGCACTGGGGCAGATGTTTGACATCTTTGCAAAATATTTAAACTAGCAAATGGGGAGAGGGGTGTAGCACCCCATATGTCGAATGGGAAGAACACCCCTCCCCCCTCAGCTAGTGGTCAAACAGGAGTTCAGCATGTTTGTAGTTTATTTGCAACACCAGGTAAAGAAAAAGGTCTGGCTCCCCATACAACATACAGGGGAAATGCCGGACCTCACCCAACAACTAACACACCAAAATCTGGACAATGGAAAATCATGTACACAAATGCTCGCAGTCTGGGAAACAAGATCCCAGATATGCAGGCAATAATGATAGGGGCTAAACTGGACATCGTAGCCTTTAGCGAGACATGGTTTACCAGTAACCACACTTGGAAGACTTCAGTACCTGGGGGGGGTGGAGTGGCCCTTTATGTCAATGACAGTATCAAAGCTACAGAAATTCAGACTACACATAAGGAGCCAGAAGAACTGTGGGTCACCCTCATACCTCTTAAGTGTCCTTCATTACGAGGGACATCCCTCATTTTTCCCCTTAAAATTGCTCTGTCCCTCATCCGTCCCTCGTGGAAAAGGTGCTGCCCCCACAGAGAATGTGCTGTAAATTCAGATTTTAAAGCAGAAACTTTTAATATTCTAAAATACTAAATCCAAACTAAACTTTGTAAAAGTAAACACTATGGTTTTCAGTGTTCTGAGCTCGTATCTCCATGTTTGAGGATGTGTCCCTCATTCTGAGGGTCTGTGTCCCTCATTGTCCCTCATTCTGAGTGTCCAAAAATGTCCATGTCCCTCATTTCAGTGACAAAATGTTGAGAGGTATTGTCACCCTTGAAACAGGAAATGGGACAGAAATATGAACTGGGGTTGTGCACAGGCCTCCAGACCAGTGGGAGGACATAGACATGTTACTGTTAGAAGATATACAAAACATGACAGCTAAAGGGGAGGTTCTGATAATGGGAGACTTCAACATGCCACATCCAGATTGGTCAATATCAGCAGGGACATCTGCCAGAACTAGACACATGGTGGATTCCCTGCAGGGGGAGGACCTCAAACAACTGGTACAACAACCCACAAGAGACAGGGCTATCCTAGATCTAGTACTGACTAACAGGGAAAGGATCATAGATCTCCAGGTAGAAGGTCACCTGGGGGCCAGTGACCATTACATGGTATGGTTCAATTTGGCCACTAGAACAAAATCATCCTATTCCAAGGCAAAAATATAGGACTTCAGAGGAGCTGACTTTGATAAGATGGCCAAAAGAGTTAAGCTAGCACTGGCAAAAAGAAATACAGGTGAGGGGGTATAGGCAAAGTGGTGAAGCATGAAAGATGCAATACTTGAAGCAACATCTCATTGTGTTAGTGAGAAAAGGAAGTGCAAAAGAAGGAAACCATTTTGGTTCTTAAACACAGTAGCAGAAAAGGTCAGAGCCAAAAGGCTGGCCTTCAGGAAATATAAGGGAACGCAGCGGGATGAAGATAGGGAGGCATACCAAACTCCCCTAAGGGAAGCAGGGAAGGCAGTAAGGCAGGCAAAGGCCCAAACCAAGGAAACACTAGCATGGACAATAAAAGAACATGACAAGACTTTCTATAGATACATTACTGAAAGGAGAAAGTCCAGAGGGGATATTGCTAAGATGAAAGGGCATAAGGGGGCGTGTGAGAAGGAGGACCATGTAGAAGCATCTATCCTAAATATATACTTCTGCTCAGTATTTACTGAAGAGAAGGTAGGACAGGGCCCACAGCTCAGCACCATGGACACAAGAGGGAGGGAGGTGTGCACTGGTCCCTTCACAAAAGAAAGGGTCCTACAAGAGTTGGATTAGATCAGGGTGGACAAGGCAATGGGACCTGATGGCATACATCCCAGGGTACTAAAGGAGCTAAGGGTGGAACTAGCAGAGCCATTATCAGAACTGTTTAGTGAGTCTGTGAGTACAGAAGAGGTCCCAGAAGACTGGAGAAGGGCTCATGTGATCCCACTCCACAAGAGTGGTAGCAGGGAGGAGGCAGAGAACTACAGACCAGTCAGTCTTACCTCAGTAGTGGGCAAGATAATGGAGACACTCCTTAAGTAAAGCATAGTGCAACATCTGGAATCCATAGCAGCACAGGATCCAAGACAGCATGGGTATACAAAAGGAAGGTCCTGTCAAACTAATCTCATAGATTTCTTTGACTGGATAACCAGAGTGGTGGACCAAGGGGGAGCAGTTGATGTTGCCTACCTTGACTTCAGCAAAGCTTTCGATACTGTTCCACATAGAAGATTCTTTAATAAGCTAGGTAGGCTCGGGGTGGGTCAGACGTTGGTCAGCTGGGTGGCAAACTGGTTGATGGGCAGAAAACAGAGAGTAGTGGTAAATGGTATACAGTGAGAAGAAATGCAAGTCACAAGTGGGGTACCTCTGGGATCAGTCCTGGGGCCAGTCCACTTCAATATCTTCATCAGTGACATTGCAGATGGACTGGAAGGTAAGGTGAGTCTGTTTGCAGATGACACCAAGATCTGCAACAGAGTAGATGATCCAGATGGGGTGGGCAGAATGAGAAGAGATCTGGATAAACTAGCAAAATGGTCAGAAGAGTGGCAACTGGGGTTTAACGCAAACAAGTGCAAGATCATGCACATAGGGAAGAGAAACCCTGAAGCCACCTATAGGCTGGGAGGGGAGTTGCTGGCAGTCACAAAGGAAAAAAGAGACTTGGGCGTCATCATCACTGATGACCTGGAATCATCCAAGCAGACTGCTAAAGCAGTAGGTAAGACTAGAGGGATGTTCAGGTGTATTAGTCGGGGTATCACAAGTTGGAAAAGGGAGGTAATAATCCCTCTTTACTAGACACTGGTTAGGCCCCATCTGGAGTACTGCGTGCAGTACTGGAGGCCACACCTTTACAAGGACATTAACCAAATTGAGGCAGTCCTGAGAAGGGCAACCAAAATGGTGCAGGGACTGCATCAGAAAACATATGAGGACAGATTAGCTGAGCTCAATATGTATACCCTAGAGCAAAGGAGGGAGAGAGGTGATATGATTGAAACATTCATACACCTTAAGGGCATTAACAAGGTGAAAGAATCTAACATGTTTCAATATAAGAAAAATAGCAGGACAAGAGGACACAGCATGAGATTAGAGGGAGGCCGATTAAGGGGTAATGTGAGGAAGTTCTTTTTCACAGAAAGGGTGGTGGATGCATAGATCGGCCTACCTCAGGAAGTGGTGGAAATGAATACAGTGCAGGGCTTCAAACAGGCATAGGATAGGCATAAGGGAGTAATACAGATGAGTTTGACAAGATAGGCCATTGACAGAGCAAAGGCCAATGGCACATTCATAACGTAGAAAAAGAAATGGACAGACTGGATGTGCCTTGCGGTCCTTATCTGCTGTCAATTTCTATGTTTCTATGTTTCTATGACAACAGTGTAGTGAAATGTAATCTGTGTGGTGTGAAGGTGTGCTGTAGCCCCAAAGGAACTCACCTTGGCACAGGTGGTCAGCACACCCACTTGTACAACCACCACTGTATACGGTGGCAGGCCAAGGTTGCAGAACAGGGCAGTAATGCAGCTGCTGGCACTGCTGTGGAAGAGAGAGCAGCATGGGGTCCACCTGGGCATGGTGGTGCGAAGTGGTGGAGGGCCATGGATCAAGTGGCTACTCCACCACCACAACCTGCAGCAGATGAAGTTGGCTACCCTGTCCAAACATCTGCCACATAGGCTGATTTGGGCCTGATGTGGATTGAGTTGGAGGCTGTTAACCACCATCTTGACAACGTTGAACAGCAGTTGGAGCGAATTGAGGGGCACCAGTTACAAATTATGGGGATGCTTTAACCGCTGCTGTCTCATCAGAAGATTGATTATTAGTTTTATTGTGTCCTTGGCTGCACCCACCACCCTCTGTGTTGAGAAAATTGTTCCTGATGTTGCCCCTATCCGTCCCCCCTCTATCTTCAAATTTTGGGCCTTTCTTTCTCTTTTTCTGGATGATGCTACTCTATTTTTTTTATAATCTTTTTAATTTTGAATTTTTAATAATGATGCTCTCTATTACAGAAAAGAAGAAATAAAAAAAATATATAGAACCACTCTCTACATTCTATATATATTCCAACATAAAGATGCACTAGTACAAATCAACCTGGGAGGGGGGTAAAGAAACAAAAAAACTGCTACCCTCTTGTGCATTGTTGAGTCCCTTTCAATGCTTGGTATTTTCTATCATGCCCCCCTTCCCTGTCATCATCATCATCATCATCATCATCATCAACAGGAACCGCTACATCACAACATTTTTGAGGAGGGGAGGATTTAACACCAACAGACCCAGACACAGCCACCTTGACTTTCTTTTTCTTCCATTCCTAATCAGCGTATCATCAAAACTGAAAAAAACAATTAACTGCTGTGATTCATGAAGAACGTGATTTGTCTCGTGATGAGTGACTGGTGTGACACGACTAATGAACTGTGTGCAAATACCTATGACTGTACGTCCCTGACCTGTACCTCTCCAAACACCCTGACTTGAAAACACATATTAATGAGTTCAATGGTCAAGCTGAGATACTACAAAACAGGGTTACATGCAACTTACAACCCCAAAACTTAAAGTTTTGTAATTCATGAATCATCATGCCTGTGAAGATGAAGAACGTGATTTGTCTTGGAGTCATGATGAGTGACTGGTGTGACATGAATAATGAAGTGTATGCAAATACCTACAGCTGTACTTCCCTGACCTGTACCACCCCAAACACCCTGACTTGAAAACACATATTATTGAGTACAGTGGTCAAGCAGAGATACTACAAAGCAGGGTTACATGCAACTTACAACCTGAAAACTTAAAGTTTTGTAATTCTTGAATCATCATGACCACGAAGATGAACACGATTTGTATCATGAGTGACTCATGATGATCCCCCTGACTTAAAAATACACATTGAGTACAATGTTCATGCCAAGATATGCACCACATGGTACTCTGAAGGGAAGCCAAACAACTGTGATTTAAGTTACAGGTGGAGATTGGACCCTAAAGAGATGCAAACGCACAGACAGATTAAGATTGCACCACACACTCAAGAGATGCTGACACAAAGGCACAACAACACCTTAACCAGTGCTCACATATCACAAATCCAAATCTGGAAAAGAATACCTTTCACTGGTTTGGGGGGTTGGGGGCAGTGAACTGCAGTAATCATCCACTACCAAGATGATGATAATAATAATAATCATAATATTTATTTATATAGTGCAATTCAATGCTTATCAAAGTGCTGTACAATAAGACAATAAAAGCATGAATAAAAATGATAAAATACAAAAAAAACACAGTAATAAGGTATACAGATACCACAAAGCAGTACAAAATAACACAGGTGTGGTGGATAGCAGGATCACAGTGCTGCAATTACTGTGTGGCACAATAAAATGTGTCTGATTTGATGGCACATGTTACACACACACTTCAGGTAATGCACAGCAAATTGAAAACTTCAGTAATATAACCACATTTTTTTAAAGAAACTGAAATTATGCACTGCTGCACCACAACAATCAGCAAAAAATGTCAAAAATTACGGAAAATATTACTGTGAGTATAGTAACACAGTTATACAAGAAAAATATTACCAAAACAGAAAGACTGCCTTTCTCCCAGTTTATCTACCTCCCTCCACCACAGATACACCCCTCCCCAAGCACACTTCAAGTGTCTGTCACTACACAGACTGAATGTTCTAAATTAACATTCAAAATCCACACACAAACAATAAACATTCAATTATATAAACAAAGAAGGGTTTCCTATGATCAATGTACTAAATTCTGAGCGATCAAAATGGCTCTAAAAGGATTTTTGAATGGCTTTTAGAGGGTTTGAATCTCAGAGCTCTGAGAGCAAACTGTCTCTAGCTTCCACTACACACACATTACACAGAACTGAGGCTGTGCAGAACAATCTAAAGCCCATGTGGCCTGCAATCCCATGAATCACTGCAAAATTTGCCTTGGAGCTCACCAACAAGGTGAAGTGATACGAAGTACATTGATTTCAATGTACTTTGCATTAAAATTAGTGCAGAAGTGATTGAGGAAAGGTGGAGTAATGTGAAGTCATTGTTTCCAAATGACTTTGCGATCCTCACTATAACGCGAAGCACTCGGCTTTGCGTTGCGGATTACTTCGCTGACTCGCCTTAATTTGTGAATTGCTTTGAGTAGTGGATTTTGGCCACTTCGCCCACCACTGTTCCTGACTTTCCTCCAAAACGTCCCACTCTCCAGCTTAAGACTGTGCCCCCCTATGAAATGGTTAAAGAGACTCTCGTTATCAACCTTATTTATCCCTTTCAAGTACTTGAAGGTCCAAATCATGTCCCCTCTTTCTCTCCTGTCTTCCAGGGAGTACATTTTTATTTTACTTATTTATTTCAGTTTCAGAACTACAACCTTTGAGCCAAACTGGCTTTTTTTACAAAGGATCCAAGTCAGTAAAAGAACAGACAAACCAGTACAATTTACATCATATGACGAGAACATACAATAGCCAAAAGACAAGACTATTTTACAAGCAAGATGAATGTGGAGTATAACCTCAGATTCAAATACTTTTATTACAGATATATCTCTAGTCTATAGTTCTAGTTACTAAGTGCAGGTTGCTTGTAGTTGGCAGCCAAAATTGGCTTTGTCAAAGAAAAGGGGAGGAGGGAGGAGGTGTGGAAGGTATTGGCATGGATACAGAGGAGGCATATTGTATAATGTTATTAGGGGATAGGAGAAGGGGGTATGGTGATGAGGGAGAACAAGTTGATAAGTACTGTATGCATGGGGGCAGCCTAGGGGAAGCATAAACCAAGTGGAGGGGAGGGGATGAGGACTCATTGGGAAAGAGGGGTAAGAAGGTGGTGGGTAAGGGTTGAAAGTCTATGGCAGGGGATGGAACCCTTATCATTATGCACAGCAATTGCACTCATGGGATTCTACTTGGAGGCGGTGGAGTTCTTTTTTGAACTGACTGAGTTTCTTAAGTTGAAAAAGGGAGGGGGGTAGGTCGTTCATCCAGAGAGGACCTCGATAGGAGAGTGACCTCTGGGTGAAGGATGTTCATTTCTAAGGTACATGCAGTACCCATCTAGTAAAGCTGCAGTTTGTTTTAGTGTTGGGGTTACATTGGAAAAGCTTTGAAGCTTATTCTGGGACCAGTCCTAGGAGGGCTTATTTTCCTATGATACATGCCTGGTACTGGTACCTTAGAGATAATGGGAGCCAGACAGTTGCAGAATAGAGACTGCAAGAGTGGGAATACTGATTAGCTCCTAGAACAAGTCAGCAGGCTTTTTTGAGCAGGAGTTTAACCATTTTGAGAGCAGTTTTAGTAGCCGCACTATAGATAGTCAGTCCATAGTCAGCGATGGACAGTATTGAGCTTTTGGTGACAAGGCTGAGGGCCTCAGTGATCATACAATTTCTGTTTCGGTAAAGGAATCCGAGTCTAATATTGGCTGTTTTCATGATATGGTCAATATGGGTGTTGAAAGAAAGGGTGTTGTCTAGGAATAATCCCAGATATTTAAAGGTAGTAACCTTTTTGATTATGTCGCTTTTGTTAGTTAGTATGGAAAGTGGGCTTCCCTGCTTTTTTGAGTTTTGTAGGGTAAAATACATTGCTTTTGTTTTTCTGCAGTTCAAGAGGAGTTTGTTGTCAGCAAACCATGCCTTCAGTTTGGTAAAGCTACTTTGAAGGGTAGCTGTTATTTCATGTAGGTGTGTTTCTGGTACGGAGATCACTGCATCGTCTGCATAAAGTAGCATCTTAGCAGGGCACATGCTTGGCAGGGAATTGATAAAGAGGCTGACTAGTAAGGGCCCTAAAATTGATCTTTGTGGGACACCCACAGTAACATTCCAGGGTGCAGAGGATACAACTTTTATCCTAACACACTGGGACCTGTGCGAGAGGTAGCTTGAGAATCAGAACAATGAATTGATGGAGAGGCCAAGAGCTGCGAGTCTGTTGAGCAGGATGTGATGATTGCCAGTGTCAAATGCTTTGGTTAGGTTAATAAAGATTGACCCAACCATTTTTCCACCATCCAGGGAGTCATATAGGTGTAAAGTAAAGTAGGTGAGTGCAGTAATAGTGCTGTGGGATTTATAGAACCCATGCTGCTGAGGGCAGAGTAGGTTATATTTGTTGAGGTAATCTGTGAGCTGATCTGACACAATTCTCTCTAGGGCTTTCAAGAGGGGGTGGTAAAATAGATATGGGGCAGTAGTTGCTTATGCTGGTCGCTGGTCATTCAGTGCCCTCAATCTCTCCTCGTATGCTTTACCCTGCTGACCCACTATCAACTTTGTAGCCCTCCTCTGGACCTTCTACAGTAGGTTAATGTATTTTTGAGGTGTGGGCACCAGTACTGAACTCTTTACTCTGGATGCAGCCTTAACAGTGACCTGCACAAGGGCAGTATAACCTCCTCTCTCCTACTATTGAGCCCCCTAGATATGCATGCCAGAATCGTGTTTGCCTTTGCTGCTGCTTTCTTAAACTGCGTGGAGTGGATAAGGTCACTAGTGATCATCACTCCCAGGTCCTTCTCCTCCTCTGATGCAGATACTCGGACTCCACCCAGGTAGTACTCTGTCCTGGGATTCTTGGCTCCAACATGCATAACTTTGCATTTCCTGGCATTGAAGTCACGCTGCCAGATCATGGACCACCTCCCCAGCTTTTTCAGATCTTCCTGTAGGTCCTGTATCCCTTCAGCTGTGTCCACTCTCCCGCAGATCTTGGTGTCATCCTTGAATAGGCACATTTCGCCCTTAATCCATCCCCAGTGTCACTGATGAAAACATTGAACAACACTGGCTCCAGCACTGAGTCCTGCGGGGACCCACTGGTGACCTCTCTGGTACCAGATAACTCTCTCCCCACTACCACACTCTGGGTTCTGTCCCTCAGCCAGTTTTCCACCCATCTGGCCATCTTTTCCCCAACCCCAAGATCCACCAACTTCCTGATCAACCTTTTGTGGGGCATAGAGTCAAAGGCCTTGCTGAAATAAAGAGAGAGGATGTCTACCGCTTGGCCTCAGTCTACTGTCTTAGTGACACAGTCAAAGAAGTCAATCAGATTTGTTTGACATGATCTCCCCCCATGAACCCATGCTGCCTCACATCCTGGAGACCATGCTCCTCTAGATATTCCACCAACCTTTCCTGTAGTATGATCTCCATGAGCTTGCCCACAATGGAGGTCAGACTGACTGGTCTGTAATTCCCTGGGTCATCCTTGGGACTGCTTTTGCAGAGGGGCACTACATGTGCTGTTCTCCAGTCCTGCGGAACCATGCCTGACTCTAGTGAACTATTAAATAGGTCTGCCAGTGGCCCTGCCAGCTCCTCAGCCTGATCCTTTAGTACCCTTGGATGTACTCTGTCCAGGCCTAGTGATTTGTCCACCTTCAATGCCAGCAGCCCCTTCCTCACTCTCACTAGTGTGAACTATAAAACTCTAACAGCTACCCACCACATACTGTCTGTGGGATTTTTTTTGTCAAAAAGCAGGCAACTCCCAAAATGCTCTCTAATCACTCTTCTGTTTCTGACATTTAAAAAATTAATACTAATACTGTGTATAAGTTATTAACAGTAGTGATTTCTATTTCTCAACAGGTACAGGCACCAGTGTGAATGTCTAGTTAAGTTATGAAGAAGAAGTCAGGAACAGAAAAACAGCACAAGGCCAGAGAAGAGGGCAATCCGTCAGAGAAAGCCAATCAGCCAGCTACCACTTGAATACTGCTACTACCCCCGCCTACTAAAATCTGGGGAAAATAGAAGTAGTCTACGAGTTCTGAGATCAGTTTGGTTAAGGCACATTTACCAAAAATGACTGCTTGGAATACAATGAGAAAGTGACTGTGATGACGAGAAAGTCCCAGACCAGATCTCTAGTTTGTAAATAGTCTCCTCCTGAGTCTGATTTTTTAGAAGGGGATTGGGGGCCAGATTTTCAAAGCTCTTAGAATGGCACAAGTTGCTTGCTTCCAATATGTTGGATGCAACAAGCACCTTGAGCCAAGGGTAGAGCCCTGAGCTATTTTAGAAAGCAGCCTGTGTCAGTCAGCAGGCTGCTTGCACCAAAGTGTGCTAGCACCAGTCTGGCACCGCAAAGTGGCTACAGCATGGCACTAGGGGGCTTGCGGCAGACACAGGCTGCCAGAATCCCAAAGTTCCTATATTTAAACCCCTCCTCAGGAACAAAGGGGTAAGTACCATTCGACAGCCCCTGGGAGGGTGTCAACTGTGGCATGTACTGTATTGAACTCCCCACCCACAATACCCCGGCCCCAATATGCCCATCACAATAGAATCCCTGGTGATTCAGTGCCCCCCCCCAACAAGATGCCTGATCTGCTTGTAAAGGATATTGATACACAAGCAATCCCTGGTATTCTAGTGCCATCCCCTCCCCATTCCGAACCCTAGGAAAGTGTAATAAGTGGTCGAATCCCTAGTGATCAAGTGGCCCCCACCCCCCATCCGGCAGGTAGTTCCCACCACCCCACTCCCCCACCCATCCAGACCCCAGATACGGCGACCAGCACATCCTTCTGCACACCACCACAGTCGGTCAGCAAATGAACTGTCAGAGTGCATACTGTATACAGTCTGGGATCTGGATGGGGAGCAGGGTGGTGGGCACTACCTACTGGGTGGGGGGTGGGGGCCACTGGCTCACCAGGGATTTGACCACTTATTACACTTTTACCAGGAATTGGAGTGGGAAGGGGAGGGCTCTTGATCACCAGGGATTGCTTACGTATCAATATCCTTTATGAGCAGATTGGATTGGTGGTGGTTGTGGGGGACATGAGCCACTAATAGGCCCCATCCAAGGGCGCAGCTCTCACTCCATCTGTCACACTTCTGTTGCAGCATTCCTCATAGGTGCACTATCTCTTTGGTGCACTGCCACTGTTGCCGCAAGCCACAGGACATACGCGAGGACACTGTCTGATGGAAAATTGAGCACAGGGTCCTGGACGCACCTGCACTCGTCGCAAGCTGCCATTGTCGCAGCTTGTAACTGGGTTTAGAAAATCCGGCCCAGTGTGTTTAATTGTACTTTGTATAGGTACCCACTAGCTAGTTTACTAGTTTTATTTCTCAGTCACAGGCACCACGTGTGTTTTTTGTTTAGCAGCAAAGGCTCTCTCTCAGTATGGAATGCAATGCAAAGCATAGTACGAGAAGAGCAACAGGCAGTCCAAAAGTAACCAATTCGCCACTCTTACTAGTTACTACTACCACTGCTACCAGGGGGAAAAAAACTGAGCTATCAGCATTTATCATTGTGGTTATTTATCATGCTCATTTAGCTAAATTATCTCTTTACAATGAGAAAGGACTGTGTGTGTAAGAACAGGGACTTGTCTGCCACAGTTACTACCAATACAATGAGGTGATTTACTGAATGCACCTCCCACCTACCCCCAGGATGACGATGATACAGTCCAAAGGCAGGCAAGTCCCAGATCTCAAATTTTTTTTAAACCAGTCTCCTGAGTCTGACTTTTTGTATAAGGGGTCAGTGTGTCTGTATGCCACCAATTATGTTTAGCCTAGCAACGGCTCTCATGATAGAATGCAACACAAAGCAATGTGAAAGAAGAGTGCCGGGCAGTCCAAAGTGACCACTTCAACACTGCTACTACCATTACTATCAGGGGGACAAAACAGAGCTAGCAGTATGTATCAATTCAGTTATATAATAAATAATTATTTTTTAATGCATTTAACTAAATGATCTCGTCAGAATGAGAAAGTGACTGTGTGTTTGAGATCAGAGACTTGTCTGCCCCAGTTGCAAATTGCTACCAGTACAATCATGTGATGTACTGGCTGCACCTCCCAACCACTGCCAGGATGACGATGTGGTCCAAAGGCAGGCAAATCCCAGATCTCTATTTTTTTTTTAAACCGGTCTCCTGAGTCTGACTTCTTGTAGAAGTGGTCAGTGTGTTTGTATGTCACCAATTATGTTTAGCGTAGCAGTGGCTCTTGTTATGGAACGCAATGTGAAGCAACATGAAAGAAGAGCACCAGGCAGTCCAAAGTGAGCACTTCACCACTGCTACTTCCACTACTATGGGGGGGGGGAACAGAGCTAGCAGCATATATTGATACGGTTATATAGTAATTATCCTTACTTTGGTGCATTTAGGTAAATGATCTCAGAATGAGAAAGCAACTGTGTGTGACATCAGGGACTTGTCTGCCACAGTTGCTGCCAGTATAATGACATGATGGACTGGCTGTACCTCCCACCCACACCCAGGATGACAATGATGCAGTCCAAAGGCAGGCAAATCCCAGATCTCTACTTTTAACCAATCCAGTCTGAAAGTTGAAAGGTGATGTATCACTTAATCCACAGATGTAGCACAGGCACTGCTGTCAGTATCATCTTCTTCAAGATTAGCATCACATACAGTATGTAGCCAACATTTGTCAAGTTAACCTTCAAGAACGTTAGTTTCTCCAAACTGTCTGATGTTTTTCTTGCTCACTTATCAGTCACAACATCCCCAGCAGAGCTAAACAAACATTTGGAACAGATACTGGAGGGTGGACATTCAATATACTTACCAGCCAGGGTAGCCAGCTTTGGCCAACATGATTTTTTTCTGTTGCCAGTAAGCTAAAGGGCCCTTCTTAATACTAATATTTGGCTCAGACGGATGTTCATCTACCATCCTTACTACTGAGCATGCATTTTCTCCTTGTGGAATTTCAATTTCCTGCACCTGGACCCAAATATAATCCTCCTCATTGTCTACTTCTGTAATGGTTTTTGGAGCAGTCTTAGAATTTGAGGGGTGGTAGCAGACAGACTGGTATGTGAGAATGGTGATGAGTTGCCCACAAAAGTGATCCAGTGTGCAGTAAGAGAAATATAAGCAATGGTTTGGCTGCTGGTTCACATATCAGTAATAAAGTGAACTACCTTGTCCTCAGCCTCTAGGCGAGTATGCCTTACTTGAAGTACTAAGCTTTAATATATGGATTGTGAAATTAATACTATTCTAAAGCATATGAAAAATTCTCAGTAATATACTTGCTCCCACAGTGATAATAGCACAGTGAATGAATGATAATACTATCGTTCAGATGTGGTAATACCATTGTTTGGTACCTGAACGATAGTATTATCACAAAAACACCAAAGTGCAGGCGCAAGAATCCCTTGTGCAGAGCGGGAGCCGGCTTTTAGTATAACTTTTGCAGACTATAAAAACTGACTCCCCGCTCATCCGAAACACAAAACACTGAACCTGTGACCACATACTATGAAACGGAAGCAGCTAACCTCAATCTTCTCTCCTCCATGCTTCCTACGCGCTTCTGACTGGACCGCTCACTCGCACAGACCGCTCGCATAAAGACGCCGCCATTTTCCCCATAAAATGTTTCAAGACAGCAAAGCAGAACCAATAGAAACAAATGCTGTGTGTTTCAGAGGCATCTCTATGTTCTGGCATCCATGGCAATGCCTGCCAAGCACCTCCATTTAAAGATACATGAACTCACACTACAGCAACCTGCCTCTTTAGCACCACATTGCCACAGAATAGTAAAACTTCTCAGATCCATATATTAAAAAAAATAATAAATAGGGAAGTGTGTATTTCAAGGCTACAAAACCATCTTGAGTTCTGGGGACATAGGAACCTCAGCTTCACTCTCAACGTTCCCATGTCCCCAGAACCTCTTGATGGTATTATAGCCTTGTAATACACACTTCCCTATCTATTATTCTATTTGTCATACATACTGGGCACAGCAGTTACTGAGAAGTATTTTCTACTTGCCATTAAATATCATGACTCTAAGTACACCATAAGCCTTCTGAAACCCATGTCTTGCATAATAGAGTATGGCTGTAAATCAAGTACAATCATTTCTGCTATTTTACTATTTATTGCCAGCGCTATGGGTTGGTTTTGTGAATATTTAGACTTTCTTTCAAAAACTTCTTTTAACTTCAATTGCCTCTTATGAGAGGTAAAGTTACATTTGGCTAGGGGTGTTGTATGACTACATACCTTGCCTGGTAAAACAGATCACCTTACAGAATTATCATGAGGTGAAAGTGGACTTTTGGATCTTGCCTGGTTAACATCTCCCACTGTTTCAGCAGAATTTTCCTGTTCACTGACAGCCCAGCTAGATTTTCAGGCATCAATGTTAGACTGTTTCTTTGAACCATAGATAACAATGGGGTGAAGTAAAGAAAGGTGTCGCATCAGTTTTGTGACTCCATGATGCCCTTTATTTTTCCTCTATTAACACAAGTATTGCAATGCACACATATAGCTTGACAAGCATCCTTGGGGTTTACGCAAAAATGATTCCAAACCAGTAGAGGTGGACTGTCTATGTCTAATAACAAGCTCAGTAGGAGTCAAGTGGTTGGGTTTATGTGGGGAAGACATATTAGTGGAGGATTCAGGTTCATCAGGTGAGAAAATCATAGACTCCTCTGCAGCAAAATGTGCCTATTCACAGATGACACCAAGATCTGCAGGAGAGTGGACACAGCTGAAGGGATACAGGACCTACAGGAAGATCTGGAAAAGCTGGGGAGGTGGTCCAGGATCTGGCAGCTTGACTTCATTGCCATCATCACTACTATCAGACTTTGTTTTTCTTTGTGTGGTTTGTGCCTTTGGCTTTTTCTTTTTCCCTTTTGACACTCTACTACTGTCTTTATCTTTATCCACATTGTCATTGTCAGGTACCTGGTCGTGGAGTTAAGAACAGTGGGGGAATTCAAGAATGCATGGGACAGACATAAGGCAGTCCTAGTGCGGGGGTAGGAGGAAGTAAGCTGTTGGTTAATTAGGATCTGCAGCTTATCTGTTAGGTAGGAAAATGGGCAGACTAGGTGGGCCAAGCGGTCCTTATCTGCCATCAAATTCTATGTTTCTATGTTTCTATGAACCAGATTGAGACATAGCTAAAGGTAAAGTCACAAGCTCATCATTAGTCTCACCGTGACCGTGGTCATCATCACCATCATCATCATCATCATCATCAGATTCAGTACAGCTAACATTTGCAATCATAGATTGAGTTATTCAATATGCATGTGTTGCAAATTGAGCAATTCAACTGCAAGTCGTACCTGTAAATCCTTTAACTTTACGTACAATTGGAATATTCTTTGTTTTCACACTTTTCTCAGACTTGCAACTATTTTTTAAACTTGTTTGCTGTACTACTAAGTCCTTCTGACATAAACAGTCCACCCCCGTTGCTGAGTTTTCAATATCTCAGAGTTATCCTGCACATCGATAGTAGTAGCATTTAGCTCAGCCTCTTCAACAGACTGTGGTGATTTTACTTTACTTTTTGGGCTACATTTTTATGGACTCTTAAATAAATTCTTACTTTTACTTCTTTTGCCTCTGGTGTTTGCTTTGCTATTTTTTGGAGTACTCATAGTACCCATCTGTAGCTCGTTCAGGGACAAAAGCAATTGGTGGTGGCTGTCAGATTAATTCACAAACAGGTCTCTCACACTCACACACACAGTAGTTCACACACACATACTGGACCTAGGCTACAAGAGCTAGTGCTGCGCTGGCCCGGTGGTGCTGAGGGTTGAGGTGCTGGACACCACACCTTGCACCATGCCAGCGACCCGGGTTCAGGATCAGACTCAGGTAGTTCGGGGGTCAGCCAGGGAGGTAAGGAATGAGCGTCTGAAGGACTGCTCTCCTTCCTTGAGTGGGCGGTTTGTGCTGCGTGTGTCAGTGTCAGGTTTGGCCCACACCCAGGGTGCTTGACTGCCTCCATGGAGGTGGAGACAGCTGCTGTGCCCATTGCATGGGCGAGGGCATGGGGGAGAAAACATCAGAAAAAAATACCAGGACCACACAGGACCCATGATGGCTCCGATGGGCCGGAGGATGTACCCCCTCTGGGGGGGTTATAGCCCAGGTCTGCAGAGGTGGTATGAATAATGTTGTAATAAAAAAAAAAGGGCTGGTGCTGCCGCTACCACCCAGAGATTCAGAGACCTTGGCCTAACCCTCTGTGACACAGTACATTTCGTTCAAGGATTATTTCTATTTATTCCATGTGTTGTGACAGAATGCCATACCCATTGAGCCAAAGACTGTCAATTTACCCCACAGAGCACAGGGAGGAAGAGATAACAGCTGATTGACTTGTTGTGGGGAGGGGTCATACAGACAGCATGCAAGAAGTGGCACTGGTGGCTGGCTGTCAGATTTTATTTCACACATGCATACACACAGTAGTTTACACACTGCACCTAGGCTATACGTGCTGATGCTGCAGGTGTTGCACCCACAGAGATTCAGGGACTCTGGCCTATCCCTCTCTGACACAGTACTTTTCCTTCAAAGATTCTTTCTATTTATTCCACATGATGTGATGGAATGCCATGCCCACTGAGCCAAAACTTGTTAATTTACTCTACTGAGCACATGGAGGAAGATGAGAGCTGACTGACTTGTTGGGTGGGGGGGGTCACACAGGTAGTATGCAAAAAGTGGCACTGGTGGCTGTCTGTCAGATTTTATTTCACGCCCACACAATATTTCACGCACCACCTAAACTATAAGGGCTGATGCTGCAGGCGCTGCTATCCACAGAGATTCAAGTACCTGGCCTAACCCTCTCTGATGCAGTACTTTTCCTTCAAGGATTATTCCATGTGACAGAATGCCCAATGAGCCAAAGCTTGTAGAGTGTAGACTAAATATTAAATAAAAATAAATCTCTACTGAGCACAGGCAGGGGATGAGAGCTGACATGTTGTTGGGGGGCAAACAGCAAGAAGGTGAACTTGGCTAGGAGTGGTAGTGGGTAGTGCAGTTCACCACCTCTGCTGCCAAAATAAAAAAAATGGCAGTCTGGCACTTGACCCACTCACTTGCCCCCAGTCTTCCTCCTCCCCTCCCCGAGTCTTCTCTCAACTTTCTAATTCCAACTTCCTGGCTCACATACCCAGTCCTCTAATCCCTCCCCACCTACAAGTTTTCTAAGTTGTTTCTGTTTGTTCTTGTTTTTTTATAAAATATAAAAAATAATTATATTTTAATAAATTCTTATTTTTAGAGTCCAACGAGTCGCGATAGATGAGTTGCCCAATGTACAAAAGCAAGTAGGCACTGAAGCATGCTTAAGCTCACACAGTCACAGAGCAGCTAGTACAAGCTGCTGCTCCTTCTCCATCCTGTTTTACTCTGTGCCAGCTCCTAAGGTGGACTAGAGCAAACCTAATCAAGTGCAACCTTAGGAAGATGGACATCTTTGCCATCCAATGAGGAACCAGGGTCTTGTCTCTGTTCCCTCCTGTGGGTTTCTCCTGTGCTCTTGCACTTCTCGCACTGGATTCAAGTGATACAGCTGCCTGAACCAATCTGAACAGCCAAAAGTTTTTGGAAGCTGTACATTTACGAACACTTCATCATGTTCTGGTCGGTTCGTATTTTTGACAAATCGGTTTGCCCATCCCTAATTATAAATCACTTGCACAATGGGGTGGGGGACAGAGGAGACCATGACAAATCAAATTTGTAAGCAAGACAAACATATACAACTTCTCAAGGAACATCTTAGTCACAATAAGTGCTATGTACCCAGAAAAGTTTTTTTTTTTTAAATGGTAGGTTTATTTTAAAGCACCGTTCAGTTGCAAGAAGGAACAAGCTCACCCAACGGCTTCTCTTAGTAACCAAGCAGTAGAAAAATGTACACTACTCAACTTTGTAGAGTTGTGCAGAATGGGAACATTTGGAATCCATGAAATTTCATGAAATTTTGTTGGAATATAATGTAACGTTTGCAATTTAGTGATCTGATTATAGCTCAGCCCGCCGTTCAAGCTAGAGCTTTGAAATTTGGAATATGTACTCTTAGGGTGAATGGCCACTAACTTGCCAGATATCATGAAATATCAAAGGACAGCTGCAAAATTATAGGTGCTCAAATGTTGTCATTTTATTGTTTGTGCGAAATTTCATAAACATTTTTATTTGCATATACCATAACCATATATTGGGTCAGGGATCTTACATTTGGCAAGATTTCTTGATGATACAGTAGGTGTTCTAACAATGTGTCAGATTTCATGACAATATGATGCATGGTATCAAAATTATATGTGCTCAAAATCTGTCATTTTATTTTTTTCAGAAATGTTATAAAACAAAATAATCTGCATGTAACTCAGGCACCTTTGGAACTAGACATGTATAAATTAGTATGGATAACCTTTTTGTAATCCTTATAGAATTATCTAAATATGGAGATAATTAGATAAGAGATCTTTAAGTTACAGGGGTTCAAAACTTTACCATGTAAACATTTGCAAAACTTCATGAAAACTATCAAAAATGTGGATGCTTGTAATTTCTCTGCTCTTGCATGCATATAGTTAACATTTGACATGCATATCCATAGTCAGTGTATCTTGGTGTCTAACGCAACTGTATAAATTGGTTAAGCAGCTTTAATTTTGCAGAAGAAAAAAAAATGGTTAGTAACATTTTCTCACATATTTGTGATAGCATATACTGCAGATGAAGCATCCAGAATTTTTTTGCTGAATTTAACATTAACAATGCACATATCACTACTTCATTTGATAAGCTAGACTGAGCTTTTTGCAGTCCTGCTGTTCCTGTCTGGGTGACTATCCCCCCATTCTCTTTTGCCATAGCCAGATTGCCTCAGTAGAACTGCTAATCCCACTTATATCCTCTTTGTTCTTTACAGTGACAAACTCCCTTAAAATGTGAGTCACCTACTCTTTTCCTATCCATCTACCTTGTTGGAATAGCCATAATTCTTTTTTCCTGCTGTCCAAGACATTGTCTTCTCCCACTACATCTTTTTTGTACCTCTAAGTCCTAGACTTGCATGTACACCAGGCTCTCTGTATCACACATTTACTGGATGTGATCCTTGAATATCCTGCATTCAGGTTGGAATTGTTGACACTCTTGTGCTTTCTTGCTCCAACCTGGGGGTCTACCACTATTGTGCTATCCAGCTCAGCCATCCATTTCTTGGTGAAACTGTGCATCTAACTCCAAAACCTGGTGAACCCCTGTGCTACCTGCCTCTTATACCCCTATCCTTTAATTAGAATCATCCAGATAAGGCTGAGTGAAATTAGAAAATTCCAGTTTTATGGAATTTTTCATGAAATTCTACAATTTTCAAAAAGACTCATGGGGTTGGGCTTTAAGTACAGATGTTATTTTGCAACTTCTCGCAGCAAGCAAGTAATAAAATTGGCACACACAGTCTTAATCTCCTTGTAAGGTCTAGGAACCTACCAAATTTAATGGTATTGCATTCTCTAGTTTTAAAGTTTCAGAGGTTTATAAATGTGTAGTTTACATTCTTGCAACATTACATTTTTAAATGTTGTGAAAGTTTGACTATTTTTAATTCAGTCCCATTTAAAGCTGAAAATGTGGACTTTTTCAGAAATGACCATGTGGTATAGTAGTTTAAATGTTTCAACTTTGCTTACATTTGGATATGTAGTTTTAAAATTAGAGGGAACTAACCAAAATTTAAATGTTGGCAACATGTTTGGCAGGCTATAACTCAGTCCCATTTAAAGCTAGAAATCAGAAACTATGTGCATATGCAAATGTAGTGATAACCTGTGTACCTGTCAATTTTGTAACATTTCAATGAATCCTGTCAAAATTGTACTAAAATTACAGCAATCCACACTCTGGCAAAATATTTGGCTGCCTATAACTCAGCTCCCATTAATGCTCGAGACTTAAAACATCATGCATATATGCATTCTAGGCATTTCTCTAAATCCTGATATTGTGGAGAAATTTGGATACGAAAGTTTAAAATTACCTCAAAATAACTGAAAATTAAGTTTTGATTAAATATTTGGCCACACATAAGTCAGCCCCCTTTCAGTCTACAACTCTGTAAGTCAGTCCCCTTTTATAAGCCACATGGCTCTGTTTACTGTCCAAAGTTACTGTTATCTGGGCATGTACTTTTAAAATTATAGTGACATAACTGAAATTTACGATTTTGCTAAATTCCACTGAATTTTTGTGAATATTCTGCAGAACTCCACAGAATCAGAAAGCAGTCATTCTGTGAGCATTCTGCAGGTGGAATTTTCTATTCTGCACAGCTCTATAACTTTGAAATTGTTTATTTATTTATGTCTTGGAATATCAATACCTTTGAGTCAGAGACTCATTTACAAAGGCTCCACGTCAGAGGGTGCTCATACAAAAAATACAGTACACAAAGGTTTCAGGCAAGGAATACAAAATGGGAGCAAGGATGTACATAATACAAAGTGAATATAATGGCAGTAAAATACAGACTTTGGCAGGAATCACAGCAACACAGTAATTACTACAGAAGGAGAATGTTTGGGGAAAACACATTGAATGACAGTAGGATATTGTGAAAGCAATCCAAAAAGGAATTTGTTAAATACAGAGGATTAAGGAATAAAGATGAACAAAATGAAGGTGATAATAAAGGAAGTACTAGAATAGTCAGTACACAAGGTAGAGTAGGGGAAGTACTTGACTAAGCAGAAACCATCTGTATCTGTCAGAGGCATACAACTTAGGCATAGCACCTCTTGCCGTGAAACTGTGTATATCATAGGCTTCTAGTCAAAGTTAATGTACTGCTCTGTAAGCATACAAGCCAAATGAAATGTACAAATTAACACTCACATTTGAATAAAGTGAAATATTGTAACTGCACAGAAAAACACAAGGCTCATATCAGTACATTCAAGTATGTCCATAACAGATAACTGTAATAAAAGTTAATATAAGCTTTTCCTGTGGCTGAAATCTATTGTCAACAGAAAATTGGTTTTCCTTTAAACAGACATAACCAATAATATGTCTGTATGTCAAAAGCTTACATGCCACATCTGGAAAATGGTGCCAGCTGGTACCAGTCCCTTCTGATCAGGTGGACAAGTATCTTGTTCCGGTCAAGCAGATGCTCGTAATTGACCCTAGCAGTACTTAAAAACCAAGCCATAACAATAATTATAAAACTGTACATTACATAGATAAATACATAGATACATAGACAGTGTCGGCAGATAAGGGCCTATGGCCCACCCAGTCTGCCCATTTAAGTTTGTAAGTTCAGTTTATGGTCAGTTTATTACTACTACTTCTTATAGTGCTAGCAATTAATATCTTTAAAAACTGTGTAAATACCTCACTCATAAAACAGTTAAGATAAAGCCATCAGCACACAAGCAACCATACCATGTACTACACCAGCAGTACCCCCTCCCTCCACATTAGGCTTGGTTCACACAAAACTGAACTGCACATGACATGTAGTATACCAACAGAAGCCCCCTTACTCCGCACTACACAACATGCAGAGAAACCCATAGTACTCCTATTACTCTACTATGGCTCAAAACACATCTATATATAAAGTACACTGTTGGTACCATGTGATAACAGCTACTGCATAATAGCTAGTAACACAAGAGCGACTAGAGATCACTGAAAAGCAAAACAGCTATCAGAACTACAGCGCCTCACACAAACACCGACCAGCACTTCATTGATAATATGGAAAACTATAAAATGACTTTTTATGCAGGTGGCTGCACCCCCCACACCCATGTGGGGGGCTTCACCCCCCTCACCACCCTGTTTATTAAAATATCTATTCCAAGGGGGAGTTTGACACTGGGGAAAAAGAAAAAAGAAATCCAACCCGTGGAATCAGTAAAAACCTGAAGCCCGTCCTGAACCCAAAGCCACTACACTCACAGGCAGTGCTCCTACCCTCTGTGCCATGCTGCTGGCTTGATTCGGCTCACACAATTTCCTGCCTACGTGTTACACTTCTGCAGTCCCTACCTCACAATACATTGCTTTTCCTAACCATCGTCATTTATTGCAACTCGCTCAATAGTGATTTGCCTTAAATTTGTCGCCCATATTTCCTCACTGTTATTGACTTGCTCTTATCATGGGTCACCCATTGTTTCCAGCAACCACGGTGCCCTGCTGTTAGATCTGTAGGTAGTGGCACCCTATATTGTGCAGTATGTGGTAGTAATACCTCCCAACCCCTTGCACCAATGTTCCATCTTTAAAAAGTTACAAACACACAATAGTACTTTGTAACTATGAAATTGGAAGTTGAGTGTATGCGATATGCTTTGTTGACTATCTATTAAGCATGAGGAGAACATTATATATGCCATGAAGAATTAAAATACCCCAAAGTAAGAAACATCAATTTCACAGCAATAGCAAGTAAAGAATTTTTATATTTTTGATATGCTTTTGTGTATCTGTTACAGCCCACCAAACTATAGCTATCTGATATAACTATATTAAGTAACACAATTCTGACATTATACATAAACTACATAAATGCTGTTGTTTTCATCTTTCATGTAAATATATAACCATTAATACCAGGTAGTGGAACGCAATAGCATGATACATGTACAGAAGTACAATAAAGTGTGATACTGTATATAGAAAATGCACAATTTAGGTAACAATAATGCAGTATTTCTGTATCAACACAACACAATGCTAGAGTCTTTTCTTTAGTTTGTATATTTCAGATCAGGAAAATCTCAGAGAGGGCACTAATTGTGCACACCAACAGGCCACAGAGGAGGGAAGGAAACAACATCAAGCCCCCTCTGTGGCCCAGCATGAAGCACCACCAGATGGTGGTGGCCCGGCTCATAAAGAACATCCTGAAGAGGAGCCCAAGCCTGATCCCTCAGGGCTAACCAGAGCTGCAGTTGGATGCAGTTCTCTAACTGTACAACGTAAATGAACAAGCATTACTTTAAAATGTGAGTTTCTATTCATGAGGTAAACACTCTGCTTTCAATTCTAGAAAAAATTTCCAGCATGTTGTAAAGGGCTTGCACCACAAAGAATTGTGTAAAGTTCCCCTTGTGTGCAAAAAGATGCATGATGAGTAGAGCTGTGTAGGATAGAAAATTCTGCCAGTGGAATGCCCACGGAATGACCTTTCCAATTTCATGGAATTTTGAAGAATGTTCATGAAAATTCTGTGGAATTCTGATAGAATTTAAATGTCAGTTTCTTCAGTATAATTTCAAACCTCTATGTCCAAATACCACCACATGTAGAACATAAACAGAAACTTAAGTCTTACAAATGTGTACCAAATTTCAGAGTCTAAGGTTGAAAGAGGGCAGAGTTATGGGTGGCCAAACATTTAATCAAAAATAATTTATTTATTTATTGGAGACAATCAGTTTTACAACCTTTGAGTCATGGACTCGTTTACAAAGGTACCTCGTCGTAAGGGGGGGGGAGACAACAATTAGGTGAGTAGAGACAGGGATGAACACATGGGTGAAAAAATACATAGACACACTTTAAAATAAAAGATTACAGGCAGCAGCTATACTGGTACAACATTTGTAGAGTTACACGCATTGTAACAAAGCAATAGATACATGTTTCAGTTATGCTGAGATACTTTCAAAATTTCTTATCCAACTTTCTCTACAATGTCAGAATTTAGAGAAGCATCCAACAGGGGTATATGCACCAAGTTGTAAGTCTCAAGCTTTAATGGAAGCTGACTTATAGATAGCCAAAGATTTTGTCAAAATGTTGATTTCTGTAATTTTTGTATAATTTTGATAGTATTCACTAAAATGTTATAAAATTTGACAGGTATACAAGTTATCACTACTTTTGCATATGCGCATAGTTTCAGATTTCTAGCTTCAAATGGGACTAAGTTATAGCCTGCCAAACAGGCTGCTAAATTTAAATTTCAGTTATTCCCTCTAATTTTAAAACAACATATCCATATTTAACAAGAGTTGAAACATTTAAACTACTATACCGCATGGTCATTTCTGAAAAACTTCATATTTGCAGCTTAAAATGGGATTGAATTAAAGGTAGTTACATTTTCACAACATTTAAAAATTAAATTTTGCAAGAATGTAAACTGCACATTTATAACCCCAGAAACTTTCACACTAAAGAATACAGTACCATTACATTTGTCAGGTTCTTACACCTTACAAGGAGACTGTGTGTGTCCATTTTATTAAGTGCTTGCTGTTAGAAACTGCAAAATAACATCTGTACTTAAAGTCAAATCACATGAGACTTTGTGAAAATTGTAGAAATTCATGAAAAAACCATAAAACTGGAATTTACTAATTTCACTCAGCCTTATCTGGGGGGTTCTAATTAAAAGATAGGGGTATGAGAGGCTGGTAGTGCAGGTGGTCCTCAGGTTCAGGAGTAAGATGCACAATTTCTCCAAGAAACGGACAGCTGAGCGGGGTAGCACAACAGTGGTAGACCCCAGGTTGGTGAAAGGAAGCACACAATGTCAACAGTTCCAACCTGGATGCAAGATATTTAAGGATCACATCCAGTAAATTTATGATCCAAGGAGCCTGATGTACATGCAGGTCTGGGATGTAGAGGTACTCAAAAAGATGTAGTGGTGGGAAGACAATGTCTGGGGCAGCAAGAAGGAAGAATTCTGGCTATTCCAACAGGGTAGGCGGTGACTCACGTTTTAAGGGGGATTATCACTGTAAAGAACAAGGAGGATATAAGTAGGATCAGTAGTTCTACTGAGTCAGTCTGGCTATATCAAAATGGGGGGGGATAGTCACCCAGATAGGAACAGCAGAACGGCAAAAAGCTCAGCCCAGCTTATCAAATGAAGAAGTGATAAGTGCATTGTTAATGTCAAATTCCACAAAAAGAATTCTGGATGATTTATCTATATGCTACCATAAATATGTAAGAAAATGTTACCAATATTTTTTTTTCTTCTGCAAATTTAAAACTGCTAAACCAATTTATTCAGTTGTGTTATATATTAGGATACACTGACTATGGATATGTATGTCAAATGTTAAGTCTATGCTTGCAAAAACAGAGAAGCTACAAACATCCACATTTCTGAGAGTTTTCACAACATTTTACAAATATTAACATAGTAAAGTTTGAACCACTGTAACTTAAAAATCTCTAATCCAATTCTCTCCATATTTAGAATATTCTATAAGCATTACAACAAGGTTATCCGTACTACTTTACACATGTCTAGCTCCAAAGGTGCCTGAGTTATATGCAGATTAAATTTGTTTCACAAAGATTCCCACAAAAAACCAAAAGACAGATTTAGAGCACACATACATTTTAGAGAATGCATCATATTGTCATGAAATCTGACACATAGTTAGAACACCTATCAACAGGGAATTATGTCAAATTTAAGATCTCTGAACCAATAGACGGCTGAGGCATAAGCAGATAAAATGTTCATGAAATTTTGCACAAAAAATAAATTGTCAAATTTTGAACACCTATCATTTTAGAACTGTCAACCAGACATTCATGATATCAGGCACCTGTTTACCCCTCTGCTCAATGAGTGAACCTGTCAAATTGCAGAGGTCTAGCTTAAAAGATGGCTGAGTTATGACCAAAGTACTAATGTTTAAAATGCTGTCAAAATGCTGTGAAATTTCACTGAAATTCTTGAAATTTCATCAAAATGCCACAAAGTCTGAATTTTACCATTCTGCACAGCTCTAACAAGGAGCTATTGTGAAACTGAGCCTGAATCAAATGCAGTCTGCTTGCAGGAAATGGGACTTACACTCTCCTTGCGGCACAACAATGGACTGCAGCATGGTAATAGGGTGCACACAGCAAACCTAAGATGGCACATCCCCTAATTCAGGATTCTGTATAAACAGACAGAGGGTGAAAAACTAATAACCATTAGTCCACCCTGAGCTAATTGAAGAGTATTTAGATTTTCATCCTCAGACAGGGTTAGACATTTACAACACAACATTTGCCACGCCCTCATCCTCACCACTGAAGATGATAGCATTAGTAGACCACACATCCCAGATGGTTTACCACATACCCCTGCCCTGATCCACATTATATTAATATTAACCATGTTACTGGTACTGTACTGCACTGCACCCCACACAAATTCCCTTTTATTAATATTTGATTCCACCACTGGTGGTGTAGCAGCCCCCGCCAACCCCATAGCCCAATCTGCTCATATAATAGCTATAATTCTGTAGTAGTCTACTGGCCCCTCCCACCACCCAATCCCTCACCCCCATTCCCTATTCACGAGCAGGGCAGCCCTCCACTGAACATCACAGCTGGACACAGACTGACTTTGTCAAATAGTGCATGCTGTATACAGTATGTGCTGATTGACAGCTGATCTCATTCAAAGTTCATTCAGTGGTGACCCGTGCTGGTAAACTAAGGGCTATACTGTTCTCCAGCTTGGGAATGTTGGAGAGGGTTGTAGACAGTACCTCCCATGGTGGGGGTGGGGAGATGTAGCACAACAGCTAAAAGGGGGAGTGAGCTGGATGTCATTATCCACCTAGGGACAAATGATCTGGCTGTGAATGGGATCAGAGCAGTGCAACAGGTGTTTCTGAAGTTGGGGGGCTCCTTAGACAAGTAGCACACATGGTAACTTTCTCACAAGTGCTACCTGTCTATGGCACAGATGAGGCTAGGGTACTCCGCACCATGGGATTCAATGACTGGTTGAAAAACTGGTGCAGAGCTCAGGGATTTGGCTTCATTGGGGACTGGAGCTCCACCTGGAGGGATGCAGACCTATACTGGCATGATGGTCTGCATCTGTCCAGGAGGGGAATCAGGATCCTAGGTGATAGGTTGAAATGCTTCATTGACAAGCATTTAAACTAGCCAAGGGGAGGAGGCACTAAAAAGGAAAAGGGAAACTCTATCCCCCCCAAAAAAATCCAGGTAGTTAGTGAGGTAAACACCAAGATAGAGCAGCCGATATGGAGAAGGGCAGGGGTAAATGGAGAAAAAGACAAAGGCAGTAAGGACAGGGATAGGGCAAAAAGAAATAAAGCCATAAAAAATGGAGGGTAATGAGTACCAATGCCCATAGTCTAGGTAAAAAGCTCCCCAAAATGGTGGCCTTGATGGAAGAGGGATGCCTGGATATCATGGCAGTCACAGAAACATGGTACACGGAGAGCCATGACTGGGATGTCAACATACCAGGGTACACATTCTTCAGGAGGGACAGGGAGGGAAGAAGAAGAGGAGGAGTAGCTTTCTATGTAAGGGAAGGGATCAAAGCAACAGAACTAAAGGGTAAACAGGGAGGAGAGGAGGCACTGTGGGTCACCCTGGAGACTGGAAATGGCACCATAATCAGCACAGGGGTTGTATACAGACCCCCATCTCAGGGGGAAGAAATGAACAAGGAAATGATAGAAGGCATACTTAGGATGGCAGAGAAAGGGGAGATATTGCTGATGGGGGATCTGAATATGCCAGATGTGAACTGAAGCACCATTGCTGCAGCCACATCCAAGAGCAGGGCCATTCTCGATTCCCTACAGGGGGCATGCCTCAGACAGCTAGTTCTGGAACCCATTCATGAGGGAGCAATCTTAGATCTCATACTCTCAAATGGGGACAGTGAGAGGATCTCCGATCTTGAAGTGGGTAGCCATTTGGGAACAAGTGACCACCAAACAGTGTGGTTCATGATAAACTTAGCTGTAGAGTCAAGCCATACAAAAGTGAAGGGACTGGACTTCAGGAGGGCTGATTTTGTCAAAATGGGAGAGTGCCTCAGAAAAGCACTAGCAAACAGGCAAGAAGGTGGGGTAGACCAACAATGGGGAAACATCAAAATCACCATCACAGAAGCAACAAGCCTTTGTGTGAAGCAAATAAACAAATCAAAATGAAAGAAAAAAACACTATAGTTCTCAAAAGAAGTGGTGGGGAAGGATAGGGAGAAAAAGATAGCATTCAGGAAGTTTAAGGAAACACAGAAGGAGCAGGACAGAGGACTGTACCAGTTAAAGCAAAAGGAAGCGGGGAAGGCAGTCAGAATAGCAAAGGCCCAAACTGAGGAAAAGATGGCCAACTCAGTAAAGAAGGGGGATAAAACTGTTTATAGGTACATTAGGGAGCAAAGAAAGACTAAGGCAGGGATACTGAGGCTGAATAAAGAGGAAGGTGGTTGGGCAGAGAGTGACAGTGAACTCAGTATTCACAGTGGAAAAGCAGGGGGAAATACCTAATCCAGTCAATAGAAGCACTCTGGATAGTGGGGTTGATATTAGTCCTTTCACAGAAGAAAGGGTTCTGAAAGAACTCTTAAAACTGAAGGTGGATAAAGCAATGGGGCCTGATGGGATTCACCCCAGAATTCTAAAAGAACTAAGGGAAGAACTAGTAAAACCACTGACTACCTTTTTTAATAAATCATGGGAGGATGGTGTGGTACCTGAGGACTGGATAAGGGCAAATGTAATTCCCCTTTGGGAGCAAGACAGAGACAGGAAACTACAGACCTGTCAGTTTGAAGTCAGTGGTAGGGAAAATGATGGAATCACTTCTGAAGGAAAGAATTGTTGAGTACCTAGAGGCCAGTGGGGCATAGGACCCAAGGCAGCATGGATTCACAGAGAAAGGTCATGTCAGACAAATCTAATTGATTTCTTTGACTGGGTGACCAAAGTAGTAGACCACAGAGGGGCTGTGGACATGGCCTACCTAGACTTTAGCAAGGCATTTGACACAGTCCCACACAAAAGATTAATAAACAAATTAGCCAGCCTGGGAGTGGGTCCCAGGGTGGTAGTCTGGGTAAAACACTGGCTGGACAACTGCACACAGAGGGTAATAGTAAATGGAGTCTACAGTGAAGAAAGGGGGGTTATTAGTGGGGTACTGCAGGGTTCAGTACTGGGGCTGGTCCTTTTTAATGTCTTTATAAGTGACATTGCAGAGGGACTGGCAGGAAAAGTATGTCTCTTTGCAGATGACACAAAAATCTGCAACAGGGTTGATATGCAAGGTGGGGTGGAAAAGATGAAAAGGGACTTGGCCAGGTTGGAGGAATGGTCAAATATATGGCAGCTTAGATTAAATGCAAAGAAGTGCAAAGTAATGCACCTGGGAAACAAAAACCCAGAGGAAGAGTACACAATGGGGGGTGAGATACTGACAGCAACAAAAATGGAAAGGGACCTGGGGGTAGTCATATCAGATGACCTAAAGGTAGGCCAGTAATGTGAAAAGGCAGCAAGGAGGGCTGGGGGGATACTGGGATGCATAGGGAGAGGCATCACCAGTAGAAAACAAGAAGTTGTTGGCCCTCTGTACAGACAGTTGTTAAGACCTCATCTGGAGTACTGTGTACAGTTCTGGAGACCCCATCTCCACAAAGACATAGACAGGGTGGAGGCTGTTCAGAGGAGGGCAACCAAAATGGTGCAGGGTCTGCACCAGAAGACATATGAAAAAAGATTAAAGGAGCTTAAGATGTATAGCCTCGGGGAAAGGAGGGAGAGGGGGGCATGATAGAAACTTTCAAATACCTCAAGGGAATCAACAAAGTCCAAGAGGGTAGCATCTTTCAGAAAAAAAGATGTGAAAGAACAAGAGGGTACAATTTGAAGATAGAGGGGGGACGGCTCCGAGGTAATGTGAGGAAGTATTTCTTCACAGAGAGGGTTGTAGATGCATGGAACAGCCTTCCTGAGGAGGTCGTAGAGTCAAAAACAGTGGGGGAATTCAAGAATGCATGGGACAGACATAAGGCAATTCTAGTGGGGGGTAGGAGGGAGTAGGCTATTGGTTAACTAGGATCTGCAGCTTATCTGTTAGGTAGGGAAATGGGCAGACTAGGTGGGCCAAGCGGTCCTTATCTGCCATCAAATTCTCAGTTTCTATGTTTCTATGGAACAGCACATTATGATAGTTATTAGTATGTTGGCAGATAGGAGCTGTGTGTGTGTGTGTGTGTGTGTGTGTGTGTGTGTGTGTGTGTGTGTGTGTGTGTGTGTGTGTGTGTGAGTGGTGGGGGTAGCATTTATGCTAAGCCAGGTGGGTAAAAATCAAGAATTACTAAAATGGGATCAGAGGATGAGAACAGAGATGATTGCTAGATGACCAGAGACATAATCAAATATTAATAAAAGGGAATTGAGGAATGGGTTGGGGTCACTATACCCGCACAAACAGAATTAAATATTAGTAAAAGAGGGATAACAGATGTGAGAAATCTGCTAGAGTAAGAGGAACATCATTCATTTTAATAGCAATGGGACTTGTGCTTGTACGGTGGGGGGAAGGGACTGTTAGAGTAACTGTACATACTGTACATGTATTCACAGTGTATTCTGCTTGAGTATTGGCTTGTACTATTCACTGTCCATGGGGGCAACTGCCACCAAACTGCTGCACAGCTTGTCTCACACTAGCACACATGCTGTCTGATTGCTGGAAGGTAACAGTTGATACAAGGTGAGGGACTTTGCTCCTGGGACCCTACTCAACAGAAAACTGGTGCAGAGTCTGGTGTACCAGCAATTGGCATCAGCTGTCACTGGGAAAGATTGCGTTGAGTTTTTATAACCAGACCCTCTCCCTGAAAATCAAACTGCAACCTTATCAGTAAATAGTAAGTGTATAACAATATTTGTCTAGCTTGTATATCTGTAATACTATTTTGGCTACAGTCTTTAAAATAACATGCGCTCTGTATACCAGCAATACTATTGAACTATGTTATACAGTGTGAAGCCATGGTAAATATGTAACAATCATTAAACAATACACATCTGTTGTGTTCCATAAATTAAACTTGTACATGTTCTTAATAAAACACATGCTCTCAAATCTATAGATCCAGGGACAACATACAGATATAGTATGTACATAATATAACACAATAACTAATGATATACTACAGTCTCTGGGCTCAGTTCTCAAAAGGCCCTTAGATTGATGCAAGCTGTGACAAAAGGCAGCTTGCATCAAAGACTGGTGCATCAGGGACCCTGCACCCAATTCTTTACTGGGCAGGGTCCCAGCTGAAAAAGCCCATGGCTTGTGGCAACTGTAACCATGCGCCAAACAGAAGGTGCACCCAGAGGGTTTGCCGCAAGCCTTGGGGTAGCCGTGCACCACCCTAGCCCCAGAGGTCTAGCGGTGCCCTCAACTTGCCCATATATTTAAAAGATTAATTAAATCATTACCTGGTGATCTAGTGGTCCTCCAACATGCTCCTATACGAATATGTTGATGTAAATCTGTAGCTGGTGGTCTAGCAGTCCCACAAACGTGCCTGTACATTAAAAAGATTAATGAAATCATTACCTGGTGGTCTAGCGGTCCCCTCGACATGGTCCTATATGAATATGGTTAGTTAAATTTGTACCCAATGGTCTAGCCCCCTTCCCACATGCCCGTAAATGCAAATGTGTATAAATATCTATTCCTAGTGGTCTAGTGGGCCCCCGCCCCCCATCCTGGCAGGTAGTGTTCACCACCCTGCCCCACCAGCCAGAACCCCAAGCCAGTGACTGGCACAGCCATCCTCTTGCCACCATGACTGGCTGCTGACTGAACTGTCACTAAGTGTGTACTGTAAATGCACAGTGACAAATCAGTCAGTGGCTGGCTGTGGCAGTGTGAGGATGAAAATAAATTCGGGGTCAGGATTTTCAAAGAGCCAGATGCAGCACTTGCACCTGTATTTCAGATGCCTGCTGCATTAATGTAAGTGAGTCAGGATGTGTGCATCCAGTTCTCATACATACTGATGCATCTGCAACATTTTCTGCAGTTTACGCACTTTTGTCCACAACTGAGGCACTTGTGTGCATTTTCTGGGTGAAAGTGCACACTTCCGTAACAAAACTTACACTAATTTTTTGTGTTCTAACTTTGTGATGGATGTCCACACTTGCATCCAGAAAACAGACACCAGTCTTTGAACACTCCCCCCCCAATACCTTCAGTCAGGCTATGTCATATCCCCTATATATATGTGTACATGTCTAACTTTTGAATTTAGAAACATTACAAACAGCTACTAATGAAAAATAATTTCTTGTCATCTTTAATCCTCCATATTTGTTCATGTGTGTGCAAAAGCAAGAGGCTTACTGTAGAATACCATCATGAATTGGATGGCCTTCAGTGGCTGCATTGCTGTACCTGGGGTCATACAATGAATTTTCAGGTTGTTTGGTTCATAACAAATGCTACCAATTGAGCAACTTGGACTTCTTGCTATATGGGGAAAAGCCCTGCCTTCATGGCCTTCAGGATTGGTTGCCAAATGTGCTCAAACAGGACAGCTACAGAGAGCAGGGAGTGACAGAAAAATACTGGATATTGCATTAGCAAATGGGGACCAAGTCCAGGATATAGTCCTACAAGACCCACTAGCAGGAAGCCACCACTGCTCAGCGTGGTTCTTCCTCAACACAGGTAGGGAGCTGGCTAAGAACAGGACAAGTGTGGTTGACTTCAGGAAGGCAGAATTTGCCAGGTTGGGCAGTATCTTAGGGGGTACCTTGCTGGAATCAGCCCAGGGATGTATGCTGAACAGCAGTGGCATCATCAGGATTCTAACAGTGGGGGGGCATGCCCCCATCAGTGACTTCAGCCAAAAAGGGGTGTCTGGGGGAGTTGCTCCCCATGAGAAATTTTGAAGAATTTGGTGCCAAATGGTGAATTTTAGAACCATTTTCTATGAAATCTACAGCAAAACAAGCATAAGGATTTTGTGTAGAAGAAACCCTGAAATACACAGTAGGTTACCTGAAGTACAGAACCAGAACATACTGTGTTTACTGCCTTTGTCTGAGAACCAAGTGCTCACAGACACAGACAGAAAAATATTAACAACTTCCAGTTTTCTCCCCCAAGCCAAATGGTGCTTGGGCATGGGTTGGTATATCCCCTGCAAGAAATTTTGAAGAACTAGGTTCCAAATGATGCATTTTAGAAACATTTTCTATGAACTCTGCAGTAATCCTAAAATACAAAGCAGGTCACCTGAACTAGGGAACAGAACATACTTGGCTTATTGCCTTAGTCTGAGAACCAAGTGCTCACAAACACAGATTACATATTTTTCCCAAACCAAATGGTGCCTGGGGCTGGGCATGGGGTGGTATTCACTCCTGCTAGAAATTATGAAGAATTAAATAGGTGGCAAATTATGCATTTTAGAACCATGTGCTATGAAATTTGCTGCAAGACAAGCACAGGGATTTTGTCGCTGAAACACTGATAAACACAGCAGGTGACTAAGTTAAACTAGGGATTTCGTAGATGGAACCCTGACATAAATACACAGCATGTGACTAACTTTAAGAACCAGGGAACATACTGATTGCCTTAGTCCCAGAAATATCTGCACAGAAACACAGAAGGAAAACAGTCTAAGTAATGATTAACATTTCTTTCTTTTTTTTTTTTTCAAAACCAAACAAGTCATGGTGGGCAGGACACTTGGGGGATTGCCCATTGGAAGAAATGCAGAATAGCCAACTCAGTGGTGCTGAGGGCTGAGGTGCTGGATGCCTTACCTCACACTACACTGGCAGCCCATGTTTGTTAACGAGCATGGGCCACTGGGGTTCGGCAGGGGATGAGAAGGATCGAGCATCCAAGGGACTGCTCTCCTTCTCCAGGGGGAGTCACCAGTAGTTGGTGTTTGACCGGCCCCTAGCAGCAGCTGGGGGACAATGCACTGAGGCTCCAGAAAGGGGAGGAGAGGAGGCAGATGCTAAGAAGGAAGGCATGTGGACATGTGAGCGCTCTCTCTCCATAGGGCATCATTGCATTCCTCCTCTCCTAAGGGGGAGAAAAATAGAGGGAAAAAGTATCCTGGGCATGGCAGGATGAATGCCGATCCCTGCAGGCCCCACTCCCGCGAACAGGCAGTAATCTTTGCACTGGATCTGTTCTGGTGGGTTAAGGGATCCCATTGCCATGCCACGGGGGGCAAGTCATGGAGGAAAGTGGAAGGTAGGCTGTGAGCAGGAGACGGGGCTGGGGGATCAGGCATGATAGTGAGCCACCTGGGGACAGAGGAGAAAAAAAAAACACTGCAAAAAAAAAAAAAAGAAATACAGAAGAAAGAAGAATATGTGGCCAAGGGTGAATTTTAGAAGCAAGCTATGTAATATGCATCAAGCCAAATACAGGGAATTAGTAATGGAACACCCTGCAATACAGAACATGACTTGAACCACACTGAAACAGTTGTTTGTCTCGGCCTTTATAAACTGTTAGATCCTGTCATATAATTTAGAGATTTTCTGCAGTTTATTAGAAAAAAATCAGCAATAAATATACATAGCAGCATATAATCCCGACAAGCATGCCAACGTTTCACATGTTACTCCATGCTTTTTCAAGGCGGAGTTACATGGCTAGCATACCTCCTTTTATAAGGCGCTCATCTTAAAAGCATAATGCCTATTTATAAAATCATACTTAAAAAACATCTCTAGCCAGTAACTGACTCACAATAATCCTGACCTATCATGCATTAAACTTAGACCAACACCATCCAATATAAAAGTTCTACATTTCATATACACATACTAATATATAGTTAGAACTCCATACAGTACTACTTCTTACTACTATCACTGTCTCAGTGCATACTATTAAGGTGCTATTTTAACACTAAATTATACACAGATATCTAGCCCCATATCGCATCTGCACATCATATTGCATCTTATCTTTTTGTTGTTTTCAAGAAAGGCACAAGACTGAACATTTCATTTAAACTACCATCCCCACTTGCTTTCAAAATATATTGCCATCTACTTTCTGCTTGTAATAGAGTATTATCTAGGTCACCCCCCAAATGCCTAATCTTACCCTTTGTAGACCTTGAAATGTAAAAACATGTTCAGCACCACTACACATCTTATGCATTGCCAAAGCATTTGTCATATCACCATGTGCAATACTACATAAATGCTCTTCTATCTGAGCTTTAAACATTCTCTTAGTCTTACCAACATGAATCTTATTACATGTACATTTTGCTACATAAACTACATGTGTAGTATTAAAGGAATAATGCACGACAAGTGTGGTGTGTGCGTGCTGACAACGCTTGCCTGGGGAGCAACGAGGCCGCAGGTCGAGTGCGTCCAATGCCCCAGGCGTGGCGTTATCCCAAACGACACACACCCTGGAGTGCATTATTCCTATTATACAATGGCTTGTTGTTATATAAAAAAATAATTTTAAAGAATGTTTTTGTTAGTGTGGAAAAATATTTTTGTTTCTCAAAGAAGATGCAAAAAAAGAAGTCATCATGGTGGTCATCATCCATATTGGTTCACAGTGCTGAGACTAGACCTGTGGCGACGTGCTGGGATAACGCCACAGCTCCAGACCCAAACTGACCAATCAGAGACCAGGATTCTTTCTTGCCATTGTATAATACAATTTATAAAATCTCTGGTGTCATAAGTTTGTCCAGTCATAGGATGCACAAAGTCCTTGTTCTTCATTATATGTGGACTAAACATTCAGTTGACACATGTGAAAGTTCCTTTTGGCAATGGTCTGCCTTGTTCACCACCAGGTTCTTTATATAAACTGTTGGTTACAAAATCAACAACATTCTTCCTTCTACGAAATAACATTTTGGAGGGGGGGGGTTGGTGACAACATGTTTTAACTTTTGCTCAGTTGCTAGTACATGCCAGTGTTTTTGTAGTATCTCACGAATTTTATAGCTGGGTGGGGTAAAGTCAGAAATAAAATTAATCTGATCTAAACCTGATGTTTTCTCTCTTTTTTCTAACAACTCTGTTCTTTGCATATTATCCACTGCTATTTTAGCTTTATTGATGCTATCAGCACTATATCCATATGTGGCAAATCTATTCATCAAGTCGCCTACCCTTGCCCTATATTTATCATCATCTTTAATATTTCTACGCAACCTCATAAATTGCCCTTTCAGTATATTCTCTATAATAGGGCTTGCCATTAAAAGGTAGGCCAGCTTGTCTGATGTTCCCCTGCCAGAAAAAAAAACAGGGAGGGGGGAAGGGGGATAGGAAAGGGGAGGGAATTGGTGAAGTCAGAGAGGATCAAATGACTAGGGGATAGGACAGCTTCCCAATTGGTTGAGGGGAGGGGCCAAAGGAGGGGGGGGCTGGGAGGCAGGCCACAAGGGGCTATGTAAGGGCTTGCAGCCTTCTGGTCTCCCTCGTTTTGCTTGGATAAGATTCTCAGCATAGCTTTGGCAACTGAGGGTAAGGTACTATCCAGGGCACCTAGGCCTTAGGCTGAGTAGGTTTCCTTGGTTTTTCATTTTCATTGGGAAAATGTACAGGGGTTGGTTGTTAAAAAAAAAAAGAAAAGAAAAAGGAAGGAGAAGAAGATGCAGGATAAACAGGGAGGGTCAAGGGGAGCAGCTCTGTTATTGCCAGGTTTTGTACTGTGGGGAGGTTTATGGCTCCCATGCTGGAATTAGGTTGCAGGACAGCTGGTCCTTGCAGGTCAAGTTCTTATATGGAGATGACTGTGGTGTGAACGGGGTTATACTGCGCAGCAGGACAAGATGTGATCTCCATTGGTGCAAGGGAGTAGAGCATTTGGGCAGGCGGAGGGGATAGCAGGTGGGCCACAAGCAGCAGGAGCACAGTGTAAGCACTGGAGGGTTTCAACCGATGTGGATCCCACTACAGGATGGCAGTCAGTGGCACAGCTCTTGGTTGCAATGTTTGCAAAAAACAACAAAAATAAACCAAGTTTTGGAGCATTTGGGCAGGTGGAGGGGGAAAAAAGCAAGACACGAGGAGCAGGATCGTGGGGTGGGTGCAGGAGGGTCTCGACTGGTGTGGTGCCCGATACAGGAAGGCATTTGGTTTGGCCACATGGGGCATTGGAGAGGGGACATGGTGGTTTTGCCTCATGGGATACCACGGTGGTCATGGCGGGGGCAAGGTGCCAAAGGGGTCACACGCCAAATGCTTGCTTGGTGTTAGGGAATCTTGTTCCATGTGGGCCAAGCGAGGGAGGTGCATTGAGGTGAGCAGTGTTTTGAGGAAGATAGCAGATGGGCTGAAGCAGTAGTTCATGGTGGCGTGGTGGGCTGGGGCCTGGCAGGCTTTCGGGCTTCTAGACGGAGAGGCCGGACACTATTGGCATTTTGCTCTGTCCCTGCCTTGATACGAGGGGCATGGTCAGGACTCTGAACATAGATCAGATTTGGGGACCAGTAATTTGAATGAGGCAGAATTTTAAAAATAAAATAAAAAATAGAAATGTAACTAAATAATACATAAACGACAAATAGGGAAAGGGGAACCCAGTGTGAATAGGCTTTAGTGCTACATGACAATGCTGGTACAGATGCTGCAAGGCAGCTGAAAGTAGTGGGTGAGTGGTTCCGACACAGAAGTGGGCAGTTCCAAGGGAGGAGAGGCCCTGGAAGAGCGTGGAGATTGCGGCTGGCCTGGGCGGCTAGGGGAGGTTGATTTGTGGGTATTCACTGATGGGAGTAAGTGCATCTAGGAGAACGAGTGGTAGCCCATTGATTTTCATGTGTGGTGTGAGCCGGGGCCAGTTGGGGGGTAGTCTTGGTGGGTGGCATGGGCTGCAGGGGTTGCAGGCCATGCGCCGAGCACAACAGAGGTGCGCCTGGGGCCTAGGGAGCCAGACAGAGGCTTGCTAACAGGGTGTGGCAGTGCAGGTGACACATAAAGGATTCCCATAGCGAGGGGTTCCAGTCGTGGAGATGTAGCTGGGACAGTCGGGCGTGTTCCGGCAGATTGCATAATGCCTAGTGGTGGTTTGAAGCAGGTGCTGCGGGCGAAAGTCACTCAGGAGCATGCAAATACAAGGCGAGGGGGGCCATGAGGTGGCAGCAGAAGGGCAATGAGAGCCAGAGGCAGCATTCATATATGGGAAGGCTGGTCTGGGCCGCGGATCATTGGGAGGGACTTGGACAGCAACATAGACAGAGAACCTCTGTGGCTCTGTGGAGCTAGGCCAGGTATTGGAGGGGCCTGGGAAGATTTTTCACGGTAGATAGGAGGTATTGCACTGCATTGCATGGGCTTCAACTTGGCTACCTATTCACACGACTGACCGGGGAAGGCTGGTACCCCAAGATGGAAATACATTAAGCAGACCATTAATTATATCCTCAAAGGGAAGGTCAGCAGCCTGATTTAGGGGATAATTTATGGAATATATATTGTTTATGAAGGAGTTTGGTGCCATTCAGCATGGGCAGTTGATTGATGGTGGTAGCACCATGGGGGGACATTTCCCGATGCTGTTTAAGGCAGAGCTAGTAAGGGCTACAGGGCCCAGCTGGCATGGCACCGGGTCCAGTGGTACTGGCTGAGTGGGTCATATGGGCAGCAGGTCAAGTCAACCAGTAGATAAGGGGTTTCTTTTTCGCAGTATTAACTGAATGGGATGCAGATACAGAGGAGTTACACAGCATAAACATACCAGGGCAGGCTGTTTCATACGGTACACATAAAAAATCAGAAGGAAGCATGACGTTTATTTGAGGTTGAAGCAGCTAAAGGGGCTAAAATGTAATGGGTGCACAGGGAGTGCATGGGAAGGTTGTTTTGCTTGAGTCCTTTCTCAGAACGGGGCAGGGGTTTGCTTGGAGGCCCCTGCTGCATACATAATAATAGCTCTGAAGTGATGCTGTGGGGGTCTAATAGACACATTTAGGGGGAACAGGCCAAAGCTAGCCAAGGAATGACTTCCTAGGGCTAGAGGTAGTTTCAAATGGTTGTCAAAGGTAGCAAGCCATTTTTTAGTGCAAGCAAATGGGGGGTTGGCCTGGTGCCAGTACTGAGGTGATTTGTTTTAGGTGGGGCAGTTGGAAAAGGGTTAGACATGCCCTAGAATAAATTGAAAGAACAAAATCCTTTCCTGGAGATCAACAAAGATGGAATGAGGTGGCCGTTGTGAGTACAGCTCGGGGGGGGGGGTTAAACAGGGGGAGGAAAGAGTGAATTTGAGCCATGTAAGTTTTCTCCAGTGGGGGTTTTGTAAGGACAGAGGGAGCGTCTGGGTAATTTCAAGCCAGTATGAGTCCTAATGGTTGGTCAGCTAGTAGTATCTGGCGGGAGTTTTCTCAACCCCAAAGTGGTTGGGGTCTGGCAAGGAAATGCAGGGTCAAGACCAGTAGGAGAGGTATATGCACTGCAATCCACCCCTTTCTGAACATCAAGGTGGGTAAGGCATAGGGTGGTACAAAGGAATGTACCAGGGGCCCCTGTCAGACCATGGCAAGGAAGGTTACTATATACAGGTAAAATGTAAGGGACACAGGAAAGTTTTGGGGGCACAACGTTCTTGTCTTCAATGTTTGCAGAGGTGGAGTAGGTTTTTTAACTTGGGGCAAGCTTGGTCCAGGCATGGGAGACTGGTGTTGACACGGGTAGATGTTCCACAGGGTGCTTGAAGCTGGTCACACCAGCAAGGTGCTTGTAGAGCATGGGGGGGAAGGGGGCTGGAACAGAGCACAGGCAGAGGAGGGAAGGATTAATCCAGCAAGGATTTGGCTTTCAAGAGGCAACACCATTCGAGGCTTTACTTTCGGGAGGCAGTATGGCACAGAGGTCTTGTGGATAAGGGCTGCAAGATCAGGAGGCCTGGAGGTTGGAAGCTACAGTCCCACTTGCAGCAGCATGCCCTCAGGCAAGGCCCTTAGTAGAGATACCCCCTGGCCAACTTTTGCAGGTTTCATAGTTGGAAAGGAAAGGGTAGCAAGACTGGGACAGGGCCTTAGGAGCCTGGGTGGACAGGACCAAGGGGAGGGCACAGGGATGGGGTTAGGGTATAGACTAGGGGAGACCATCCACTGTTTCGTGATTAGTGACAGTGAACATCATGCTGAGGGAAAGGCAGCAGGCTTATGGAAAATTGGACCAGCAGGTAAGGATGCCCAGGGCCGTGGTGGGAAATCGTAGGCCCAGAGGCATGGCATGTGCCTCAGGCTGGGGCAAGGGCAGGTTTATACAATAGTGGGCCCCTGGGGCAGGGGAAGGCACGCCTGGGCAGGTGCTCTGCATCCCCTGGTAGGGGGCCTCAACCATGGCTACCTGGCCTAGAGTGGAGATGGGTGTTGGTGCACTAGCTTGGTGTGGGGGGAGATTTTGAACTGCAGAGCTTGGTGCTCATGAGGGGGTGCAGAACGGGAGGCTTCCTCCAGGAAAGGAGGGATGAGTCCCAAGGAGTTCCATGCTCAGGAGGAAGGGGAAGGCAGACCACATGGGCAAGTGGAGAGGGTGATGGCCTGGATGGGTTGAGAATGGGGACTCGGTGGGGGAAGGCCAGCTGAACAGCAGTGGGCAGAACCGGGGGACTATTGGAGGTGGGCCAACAAGGCAGTGACCAGCGGGATGGTGATGGGCATTGCCCTCGGGGACACTAGTGAGCCATTGCGGTACAGGAAGGTATGGCCCATCTACCATGCCAGGTGGTTCTCCTTTCAAAGCAGAGAGAGTGGGCACCGGTGGCCGGGTCGAGCAAGGATGTGCTATTCCCGAGCCCCATGTGGTGTGAACCGCAGGGGCCAAACAGGGATGCACACCAACAAAATGGAGGCCTGCCAGCAAGAGCTTGCTGAGCAGGAGGGCAGGATCAAGCAAGGAATCTGGGGCACTTTGCAAACTGTTCAAAGTATAGTGTTGAGGACATGGGGGAAGCCTCAAGGAGATATGCAGGAGCAGGCAGGCACATGGGAGCCCGAGTAGAGGAACAGAAAACAGAGGGCCCAGCCCGTGGTGCTGGTGCTGCAGGGAAAGGGCAGGGGATGGATTACGAAGGTCCTGGACCCAGGTGGACAGGGTAGATTGGAGCACCCACCTGGTATAGCAGGGGTTTTGGGGGGCAGGCTTGGCACATAGTGGGAGAGAAACAAGGAAAAGAAGGGTGCCCATGGGGCCCTTATCATGGGGGCAATACATAGGGAGCTGTGATGAGGCAGCTGAGGGCAGGGGCTAGGTGGAGCCCCCGGGCACGTGTGCCCAAGGGTGAAGGATGGTATGCAACACACCTTGGGGTATACTGGCACAGGATGGCCTGGCCACAGGAATTTTGCAAAGTGGGTAGGTGCAAAAGTGCAGGTGGCAGCCTGTCCAGGCTATCTGGCAGAGTCAGAAAGGTGGTGTGGGGCAGGGGGATTATGAGGGCCCAAAGCTGGGGAGTTTCAGAGAGGAGGAAGGTTACTGGGGACAGGTGCGTAGCCGCATGGGGAAGTGGCCTGTGCAGGGGCAGAAAGGGAAAGTCTGGCCGGGAGTGGACAAAGCAGGTGGGACTCTGGGTGTCTCAGGGCTACAAGTTGCTCTTGGGGGGGGTAGGCTTAATAAGTCACAAAGTAGGCCCCAGAATCTGGGCAGATCGCTGGGGATCCAGGGGCATGTGGTCCCCTGGTGGGGGGAGGTGGCAGCTGCCTCAGGTGGAAGAGCACAGCGGGGCCAGGTCTTGGCCACAGCAGGGTATGGACAAGGTAACAGAGGCATGTGGGGGTCCGACCTCCACCGGGCAGAAACATCGAGGGTGGTGGGTGGACTGGCATGCATGGACAGCCACATAGCAGGCACCAAGGAGGCGGTATGCCCTAAGGGGGCTGGACAGGCCACAATGGTCTGGAAGTTGGTGGACGAGGCTGTGAAAAAGATGTGAGGGGTCCAGGCTCATCTTAGGGGCATGGTGCATGGGATCAAGGATTCCTACAGGGTGGCTGGGGTGTGTATGATGGGTGACAGGCACCCTACTGAGGTCTGTTTGGAGTTATGGGGAGGTGATAAGGAGGGAGAGGGTCCCAGGTTTGTTTTCTAGCCCACAAGGGGGGAGCCCAATCATCCTTCCCAAGTTGGAGATGGGTCAGTGGAAAGGGGAGAGCGAAAGGGGAAATTGTGGGCAGGAGAGGGGGAAGGGTAGGCAGCACAGGCTGGGGCAGAGGAACCCAGGCATGGAAGTAAATGGGGAGGGAGATAGAAACTGAGAAGGTCGGATCACGTGTCCTGACCTAGTGGGGTATGGACGAGGAACTGACCTCGTGAGGGTCGGACCGGGTAAGTGGGGTACCTGGTGGTGGTACCAAGTGGGGGTACCTGGTGGTGGTACCATGGAGCACCTGATGGTGGTACCTGGTTATGGTGATGATGGGGGCAGATCAGAGGTGTCCAGACCCCAAGTGCTACAAGCAAGGAGAAGAGGTTCAAGTGGAAGAAAGTTTCCAGAAGGAAGAAGCAGACTGAAGAATTTTGGTTGTACTGTACTGTACTGTATGCTGTGGAATTATGAAATTTGGAATGTAAATATAGTTTGCATGCCTTAATAAATATTGCCAGCATGCATACAACAGAAATAAGTGTGGAGAGATTTATTTCTGGTGGGGGATCATGGGACAATAGGGCTTGCCATTAAAAGGCAGGCCAGCTTGTCTGATGTCCCCCTGCCAGAAAAAGCAAAAGGGAGTGGGGAAGGGGGTTAGGAAATGGGAGGGAATTGGTGAGGTCAGAGAGGGTCAAATGACCATGGGATAGAAGAGCTTCCCAATTGGTTGAGGGAGGGATAAGTGGAGGCTGGGAGGGGCCACAAGGACTATGTAAGGGGCTTGCAGCCTTCTGGTCTCCTCTTTGCTGGGAAAGATTCCCACCCACCCACCCTGAACTAGGTAGTGGAGGTTGCTGCTGGCTAGCACAACAAGGAATTGGAAGGCATGAAAACATGGTACCCCAGTGTGCCCCGGTGCAGGGTCAGGGAGCTGCAGAAGGGCAGTGGATGGTCCCAGGGCTAGAAGGAGCCCTGGCAGGGAGCATCAGGTTGCCTACAGAGAGAGGAGGAAACAAGAAAAAGGGAAAGGGGTACAAAGAAGGGAAAGGGGCAGGAGAGGGGAGGTGGTAGACAGCACGGGCAGGGGGCAGAGGAACCCAAGTGTGGATGTAAATGGGGAGAGGGAGGGGATAGAAACTAGGGATCAGATCACATGTCCGGACCTAGCGGGATATGGACCAGGAACTGACCCTGTGCGGGTTGGACCCGGGTAAGTGGGTGTACCTGGTGGCGGTACCAAGTGGGGGTACCTGGTGGAGGTACCTGGTTCTGGTGATGATGGGGGGGGCTGGATCAGAGGATGTCCAGATCCCAAAGTGCTACAAGCAAGGAGAAGAGGATCAAGTGGAAGAAAGTTTCCAGAAGGAAGAAGCAGACTGAAGTATTTTGGTTGTACTGTACTGTACTGTATGCTGTGGAATTATGAAATTGGGAATGTAAATATAATTTGCGTGCCTTAATAAATATTGCCAGCGAGCATCCAACAGAAACAAGAATGGAGAAATTTATTTCTGGTGGGAGATCATGGGACAAGGTGTCTCAGATGACAACTCTGATATAACAGCAGGGCATTCCTGTCTAAATCTTTTTGGTATAGACATATTGTGATTCTACCATCCCCTTCTTTGGTCAAATGTAAATGTTACACTTACAGAGAAAGTACTGAGATATAATACCTTCATATTTGATGAGGAGTATTTTCTGCAAGTAAAGGGGACAGCGATGGGGGTGGGTTTCACCCCAACTATGCAAATCTGTACCTGTCTAGTTGGGAAAGAGAACATGTGATGTCATATCAGATGACCTAAAGGTAGGCCAGCAATGTAAGAAGGCAGTAAGGAGGGCTGGGGGGATACTGGGATGTATAGGGAGAGGCATCACCAGTAGAAAACAGGAAGTTGTTGGCCCTCTGTACAGACAGTTGGTAAGACCACATCTGGAGTACTGTGTACAGTTCTGGAGACCCCATCTCCGCAAAGACATAGACAGGGTGGAGGCTGTCCAGAGGAGGGCAACCAAAATGATGCAGGGTCTGCATCAGAAGGCATATGAAGAAAGACTAAAGGAACTAAAGATGTATAGCCTCAAGGAAAGGAGGAGAGGGGGACATGATAGAAACTTTCAAATACCGTAAGGAATCAACAAAGTCCAAGAGGGTAGCATCTTTCAGAAAAAGAGATGCACAAAAACAAGGGGCACAATTTGAAGATAGAGGGGGTGGCTCAGAGTTAATGTGAGGAAGTATTTCTTCACAGAGAGGGTTGTGGATACATGGAACAGCCTTCCTGAGGAGGTCGTAGAGTTAAAAACAGTGGGGGAATTCAAGAATGCATGGGACAGACATAAAGCAATTCTAGTGGGGGGTAGGAGGAAGTAGGCTGTTGGTTAACTAGGATCTGCAGCTTATCCATTAGGTAGGGAAATGGGCAGACTAGGTGGGCCAAGCGGTCCTTATCTGCCGTCAGATTCTATGTTTCTATGTTTCTATGTCTGATCAGAATATCTTTTTGGATAAAATAGTTTGCTACCACCGTTTTATTGATGATATCAGCATGCTGTGGCGTGACTCAGGTGATTCCCTGGTACAGTTTAAAATGTGTTTAAAGACTACGAATGAAAATCTGAGATTTACTATGCAGTCAAATATTGAGGAAATTGATTTTTTAGATTTACATTTGCCCAAAGAAGGGGATGGTAGAATCACAACATGTCTATACAGAAAAGATATAGGCAGGAATGCCCTGCTGTTATATCAGAGTTGTCATCCGAGACACCTTATAGAGAATATACGGAAAGGGCAATTTATGAGGTTGCATAGAAATACTACAGATGATGATAGATATAGGGCAGGGGTAGGCCAGTTGATGAATAGATTTGCCACACGTGGATATAGTGCTGATAGCATCAATAAAGCTAAAATAGCAGTGGATAATATGCAAAGAACAGAGTTGTTATAAAAGGGAGAGTGAAAACATCAGGTTTAGATCAGATAAATTTTATTTCTGACTTTACCCCACACAGCTATAAAATTCGGGAGATATTACAAAAACACTGGCATGTACTAGCAACTGAGCAAAAGTTAAAAAATGTTGTTACCAACCCCCCCTCCCCGGATGTTATTTCATAGAGGGAAAACTGTTGCTGATTTTGTAACCAACAGTTTATATAAAGAACCTGGTGGTGAACAAGGCAGACCATTGCCAAAAGGAACTTTCACATGTGGCAACTGCATGTTTTGTCCACATATAATGAAGAACTAGGACTTTGTGCATCCTATGACTGGACAAACTTATGATACCAGAGATTTTATAAATTGTAATACATAGTTTATGTAGTGAAATGCACATGTAATAAGATTCCAAGTTGGTAAGACTAAAAGAATGTTTAAAGCTCAGATAGAAGAGCATTTATGTAGTATTGCACATGGCGATAAGACAAATGCTTTGGCAATGCATAAAATGTGTAGTGGTGCTGAATATGTTTTTACATTTCAAGGTCTACAAAGGGTAAGATTAGGCATTTGTGGGGTGACCTAGATAATGCTCTATTACAAGCAGAAAGTAGATGGCAGTATATTTTGAAAGCAAGTGGGGATGGTGGTTTGAATGAAATGTTCAGTCTTGTGCCTTTCTTGAAAACAACAAAAAGATAAGATGCAATATGATGTGCAGATGCGATATGGGGCTAGATATCTGTGTATAATTTAGTGTTAAAATAGCACCTTAATAGTATGCACTGAGACAGTGATAGTAGTAAGAAGTAGTACTGTATGGAGTTCTAACTGTATATTAATATGTGTATATGAAATGTAGCACTTTATATATAGGATGGTGTTGGTCTAAGTTTAATGCATGACAGATTAGGATTATTGTGTCAGTTACTGGCTAGAGATGCTTTTTAAGTATGATTTTATAAATAGGCATTATGCCTTTAGGATGAGCACCTTATAAAAGGAGGTGTGCTAGCCATGTAACTCCACCTTGAAAAAGCGTGGAGTAAGACGTGAAATGTTGGCGTGCTATGTCAGGATTATATGCTGCTGTGTATATTTATTTCTGATTTTTTCTAATAAATTGTGAGTGTATTTTAAATACTTCCACATCATTGTGTAGCTCCTCTTTTAATTTGGATAGTTGTGGCCACGAGGTAGCTCCAGTGGATAGCTCTATGTGCCACCTTTACTTTTTGAAAGGATTTTCTGCAGTGCTAGCTGTAGTAGAAGCAAAAGATCAACACGTCTGTTTGACAATTTGGCAAATCTGTTAATGACTTTGTCTACATTTATTAGTTTTGTTGCCTCACCCTCAATTGCTAATGTAGCAAGACCAGTTAGTCTATCCTGATCTATTGTATTTCTCAGGTATGTCTTTATTTGTTTTAGAGCACTGAAGGATTGTTCACATGAACATGTAGTGGCTGGTATGGTAAGTGCAATAGTACTCAACTGGTGGATACCAGGAAACATAGCCAGTGGCAATGAGTCAATCAATGAAGAGATGTTCTGTGGGGAGTTTTCAGCAGGCAGCCTTTCAATAAACCTCTGTGCTGCAAATAATTCTTATTCTGGAAGTTGTACTCCATAATTATTGCACATAACATTTAGAGTTGTTATATCTAAAAATAAAAGACTTGTTGGTTTCAAAGCCTGAACTGCTTTCAGTAGGTCTACCCCTTCTTTTGAAAATCACCATCTCAATTCTGAAATAATTTATCTAAAACTGGATAATAAATTTTAGTTCAGTAATCTGTTTCTGAAGTAACTGGCTGCTGTTCCCTAGCTCTTCTGTCAACTACATATGCATCAAAATGAGCTGCTATACAATGGGTACATCTTTGATGCGCCCTTTGTTCTGTTGCAGCATTGGGAGCTATGTTTAAGGGCACAGCAAATGATGTTGCTTCATGGAGTAATTCTTTACATTTGTCTTCATTTCAGAATTAAACCAGAGTATCAATAAACGCTTCTACTGCAATGCCAGCACTGCCTAGATCCAGATCTTCAGTCTGCAGTAGATTGTGGAGTCCTTCAACAAATCCAAGAATTTGATCAAATGGGAAAAGACAAAATACAGTGTTCAATAACATCAAGAAGTTGTAAAGTCCCAGTGCTTTGGGTGTATTTCCATGATAACATTGTGAGAGATAAGAAATTTGGGACTTATATGTATGCTTCAGTGCTCTAATAGCTCTTTTCTGACATCCCCACCTGGTGCTGCTTAGAGCTTTGACCTTGAATGTTCTGTCAAGTCCAGTTTCTTCTTGTGCCTGTTTCAGTCTGTCACTGCGCACTACAGATGTTGAAAAGAATGTATGCAAGCATTGCACCAATTCAAAGAAATCTTTTACTTCAGGAATGCACTGACATGAATCCACAAGAGTTAGATTCAACTTATATGCATAACAGTGAACATACACAGCATGAGGGTGGTCCTTTTTGAAGAGTTCCTGAACACCATTGAGATGACCCACTCATGACACTTGCACTGTCATAAGCTTGGTTATAAAATGGGCAAAAGATTTCAAGCAATCTGATTAGTTGTTAGCTGTGAATTAGATGTGTCTAATGCACAGCTAAAACTAGAACCCCCATTTAGAATACACAGGCCCATTTTATAAGTGCAATAAGCCACTCCGGGGATGTGCATTAGACAGTTCTAATGCATGGCTAGGGAACTGGACGCACTCAGCCTGTGGCCTCATGCCTCACTACGTCCCCCTAGCCATGCATTAGAACTGTCTAATGCACACCCCATCGTGTATTATTAGTTACGCAACAAAAGTAACATCTGGCTCAAAGACATCACATTTTTATAAGGTGTCATTAATGTTACTACACAGTCCCCTTGCATCCAGTTCTGAGACTTTAACCAAACATAGAAAAAGTTCAACAGGTTAATGGTATGAACGTATCTGACACAGATATTTGTTCCTGACATGAAATGTCTTGAGAGTCATCACATAAAACTGATATAAATTTATCATTTTTGGTTTCTTTCAGAATTGCATCTGTAATACAGGATGCAGTGCACTGAATCAGACCATTCTGTGATTTGGCTGATATGTATGCTGCATTTGATGGGACGGACTCACTAACTTGAAGAACTCTATCAAACTTTTTAATTAAGTCTAAAGTCTCCCTGAAGTTTCCTTTATTAACACTCCGCTTATCCTCATTGTGACCACAGAAAGGTAACCGTAGCTGCCCAAATGCAGAGTGACTTCTACTAGTCTTTTCATGTAATCCCTTCTTTGCTGGATTTCCTTAACCTTGCCTTTGTCTACCTGTATCATGATGTTACCTGTTTCCTGTGTGCATGTATATGCAGACGAAGCAGTCATTGCACTTCTATAAGAGTGACTTGATGTGTGTGCCCTGAATTTCTCCAGCACCCATTTCCAGTTCTGAAACCACTGAGCTGTAAAGGCTTTATCAGCACATCCATGCTCATGCATGAAGCATCTACATGTAAAGCAGAATGCACTCTGTTTTTCACAGCTGTACTCCAACCAACAGAAATCTTTGTACCAGTGATGGCTAAAGCCTCACCTTTTACCTCCATAAATTTTGGTACTGAAATTGGTCATGGGCTGTACGGGGCCTTTCTCTTTATTGCCAAGATCAGTAGGGTGGTTATCAACAGGGTGAGGCACTGGAAGGGCCTGGGACAAGTCTAACTCAATAGAGGAGGTAGTGCTAATACAAGACTGTTCAATGAATGCACTAGTAGTAGTGCTGTTAGTACTAATACTGTCAACTTGAGTACTTACTGTCTCAGTTGTTAATGTTTGCTCATTAGCTCATTACAAGATGCATCATTATCAGTTATGTCTGTGCACATGGTCTCATTCAAAAAGGAAGAGGATGCTGATAAAGAACTTATTCTTGGCCTTTTGCCGGCTGTTCCCATATTAAAGAAAGACCTTATGTCACAACTCATTTTGTTTTTGATGTTGTTCTACTTAAATATCAGTTGCATGCCAAAATAATAAAAGTAATGATTTATTATTCTATGCTGGTACTTTCACAGGTAAGCTAGCAAGTAATGGTATGGCAGACTGGCTTCCCCTACGCTGCCACTCACACCTCTCTCCTGAGTCACAAACCCTGCTTGTTTACTTATTTTCTGGGGTTATATCCCAGGTCTGCAAGCAACCAAGTCATTTGTGGCAGTACTAGTAGGCAAACAAATGCCCTGCTTTTTTTTCTGGGACTATACTGTATATACCCAAGACCATGGACAATCAGGTAATTACTGATGGTGGTGGGCAAACGACAACCCCTGCCTGTTTACTTTTTCTTCAGGGGTTATATCCCAAGTCTGCAAGTAACTGAGTAATTTGTGGCAGTACTAGCAGCCAAACAAATACCCTGTCTTTTTTCTGAGGCTATATACACCAAGACCATGGGCAATCAGGTAATTACTGACAGTGGTGGGCAAACAACAAACCCTGCCTGTTTACTTATTTTTTCTGGGGTTATATCAAAAGTCTGCAAGCAACCAAGTAATTTGTGTCAGTACTAGTAGGCAAACAAATACTCTGCCTTTTTTTCTGGGGCTTTACTATGTATGCAGAACTCTAAAAATCATGGGCAATAAGGTAATTATTGACAATGGTGGGCAAATGACAAACCCTGCCTGTTTATTTTTTCTTCTGGGGTTATATCCCAAGTTGTAAGCAACCGAGTAATTTGTGACAGTACTAGCAGTCAAACAAATAACCTGCCTTTTTTTCCTAGGGCTATATATATACCCCAAGACCATGGGCAATCAGGTAATTACTCTTTGTGGTGGGCAAACAACAAACCCTGACTGTTTACTTTTGGGGGGGGGGGGGTGTTATATCCGAAGTGATGTAGGTTGCAGCAAGGAATTACAGTAAAAGAAAACAAAATACACTGCAGTTCTTCAGGGCAGACTGCTCAGCTCCTGGCTGCTGCTGTTTTTACTTGATTGCTCCTGAGTCTGTCAGTGTCTTTCTACCTCCTCCCCCCCCCCAAGCTCCTCCTCTTATTCAATTTTTTTTATTTATATTTTTTGGGTTCTCATCATCTTACTCACTCTTCAGCTCTTGCATACACACACAGACTGCCCAGCTAGAGCTATCAGTCTATCTTATCTTCCCTGAGCTCCCTCTCTCTTAGTTAACTTGTATTCTTTCTTTTTTTTTGAGGGGGTTATCTAAGCTATGACCTGCCAGGTAGTGCAGCAGATTACTCAGCTGAGACTCAGCTGCTCCTGTTGCTCACTTGCTGCAGCACCCACTCCCCAGCCACTATAACAGCTAGTTTCTGCTCCTGCTGCTTTATCAAGTTGATTCAATTCACCTGTACTGTGTTTATATTTTTTTTACTGCAGGGCGGGCTCCTCAGCAGCTCAGCTCCTGGCTGCTCTCTGCTTTTCTGATCAGAGTCAGACAGAGAACCAGGAGAAGAAACTCCCTCCTAATCTGCCTCCTCACCAACTCCCGAGTCCCAACTAATCCCCAGCATCTCCTAGGACATACTAGTCCCTTTTCACACTTTATCCAACATCTATCCTTATTCTTTTATAAAAATATATGTTTGATGGTCAGAGACAAGACAGACTTAGTTTTTTTTATTAATTTATTTTTTTCCCCAGTGCGATGGATCAGCTAAGTAACAATGCTCTGCTCTCAAGATCGAGATTCACTTGCTGTTGCCGCTCGCCAACACAAAACCAAAATGATGACCATGCAAAGAAGCTGTCCACTCCACCTCCATCCTCACACCGGCTCCAACCAGAAGTCATTGCCCACCCACATGGCTGCATATGATTGGAGCAGGTCAGGATTAACTGTATGGCAGTCACTACACCAGGGTGCCCGATGCCCAGACCCTTACCATCCCACATGATGCCTGACCCAAATAGTCTATGCCTCATGTGATTGGACTGCACAGCTGGCCCGGTGTCCCCCAATAGTGAGCATAGAATCATCGAGGTGGTCGGCGGCACTTGGCAGCAATCGGATGGACTCATGGATCTGGGGCTTCTGACTGTCTCAGCTGACTGCACATCATATACGGACTGGACCAATGGAGAAATGAAATAGAAAGACCTGCTGAGGTAGGAGGAGGTAGGGCATGGGGGTGGGCTGGGGAAGGCAGAGTGGAGGCAGGACACTTGACTGGGCTCTGGGCTGGCTCAGAAAGCTTGTGGCTGGCACGGCTGATGATGGGCTGTCCAGCCCTATGATTTAAAAGTTATGGCTGGCTGGGTAAAAAGAGTGGGGCAGTCACCAGCATTAACTGCGGAGGGGGGCCCGGACCCCATTTTCTGGGCTAATGATGCCCCTGCTGAACAGAAATGGTCTAAAATAAAGAAGGGTCTGACAGAGACCACGAACACATGCCAAGCCTCAGAGTAAGCAGTCTAGGTCAAAAAACCTAGCTGGCTCAGCAGGGAAGTGGTGGGAAAAGTGAGTGGCCTTTAACAGGTTCAAGAAATCTGGGTGATAGGAAGACAAGAAAGAGTACTCGAAGAAATCTAGGGATGTAAGTAGGGCAGTCAGAGCAGCTAAAACAGCAAGGGAGCTGAGATTGGCTCAGGGATTAGAGAGGCAGACAAGGAGTTTTTCAAGTACATAAGGGAGAAGAGTAGTTGTAGGAACTAAATTGTCTGAATCAGGGGGGATGGGTAGAAAAAGGGGAAAACCATGCAAAGGCACTCAACAAGCATTTCTGCTTGGTGTTCATGAAAGAAAAGGATGGCCCAATATCACAAGGGAAAGCAGGGAGGGGAGGGGGGCAGAAGTAATGGACGGGATCATCCAGGTAGATAGGGTTCTAAAAGGCCTTATAGCATTGCGGATGGACGAGGCACCAGGACCTGATGGTGTACATTCAAGAGTCCTGAAGGAACTAGCAGAGGTGTTGTCAGGTCCTCTGGCAGACCTGTTTAACACCTCCTTGGAGGCAGGGAGTGTTTCCAGGGACTGAAGGATGGCTCACGTGGTACCCCTCCACAAGAGTGGACTCAAGGACAAACCGGGCAATTACAAACAGGTAAGCTTGACTTGTATAGTGGGAAAGCTGATGGAGACCATTCTGAAGGAGAGGTTGATAACCTTTCTGGATAGTAATGAACTCCAGAATGAAAGACAGCATGGGTTTGTCTCGGGAAGATCATAACAGACTAACCTAATTGACTTCTTTGATTGGGTCACAGGAACGGTTGACGAGGGTCATGCTGTGAATGCCCTGTATCTGGACTTCAGCAAAGTTTTCAACTTGGTGCCACACAGAAGGTTATTGGGCAAACTGAGGGACCCAGAGGCAGGGGAGAAACTAGTGGGGTGGGTTAGGAGCTGGCTTCAGAGCAAACAGCAGAGGGTAGTTGTAAGCGTTGAGACATCAAAGCCAAGACCCGTGACTAGTGTGATATCACAGGGTTCAGTGCTAGGTTTTATTCAATGTTTTTGTAGGGGATATCGCAGATTGGGTTCAAGAGTAAGATCAGCCTGTTTGCTGATGACACAAAGATATGTGCAAAAATGGACAGTGAGGAAAGGAGTCAGGCACTCATGGAGGATCTAGCCAAACTCAAGCACTGGTTAGATGTGTGGCAGTTGTGGTTTAATGCTAAGAAGTACAAGGTCATGCTCCTCAGAGCCAGAAATCCCAGGACCAGCTATCGGCTAGGGGGAGTCCAGATGGCAACTTCAGAGGAGAAGAAGGACCATGGGGTACTAGTCACAGGGAACATGAAGGTATCAGCACAGTGCAGGAGGGCAGCAGAAAGGGCCAATCATATGCTGGGGTGCATTGCCAGGGGTATCACCTCCAGGAAAGGGGAGATTATCCTGCCTTTGCATAGACCACTAGTAAGGCTGCACTTGGAGTACTGTGTGCACTACTGGTGCTCTTAGTTCAAGAAGGATGTGTCATTGCTGGAGGGGGTGCAGCATGGGTGAGAAAGGTGATCATGGGACTTGGGGAGATGTCATATGAGGAAAGATTGAGAGAGTTCAGCATGTACTCCCTGGAAGACAGAAGGGAGATGGAGGACATGATAGAGACCCTTCAATAATTAAAAGGCATAAACAAGATCAGAACAGGAGGATTGTTCTCCTTAAAGGGAGGAAGGGTCATGAGGGGGCACAGTTTGAAATTTGAAAGGGGAAGATTCAGGAGCAGATGAGGAGGCACTACTTAACAGAAAGGGTGTTGGCTGCATGGAACACACTGCTGGAGGAGTTGATGGAACTGAAGACAGTGAATAGTTTTAAGCGGGGATGGGATAGAGTCAGGGGCAGGGCAAGTACAGACAAGAACAAAATGGGGAAAAGTCCTGGAAGTGAAGATGATGGAAAGAGAATGAGTGGGGGTGGAGGAGCAGCTGCAGGAGTAATAATCTGCAAGCTGCACACTCGGGCAGAATTAATAGACCTATGGAACTATGGGGCTGATAGTATAGCCTAGAAGTTAGAGTAACGAACTGTGAATGAGCTTGGCACATCCACCAGATGGTTCCATGTCATAACAGCGATCACAGAATAGCAATCTCCGTTACGGCCAGTGTACATTGCCAAAAATGAACTCTGATGATGCACACCCACAGCACAGACAAAAACTATGCCTGTGACCTACGGGTCTCATTTTTAATGTGGGAGGCTCCCCCCCCCACACCCCTTACTTATGGAGTCTGAACTCCAGGGTCGTGCATGTTGGGGGACTTAAAAAAATATAAAGCTGCCTGCTGGCAACAAAAAAAATCCACTCTCGCGGACCCGGACCCTGTACCCTGCACATCCCAGCTGACCACCCTCCCCACCACACTTGCAGACCAGCTCAGCAGCTGCCCACACCCCTCCACATACCATTCCTCCCCTACCTCTCCCCCCCATGCATGTGCGTGAGTGTGAGTATAAACGCTACTTCTCATTGCTGTATTTCGCTCACCCCATTATCCGGTCACCCCCCCCCACTTAGTAGTCATAAACACAGGTGCCATAACTTAGTCGCCATTTTTGTAGGTGCCCAATTTTGGTCGCCTTATCCACTGGATACCCCACCAGACAGATGTGGGTTTGATTCTGACAACCTACATTTGCATATACTGTGTGACTCTGAGCAAGTCACTTAACCTCCCCTGTGCTCCGGGTCACCCATGAAAACATGCAACTGTGCCTTGTGGGCCTTACCAGGTTACCAAAGAATAAAATAAAAATCAAATAAACAAATAAATAACATCATACTGTGGGCCTTTTTCTGCTGGTGACTTCATATGCTCATATGTTCAAACTCTTGCAATTGGCCATTCACTCTCTATTGCACTTTTTCTATCTGTAAGCAACTTAAGAGGTTATTGGCCCATTGTGCTGTAGTGGGGGTCAATTTATGTGATTTGGGTGAAAGCGCAATCATGATTGGCAGGACGAGTGTACATCGACAAAAATAAATTTCGACGATGTACACCCCCGATGCACAAGTAAAAAGGCTTTGGGGACTTAGATTTCAAATATTCATGTGAGAGGCTGTATCCCCCGCAACCCCTTTACTAAAGGATTCTTAACTCCAGGGGGGGTGCATGTTGGGGGGGTGCAAAATCTGGACAAAAAAATAATTTTCGGGCCTGGTGCACAAAAATGCAGGTGTGCCTGGACCCGAACCTGAACCCGGAGCCCTCACAGCTTTAGGCTGCCACCCACCCACCACGCTACTGAGCCAGCTCGGCAGCCCCATGCCAACCATGCCAGGCCAACCCTCCCTTCCTTCCATCAAGCTCGCCCCCCTCCCACGCGTGCGTATACATACAGTTACGTCCTGTCGCTATATGTGCTCACCTCCCTCATCTGGTCACCCTTCCTCAACATTAGCCCAGTTGACATGCTCTGGGATAGAGTTGCAGTTATTGCAAGTGCTCAAGTCATTGATGCCCATGTCACAGGCTTCCTTGGGGGCTGCAACACTCATCTGATTCTGTGCAATCATTTTTTGTTAGCATAATTATTGCTAGCCGTCAGATAGGGGTTTCCCTGGAGAACTTTGACAAGGATTCCCCTCCCAGCAACCGCTGGAGAGGTGAGAAAGCTTGAGTTAGATTTATGCCTTTCTCCATGATTTGGTTTTGTCAACCAGAAGTTTCTGAGTACTGAGCATGTTAGAGACAAATGGAGAAATGTGCCTTCCTCAGTTTTGCATTTCAGGCAACTGGAGTCCACCTCCACTTTCATTTTATGCAGTCTGCTGGGGGTATAGTGTATCCTGTACATAAAGTTATACTGCATCTGTCTCAGTTTATAATTTTTCCCCACAAACTGAGTATGGTGAAATGCTCTACCCAATTCTCACCAGTTGTACTAGTATCTATACCATTTGCCCAACAGGTCCTTACCTTTTGTAGTGGGTATGAAAGGTAGCAGTCTATAGTGTGCTGAAAGAGCTTTGGTTGCAGGGGTTTGCATACAATGGATTCAGTTGGGGAAAACTCTGGCTACCTACCCTCATGCAGGCCCACTTTTTCTAATTCACTGACCTACGCAGCCAGTATAGTGTTATGCTTGTGCAACTGTGTTACTTTGGTTTTGGTCATTCACATTCTCTATTCCAGAGGAATTACAACCCTGTAGGGGTACGAAGGCAAGGAACCCTCGGAGGGTTCCACCTCTAGAGGCACAACAGGATGGTTCCTGTGGCTAAAGGTACCTTAGGAATTCCCCTAAGGAGAGAGTGCTGCTGCTGGAGAAGGAGGGGAGGATGGTGTGGCAAAGAAAAAATGCTTCACAGTGGGGCTTAGAGGAACTGCTTATATAGCTCAGGAAGTGGAAGTGGCTGGCTGCTTGGCCACCAAACTACAGGCAAGCCTTTCAATTCACTGACCTACACAGCCAGTATAGTGTTATGCTCGTGCAACTGTGTTAGTTTGGTTTTGGCTGTTCGCACTCTCTATTCCAGAGGAATTACCACCCTGTAGGGGTACGAAGGCAAGGAACCCTCAGAGAATGTTTCACCCCTAGAGGTGCAACGGGACGGTTCCCATGGCTAAAGGCACCTTAGGAATCCCCAAAAGAAATGTAGTTTCATCCCCAAAAAGGAGGCAACATGAAGCATGTGAGCAAGTAGTAACTGTGACATAGGAGCAGCAACTGTAAAGTAGTAGTAGAGAAGCATAGGCAGTTTGATAATGCAATGAGATGGTCAGTTGGATAACATAATGACTGGCCAGGTTTGCATAGCATGATCAAGGCCCCTAGAATTCTGCGGCCACAGAATTTTGCGCGGAACTTGCAATCTACCACAGAACTTCCGTGGTGCCGCAGAATTCACTCTTCTTGGTGATTTTTTATAAATATTTCTGTTTATCCATAAAATCTGGTTCCCTTCCCCTCTTTTTATATCCCAAACCCCCCTATATGCTCAGAATGTGATGTTATCATTGCTATAACATCATACATTAGCTAATGAAATGGCTGCATTCTGCCACAGAAATGAACAGTCACTTATCTACCCCAGCTCCCACTGCCAGTGGCAGTGGCACAGCACATAAGGCATGGTGATATTTGCTCAGCCTGCACTGCAGCCTAATACAATTTTCAGTCTTACATTATTGCACTAGTGCCAACTTAAACAAAACCTTGTCAATAGCACAGACCTGTTAAATCCATACCTCATTTTGTACAAACTTATTTGTGCCTTTAAGGTATAGAGATGCCATCTGATATGAATAACTTGTAAAATGAATTTAACTGTAATTTTTCAGAAAAATAAAATAATTATGCCCAGAAAAGTGGAATATAATAATGTGTAGACCTGTTGAAAGAATAGACCTGTTAAATAATTGCACTGTATGCATTTTTGCCAGGGTTATTGATTACATATTGTCATTGCTTGATAGAATCATCTAAAGGTTATGGAGAAATGTTGTGTGCTGTGACAGCTGTTGGGCCAGAGGATAGCATGCTGTGTTTCTGTGCTAGCAACTCAGGTTCAGAGATTAGCTCTGGGAGCTGGCTGGGCAGCACAAGGATTAGCGGAACACATCACTGCTCGGAGTCTGGGAAGGTATGGTGCAGTGTACTGTTACACGGTAGACACATTGTGATGGGCTGGAGAGCCCCATCTCACATTCGGTTCACATGCATGTCATGGCCTGATGGTGTTACGTAGTGTGTCAGGGGAAGCAGGTTGACATGAAAAATGAGTTTTGCAATAACTCCTCTATTCCGTTTATTCCATTTCCAATGGGACCTGTATGAAAGAGGATGCAAGTTCATGGAAATTAAAAAAAAATATATATATATATATATATATATATACACACACACACATACAGTATCTCTGTCTACACACACACACACACACACACACATTTGTATGTATGTTACAGATTGCATATAAATATATAAGTGATACACAGTGGGAACCTCATGAGTGGTGTAGAAAGCACATACAAATATGTAAGTGATAGACAGTAAAGACCTCATTAGTGGGATAGATATCATGTGTATAGAAATACCTCATTTATCACATAAGGTCCCCTCTGCATATGTCATTTATGCAATAGGCTAGGACCTTAAGGGAGAGCCATTTGTTTTGCCTTTTTAGGCATAAAATTATTTCTATAAGTCTGTAAATTTTTGAACTAGTGTTACTGTGCTTTCCACCATCCTGATTGCTATAACCGCTGCCATGAAAGTGAAGTCAGGATGACAAACTGACGCTCTGATGTGGTAGTTTGTTAGTGCCACAGAACTTCTGCAGAAATTAGAAACCACCGACACAGAAGTTCTGTGGCAAATGGTAGTCTTGCCGCAGAATTTGGTCCCACTGTGCCACAGAAAAGGAGGGGCCTTGAGCATGATACTGATGTTTTGCTTTGAGATTAGTGGATCCCCTAAGGAGAGAGGGAATGGTAGGACATCCTCCACCTCCATCCAACAGCGGAACCTACCTAAGAAACTAGGGGAAACAACTATGCTAACTAAGTGTTATGATTTGAGGCAACGGAGGAGAGTAAAAAAAACCCTATGAGGAGGAAATCTCTGGGATCCAGGGCTTAGGTCGCCTTCCCTTCAGGCTTGGGATAGTTTAATTAGTGATAGCTCTGCAGCTGCAATTTGGAAAACCCAATTAAGAGGAGGTGGAAAATATTCCAATTTGGAGGAAGGCTCTCACTCAAACCCTCTAGAGGGAACACCGTGGAAGGTTGCAAAAACTCTGCAACAATACATGCATCCAAGGTGCAGGAGGAGAGCAACAACTGCTGAGGCACTCACCTGGCCTACCCGCCCTAAATCAAACCAGGTGAACCAGAGGCAGTCGTAGGGAGAATGTGGTGAAGGTGCCTTACTAGGGAAATGACTAAAATCAATGGTTAACCGTTATAGTGGAACACTAGAGCCAAAGGAAATAGTCGTAATAACTCTTCACCGCTAGTCTTAAATTCTACACCAGGAGCTGCTGTTGCATAGCAGGCAGCTAAAGCCAAGCCCAGGGTGAGGACATTCCCAGCTATGAGCCAGGTGAGAAGGATCCCACCCCAAGTTGGACACACTCGCGATGCGGACTAAATGCAGATCGAGACCGTCAGCTGCAGGAACTCTGCACCAGAATAGAATGGCTGGCATGCCCCAGAATTGATTGATAGCTGAAGCTGGTGAGCTGAATGAGAATGGTATGCTGAGATTGTAATGAGCATTGAGTGCTGAGACCTAAAAGATCAAATGCAGATTGAGTGCAGCAGAATCCTAGAGGCTGAAGCCGAGGAGATGCCAGTAGGCATGAAGCAATGGGTTGTGCAAGCAAGGAGCAATGGTTGCGTAAGCAAGTGTGTACCTGCACAGAGATCAGTAAGCAGTAGTAGTGATAGGTGAACCTGCATAAATATTGTGTAGCAATTAAACAGCACTGAATTGGGGGCAAGCAAGCCAAACATGAATAGTCAAATCAAGGTGACAAACTCTGAAGATTTTTGGTGGTGAAGGCAGGATTTAGAACAGAATTAATTAGCCACATAGGCCATGACCCCCCAGACACCTACCAGTCCCTGCCATAGGACAAACAAGGAAGCGATGGAAAGGCTGAGAACCACATGTAGATATAAAAGGTAATTTAATAGCCTCAGCAGGAGCTTCAGCTAACCTCAGAGTAAAACAAGGTACAATAGTAATGGGAGTAAACAAAGCAGCAGCAGGAAGCAAGTAGGCCTGTACAGCAGTAGTAAATACAAATGAGTACACTGAGTTGTAACTGCAAATAAAAGGAGGCATAATGCTCTTAAGCATTGTCAACAGGCAGTGCAAAGAGACTGCAGCAATGAGGTAATTAGAACAAGCATGAGTAAGCTGTATAACTAGGTTCAAGTAAATCTGAGTAAAGTGAAAGTAATAGAATATGCGACATGGACCAGCTATAGTTGAGCTGAAACACACAGGTCAGGATTGCAGTTGCAGTGCAAGTAATTTGAGAGTTGTAAGTAACTGAAAGCAAGCAATATGAGCTCTGAAATAGCAGTATGCTAGGAGCTTAGAAAAGCCCCCCCCCCAAAAAAAAAGGAGGGAGAAGCACACAGCCAAAGGCAAATACAAATCAGAATCAGTAAAATAAACACAGAAGCCCAGCAGAGACAAGCAGGAGCAGCAAGAGGGGGCAGGCCCCAGCCAGCCAGGGAGGTCCAACCTGCTCAGAGGACAAACCGACAGAGCCTTCTGCTGCAAAGAAAAAATGCTTCACAATGAGGCTTAGAGGAACTGCTTATATAGCTCAGGAAGTGGGAGTGGCTGGCTGCTTGGCCACCGAACTACAGGCAAGTCTTTCAATTATGCCCATAGCTTAAGGTAGATGAAAAAACTTCCTACATCCAAGTCATACTCCATGTTTAGTTGTACAAGTGTTTTTAGGGCATTGCCCTGGAAGAACATTCCCACCTGTGTAAGTCCAGCCTTTCCCTAGGCCAAAATATCCTGTTTTAGGAAGACATATCCCCTTACACCCAGTGTGCTGCCTGTAGGCTCACCTTAGGAGAAAAACCTGCTGTATGGAAAATGAGTTTACGGTCAGTCAGTCAAACCTTAACTGTCACCCAAGTAAAGGGATTTCTAATGTTCCCCAGTGAACCCCAGAGAAGCTTAGGATCAATGTTCCCTCCAGTAGCAGGCTACCCAGCATTGCTTCCTCCATCTCTGTTTAATTGGTAGGGTTGTCTCCCCAACCCCATCCAGGTAAGCCAATTGTTAAGGTAGGTATTACAGATGGAGGTTTGGGAGGGCCAAGCTTCCTTGCTGCCTTGCATAGTTTTGGCTCTCACCCTATAAGGTTTATTCTGCCACAAAGCTGTGCAAACAGTCTATTTTGAATTTGATAGGAGGGTCTGGAAGAGGTAGAGGAATTTGGGGAGTAGGCACATTTTTATGCTGTGACTCTCCCCAGTGTGGACAACGGGAGTGTAGTCCATCCCTCCAACAAGTGTTTTATATTTTTTAAAAGGGGGGATTGGCCTCTGAGAAGTCTGGTACTCTACTGGGGATTGCAACTCCCAAATTCTTGTGAGAGTTTACTTACACCAGAAGTAGATCATTAACAGGGACTCTTCCATTCCCCTTACCCGGCCTCATAAGGTCGATTTTACCTCAGTTGATCTTATCATCCATCAGTTGATCATATTCCTTCAGGATTCTGACCACCTTAAGTATAGCTTGGTCTGGATCTCGAAAGTACAGCAGCAGTTCATCAGTGAACATGATCTCTTTGTCATGACTATCTCCTTGCTTAAAGCCCTTAGCATCTTCTTTGATGGGAAAGGCTGCTGCTGGGGGCTTTAGTTTTAGGACATTTAGAAGAGGTGACAGGGGCCACTCTTGTCATGTTCCTCTGGTGAGGGAAAATGGTTTTGACAGCTGACTGTTCATCATTGCCTGACCTGAAGTTCTGTGTAAAGAAGCTTGACCCACTGCCTGAAGTGTGGTCCCAGCCTGAACCTTTAAAAGTGTGTGATGCATATACCCCCACTCCACATGGTCAAACACATTTTCAGCATCAAGAAAAACTATCCTGACCCACTTCTCTCCAGTCTTCCACCCTAATCTTCCATTAACATGGTATATTCAGGGTTCTTCTGATATTAGTCTTCCCCTGCTGTGCCTTCACGAAACTTGCTTGGTCTTTGTGGATGACAAGGGGGAAGGCCATCTCCAGCCTGCTGGCCAAAACCTCAGCCTTTATTCTGTAACTAGCCATTAGCAGGGCTATTAGATGATAGGAGGGGTATTGTCTGATGTTCTTGCCTAGTTTTGTAGATTTACTATTGATGCCAACCTCATGGATGGGGGCAGTACTCCCAGCTCAGATCTCTCTGTCAGCATATTCCACAGGGGCTCGTTCAGATCTAACAAAAAGACTTTGTCAACTGGGATCCAGTCTGGCCCCAGGGCCTTATCTCCCTACAGTCCTTACACTGCTTTTTTTCTATCTCCTCCCATGCAATATGCACATCTAGGGATTCCTGCACCCCCTCGGGGAGGAGCGAGATTTGGCAAACCCTTGTGAATTTGTTATATTGTTTATCAGAGGGACTCGCTTCACAAGTGTATTGGAGCCTGCCTCGTTGTATTCCCTAAAAGTTTGACTTGTGACCCCAGGGTCAGCTATTTCTGTGTAATTCCCAGTTTGGAGGTAATTCATGAGCAGGGCCACTGGAAAATTGTGGAGCATTTTACCTAAAAATGTGGAGACTTTTTGCAAAAATTGTGGGAAAATTGTGAGGGATCATGATACATCCCCGCTGCCCCCAATAAATCTTTTATTGTTTGCTGAAGCATGTATTGGTCACATAAATTGTTAGATAAATGTATTGCTACTTGTAAACATACCTCTCAACCTCCTTTCTCATAAATCAGGGACAAGGCTTAAAAAAATCAGGGACAAAGGACCAAAATCAGGGACACATCTTCAAAATTGGTGATATCCTCACAGGAAGCTGGTAGAATAAAAGGCTTGGTGTAAAATGCATTTTCTAAGGAGGAACAAGTCTGTAGCTTTAATGTCTGACATTATTTTGTGCTTACAACTTGGCAGAAGACACCAGGAGAAAGGACTGCTGTGTGACTGGACTTCTCAACTAGGACTATATTGCCCTCCTTCCCTCCCCTTCCCTCCACCCCCCACCCAAAGCTAGTTCTATTTTTATAGGCACAGGATTTGACTGACAACAGGAACTTCCTGTTTGGGAGCAGGAAGTGAGTGATCACAGAACCACCAAAGACCCACCATCCTAGAAGTACAAGAGTAGCTTTCCGGCCCCCCTCTAGCTGCTGGAGGTCTGCCTCTGAGCAAGTAAGGGGTCTACTGAGAAATATAGGATATTCTTGTCTCAGAACAGGACAATCAGGAGCTTAAAGGGCACACAGGCAGAAAGTAAGGAGAGAGAGAAAAAAAACAGAGGAAAGAGTAAGGATTGCAAACAGTTAAGGGGCCAGAAATAAGACATGATTGGAGTGGTGCAGTGCAGTGGCTGTGGAGCAGCAGTCTTCTGGGAGACATTCTGGGGTATGCAGTATTGTCCCATCTTCAGGCACCTCTCTGGGCTGAGGGAGGAGGTTGCTTATCTCCAGGCTGAGTTGACGAGGATTTGTGGGACCTCCTCTTCCATCCATGGACCACCAGTGCCACTGCCGTTGCCTCAGAGATTGCCAAGAAAGAGTAGCAGTTGGACCACAGTGGGCTCAGGGAGGGTGAGGGTGGTGGAACAGAGGTGCATCCCTCCAGTTGTACCTCTCCACAATTCCTATGCCATTCTGGCAAAGTGTGGTTCCTCTATGGAGGCGCCCACAGTGGAGACCAAGGAGGATGCTGGGAACCTCCACAAAGGAGACCCACAGGAGGGTGGCAGGGGACCCTGCAGGGAAGGAAACAACTCTGGTGGGGGACTCCATTGTTAGGAATGTAGAACTGGGGAGGAAGGGAGAGGAGGTGGTGCCTGCCTGGCACCATAACTTGGAGGGACAGGAGTGAATCCTCAGGATTGCTGGAGCAGCTGCACAGGGGAGAGTTGGATGTCATTGTCCACCTAGGGACAAATGACCTGGCTAAGAAAGGGATTAGAGAAGTGCAGGAAGAGTTTGTGGAATTGGGAGGGCCTTAGTCAAGTAGCACGACGGTAACCTTCTCGGAGGTGCTGCCCATCTATGGCATAGAAGAGGCTAGGGTGTTCCGCACCATGGGATTCAATCAGTGGTTGAAAAACTGGTGTGGGAGCTCATGGATTAGCTTCATTGGGGACTGGGGTCCACCTGGAGTTATGCAAGCCTATACTGGCATGATGGGCTGCATCAGTCCGGAGGTGAACCAGAATCCTAGGTGATAGGTTTAAATGCTTCATTGGCAAGCATTTAAACTAGCCAAGGGGGGAGGCACTGGAAAGGAGCAGGGAAATTCTAGCCCCCCCCAAAAAATCACAGTAGTATGTGCGGCAAACACTAACATAGAGGTGTCGATAGGGAGAAGGGCAGGGGTAAATGGAGAAAGTGACAAAGGCAAGAAGGACAGGGATGGGGCAAAAGGGAATAAGGCCATCAGGAAATGGAGGGTAATGAGTACTAATGCCCGTAGTCTGGGCAACAAGCTCCCTGAGCTGGTGGTCTTGATGGAAGAGGGATGCCTGGATATCATAGCAGTCACAGAAACATGGTACACAGAGAACCATGACTGGGATGTTAACATACCAGGGTACATAACCTACAGGAGAGACAGGCAGGGGAGAAGAGGGGGAGGAGTAGCTCTCTATGTAAAGGAAGGGATAAAAGCAACTGAACAAAAGAGTAAACAGGGAGGAGAGGAGGCACTGTGGGTCACCTTGGAGACTAGAAAGGGCACCACAATCCACACAGGGGTTCTGTACAGACCCCCATGTCAAGGGGAGGGAATGGACAAGGATATGATAGAAGGCATTCTTAGAATGGCAGAGAAAGGGGAGATACTGTTGATGGGAGACCTGAATATACCAGATGTTAACTGGAGCACATTTGCTGCAGCCACATCCAAGAGCAGGGCCATTCTTGATGCCCTACAGGTGGCAGGCCTCAGACAGCTAGTTTTGGAACCCACTCATGAGGGAGCAATCTTAGACCTCATACTCTCAAACGGGGCAGTGAGAGGATCTGAGATCTAGAAGTGGGTTGCCATCTGGGAACAAGTGACCATCAAACAGTGTGGTTCACGTTAAACTCAGCTACAGAGTCAAGCCATACAAAAGTGAGGGTACTGGACTTTAGGAGGGCTGACTTTGGCAAGATGGAAGAGTGCCTCAGAAAAGCACTAGCAAACAGACTAGAAGGAGATGTGGAGCAACAATGGGGAATCATCAAAACTGCCATCACAGAGGCAACAGGCCTTTGTGTGAAGCAAATAAATAAATCAAAATGAAAGAAAAAGCCACTATGGTTCTCAAAAGAGGTGGCTGTGAAAGTCAGGAAGAAAAAGATAGCATTCCGGAAGTATAAGGAAACACAGAAGGAGCAGGACAGACAGCTGTACCAGTTAAGGCAGAAGGAAGCAGGGAGGGAAGTCAGAATAGCAAAGGCACAAACTGAGGAAAAGATAGCCAACTCAGTTAAGAAGGGGATAAAACCTTTATAGGTACATCAGCGGTAGAAAGACAAAGGAGGATAGTGAGGCTGAATAGAATGAGCGGTGAGTGGGCAGAGGGGACAGTGAAAAGTAGGGATACTGAACAGAATATTTCTGCTCAGTATTCACAAAGAGAAGGGGAAGTGCCTAATCCAATTAACAGAAGCACTCTTGATAGGGGGTCAATCCCAGTCCTTTCACAGAAGTAAGGGTTCTGCAAGAACTCCTAAAACTGAAGGTGGACAAAGCAATGGGTCTTGATGGAATTCACCCCAGAATTCTAAAAGAATTAAGGGAGGAACTAGTGAAACCACTGGCTACTCTTTTTAATAAATCATGGGAGGATGGTGTGGTACCCGAGGACTGGAGGAAGGCGGATGTGATTCCTGTTCACAAAAGTGGGACAAAGACAGAGGCAGGAAACTACAGACCTGTCAGTCTGACCTCTGTGGTAGGGAAAGTGATGGAATCACTTCTGAAGGAAAGAATATTTGAGTACCTAGAGGCCAGTGAGGCACAGGACCCAAGGCAGCATGGGTTCACAGCAGAAAGGTCATGTCAGATGAATCTAATAGATTTATTTGACTGGGTGACCAAAGCAGTAGACCAGGGAGGGGCTGTGGACATGGCCTACCTAGACTTAGCAAGGCATTTGACACAGTCCCACACAAAAGATTAATAGTCAAATTAACCAGCCTGGGAGTGGGTCCCAGGGTGGTAGCCTGGGTAAAACATTGGCTGCACAATAGGACACAGAAGGTAATTGTAAATGGAGTCCACTCTGAAGAAAGAGGGGTTACTAGTGGGGTACCGCAGGGTTCAGTATTGGGTCCAGTCCTTTTTAATGTCTTCATCAGTGACATTGCAGATGGACTGGAAGGAAAAATATGCCTTTTTTGCAGATGACACAAAGATCTGCAACAGGGTTGATACGCAAGGAGACGTGGAAAGGATGAAAAGGGACTTGGCAAGGTTGGAGGAATGGTCAGAAGTATGGCAGCTAGGATTCAATGCAAAGAAGTGCAAAATAATGCACCTGGGAAACAAGAACCCAGGGGAAGAATACATAATGGGTGGGGAGGTAGTAACAACAACAAATAAGGAAAGGGACCTGGGAGTAATCATATCAGATGACCTTAAGGTTAGCAAGAAATGTGAGAAGGTAGTAGGGAGGGCTGGGGGTATACTGGGATGTATAGGGAGAGGCATCAGCAGCAGAAAACAGGAAGTTGTTATCCCTCTGTACAGACAGTTGGTGAGACCCCATCTGGAGTACTGCGTCCAGTTCTGGAGACCCCATCTCTGCAAGGACATAGACAGGATAGAGACAGTCCAGAGGAGGGCAACTAAAATGGTGCAGGGTCTGCAAGAGAAGCCATATGAGGAGAGACTAAAGGAGCTTAATATGTATACCCTTGAGGAAAGAAGTGAGAGGGGGGACATGATAGAAACTTTTAAGCACCTCAGTGAAATCAACAAAGTCCAAGAGGGTAGCATCTTTCAGAAAAAGAGACGTGCAAGAACAAGGGGACACAATTTAAAAATAGAAGGGGGGCAGTTCAGGGGCAATGTGAGGAAGTATTATTTCACAGAGAGGGTAGTGGATGCATGGAACAGCCTTCCTGAGGAGGTTGTGGGGTCTAAAACTGTGGGAGAATTCAAGAATGCATGGTACAGACATAAGGCAATTCTTGTGGGGGGTAGAAAGAAATAGGCTGTTGGTTAACTAGGATCTGTGGCCTATCCTGTAGGTAGGGAAATGGGCAGACTAGATGGGCCAAGCGGTCCTCATCTGCCGTCAAAGTCTATGTTTCTATGTTTCTTACAACTCCCACTGTTTGGTCACAGAAACACAATTTTTAGGAGGGACAGAGTTAAATTTTGAGGCAAAATCAGGGACATTCCTGAAAATCAGGGACAGTTGAGAGGTATGCTTGTAAATGCTTTCAATATGAAGAAAGTTGTGTTTTTGAAATGCACTGCAAATTAATCATTAGGTAGCACATCTTCTAAAAACTAAAAACATCTAAGTCATGCAGTGCTGACTACATTTTATTTAGTAATTCACAGGCAGTCCACATTGAATAAATTATGAAACAACATATTTTGCCAGTTTCTAGATGATAATGAAGCCTCTTTAGCAACTACTGTACTTCATTTGGTGCTGAAAAAAATAGATAACCAGGGTGCCTAATAAAGTTCTAGTAAAAACAATGTTTATTTTGTTAAAATAATTACTCTTCTTAATCAGCACTGTAAGTACGTTTTAAAATCATATGATAAAAGTATTGAATTATGCCAATAATGTTTCATTACATCATACACGTTTCTAATACATGGCACTTTTGTTCTACTCGGTCTGCAGTGATTTGACTTGGGTTGCAATAATTTTGTCTATTTGAAGGTAACTGTTTAAATATATTTAACCTGTTCAGCATGTTTTCAGAAATGGTTTGCTTTCTGTGGACTTTATATGTGAGTATGCAGTTGTGGCATTCTTACATGTAAGGATTCACTGTCACCAACCCCCTCAGAAGCACAAAGCATCACTAGCCTATCAGGTGGGCTAAAACTCATGATGTAATGTCTGGAGTGCCATGGATGGTCAACCAACACAATCAAGTTTATAATCAGCAGGGAGGGGCATCCAAACGCCTCAAAAATTTGTATCAAAATCCTTTCAGATTGAAGGTATTTATACAAGGAAAACACCCTACCATTCAAAAGCAAGCATTGTTGTCAATGCTTCAATTAGGCAAATGGGGCACTTTACACCTCTTCTCACACCTATTGTTTCAGCAAAAAGTTATCTGATAGTCTGCTTTCAAACAGATTTTAAGTACTCAAGTCTACATGGGCATGGCCAGAGGATTTTGAAACCAAAGCAGGGAAGTGAGTCACATGAAAATAGAGTCACATTGGGCCCTTCTCACCTCACACTGTATTGTTTTGGTCAAATCCAAGTCTGAGTACTAAATTGTTAGCATATCTGAGAAGATTTCCTTGAGAATTTAAATATTTGTATACAATTTCAGTCAAAAATTCAAAAAATAGAAGAAATTGCAAGAAATTGTGTATTTTGTGTGGAGAAGGGTGAAAACTGTGGAAACTGTGGAAAAATTGTGGGTACAATTTTCTAGTGGCGCTGTTCATGAGTGTGGCCCCCACCTTGGACTTTAACAGCCAAGCCAGTCATTTACCATTTCTATCTTCATCAAAGCATCATCTGACTCTAGTGAAAAGAATCTGGAGTTCAAGCTGGATAGTGGTCAATGTATTTAACTGCATTTGGACCTTTTGGAAGACCTGATAAAACTGTGGGGTAGGATTCAACATTTGTGCATGTTTGTAGGCTTGCACATTGCTAGTGAGAGCCTTAACCTGCTCCTGTGATTCTTTTTTATTTTTTTTTGTGGCTGGCAATTAAGATGGTCTGCCCCCTAATGTATGCCTTTAAGGCTACCCACCTGACCACATTTGATATGCCCCCCTTTCAGATGAGTTGCAGGAACTCCTGGATCCTTTGCCCCATGAATACTTTGTACTCATCATTCTTAAGCAAGGTGAGGTCCACATACCAGGCCCCAGGTGGGGCGTGGTTCATGCCCCTCCCTAACTGCACTACCACTGGGGCATGCTCTAATACTAGGATGGGTTCATGTCTCACCTGATCCCCTCCTGTCAGTCACCTTGGGTTTACCAGATCCAGTGCCTCCATGCATCCACCATCCCATGATCAGTGGCCAGAGTCGTTAGGGCTTGCTACCTTTCATCATAAACCAGGGTTGTATGTGAGGACCTGTCCATTACCCCATTCCACACCCAGTTCAAGTTGCCCCCAATTATCCACTCCCCTTGCCATGATGACATTTCTAATTAGTTTTTGGAAAAAATCAGTGGAGTCAATGATAGGGGCATAGACTGATCCAATCACCAGTTTATGTCTTTGTCCTTTTCCTACTTGCACTAACGTGTATCTGTCCCCCAGGTCATTTTGTAATGTCAACACTTTCCAGGAAGTCCCTGGTTGAATACAAATTGTGGTTCCTCTGGCCTTCAAGTTGAAAGTCACAACATACTATTTCTTCCCCAGTTTTTCTTTTTTATGGAATAATTCTCCTTTCTCCCACAGACATATGTATTTCTCAAAGAACAGCTTCTAGTTTATGTGTGTTAATAGCTTCCAGCACTCTAAGTCCTTTTATGTGGGTTTTCAGACCACTCACATTTCATTACAGAACCTACATGCTACCTGCCATCATATGCTGCTGATGATTGAATTAGTCTATCACTTGGGTGACCATCTTTATACACCCAACATCCTGCATGTACCTTTATTAGTTTAATATCTTGTAGCACATCTATAACCTTCACTGCCATTTGTAACATGGCACAAAAAAGGAAAACGAAATGACGCACTCAGATAGGTGCAAACACACCATGTGGTACAGTAGAAACCATGGTCTAATACCATAGTAGATCATGGTTTGTATTGTAGTACCTTGGCAATCCACTACAGGTAAGAAGCAGTATGCAAGTGAAAGAAATATGCAAATAGCTTGCAGTGTATAGTTGTCCCAAGTTGTATTTACTAAGAATTTTCCTGGCACAGAGTTTTTGACTTTTTCAAGACTGTTCTATATTGTAATTACAACAGAAGTTCATGAGTTGCTAAAGATTGTACATTTAAACTCCACATATACTGTTAATTATGCTGCAGCAATATTTCTGTAGAAGTGAACAGTTACATACTGTTACCATCCCTTCTGATCTACTGCTGTCTAAGCAACTGTGGGTGCAATGCATTGTGAAAGACTGAATAACATTATCTGGCCTGGCCTTTTAAAGATAAGCATGCAGCTTCTATAACCGAAAGCAAAAATAACAGACACTGAGATAAACAAAGCAAAATCAAAGAGAGAGGATACTTCTGTGGGTGAAAAGAAAAATAAATTGAGAAAAACAAAAAAGAAATCAAAGAAACAGACTAACAATAGTAGTCAAAACAAGTATTTGAAAGATGAAAGCAGTAAACGTTATATTGTTCTATGTCCTGCTGAGTTAGGTAGTTTAGAGGGAAAAAAAGTGAAAGTAATATTCCGCAAAATAGTAGTTGTTCAATAAACTGTTTTTCAGATTGGCTTAGTTCAGTACATTTAGAAAAAAGGTGCTTGTGCTACTAGGACTGTGTGACAGCCACCTATTGGTCTGCAAAGGAACTGGAGAAAGAAAACTAAAATGTACCATAGCACACTCCCATCATGCAGCGCAGCCCATATCTTCTAATACATAGAGAGGAAAATCAAAGCACCTAGAATAGAAAGTGAATTGCAAGGTTTTGAAAAGTTGTAAAATATGTTTTGATGTTAGAAAGCTTAAAGCTTGTAATGAAAGTTATTGTAACAAATGTGAAGTAGTAGCCACAATATTTCCAATAGGTGTGTTCAAATTGTTTTCAAGTGTATGTACATCATGTTTAATAGCTCAATTTATAGTATTCTGAAAGTAAATCAGTGTGATTGTACTCATTTATTCAAAAACTATTAGTCATACAGTCATTGCCATGTTACAAGTGGATTAAGCCACTCGAAAAGGATGGGTCTACTGTGGAATTAATCCATGGTTGGTTGGTTGGACCCACTCCCCCAACCATGGATTAATACCACAGTAGACCCATGCTTTCTTGTGGCTTAATCCTTACATGTATTCCTTCATCAGTGACAGTTGTTTCATTCTGATAATTCTATTACTATCATATTTTTTTCAACCCAAACACAAACAGATCGATACAAACACATCTACATTTCATTATATACTGCAGAATACACTGGATAACAATACACGTTATAATCATAAAATATTCTTGCATTTATTAAATGCTTTAGCCTAGAAAAGGCTATGACCAAGATGAAAACTAATAAAAGAAGACAGGCACTCAGGTATAGTGCTACAGATGATGAAAGACAAAACATTAACCAGTCATCAATGAAGCTGGAGGGAAAAAAAACACATAAATATACTGTAAATAAACATCAGTAACATAAATGATGAACAACATCATGCAGGTTCATAGTTAGTACATGAAGTTTACAACTAATTATTCAGGATTTCAAAATATTTCTGCCCAAAAATGTTATATACATTTATTTTTGATACATGAGAATTAGGAGTGTGCAGTTCCTTTATCTGGAAAAACTAAGCCACCCCAAATGCATGCCACTTAATTTTCATAAGACCCTAGCAGAAACCTGTGGGCTTGGCTGTCAGCCCAGTGTTTTGCACTTAGTTTTTTTTTTACCTCCCCCTGCCTCCCGGTTTGCATGCTTGTAATATAACAGGCTAAGGTGGTTTAGGAGAGGTCAGAGAGTGCACAAGGGATGCACTTGTGGAATGGATACTCCGGTTTCCACATGCACAAACCAGAGCATATATAACTATGTGGCTCTGTCCTCTGCATCATTGCTTCTCAGTCAGTGGAGGGGAAAGTTGCTCTTGTGAATGGCACTTACAGACATCCATTTTTGCCAGTGCCCTCATTCTAAACAGAACAAAGTAGGGAGGGGGAAAGAGTGTGGCGTTATGGGAAAGACAAGACAGGATGATAAAAAAAAAGGAAGAAGAAGCAAAAGAAAAAAAGCAGAAACAAAACACTTGAGGGGAGATCATGGGTGTGTGTGTGTTTGTGTGTGGGGGGCTTGACAGTAGCTCACAGTCTGCAGACAAAAAGAAAACTATGGTAAAGAGCTTGAGAAAAATGATTAAACACAAATTAAGATTTTTAAAGAAAAAGAATGGAGAAAAGAAAACAAAACAGACGCAGAGTTTGTGTTAGAGAGAGAGAGACAGACAGACAGACAGAGAGACAGAGAGAGAGAGAGCGAGAGAGAGAGAGAGTGGGGGCACTCACTCCATAGTCTGCAGTACACAGCAGAACAGAAGAGAATTTAAAGAAGAACATTAAAGTAAAAAATACAGAATACAGAAAAAGAACAAGAGACTGTGTGTGTGTGTGTGTGTGTGTGTGTGTGTGTGTGTGTGTGTGTGTGTGTGTGTGTGTGTTGGGGGCTGCTTCAACTAGAAGCTGCAGTCAGTGTGCCCACAAGTGCACAGTACTGTCTTACAGTCCATAATGCAGCAGTGTAAAAGTGCAAAGAAAAGAAAAAAAAATGGAAACATAAAAAGAAACATATTTTAAAACTAAGGTTTTAAACAAGAAAATAAAATTTGCTGAAAAATAAGAATGAAGAAAGAAGAAAAAAGTTTTATATTTTCACAATACAAAGAAAGAGAAAAAGAGAAAAAGTGTGCAAAAAAAGCCAGTAAAGACTTGTATTACGTGTGAAGCCTTTTTTGGAGGTAGGGGTCTTCCCTCATCAGTTGAGTAGCCCCTGTCTGCAGTGTCACCTGCCATTCCCCACACAAGTGGGACCATTTTTCTTTTCTGCAGTCTGATAAGGAAACAAATTGCGCTAACAGAGATGGTAAAGGAATGCATCATGTGTAAGGCATTTTTTGAGGGAGAGAGCACCCCCTGGCTGTTGAATAGCTCCTGTTTGCAGCATCTCCAGCCATTTCAGTCTTTGTGGGAACTGATCCCATTTCATAGCCTTCTCAATACCCTTGTAAACTCCAGCTCTAAGTGGAATTTTTGGGTGTGATTATACTTTAGTAGGTTTTATTATGGGAAGGCAGGGAGTCAATAACATATGAATACAAATCTCACTTGTGTGGTTAGCTCAAAACAAAAATATATCTAAGGTCATTGTTTTGCTTTATGCCAAAATGCATTTGATTCTACTGAACAGGACTATATTTACACTGTTCTGAAGGAATTTGTTTTTCTGATACATTCAGGGACTGGCTCAGTGTTCTGTTTTCCATTTCAAAAGCAGACATTAACTAATGGGGTCATATCTGAACAATTCCCATGAGAAACAGGCACACAACAAGGTTATCTTCTATACCTAACTCTCTTTGTCAGAATTAAAATGGCAAAAGAGGTGGCGTAGATTCCATTTCTTAAAAAGTTGAATTTTAAAACCCTGGCACATGCTGACAATCTTCTGATCACCATGCAACACCCACCCACCTCTCTGCAATACCTGATGGAATTATTGCATACATTTAGAATGCCATCTGGACACTTTATATCCACTGGGGGAAATCAGAACTCCTCCCTTTTAATCTGAATTGCACACAACTGTCATTTGGAAACTCCCCATCTACATTAAATTGGTGTCTGATACAATTACCTATCTAGAGATAAAATTCAAGGGGATTTGGTTAAAAAAGGCTAGACTTAATTTTGAATCATTTATTAAAGGAAGAACAAAGTAGTTCCTCACTTTTACTTATACACTGCGCTACTGGAAACAAGGGAACTGGTGCTGCTGCATAGTCAGGCAGTAGCACCACAAAAGAAAAGAAACACAGTGCAACGTGACTGGCATAAATTAATGCTTCACTTTTTGCACCATAGTGCAGGAGGACTGACGCGCCAGTGCTTTAAGTTGCTGGGCTCTTCATCAGGACACTCCCGATGAAGAGGCAGGGTGTCTCAAGACATTGGAGCTTTAGTTCACCTGCACTATGATGAAATAAATTAAATCACTGATTTATTCAGTTAGTTTTGCACTGTGTTTCTTTTCTTTTTGGATAACAAAGGAGGAAAATAATTCTCTCAATATGGGGGAGTAAACTGTAGTTAATCAATAATTAGACTAATTTGGCCAATTTATGAATGGGGATACAGGGCTTGCGATCAAACCCTGGGTCCCCTGCTAAGTTTGCCACTCCTGCATCCAAGGGTGTGATGCAACTTACACCCTATTTTGTAATCCTGGATGCAAATTGTAACAGTACACTCAGTTATGGCAATTTGTGCAAAAGCAGTGGTGCAAGTCCCGTAATCCAGCTACCCCATGGGCGCAAAGTTATGCCGGGGGGGCTGGTGGAACTGTGCTGCATTGTCACAAGGGACTTGTGGAAGAGGGGTTGCAGCATGCTTTTTCGAATATTGTGCTGCGGCACAGGTTTGCTGCAAGTAACCAATTGTAATATACTCTCGGCCACAGGTCCCTTGCGGTGGCCACAACTCCTCTGAAAATTGGGCCCATAATCTTTTATATGCTCAGAAGTTTCACTCTAAAAATAGAGGATGTCTGATTTAAGAAAATTAATTCTCCAACTAGAGATGTATGAATTTGGGAAGCTTTGCTTCACAAAAGACATTTTGAATTTTCCTGACTTTGCGATGTATGAAGTGCAACTTTGTATAGTTCTTCACATGGCGAAGTGCCTATGACACTCAGCAAAGTATATGTATATGTATAGTGGCACATTGGCAAGTAAACATAGAAACATAGAAACATAGAAGTTGACGGCAGATAAGGACCGCAAGGCCCATCCAGTCTGCCCATTTCTTTTTCTACCTTATAAATGTGCCATCGGCCTTTGCTCTGTCAGTGACTTATCTATTCATAGTCATTTGTATTGCTCCCTTATGCCTATCCCATGCCTGTTTGAAGCCCTGCACTGTATTCATAGCCACCACTTCTTGTGGTAAGCCATTCCATGCATCTACCACCCTTTCTGTGAAAAGAATTTCCTACATTCCCCTTAATCGGCCTCCCTCTAATCTCATGCTGTGTCCTCTTGTCCTGCTATTTTCTTATATTTAAACATGTTAGACTCTTTCATCTTGTTTATGCCCTTAAGGTGTTTAAATGTCTTGATCATATCACCTCTCTCCTCCTTTGCTCAAGGGTATACATATTGAGCTCCGTTAATCTGTCCTCATATGTGTTCTGATGCAGTCCCTGCACCATTTTGGTTGCCCTTCTCTGGACTGCCTCAATTTGGTTAATGTCCTTGTGAAGGTGTGGCCTCCAATACTGCACGCAGTACTCCAGATGGGGCCTAACCAATGTCTTGTACAGAGGGATTATTACCTCCCTCTTACGACTTGTGATACCCCTACTAATACACCCTAACACCCCCCTAGCCTTAACTACTGCTTTAGAGGTCTGCTTGGATGATTTTAGGTCATCAGTGATGATGATGCCCAAGTCTCTTTCTTCCTTTGTGACTGCTAGCAACTCCCCTCCCAGCCTATAAGTGGCTTCAGGGTTTCTCTTCCTATGCATGATTTTGCACTTCTTGCATTAAATCCCAGTTGCCACTCTTCTGACCATTCTGCTAGTTTATCCAGATCTCTTCTCATTCTGCCACCCCATCTGGATCATCTACTCTGTTGCAGATCTTGGTGTCATCTGCAAACAGACAAGCCTATCCCTCTAGTCCATCTGCGAGGTCACTAATGAAGATGTTGAATAGGACTGGCCCCAGGACTGATCCCTGAGGTACCCCACTTGTGACTTGCATCTCTTCTGACTGTATACCATTTACCACCACTCTCTGTTTTCTGCCAGTCAACCAGTTTGCCACCCAGTTGACCAACTTGACCCACCCCGAGCCTACCTAGCTTATTTATCAATCTTCTATGTGGAACAGTGTCAAAAGCTTTGCTTGAAGTCAAGGTAGGCGACATCAACTGCTCCCCTTGGTCCACCACTCTGGTTACCCAGTCAAAGAAATCTATGAGATTAGTTTGACAGGACCATCCTTTGTAAACCCATGCTGTCTTGGATCCTGTGCCCTATGGATTCCAGGTGTTGCACTATCCTTTCCTTAAGGAGTGCCTCCATAATCTTGCCCACTACTGAGGTAAGACTGACCGTCTGTAGTTCCCCGCCTCCTCCTGCTACCACTCTTGTGAGTGGGATCACATGAGCCTTCTCCAGTCTTCTGGGACCTCTCCTGTGCTCAGAGACTCACTAAACAATTCTGCTAATGGCTCTGCTGAGTTCCTCCTTTAGCTGTATGAGTACCCTGGGATGTATGCCATCAGGTCCCATTGCCTTATCCACGTGAGCTTAGCAAGCTCTTGTAGGACCACTTTGTTTTGTGAGGGTAGTGCTCACCTCCCTCCCCCGTGTCCATGATGCTGAGCTGTGGGCCCTGTCCTACCTTCTCTTCAGTAAATACTGAGCAAAAGTATCTATTTAGGATAGATGCCTTTACAGGTCCTCCTCCTCACATGCTCCCTTTTCTCCATTAAGCTTAGCAATACCCCTCTGGACTTTCTCCTTTCACTAATGTATCTATAGAAAGTCTTGTCACCTTCTTTACTGTTTGTGCTAGTGTTTCCTCAGTTTGGGACTTTGACTGCCTTACTGCCTTACCTGCTTCCCTTAGGGCAGTTTGGTATGCCTCCTATCTTCATCCCGCTGTGTTCCCTTATATTTTCTGAAGGCCAGCCTTTTGGCTCTGACCTTTCTGCTACTGTATTTGAGAACAAAGTGGTTTCCTTCTTCTTTTGCACTTCCTTTCTGTCTAACACAATGGGATGTTGCTTCAAGTATTGTATCCTTAATGCTTGCCCACTTTTCCTGTACCTCCTCACCTGTGTTTCTTTTGCCAGGCTAGCTTAACTCTGTTGGCCATCTTATCAAAGTCAGCTCCTCTGAAGTCCCATATTTTGCCTTGGAATGGATGATTTAGATGTAGTAGCCAAATTGAACCATACCATGTGATGGTCACTGGCCCCAGGTGACCTTCTACCTGGAGATCTGTGATCCCTTCTTTGTTAGTCAGTACTAGATCTAGGATAGCCCTGTCTCTTGTGGGTTGCTGTACCAGTTGTTTGAGGCCCTCCCTGCAGGGAATCCACTATGAGTCTAGTTCTGGCAGATGTTCCTGCTGGTATTGACCAATCTGTATCTGGCATGTTGAAGTCTCCCATTATCAGAACCTCCCTTTAGCTGTCATGTTTTGTATATCTTCTAACAGTAATGTGTCTATGTCCTCCCTCTGGTCTGGGGCCTGTAGACAACCCCAGTTCTTATGGCTGTCCCATTTTCTGTTTCCAGGGTGACCCACAGTTCTTCTGGCTCCTTATGTGTATTCTGAATTTCTGTAGCTTTGATATTTTCATTAACATACAGGCCACTCCTCCCCTTTTTGCACCTCGGTCTCTTCTGAACAATACATAGCCAGGTACTGAAGTCTCCCAAGTGTGATTACTGGTAAACCACGTCTCACTAATTGCTACTATGTCCAGTTTAGCCTCTGACATTATTGCCTGCAGGTCTGGGATCTTATTCCCAGGCTGTGAGCATTTTGTACATGATTTTCCATTGGCCAGATTTTGGTGTGTTAGTTGTTGGGTGAAGTTTGGCATTACCCCTGTGCATCGTATGGGGAGACAAACCTTTTTTCTTACCTGGTGATGCAAATGAATGGCAAACGTGCTGAATTCCTGTTTGACCACTAGCTGAGGGGGGAGGGGTGTTCTTCCCATTCGACGTATGGGGTGCTGCACCCCTCTCCCCATTTGCTAGTTTAAATATTCTGCAAAGACGTCAAACTTCTGCCCCAATGCACTGACTCCCTCTTTAGTCAGATGCAGTCCATCAAATTTAAAGAACTTTCGCTCCCAGAACTGTTGCCAGTTCCCTACAAATCTGTGTCCTTTTTCCTGGCACCAGTCCTTGAGCCACGTGTTTAGCTCCCCTATCTCCCCTTCTCTGACCTTCCATCCATCTGCTCCCTTCTCCCAGACTGGCAGGATCTCAGAGAAGGAGATGCCAGACGAAATAGATGATAGTTTGTCACCCAGCCTAGTCAGGTGTTCCTTGGTCTCCACAACTGACCGGCTGGCGAGATCAATAGTCCCTAGTGTACTAGGACATCAATGTTTTCTCCTGCTTTGTGAACAGTCTTAGCAATGCGGTCAGTGTCTCTCCATGCTGATGTACCTGGGAGACATCTGACCATCACCCCTGGCTGGAGATGGGTATCAACTCCCCGAATCATGGAGTCTGCTATTATCAGTAGTTTTTTGGATTTCCTTTGTGCTTGTTTAGTTTTGGTTCCTGATTTGGGTGAGTATTGTTGTGCTAGCTCCTGTGCTGCAGTGTCCTGCTCTGCAGTGTCTTCTGCCTCTTTATTTGATTTCAGAGATAGAGGCAGATACCTGTTATAGTGTTATATGGTTTTGGAGGTAATGTGTTGGAGAGCAGAGAGTGATGGGGCACCTGATTTGCTCCTCCTAACCACCTGCCAACCTCCTGGACCAACTACCCTCTGTGGTCGAGGTTTTTCTGTTGGATGCTGGGGAAATGGCGGGTGGTTCTTATAATATGTTTCCTCTTCAATATGAAATTTGAGGCATGCAATCTCTGCCCATGCTGCCCGGAGCTGAGACCTAAGATTCCAAAGGCTCAGCATGTAGGACAGTGTCCTAAATCCTGTAAGACTGTCCTTCTGAAAATTGTTCCACAGTACCTGCAGTTAATGAAATCCATTCCAAATAAGTTGCTGTGTTTGTAACCTAGTCAGAGTAATTAGAAGGAAAAAAATGCAAGTAATGGTTTAATTGTGCTTTGTTTAACTTGTTATAACAAGTTAAATTACTAGTGCCCTGTAAATGAGATCACCTTGTGGAGGCCCCACTGATCCGCCCCTTCCTGCTCTGCCACAGGAAATGTCACAACTGTGGTACCCTATAAAATGAGTGTGGCGTGGGTGGTTGGGGATGGGGTGGGTGGCTGGGCCCTTCCCCTGCCTAAAAGAAGAACCACGGACGAAAGAACAAGGAGGTAAGAGCAGAAACAATCAGTCAACAACAAATGCAGTAACCCTGAAAGCTTATCCTAATGTTAGATAAAACTGTAAAACCTGTAAAGCACCACCTGTAATAATTTCAGAGAAGATATACCCTGTAGAAACACTTTGCTCAGAGAAAATAAAGCAGTAACAGAAGATATACCTTGCAAAAGACAATTTGAATCCGAAGATTACAGCAGTAATCTGTTAGCACACACCTGTAGGCACACCTTGTAATAATGCAGAAGAAGGTATACCAGCAACAACAATTTGAATCAGAGAAAAAATAAAGCAATGAAATGTTAGCAACAAACAGTAGCAATCCCTGTGAGTAAAAAATAAAAACACCACCACACAGTAAATCTGCTTAGCCAAACTAAGTCTTAATCCTTCTCCCTTGCTCTGGTAAGTTTCTCTACTCTGCCTTTCAAGCAGTCTTGAGAAGAAAGAGCTCAGGTGAAGCTAGGTGCCTTGGCCAGCAAACCAAGTCTTCTACCTCCAAGATATCAACTAACCTGACTTTTAACCCTTCTTTCTGTTGGAATTACTGACAGTTTGCCAGCTCCACCCCACATACACACCTAATCCTTTGGAAGAGCTGTGGGAGGAAAAGCAATTAGCTCCTTCAATGTGAGAAGGAGACTGAAACACCTCTGAGACAACAAACCTTTTCAACAAATAAGAATAAAATAAAACACAGTGTCAAACAGTAATTTTGCTTAGCCCAATGATAAAAAGTCACAAAATGTAAGCTCCACCTGTAATACAGTAATTTCAGAGAAGATATACCCTGTAAGAAACACTTTGCTCCAGAGAAAATAAAGCAGTAACAGAAGATATACCTTGCAAAGACAATTTGAATCAGAAGATTACAGCAGTAATCTGTTAGCACACACCTGTAGGCACACCTTGTAATAATGCAGAAGAAGGTATACCAGCAACAACAATTTGAATCAGAGAAAAAATAAAGCAATGAAATGTTAGCAACAAACAGTAGCAATCCCTGTGAGTAAAAAATAAAAACACCACCACACAATAAATCTGCTTAGCCAAACTAAGTCTTAATCCTTCTCCCTTGCTCTGGTAAGTTTCTCTACTCTGCCTTTCAAGCAGTCTTAGAAGGAAAGAGCTCAGGTGAAGCTAGGTGCCTTGGCCAGCAAACCAAGTAAAGTTGTTGATGAAGTGCCATTACATGTAGTTTTCACTGGGTGATGTCTCATTTTGCTTGCAAGGAACAATTCAATGTGGCATTTACATTTTTTTGGGGGGAAAAATAAGGAAAACCACCCCCACCCTCTGTGTCATACTCACTGACCCCCTCCCACCATGCCACAAGGTTTAAAATAATATCCCCTAACTTATCTCCCTGCTTGTCCCCCACCTCCCTCCTGCCCATGTACCCAGCTAAGTTTTGAAAATTGTAAGTGAATCCCATGACCCTGTCCATTAAAGCATATTCCTTCCACCTCCCCTGCCCTGTCACTAAAAATCATGACTTAAACCCCTATCCTTCATACCCTTTTGCCAACAACCCCCTCATCTCCCCAAAGTCCTCAAACCTCAGTTTCTTTTTTTATGCACAGTTTATGGCACCTTTTTCACCATATTTGTTCCTCTCTTTCTGGTGCTCCCAAGGCATCCATAGGGCTCTGCCAGGCTTCTTCTGAGGGACTTCAGTGGGCCAACCCCCATCCAGCCATGGTTTTACCCCCCCGGGTGGAGAGGAGGTGGAAGCCCGGGTCCTTCCTCCTCCAATTCACTGTAGTGCATTGGGTGTACCATACTGAACTCTCCTGAGCTCGGTCAGGCTTTCAGCACTGGGGCCCGTCACCAGCAGCAAATGCCTGGCTTGTCCCATTATCAGTCCTCCCCAGTCCCTGAGGACACTGGCATACTGGGAGGTCCAAGGAGGCAGGACATGCTGAGACAAGCTACTGCTCCAGATGTCAGCTGACATCCTCCCCTCCCACTACTTTCAGCCCCAACTGCACTGCCACCTGTGGTGACCCAGGTGGCAGTATAGCAGCACAACCCACCCTCCCCAGAGGAGGAGAGCAGCCCCATGGGCACTCAATCCTCCTCCTCCTCCCAGCCGGCCCTCCAATGACCCAGGCTTGTTTCTCAAACTTGGCTAGCTGGTGTCGCAAGCTCTAATGCTACCGCTGTACTGATGGGCCAGCTCCCAGACCCCAGTTTCAATAGTCAAATATCTGTTAAAAAGGAAACTGTCCCCCAATGAAGCATACAAGCATTCTTACTTTTCTCTGTTTGCAAGCTGAATGATGAGTGACAACTTTTCCAGTAGTAATACCTGCTTGACTGGCAACTACTAGAACAGATGGATGAATAGCTATTTTTTATTAGGTTTTTCTTTTGTTCTTTTTTTTTTATGTTTAACATTTTTGTATGTTTTCTTTACATCAGTTGAACTTAGTTTGAACACAGACACTGCATATGCTGCCTGCAAAAGCTGTAGTAGTTAACTACTAAGTAGAAGTTAGACCACAGAACTGTGCACACCTGTGCATTGCCAGCCAAATCACTCATTCCATTACTGTCTGTTTAATGTTGGGTGGGGTGATAGGTCTTGTACCAGCTCTGTGATCAGTAGCAACCCTGGTAATATTGAGCTTGTTGGTGATGACAGTGTGACAATTGCTGTAGTGTCATCATGAGGTGGAGTTGTGCCTTTACTGCTGAGAAAAGAGCCAAACTCTGATGCCAATGCCATAGGGAGGAGTATGGAGTGGCTTGCTACTAGAAGGAGGTGTCGACTTGTAGGACATGCAAATAACATAATGAATAGCTAAAGCTGATGCTCAGTAAGTTAAGTTTGAGGGAGGCTAAACATTCTCAGGATGTAGCCTTTACCAATCTGACAAAGCAATATCTTTCCAAAGTGAGCAGTGTTGAAGGGCATCCTGGAAAATAATAAGCCACTTTAGCAGTGCAGACCAGATAGCTTGCCTGTATTTTCAGAATTTGATTGGATCACTATTTTTGCTGGTTAGTGACTTTCCTAGGTAAGCCTGCCTCACATGCTTCAAGAAATACTCTTCTTCACTATTCGCTGCTTTGGTGGTGGTGCTACTGGTTTGCTTTTTTAGAGTTGCAGGTCAGTATACCTCACCCTGCTATACCCCTCCCATGAACACCTCTATTTTTATATCAGATGACAAGATAACAGCAGTGTATGTGCCACACCGCAGTGACTCAGTGTCACCATCCTCACACAATGAGTGGCAGCAGCACTAAGTTTGCTGCTGCTACTGCTGATGATGCCTGATTTGGGGCAAATGTGTACATCATATAGTGCCACAAGCTGGCAAAGGTGGCTGTGGTGGCAGCTGTTGTCATGTTGTTCCTCCAAGGTAAACAGGGGGAGATAAAAAAAAGGCAGAATCCTGCACTCGCCAACCCAACAAATAAAAGACATTGCTCAAGGTATCAAGTCCAGTATAAAGTGCATATTTTATTGCACAGTCCAAGTGCCAGTGCAGTGCACATTCCTCCTGACACATTTTGGAAAGTATTCTTCCCTTTATCAAAGGATCTGTGCATAAAACAGAGGACACCTTATGCACAGCAGAATGACATCATACATGTGTGACCAATTGGTGCAATAAAGACATTAAAGTGGCAGAGTGAATAAATAGAAACACATAAAATATACAATCACAGTATTCAGTACTGCCTAGAAACTATATACATGGGTAACAATATAACAGTTTATTATAATCCATGTATCAATGAGTAAATATCATAGTCCTTTGGCATAGCCCATATATAACCAGCTCAAAAGGAAATTGGATGACAGATAACTCCATCTGGTGTAAATGTCAAATAAAGGCTGTGTCAGGCAGTGACGATTCTGCAAAAGAAAATATCAAGAACATTTAAATATCAAGAACTCCTTATGATAATGTTTATGAAAGAAAAAAATGTCAACTAACAATAATTTAAAAAATTGTAGTATTGATAACGACATTAAAAGTTAGATTCATTTTTGAAGTTAGGGGGTCAGATCCAAATGGTCATTTAAATCTGGGGCTTTACATGCCCCTAGGGTAAAAGTCCCAAACCCTTCTCTTTCCAGTATCAAATTGTTAAAATTGGTACCCCTTGGGTTAGGTAATACTTTCTCTATGCCTCTGAAGGAGAAACTGTGATTCCCTCTCCCAATAGCTTGAATCATATGTAAAGCAGTTGCATAAGAGGGATATTTACTGTGGATTGCCCTGCAGTATTCACCTATGTGGAACTTAAACCTATGTTTTGTTTTAAAAAAAAAAATCCACAGGTGCCCTCTGCCAAATATATGACCCCATGCGTTTCACAGATTATCAGATTCTGAATCTGTAACTCTTTAGTAATGTTAGGATTGGTGAACATCTTGCCAGGTGAAATAGCAGGGCAACACATACACTTAAGGTAGTGATGACAGCCTGAGTATCTATAGGGTAGCCACGTTTGAGTATTAGATTGCATGGGATGTGTTTGCCTACTGTATACCAGGTGATCGTTTAATGTGGTGGCACGTATATAAGAGAGTCTAGGTACAACATCATGATATGCAGACTGGGCCCTATATTCTTTCAGTATGTTCCAGTTATTCCTAATGATACAGCTTTCTTCAGAGGCATGTGTGGACAAAGTAGTAACAAAATTCATAGTATTAGTATTTTCCTGTCTGTTACATCATGTTGAGAGTATCTCCTGTCTTAGTGTATTTCTTACTTCTCTATAAATGTTCTGCACCTTCCTATCACTGTATCCCCTCTCTGAAAAGCATTGCTGTAAATCTATAGCTGCTGTATCATATTTCTCTAAATCACTTCAATTTCATCGGATCCTAAGAATTTACTATGAATTTTGCTACTACTTTCTCCACACATGCCTCCAAAGTAAGCAGTATCATTAGGAATAATTGGAACATACTGAAAGGAGATAGGGACCTGTCTGCATACCATGATGCTATACCTTGACTCTCTTATAGATATGCCAACACATTAAAAGATCGCCTGGTACACAGTAGGCAAACACAACCTATGCAATCTAATACTCAAAGTTGGCTACCCTATAGATACACAGGCTGCCATCATTGCTTTAAGTGTATGTATTGCCCTGATATTTCACCTGGCAAGATGTTCACCAGTCCGACCACTACTAAAGAGTTCCAAATTCAGAATTTGATAACCTGTGATACCGACGGGTGTCATTTATTTGGCGACGTTTAGCCACCAGACAGCGACAGTTCAATAGCGCGGTCCCCCACAGTGACTACAGCTCCATGCCACTTTAGGGGAACCGCTGGAACTGGGCACTGTCTGTCAGTGGTCCTGCACTTCCCCCAATCAACTCTGACTCAGAGTTGATAATTCTTAAGTGGGGGGGGGTGTGGGGGGGCGCAGTCCCCCGAAGAAAACACAGCCAGCAGATAGAAACCGGCAGCCGACTGCAAAATGTGGTCGACCTGCTGGTTTCGCTGTCCGGGTGGTTAACGGAAAATTTGTTGACCACCTGTCATGGATCCATTTGGCAGAATGCATCTGTGGAGCTTTTATATCAGAAAAACAAAATGTCAGTTTAAGCTCCATGTATGTGAACACTGCAGGGCTATACACAGTGGAGATCACTCCTATGCAACTGCTTTACATGTCATTCAAACTATTGGGAGAGGGAATCACAATTTCTCATTCAGAGGCATACAGAAAGTATTGCCTAACTCAAGGGGTGGTAATTTTAACAGTTTGATACTGGAAAGAGAAGGGTTTGGGATTTTTACCCTAGGGGCATGTAAGGCCCCAGATTTAAATGACCGTTTGGATCTGACCCCTTACCTTCAAAAATGAATCTAACTTTTAATATTGTTATCAATACTATAATTTCTTAAATTATTGTTAGTTGAAATGTTTTTCTTTCATAAACATTATCATAAGACGTTCTTGATATTTAAATGTTCTTGATATTTTCTTTTGCATAATCGTCACTGTCTGACGCAGCCTTTATTCGACTTTTACACCAAAGTGAGATATCTGTCATCCAATTTTGGGACCAGATTTCCTTCTTTTCAGCTGAATATGTATGGGCTATGCCAAAGGACTATGATATTTACTCATTAATATATGGATTATAATGAACTGTTTTATATATATATATATATATATATATATATATATATATATATTGTTGCCCATGTATAAAGTTTTTTGGTAGGACTGAATACTGTGATTGCATATTTTGTGTTTCTGTTTATTCACTCTGTCACTTCAATGTCTTTATTGCACTGATTGGTCACACATGTATGATGTCATTCTGCTGTACATAAGGCGTCCTCTGTTTTTATGCACAGATCCTTTGATAAGGGAAAGAATTCTTTCCAAAATGCGTCGGGAAGAATGTGCACTGCACTGGAACTGGCACTATGCAAAAAATATGCACTTTATTCTGGACTTGATACCTTGAGCAACATCTTTTAATTTTTGGGTTGGTGAGTGTAGGATTCAACCTTTTTCAATGTTCCGTATTTGTCCTGGCACCTCCATACCCTGTGCAGAATCTGTTCTTTCTTCTTATAAACATGGGAAGGACTTGCCTTTACAAATCGAGATAACTCTAGTTTTGGGTAGGGGAACTTGAATGCAGATTCAGCTTCTGCTCACCTTTATCCAGCGTATCTCTTTCCTCACAAGTCTCATGGGCTTTCTTCCCTAAGGTACTGTACTTTAGTCTAAAACAGGGAGTCTGTCTGCTTGCCTGGCAGCCTGGCTGTCTCCCCTGCTGCCCCATTCTCCTATAGCACAAAATATGTTTAGAAGAGGCTGAGTAGAAGTTTTTATATTTAAATAATGTTTGGTGTGTTTTATAGTGCAAGTAACTTAAGAAAAGTTTGAGGATAGCTGGAAAAATCCTTGATGAAATCTTACTCTCCTCAAAGTCATCGCTCACAATAACACTCTACTCTCTCTCTGTTCTCTACCCCATACACATACTTTTATTGCCCAAAGCTACCTTTCCACAGCAAAATATGAACTAGCAGATCAGGTGACTGAGACAATGGCAGAGGAGGAGTGTGGATGACAACACAGATGCACTACACAGCATGACAGAGCGAGAGAAAATAAACATGTAATACTGGCAAGAACATAGCAGGAACATGGGTAATGGTCTAGCAAAGCTTTGACTTGATTTTTCCTTGGTCTGATGGTCCTAATTTAGCTGACTAGGTCTACTCCATTGTTTCTTAATCACTTTCGAAGGAGCCCCTGGGTGAGTAGCTAATACTGGAAGGAACATGTTGTACATATCTGTGGGACCAAATAACAGTTGCAAGGGACTGTCATTAAGTGGCTGAACACACAGGAACCTTTAGTGCCATTTCCTTGTGAGTGACCGCACTGTGCTTTGCGAAAATGGGGCTGTAGCCCTTACCTGCTGAGCTGTTAAGCTACATTGTGGGCCACAGGCATAGAGTCAGGAGCTGCTAAGCATAGGACTTGCATGGTCATAGTAATCCTCATTCAAAGACAAACCTTTGATACATCATGCCCCAACCCCCAAACTATTAAAGTTACAAACAATTTAAGGCAAGTGGCATGGTGTGTTGTAGCACTGGGATGGTATTGTAAAGTGCCAGTGAGGGACTGAAATCATTGTGGGATCAGACTGTGCTAATATGGTGGCAAGTAACAGAGCTGGGGAAGGGGGAGGTTCTACTGAATGGAAATGGCTCTCAAGTGCTCAGGAGCAGGTAAGGAGTCATTGGAGAACAAGGAATGGACAGCCTCCACCAGCAAAAATAGAGGTTCACTGGCTCAGAAGCAGGTTTAAAAGTGAGGGCTGGGGAGGCAGGTGGATGGAAGACCATGGCAATAGCACTGTTCTCCCAGGACTCAGGGCTGCCAGCTAACTGGGCCATTGATATACTGCCATACCTAAACCTACTTAGTTGACATAAATCAACATTTTAGTGGGTTCAAGTCATGTTTGTGCCAACTAGTATCTGACAAATTACTTTGCACTCTGACTTAGTCACCGGGACACTTCTCTTCTTGGTGACTACGTCTGGCCTTTGTGTATAGCAATTTGATGGAGGCAAATGAGAAGCCTTCTTGCACCCTGTATCTGTGCCGCCACCAAATGGGAATGGGAATGAGGAATGTGGTCACTGAGTTTTTAATGTGGGGAAAATGTCTTAGACAGGGATACTTAGTTCACAGTTGTTAGAGATGTCTTTGTGTGGTGCTGAGTTTAAATATTTAATTGATCTATCAGACCAAAAACTCCTGTAATGACTTTCAGATTTAATGTTTTTTGGCTCCTCCACATATCCCTCTTTCTCAGGCACCTCATTCTTTTCAGCACCTGAATCCCTGCTGCAGCTGGACTTACCTCTCACTGTTATTTATGATCTCCAGATACCCTAAGTTCTCCAAACGTTAGTGTCTGGAGTATCCTTTCCAGGTGCTTATACAATGCTACCAGGGGGTGGAAATTCCATGTAACTGGTGATGTCAGATAAGGGTTCATGGCAGTGCAGACACTGTTCTGGTCCCTACCCCCCTTGCCACCCAGCAGAATATGTAGACATTTGTATTTTTGAGAGGGGTCAATTGTTTTGCTGTTCCCCATGCTATCTAAGGCACAAGCACTATGCCACCACCAGGAACCACAACTGAAGCAATACATCACTTCACCCTCCACTTGGAAGAGAGGATTTGTACAGATTTCTGTTGAGTCCCTGCCATCCTCTACTCTTGTCATTCTGAGCTGCAGGCATGTACCAAGTCATCTAGATGCTGATATGCCCATCACTGGATGCCATGGAGCTAGCATATTTGATTTTTACAATTATTTTATTAAAGAATGCAATCCATGAAGTGGACATAGAAGCATAACATTACATATTAGGCTTAGGAGCCAGGTATCTGCATGTCACCATCATCCAGTGTTACAGCAGTTTTGATTTTAATATCTATAGGGTGATAAATACATTCTAGTTAAAAGGATAGTTGGCATAAACAACAGACCAGTGTTGCTAAATTCATTTTAGTTAAAAGCTTAGCATAAACAACAGCCTTGTGTTGCTAAATCACTGGCAAAATGGTAATGTCCTGTTCATTAGATCTTCTAAAATAGTTGCGAAACCTATCTTGGCAAAATTGACTCAATTACTATTACGCACATACATACACCTTTTAAACAATTAGAAAAATTGTTACATCAGTAATGAATAACATTCAAAAAATGCTTCTTTCATAATAATGCTGTACATGTAGTAATATATACTGTAAGTACTGTAATACCTACTTAGATACGCTTATAGTGTTTTCATATCACATGCTACTAATTTTTGTTTCTTTTATTAGCAAATGTAGTCATTTATATGTTCCTTATTGGTTAGTCCCATAACTACCGCATCTGGATCAGTAACTAAGAATGCATGATGGTTATACATATACAGTATTTTCTTGCAGGATACAATATAGCAGAATTGTCAGTTATTTCAGAGAGCTGAAGTTAAGATATTAAGAAAGTGATAATCTGTATTTGATTGTGTTCCTCGACAGACATCTGGAAACAAATGTGATTCTGCAAATTATAACGTTCTTTTTATTACATCCTGGATTTATTGTTATATTATTCTGTCTGTAGGACAACAAACAGAAGCAAGTTATAAATATGAGACCTTTAAGTGAATCAGTTTTGCCTGCCTGTCACAGCTTGAGCTAAAGCAATGACATTTCCTTGTCTCTCTGAGGGATTTGTGTAGGCCCATTTATAACAGGGACCTTACATTCAGGTGTCATAATTGCAATGATGTGCAGTACAGTGGGAACACAGCAATGTCTGTATTTCTTTTTCCAAAGCTACAGGCAAAGCCAGTGTGCAAAGATGATCGCCAATGATTTCAGCACCTGCTTCTACCCCCACCCCAATTCTTAGTCCTCTCCTTCTGTTTGTTCCCCTCCATTCTCATCACTCTTGGCTACTTCCCCGTCTCCCTGTGAAAGCCACCTGATAAGTTATGTTCCCCCTTTACCTCTCATCCCCACGTAGTATCCTGTCCCAGTTTAAGACCACTACCAGCTGATTTTTGGTTGTGTTGGTGAATTGTTGTTACTGTGATAAACTAAACTGCTTCAGTGCACCTTTTTATGCCTATATGTGTATGTGTGTGTGTGTGTGTGTGTGTGTGTGTGTGTTTGTGTGTAGGGTATACATAAAACATAAAAACCCAGAAAATGTGGCAGAAAAAGATCAAGGAGCCCATCCAGTCTACTCACCCTACCTAATTGCACTAGGTAGGGCCTAGTGGCCATGCCTTTACCTTATATATATGCCCTTTGTCCTCTTACTTTGGTCATGTGCCTGTCCCATCCTACTGTAACCCCTCTCCACCCACTGCTTTGGCTGTCACCTGAGAGTCTGTTCCATTTGTACCCAACTCCTTCCATGAAAACATGTTTGTGGACATCCCTCCTGAGTTTTTTCCCTCTCAAGTTTCATTGAATTTCCCCATCCATGCTTCTGTAGTTGTACTTATGAAGAATATGTCCTAACAAGCCAGCCTGTTTACACCATGCAGGTATGAGTACGTTTCTATCATTCCCCCACTTCTAGTTTCCAGGGTGCACATGTTGAGATCCTGCAACCTTTCCTTGTACAACTTTTCCCCCACACCCAGGGTTCGATCTTAACATTGTTTTACTAGTCCAAAACCTAGTGCAAATTGTCCAGGGCTAGTGCAGTTAACCCACTACTTGTTCATCTTGACTAGTACAGGTTCTCCATGGCTGCTAATGAAGTTGAAAATTTCCCTGCTTTAGCTGGCTCTAGTCCTTGTGCTAATCCTTCTCAGTGTTGCTGATGGCCTGGTGTGATTAACACCTCATTAAGAGCTGCAGTCATCTAGCAGTTCAAAAGGTGATCCCACAAAAGGCTTAATGTGAGTAATAATCACCCCACTGTCAGAACTTTCAGCTAGTGTCCAGGGTGTGATTAAGGGTAGAAGCTGTCAAGTCACTAGCTTCTAGTTTTCTGAATGTGTCTCTGTCTGAAAATGTATCCCACATTATTAAGACCAGTGCCCCTCATTTCCCTGAATTTTGAGTGTCTGTATCCAATATTTCAGTGAAAAAATGTTAAGAGGTATACAGAGTCTGCTCTGTAGGTGGAGGGTTTTATCCAAGCCTCACCATAGCTGCCCCATCTCCTCTCCAAATCTCTCAACTCTGTACTTTCCCTGGACACCACTGCAGACCATACTCTGAAATGACTATCCATAGACCCATAGCTGCCACTACTGGTAAGTGTAAGGGTCCTCCGCTCTTCCAAATGGACCATGCCAGTCAACACCATCCATATGCCTACCTTGATTTAATTAACTTTTGCTGATTCTGGTACTCTGCAGCTGCTGTTTTAATTAATTTTAGCATATCCTCTAACACAGCAGCTTTTCACCCACCCCACCCCACCCCTCCTGCACCATTAATTAAATCGCTTAGTAATCCCGCCCACTTTTGTTCCAACCTATAACCTCACTTGGAGGGCAGTCCTGCATTCACTCTTGCCTATTCTCTATGTTTGCTTCTGTTCTACACTTATTTTGTCTGGAAAAGTAACTCAGACTGAGGGTATCCCAGTTTTACCTTTTCCCCTCACCTTTTCAAATTCCCCTGCTCCTGTCCACTCCTCATAATCTGCACTCTATTGGAATACTTGCCTCTTGTGAATAACTTGTAAAGTTGACTACCAACCTCTGGCCACTAAGGGTCTCACTCAAACTGCCTTCACTATACGTGTCACCCTGCCCTTAAGTCACCATTTCTGTCACTTATATTCTACTGTTATAAGGGACAATCCACCTCTGATTTACAGAGGTTTCATACAAGGCATACAGAATGTTCTCTCTTGCATGCCCAAGGTCACTTCTGGTGGTATCAGGATTACTACCCACCGTAATTGTCCTCTTCTATCTCTCTTGTAACATACCAGCTGGATACCCTGGGTCCCACTGCCATGAAGAATTCTCCTTTGTATTCTCCAACCTTATATCAACTAGAACCTTGCTCCCTTCTCCTAACCTGTCCCTCCATATAACTCATCCTTCCAAATTAGGGCATTTCCTTTTCTACCACCCCCCTAGCATGCCCAAATACCTCAAGCACAATTACAGATTCTACAAAGAAGTTTGGGTGATGCTTCTGTGCTTATGCTTATCAGGAGACATAGAATCTAACCCTGGCCCCCATTGGAATGCCAGGTCCATGGACGACTCCTCATGGTTTTCCACTAAGGGCATGAAAATTGCACAAATGAATATCAGAAGTTTACCAGCAAACTTTCCTGAACTTTAAGCCTGGATAGCCCTCTACTGTCCAGACATACTTGAACTAACTGAAACATGGCTCAGGCCAGAAATGCCTGATTCTATGTACAAAATACCTGGCTACAGCTTGTCCAGATCCAATCGCCCCACCAAACAAAAGGGTGGAGGAGTTGCCCTTTATTATAAAGAGCATCTCAATGTCTCTGTACTCCAGTCTTGGATAACAAATCACTGTGCTGCTCTGCATACAGTTCTACAACTAGATGGTGATAAAAGGCTAAATCTGATCTGTGCCTACAATCCTCCCAAAGGGGGCTCTCCCAGGCTTAAATGGGCTCTTGGATTATCTGGCCACTCTAAAGGGTAGATCTGAAGTCATACTAATGGGAGACTTCAACCTAGACCTATCAGGGAGTCACACCGGTACATATACTGAAACTCTCGTCCGTCTTAACCTCACTCAACTTATCTCTAGCCCTACATGCATCTCTTCCAACTCGGAGCACCAGTCTCTCCTGGACTGGATGGCTACAAATAGAGCAAATAAAATAATTGCTGCAGGGACCGTTTTGAATTCTGTTAGTGATCACCTGCCTACATTCTGTATCTGGAATGGCCACTGCCTTAAACCCTCCCCAAGAATCATTCAATTTCAGGATTTTGCCAAACTAAACCGAACTGCACTTCTTGAGGATATTAGTAATATAGACTGGTCCCCCATCTAACACACTGATGATGTAAACACCGCACTTGAATACCTGATGTCTCAGCTTCTGGCCCTTCAGGATCTGCACATCCCTCTGAAAAAAAGGCGTCTCGGGGGCTCCCCTAATAAACGGCTAAAATAAGACCTACTTTGAGCCATGATAAAAAGAGACAAGGCCTGGACCTTGGAAAAGAAGTCCCAACAATCAGAAGACTGGGTTAACTATAAACAACTGAGAAATGCCTGCAAAAAATATATTTGGAAGGCTAAAAGGAGCTACTGCCTTAAGCTTCTCCAATCTTCAGCGGGTGATACCAGGGGTTTTTGGAACCACATCAAAAATTTCATTGGGCAAAGGCCAAAGACGGCCATTACCGACATGACACTGAATGACGCAAACTGTAATAAGTTATCTACTATTGCTAATGCTCTTAATGCACAATTCTCGGATCCCTCTGAATACACTGAGAAATTCAACCAACCTCTTTCACCTCCTCCTGAGGTGCAACTTTTGCATGAAACCCCTTTTCATCTCACATTAGTCTCCTCCACCGAAGTGCTGCATCTCCTCAAATCAGTATCCACCTATGGATCTGCTGGCCCGGATGGGCTACTGCCAAGCTTCTTGAAACAGGCAGCCCCTGCCCTTGCTGTTCCTATTGCAAGAATCTTTAATCTTTCCATAATAACCCAAATGGTACCAACATTATGGAAAACTGCTCACGTTGTCCCTGTTCACAAAAAAGGGGATACCAAAAATATGTCAAACTATAGACTGATTACCATTCTCGCTACCCTAAATAAACTTCTCGAGAAGGCCATCGCTACCCAGGTCACAAATTACCTGCACCTTAACAACCTTATATCCCCTACCCAGCATGGATTCCAAACAGGACACAGCACCAAAACTGCTCTACTTCGGCTGACAAATGCAGTCCTTACAGCGATGGATAACAGCCTGCTCACTGGGGCCATATTTATTGATCTCACAAAGACATTTGACCTTGTGAATCACTCTCTGCTACTTTCCAAACTGTCCCGCCTTGGCTTTGACCTGTTGACCATCTCCTGGTTCGATAGTTACCTCTCAGGGAGGTTGCAATTTGTCCAAATTGAATCCGCCGTCTCAAATCTTTCCCCTACCTCTGTTGGAGTCCACCAAGGATCTATTCTTGGCCCACTACTTTTCTCCCTTTTCATTAACAACTTGCCCTCCCTTCCCTGCTCCTCCTTGTTAACCCTTTATGCTGATGACATGGTGCTTCTCTCCAGTGGTAATGATCCCTTATCAGTAAGAGCACATCTTCAAGTAGACTTCTACTGCTTGCAGGAGTGGTTACTACAGAACAGGCTCCTAATGAATGCTAAGAAAACTGTAACAATGCTCTTTGGCCTCCCATCAAGAATCAGATCTCTTACTCCAGACTTATTGATACATTCTCTAGATGACTCCCCTCTTGAATTCGTTACCTCCTTCAGGTATCTAGGAGTCACTCTTGACCCATCTCTTGACTTTAACCTCCGCATTGCGGCTACATGTAAGATAGTTTACTCAAAACTTGCTCTTGCCTTTAAAATTAGGTCCTCCCTCAATGATGCTGCCCAGCTTGCTATTGCACAAGGATTTCTCCTCCCTGCTCTAACATATTGCTTTCAGGTTTACCTTAAAGTTACAGGCGAGCGCCCAAAATGGAGCACCTGCTTTAACAGTATATGCAGATTTGGTCTCTCCGCTCACAGACTTATCCATCATTGCCTGCTCTACTCGAAACTAAATTGGCTCTCCCCAGACTCGCTCAGACACTATTCTGTAGGCTGTACAATTGATAATATGATCAGAACGGGGTCCCCTAAATACCTTGCTGAACTATTAACTCAGCCCTCTCAAACATACCTCCTCAGGGCATCTGCTCAAACCCAACTTTAAATTCCCAGATATCTCACACAAAAGGAGAATGATCCTTCGCCATATCTGCCCCCCACTCCTGGAACTCCATTCCCTCCCACATCAAACTCTCCAAATCCCACAAGGCCTTTAAACTGAGTCTTCGGGCACACCTATTAGAATCCGACTGCTGCTCTTGTGCTGTAACTTGAGCCTCTCTCCTAGCATTTTCTCTTTCCTATGGCACTTACTGATTTCCTGCTGGTCTCCAAAATCTGAAAGTTTCCCACATCCAGCAGAAATCCTATTGTTATAATGCAACTTCATTTAAGTTTTGTTTGCTGTTTGTTGTTTCAATTTAGTCATTGATGTACCATCAGATGAAAATAATTAATGTAATGTTATCTGTTTCTCTTTGTCATCACTGATAATGACTGTACCTGGCTGTATACTGTTCAAATATCTGTTCTCACCTCATGCTGTGTCATGAAATACTCTTTAATGTTAACTCTGGTCTCCTCTGTCTGTACTCTCCCGGGTCATGCCTGAATATAGGCAACATTGTTGTCTAGTATACTTACCCGGTAAACAAAAACCAAATAAATAAATATATTCCCACCCTATCCTACCCAGCATAACCTTTCATCCTAAAATCATGCCTGTGTACTGTTTACCCTGGCCTGATGAAAGGACAATGTTTTTTTTTTTAATTTGTTACTGTTGAGGCATAGCATGTTAAAATCAATACTTTAAAAAATTAAAATGTCATAAAGTTTAGTTTCCTAAGCCCCTTAGGTTTGTGTAGCTCCCTTCCCAAAGAAATCCTAGGGCTGGGCTGTCAGTATAGCCTAGGGGTTAGAGGAACGAGGTGTGAACGAGCTTGATACATCCAGCAGACCAGACCTGAGTCTGATTCTCACAACCTCCACTCGCATACTGTGTGACTCTAAGCAAGTCTCTTAATCACCCAGTGCTCCCAGGTCGCCCCTGAAAACAGGCACTTGTGCCTAGTGGGCCTTACCTGGTTACCAAAAGACTAAAATAATTTAAAAAAAAAAGATGTGCTCCTAACTCACTTGACAGTTTACAAAAACATCCAGAAATGTCGGGCTCTGGTTGATCACGTGGTGGGGGCTGAGAGTGTCTTTCTCTGCCTGACTCTGTTCATTGCCCTGTGGGTAGTGGTGAGAGTGTGGTGAGCTGCATGATGATGCCAGGTACTGTGTGTGCAGAGCTAGGTCTGCTTGACTGAACATTTGCTGCTGTGTTACCCTCTGGTTCAGGGGGTGCAGTAATAGGAAGAGCGGATGTCATGGTACAAAACAATAGAAGAGGGCACACTGTGTGTGTGTGATGACATTGCATTCTTTTTTTCCGCTGAAGCTGGAAGCAATGTTGGAGCAGGATAAATGTGCAATAATAAAAGTATTTCTTGGCTTGCATTTTTTGCCTGTATAAGTGATTAAAATGTACTATTATAATTGTGGGCTAGTGCAACCATCTGCGGGCTAGTGCAGTTTTGAATCAACTTGTCCTGCTGGCTAGTGCAGAGAAAAGTTAAGGTTGACCCCTGCCCATACCCTAGATCATTTTCTTCACCCATTGCTATATCAATTCCACCCTGTCACAGTTCTAATGCAGGTGTGGACTCCAGAACCTTGCTCAGTACTTTAGGTGTGGGGCACCAATCTTGTGTATAGTAGAAGGATCAACTTTCAGCTTCTGCTGCTTATTCCCCTTCATATGCACCCTAGCATCACATTTCTCCAGGATAGTCAGCAGCACGGGTTTGTCTCAGGAAGTTCGTGCCAGACATACCTGACTGAGTACTACAACTGGGTGACAAGGGACCTGGACAAGGGCCATGCGGTGGATGTCCTGTATTTGGATTTGAGCAAGGCCTTTGATTCCATGTCACATTGGAGGCTGGGGAGGAAGCTGGAATATATAGGGGTGGGAACAAAGATGGTGAACTGGATCACCATTGGCTGAAGGGTAGGCAGCAAAGGGAGGTGGTGGTGGGAGAACTCTCATCTCTGAGGGATGTGATGAGTGGAGTGCCGCAGGGATCAGTGTTGGGACTGGCGTTGTTCAGGATTTTCATTGCTGATATCTCCCACAGGGTCCAGAGTATGCTCAGTCTCTTCACAGACAACACAAAGATAGGAGTGGTGGTAGAAGCCATCAAAGGGTGGAGGGGGTTGCAGGAGGATCTAACCAAGCTACAGGAGAGGTCGGAGGCATGGCAATTGGGGTTTAACATCAAAAAGTCCAAGATATTGCACTTTGGGGCTAGGAACCAGAGGAGAAGCTATTAGCTGGGGGGGGTACAGCTGTATTACACAGAGAAGGAGAAGGATCTAGGGGTGCTCATAACAGGGAGTATGAACAACTCGGCTCAGTGCATGAAGGTGGTAGCAAAATCCAACAGGATGTTGGGGTGCATAACTAGGGGAATCTCCTCTAGAAATAGGGAGGTGATTCTGCCCCTCTACAGGTCACTTGTCAGGCCACACCTGGAATACTGTGTGCAGTTCTGGTGCTCAGTCTTGAAAAAGGACATCAAATTGTTGGAGAGTGTAGCATAGGGGAACAAAGGTGATCCAGGGACTTGAGGGATACTCCTATGAGGAGAGGTTGGGTGAGCTGAACATGTATTCCATAGTGGAGAGGAGGAATGGGGGGACATGATTGAAACCTTTAAATACCTAAAAGGGAATAGATAATACTAGTATAGAAGGGATTTTCCATATCAGAAGGGAGAGTGTCACCAGGGGGCAACAGCTAAGATTGGGGGTGGGAGGAAGATTCAGGAGGAAAGCCAGGAGACAGTATTTCACAGATAAAGTAGTGGACAAATGGAATACTCTGCCTGAGGAAGCAGTAATCTATAACATGGTGGATGGCTTTAAGAGGGGATGGGACAGAGTGAGGGGGGTATTTATGAAGAGGGGAGGGGTGGTGAGGCAGCTGCATGGTGAGGGGCTAGCTGTACGGTCAAGCAGGCTCAACAGACCGTGAGGCCTGTATCTGCTGATATTTTCGTATGTTCATATGTTATCCTATCCCCTGCCTTGTTGCACTGAACTATGGATTTCAGTTTTCTGATACTGTTATCCAGAGATCTTTTTCTTTTGCTGAACCCTCTACTGCCAGACCCCCATCATATATTAAGCTCTTGTTTTTTTTCTTCCAGGTATGCATTACTTTACATTTCTTTCCATTAAAGCTTAGCTGCCAAATCGTTGAACATTTTCACAACCTACACAGGTCCATCCTTAGAACCCTAGCTCCCTCCTCCCTTGCACAGATCTTAGTGTCATCTGCAAAGTGGCAGAACTTGCCCTATATGCTTACCTCTACACTCCCTATGAGTATGATAAAGAGAACGGACATCAGGAATGAGCCCTGAATGAAATGAAAAATAAGCTTCACTCAGATAATCGTATTTATTCACATACAGTATGTGAGAACTGGTAACTCATGAGCGGTGAAGCTAGAAGTATGTTATAAGAGCTTATCCTTACTGTCTGTCTCCATTTAGCTTGCTCCCCACAGGCCACCTGAGAGCCACTCTTGAGCTATACAATTTATAAAAGTGAACACTAGGAAGCTAGAAAGTGGTCTTCACAGACAGAGGGAGAAGTATGAAACCACTACTCAGTTATTAAAAATTGCTTTATGAGAATGCACAGTACTGTAATTTTTTTTTCCAGACAGCACACTGCGTGCACTTACTGCTTTGGAAAGGGAACGTTTTTTAGCCAGGTGTAGCACACTAAGCCGAAACCTGTTTCCAGATGCGTCCTGGGAGCACAAGGAAGATAAGTGACTTGCTCAGCATCACACATTATTCACCTAGGTGGCTGTGGGATTCAAACCCAGATCTTCAGATCTGCAGCTCAGAGCCTTAACCCACTGTGTTATTCTGCCTCCTGTATTATGTGCTTTATGTATTAGAAACATAGAATCATAGCAACATAAAAATTGATGGCAGATGGGGACCAAAGATCCATCTAGTGTGCTCTGAGCCCTACACCCATCTAGGATTTCTGTGAGACAATCCCCTTGTATCTGTTGCATGCTACTTTGAATTCCCCTACTGTTTTGGAGTTAATGACTCCAGCCAGTAGACCATTCCATGGGTCAACCCCCTTCTCTGTGAAGAAAAACCTTCACATGTTGCCCCTGAATCTTCCTACCCTCAATTTCATCTCATGCCCTCTTGTCCTACTGGTGCTATTGACCATAAAGAGCTCCTGTGTGGAGACTCTGTTTATACCCTTCAGAAACTTGAATGTCTCAATCATGTCCCCTCTATCCCTGCGTTGTTCCAGGGAGTACATGCTGAGTACCTGTAACCTGTTTTCATATGGCAACTTATAGAGACTGGGTATTATTTTTGTTGCCCTCCTCTGTACTGTCTCCTATGTCCTTCCCTAGATAAGGTCTTCAGAACTGGAAACAGTACTCAAGGTGGGGTCTCACCATGGACCTGTACAGTGGCAGGATGACCTCCTTTCTTCAGCTTGTGATGCCCCTTCCTGTGCATCCTAGCATCCTGCTGGCCTTCTTTGCTGCCTTTTCACATTGTCTGCCTACCTTCAAATTGCCTGATATGATAACCCCTAGATCCCTCTCCTGATGGGTAGTTGCTAGTTTCTCCTCTCCCAGGTAGTAGTCTGTCTCTGGGTTGCTTCTGCCCAGATGCTTAACTTTGCACTTCTTTGCATAGAATTTTAAGTGCCACATGTTGAACCAATGTTCCAACCTGAGTAGGTCACTTTTCATTTGCTCTACCCCCTGTGCAGTGTCCACCCTGCTGCAGAGCTTTGTGTCATCTGCAAACAGGCACACCTTCCCGATCAAGTCCTTTATGATATTTTTGATGAAGATATTGAAAAGTAATGAACCGAGGACAGACCCCTGTGGCACCCTGCTTGTCACCTCCTTATCCCCTGATGCTGCCCCATTTACTGTCATGGATTGAGTTCTCTGTTCAAGCCAGCTACTCACCCATGCTACCACTTCCTGCCCCCCTCCTGCATGGTTGAGCTTGATTAGTAGCCTTTTGTGTGGTACTGAGTCTTTTCCAGTCCTGGGTACTATGTTGATATTTTGAAATTGTACTGGTATGAATACTGCTATTCTATCAGCAAATATACTGATAACATTTAAAAGATGTTAGAAATCTCCTTCCTCAGACGGTTTCTGTTAGCACACTTTCTGGTGTCCAGAGGCATGTCTTATGTCCAGCAAATTGCACTGGTAATAATAAATTACTGTATCTATGTGTGATAAGCAATACAACGCAGAACATTGCTGTGGTACATGTACTGGTACAGTTCTTAAAATGTGAGAGTTTCTCCCTCTCCTCACCCATTGTAAGCACTCAGTGGTATCCTTTCACACTACCTTCTCTCTGTCTATTCTGATTCAAGAACTTTCTGAGGTTCAAATGCAACCCCCTCTCTCTTCATCAGTTTTAAACACTCCCGTGGTACACCGTGACACAACTTCACTTGTCCTGTTTCTTAAGCACTCCATGGCATTCCACCTTCCTGTCTTGAATGTCCAAAATGATGGCCCCTATGCCACATTCCCCATTTTACTATTTACAGAGGAATCTTTTACTTTCATTTCTCTTTGTGATGTAAAAGGAGCCCTATCCTGGCAGCGCCTTCACATCATGCGCTCCTGCAGGGGTGATTGCCACTTCAATTAATCTTTATGGCAGTATCTCTGCTTTTCCATGTCATCCTTCCCCCACCCATCCCTCTCTCTTGAGCCTCACTATTCCTTCTTTGACCTTTCACTTCTCCTGAATATACCTAATGTACACTTTTCCTTTGCTTCACCTCACTTACTAGCCAGAGTTATGTGTTCTCCTTGGCCTCCCTGACCTTTCTACTAGCTTCATTTGCTGACACAAAATACTCTTTCTGTCCTCCTTCCCTTATATTTTGTGAATGCCTTCCTCTTGGCTCTTACTGCCTTCTTCACCTCTGCCATGAACCACACAGAATATTTTGATTTTTTTCCTTTCTGATAACCTCTCAGCTGAACATTCTGCTGCTTCCAGCATTCCTTTCATAAATGCTTCCTATTTTTCTGATTCTCCCTGTAACTACCCTGTTCTCTCAGTGTTTTTTCCCCCCAACAGTCCCCTAATCATATCAAAATCTGTCTTTCTGATGCCTGATTGAGCGGTGAGCAAGATGGTTGCATACGCTGTGAGTTCTGATCCTCGGGTACAAACTTTAAAAAGCACCATTTTTCCAAACCTCAAAATCCAGTTTCTTTGTTAGTTTTTGTTTCCTTTAGTGTTATACAAAAAATTCTGTAAAAAAAAAAAAATGGTGCATTTTTCTCACAGAAACATTGTTTCAACTTTCCAGTGCTTCAACATGATAGCCGCTTTTACAACTGCCACAACCGACCATGATACAGCTGTAGTTCAACAGATGTTCACACAGATCCTTAATGAGGTAACAGGTGTAAAAAGTACACTAGACAATCTTCAAACAAAAATAAACCAGCTGTCTATTAAGGTCTCAGTCAATGAGACCATCCTCCAACACCTGGACAGGAGAGCCAATGACTAGGACAGTGAAATCCAGGGGCTCAAAACTGAAATTGCTCTTTTATGAGACAAATTAGATGACCTTGACTGCAGAAGTCGATGAAAACAATATCAGAATACCTAGGATCACTGAAGGAGCTGAGAGAAAAATTTTTCCTGAATTTACTCAGCACCTGCTTGACATCCCAGGTTTGAATTTTCAGGTACAAATGGTGTCTCGCACACTGACTCCATGCCCATGGCTACGCAACATGCCTTGACCCATCTTGATCCTGATACTATAGATTTATGTCAAAAAGCAATGATGAATCTAGCCTGGGAAAAGGGTCCCCTAAAGTGGCACAACAACACCATCTCATTGTATCAGGACTACTCTGCCCATTTTAATAAAATGAGAGCAGCCCCCCCCCATATGGCAAGCTATAGAAAACCTGGAAATTAAGTATTGAATGGACTACCCAGCTACCTTTAAAACAGAATTAAATGTTGTTTCTTATGATTTTACTAATCCTACTGAAGTAAATGCTTTCATCCACAGATCATGGGGAGTGCAACCTAACACCCCAGAGGCAACTCCGTGAGTAGATTGAGCAGAACACAAGAGGGTCACCCAGGCTAAAACCCCAAATCACCCATCAATGGACTTTGTGGTTTTCTCTCCAGCACACCCAATGAGTACCACTCCCCTGCAATGATGGCAGCATAGCAGATCCAAGCAGAAGTGAGGCACACAGGTAGATCCTGGCACCTTAAAATCAGCACAGCAAAAACAGAAGCCAAAGACTTGGGTCCCAAGCCTCCCCAGGCTACTTTGCCCAGCAACACTCTGCCAGCATAATCAGAGCTGCCCCAACTTCAGAATAACCCCTGATTATCCTGTCTCACTGCATACCTCCACATCTGCCATGTTCTGGACTGACATAGTATAGGCCCAGGACCCAGATGGCTGCCTCAGCTGACTGCCACCCCACCATCAGCCCTTGAAGCAGAATGGTGCTTGAGCAACTGAAATTGTTGGAAGCCTGCTTTGCTGTTCATTACTAATGTCTGCCTCTTTGAAATTCCCCTGATCCGAGGCTCAGAACAAAACTGAACAGAATCCTGTTCCAAAAACACATGCTTCATTCCTCCCTCCTTCCCACACTTTGACAACAAGCTTCAGTTCTACAAACAAACTCCCCAGATCCAGGTAATCAGGGGTATCAAGGCAATACAGTAGGCAATGTTTACTTTGTGATTTGATTCATAGATACACAGATTTTGATGGTAGATAAAGGCCTATGGCCCACCCTGTCTGCCCATTTCCGCAATCAGCTGTGCTTTTTCAAGCTCCCCAAAGCTTGGCTGTTCCCTTCCACTGATTACCAGGATCCCCTTATGCCCATCCTATGCATTCTTAAATCCAGTTATCAATTCTAACCCCATCACCTCTTTTAGCAGGCTGTTCCACCTGTCCACCACCTTCTCCATGAAAAAGTACTTTCTCACATTCCCCCCTGAACCCCCCCCCCCAGTTTCATTCCATGTCCCCTAATCCTGGACCATCTCTTCCTGTGCAAATTGAGTTTTCCTGTACCTTCTTTCTTTCTGTGAGGTCCTTACATGTCTCAGTCATATCCTCTTTTCTTCCTTTCCTCCAGAGATTAAATATTCAAGTCCTTCAGCCTGTCCTCATAAGGCTTATGGTGCAACCCTTGCACCATCTTGTTCATCCTTGTCTGAACTGCCTCCACCCTATTGGGTGGCCCCCTTTATCCCAACACCCTGACGGTGAAACACAGAAAATGACCACTACAGCGACAGTCGCTGTAATGGTCTGTTTCCATGTTTTGCTTTCCCCAAGTGTCCTGCATCTTCCCCGGACCAACTCTGACCTGGAGTTGAGAATCCTAAAGTCTGGGGGGTGCGCGGGGCAGAGTCCCCTGCATGGGGGGTGTGGGTGCGCAGCCCCCACAAAAAACACTGGGAGCTTGGGCAGCACAATACCTGCATCAGTATTGTGCTGTCGCTGTGTGGGTGGTCGACAGATTTACTGTCGACCAAACTTGGCACGTCCCACCCTATCTATGTCCTTATGTGTGTAAGGTATCCAGAACTGGACACTTTACTTGAGGTGTGGCCTCTTTAAATTCCTATAAAGTGGCATAATGACTTCCCTTTTCCTGCTGGCGATCCCCCTGCCTATGCAACCCAGTGTCCTGTTTGCTTTTCCTGCTGCCTTGTCGCAGTGACTCCCTACCTTGAGGTCATCTGGGATAACTCCAAGGTCCCTTTTCTGCTTGGAGCTTTCTATTACCCCCCCCCACCCCCAGCAGATCTGTTACTCCTGGGTTTTTGTGTCCCATGCGCATTATCAGCATTTTTTTACATTAAATCTCAACTGCCACTCCCTTGACCAATTCTCAAGCTTCTGCAGATTTCTCCTCAATCTATCCACACCCTCTGGTGTGTCTACCCTATTGCAGAGCTTTTTGTCATCAGCAAACAGGCAAATTCTGCCCTCTAGGTCCTCTGTAATATCACTGATAAAGATATTAAAGAGGACTGGTCACAGCACTGATCCCTGTGGAACCCCACTGGACACCTTTCCCTCAGTGGAGTGACACCCATTTACCACCACTTTCTGAGTCCTGCTATCTTGCCAGTTCTCCACCCACCGCACCACACCACCGTAGTACCCACTCCCATGTGGCCCGACTTGTTTAAAAGCCCTTCTATGTGGCACAGTGTCTAAGGCCTTGCTGATGTCCAGGTAGGCCACATCTACTGTTCCCACCCCATCCACCTCCCTCGTCACTCAGCCAGTGAATTCAATGAGGTTGGTCTGGCATGACCGTCCCCCAGTAAAATCATGCTGGCATGGGACCTGAATACCGTTTGTCACTAGGTGCTCCACTATTCTTTCCTTCAGTAGCGTTTCCATGATCTTACCCACTACTGAGGTCAGGCTGACTGGTCTGTAGTTTCTCGCTTCCTCTCTATTACCACTTTTGTAGAGGGGGACTACATCCACTGTACGCCAGTCCCTAACTTTAGGCTGCAGTGAAAAAGAAGGAGATTGAAGATTACTTCTCCTGCCTCCAGCCTGCTCTGCACCCTAGTCCTGTTAAGCAACAACCCGGCTCCATGGACTTTTGCTTGTTATATCTGTATGGTGCTGGTTGCTACTGTGTTATGGTGCTAATTTATTTATTTAAGAGTTTTACCAGGAAGGCATACTGAGCAGAGGACTGCTCGATTCCAGATGCATCCTGGGGGAAGGGGGAAGAGGAGCGATAATAAAGGCATATAATAGATAAACATTTACAGATAGTAAAACGTACATTGAACAAGTATTATAAACGGTGTTACAGAGGCATAAAATAAAAATTGCATATAGTACTAGTGTGCTAAAACCAGGGTCTACAGGTTACAGAGTCTACAGGTTAATAATTGTTTTCTCCTTGACATCACTTCTGGTGCATCTGTCCTGACTCTAACTTTCACCATAGCCCTGTTTATGGGATGATTTGCTAACTATCGGGACCAGGGGGACAAAGCTGCAACTAGTATGTCCTTGTTACCTGTTTTTATTGTTTGCATATTCATTGCCTTGTGCTGTGTTTGTGATTATGATATGCTATTTGCCCCCTTTACACCCGGTGCCTTTCCCAACAGCTCCCCCTTCTCTTCAGTGTGCTTACTGTGTAAATATTTCATGCAGCTCACTGGATACCTCTCCATTTCTGTGCCCCCAATAGTAGCCTACCATCCTTTTCATCTACATTTAATGCGGCAGCAGATTCCTGACTGCTTGCATCCCTGTCCTACTTCTGCCACTCTGATGAAGCGTTAGCTACTACAAAACCTTGCTGAATGCTGAATGTATTACTGTATTATGCGTAAACCATGCTATGCCTCAATGCTTTCTTTTAATTTATGAAATGTGTTGTAATACCTTTTACTAAATGAACTGGATAACAAGTCACAGCAGGCATCTCCTGACAGTAGATCTGTTGCTGTGTGCCAGTCTCTGCCTGAGGCTCTCCCCCTCATTTCCCAAATGAATGGCGGCCTTCCCATTACCACCTATCTTATCTTCAATCTCCTTATCTTTCACTGCAGCATGAAGGACAAATGACCTGTGCTTCCAGATGCCTCGCTGTGGGGTCCCTTCAATCTGCTCCTTTTGTTACTCGTCTTACTGCAGCTGCAGCCTATGAATTATGCTGATCAAATACTATGATTACTGGCTTCCAGTCAGTGTCTGGGATCCAACTTTGTTGAACATGGTTACAGCATCACTGCCCACTTGGTTGAAGGTGTAGGACTGTATAATCAGTTGCATCAGGCTGCTGCTTTATTTTGCATCACACTCACAACTTGGATGAGGCTTTTTGAGGTCCTGGCCCCTTCTAGGGGCACCAAGAAATTCCTTGTAGGTACTACAGATGACAGTACCTCAGAGCCCCTGATCAGGCTGCACCTGCCCCAAAGGCGCGGCCGCAGCTACAGACCCTGCCGCTCCGCAGCTCATCTCCTGGCTGCTACCCGGAAACACACAGATGGGTAAGAAGTCCTCCTTGCACCGGGAAAGCTGTGTGTGCTGCCATTGGCCCAGCGCACTCAGGGCCCTACCCTGATTAGACCTTGCCTACTCTGCTGAGCCCTGATTGGCTGCAGTGCCCACTGACTTTCCAACTGAGCTCAAGGCCGTTGCATCCATTGACTTAAACGGATCTCTGCCGAACTTTTTTTCTCGGCACCCACTTTCCTATCTCTCTGTCTCCTGCAGATTCTGGGGACCTGTGTGTAATTTGCCTGAAGTAACTGCCTAATAGAAGCTGAATATAATTGTAATTGTTTACTGTTTGCTGCAGAATCCGATTACTGTACTTGGTTGCTTGAAATCCTGCCTAACTGTCCTCTTGTGATTCTCCCTATTCTCTGCACTTGGGACCTGAACTGCCCCCCCCACCTAGCTGTCCCTTTCACTCACTCGCTTGCCCAATTTCCTGCTGTCTCTTTCTCACCTCCCCCCACTCCCACAGGTACCAGGTCAAGTTTCTGCATACACGTGCCTGTAGCCCCCCAGCTCCACACCCCCTGTTCAGTGCTCTGCACCGCATCACTGCCTTTGTTTGCTCCTCTCATCCCCCTTTTAAACTTTGCTCTCTCCTTCCTCCCTCCCCAGATCCAGAGCCCCTGATAGGGCTGCACCTGCCCTGAAGATATGGCCATGGCTACAGACGCTGCCGCTCCACAGCTCGCCTCCTTGCTGCTACCTGGAACCACACAGATGGGTAAGAAGTCCTTCTTGCACCAGGAAAGCCGTGTGTACCACCATTGGCCCAGCGCACTCAGGGCCCTACCCTGATTGGACTCTCCCTACTCTGCTGAGCTCTGATTGGCTGCAGCACCCACTGACTTTCCAACTGAGCTCAGGGCCATTGCGCCCATTGACTTAAACGGAGCTCTGCCGAATGTTTTCACCCGCCCCCCAACCCCACCTCTGTCCTTTATTAAATAGACTTCTTGCCACACCCCTGGTACTTGCCACTCCTCCCTCCTACTCCCATTGGGTCCTGACTCTCTCCTCCTCCTCCTCTCTCCCACCATGCCCCCCCTTCTGCTCGTCTTTCCACTGCAGCTTCTACTGCCTTCTCAGCTACTTTTTTTCCCTTCACAATAAATATGCATACCTTCCCCACTATGCCCTACTTACCACTCCTCCTCTTTGCCCTCATCCCACTGCTCCATCTCCCCACATCCTGCTTCCCCGCCCCTCTCCAAAGCTCCAAGCTCAATCACTCATACAGCTGGACTGGCACCCTTTATTTATTTATTATTTATTGAATTTTGATGACCGGGTAGGCCCAATGAGTCCCGAAGGTCCCTTTTTCAGGGGCAACCTGGGAGTTATAGGAAAATACAAGGTAAACAGTCATACAGGTTGTATAGCAGGCAACAGTAGACAGCCATACAGATACAGGTTGTTTGGCGTGCAACAGTCTACATGGATATATAGCAGTATAACGTCATTACATAGAAGGATGCAATTAAATTATTCATGTGCACAATATAAGTGAGCCATAAGTTTAGCTGTGTCTCTAGTTCCCCCTGTAAAAGGGCGCAGGTATATGTGGGTAAATCAGGTAGCATGACACATGTAGCACTCTTTCCAAAGTTCCAAATTTATTCTCAATTCTCCCAAAAAATTATTCAGTAGCAGGATAAGTTCCATACAGGGCATCAGTTCAACATCATGTTCTCAGTTTTCGCACAGAAACTGAACACCTTAAAGGGTGGGGTAGGATGGTTATACTAAAACTTTCTGTAATTCAGAGTAGTAAATACCACAGCAGACAATTCCATCTGACATTCATAAATCTTCCATTTGGAGCAGTAAATGGCACAGTTCATTATAACTCCATAGAGCACTTTGATAGCCGCTTCCAGAGTATACCTCCAGACCCACAGCAAGCAGAATGATCTCACTCTCTATCTTGATCTCAATCTCAATCTCAACCCAAAGAGTCTGAATTTATACCCAAAAGGGGTCATGTGACCATTTAACTCCACCCCAACATCTTATTTTACACTTTAAATCTTTATTTGCCAAGTATTTATTTTATTTATACATACATTGCCCCTTTAAATTACCAAAGCAGAATATTTATAATCCTACAAGCAGATTAAGCTCTTTTAATAATGTTTTAAACATTATTTCTAACAACTAAAGCACCTCCCCTTCCTATACCTGATAAAAGGAGAGGAAATGAGGTCGGCCGGCTCCTAGAAGAAGAAGACGCTGCAAGGACCCGAACTTGGAACCCCACTAGCACCGCAAACACCTTCGTTTTAGAGCGACCCCGGAATCAACTCCAAATCTCCCCACTCTACCTCCAAAAATGTTAGTCGAGTTCAAAATAAATATTATTATCATTATTAATGTTCATTACAACTGAATCTAATGATAATTAACTTTGTGATAGTGCGAACACTCGCACCATCGAGAAGGAACATGGCGGATTATTTAAAAAGACAATGCTGAGAATACCTTCTCAAGAAATACATAAAATTGCAAATAGGTAACTAGAAATAGGCATCAACATGCCCTTTCAAATCTTACTTCTCCTCTATTTTATGCACTCCATTTAGAAACACCCAGATAGCAGAGTACAGCGCGGTACAAGCGCCCACTCTTACTGAATCCACCACTAGCTCTGCAATAAGGCAAACCACTAAGAGAGACAGACAAACACCCAAAACCACACTCAACATCAGACGCTGTAGCAACACTAAAGAGCTAGTCTCGAGTCTGCTCTGCTCACCCATGACCAGCTATGTAAAGAACTGGCAAATTATAAAAGAAGTAATTTCAACCTGGAAACAGCCCACGGCTAAAATACACCACTTCCAAACAGCAAAACAAAGATAAAAATCATGGACAGCCGTCTCCCAAGAGCAAGCCACAGCCAAAGGCAAATGAACTCAAAACACCTGCAAATGCGCAAATTCTCTCGCCCTGAGAAGGTCCCAAAACGCTTCTAAAACAGCCAACCTCAACTCGAGGGCATGCAGAGCCGTCCCCACCAACTTTCAATTGGAATTATTAAATTTAAACAGAACTAGAAGGCTAAATGCCTTCATAGTTATGCGCATAGTCGCGATGCGTTCTCTGTCAGTGGCAGCTCAAAATGACAGCACTATTAAGAACGAACTCAATCCTTTACTTAAGTTAAGCAAAGGGCATTTTCGGTATAAATGACAACCACAGAACAAACAAACAAAAGGGCGTCCAAAAGATTGCCCACTGCTTTCAAATCTAAATAAACCCACAAAAACGCCGCCCAAATCAAACACCCAAAAGAGCATGAAATATCACCTTCAATCACTTCCTCTTTCCACGGTATGTCGATTTTTAATAAAAGGTTCAAATGCCACCAATACAGTTAATGAAGGGGCTGCAGGAAAAATACCTGATCAAGGAGTGTACCTCTCACAGTAACTCTACGGCAATTCATGTTGCAGCCTGGACTCTCAGTCAGGGTTCTTAAATAAAACGAGCACTATTCCTCTGCTCTTATTAACAGAAAATGAATCGAAATTCACAAATTTTCAGGGTCTTCTGGATACTTATCATTTATTATTATTTTTATTTTAGTCAGGCCAGCGGTTCAGGCTCCACTTGACCTAAATACACTTTTCACTTCACAATTCAGAGCGGGCCACAGATAGGCTACTAGTTTCCTTTGTATTTTTATATTCAACTGAGCTCAAACCCTTCCAGGAGCACCCCATGACACTTCATGGAGTTCTAGGGTGGAGACACCACTGAGGTTTTAGTGCTGCCAGCTAACCTCACCCAGATACTGGACTCCCCAACCAGAAGGAACTATAAAACTGGCACCAGCACCCTACTGGACTGGATCCTGACTACTCACCCCTCCCGGATCTCTAGTTCCACCATACTACCTGACTCTCTCAGTGATCACTCCCCCGTCAGCTGCACCTGGTCAAATAAATTCTGCAAACTGCCACCTAAAGTCATAATGAAACTATTCTTGCCCTTAGGGGTCATCTCATCACTAGATACCTACACCTTCATACAAGGGTGCTGTGGGCCCCCCTGTCACCCCAGCTCACAACACTCCTTCTGTATCCACACAAAATTACCTCAACCTACTCCTCCTCAAAAAGAACTGCAAGATCTCCCACAGGGAACTACGACTGGCCACCTTGAAACTCTTACTCCTCCTCCTGCTGCTATCAGGAAACATTCACCCCAACCCAGGCCCTAAGTCAGCTATGATCTCCACCCAAACCAAGCGCGTTGGCACCCTCTCCATTATCTGCCTGAACATCTGCAGCTTACTACCTAAATTGGACCAACTGCAAGCCTTCGCGAATGCCCACCATCCCGATATTCTGGCGGTGGTAGAAACCTGGCTCACCCCCTCAGTTCCCGATCAAGCAATCTCCCTCCTTGGCTATAATATCTTTAGGCTTGATCATAAATCCAAAAGAGAGGAGGAGGAGGATGTGCCCTATATCTAAAAGACAATCTGATGGGGCACACTGTCCACATTGACCTACCAACACCCAATGCCCAACTACTGCACATCAAAATCATACTTGGCTCACAGAATAAAGCCCTCGCGGCCATCACTGTGTATATCCCTCCTAAAGAACAGGGACTGGGCCTCCATGCCGTACTGGATTACATCAAAACACTCCCACCTGACTCTGAAATCATCATACTTGGTGATTTCAACATTAACTGGCTGGGAGCAGAGGCAGGGGATGCCAGGGACTCGGTCACATCAGCTAACCTCACCCAGATACTGGACTCCCCAACCAGAAGGAACTATAAAACTGGCACCAGCACCCTACTGGACTGGATCTTGACTACTCACCCCTCCCAGATCTCTAGTTCCACCGTACTGCCTGACTCTCTCAGTGATCACTCCCCCGTCAGCTGCACCTGGTCAAATAAATTCTGCAAACTGCTACCTAAAGTCATCCTCAGCAGAGTCCTAACCCGTGGGCAGCTAATCCACCTAAAAACACACCTAATAAATCAAGACTGGTCCCCCCATCGACTGGGCCACAGACACAAACACTTCCCTGGACCAATTCATACACATCTTCAATGAAGCCTGTAACATCTTTGCCCCGCTAAAAAAGCGCAAAGTTAAAGCTCTCTGCAACCCATGGCTCTCGGGCTCCCTCCTCTGTGAACTGGCCAGAACAACTGGTAACCAGGCAGACACCAAAAATTACAAAAGAGCAAGGAATGATTGTACCAAATCCATACGCCAACAGAAATCTGAATACTACAAGAAAGCACTCACTGACTCTTGGGGAAATGGGAGAGCTTTCTGGTATAACATAAAAAATGTCACTGGGAAGGAGTCCAAATCACCCCCCTGACTGCTCTCAAAATTAATGGGAGTACTACACTGGACCTAAAAGTCATAGCCAATACTTTCAACGATGCCTTCACTGACCTCAACAATGTCCTCCCCCAAGACTTTTCAATGATAGTGACACTCCTTTTCCCACCCATCAGACTCCACCCAAAAACCACACCCCTTTCTACTTCAGAGCAGTTAACAAAAATACTGTCAGAAAATACATCTCCAAAGCCATCAGCAACACCAGAGCAAGTGCTGACACACTGGACCTCAAGCTTCTGTCCCTCACACTAGAGGAAGTACTGGGGCCTCTCACCAGGATCTTTAATCTTTCCCTCTCTCTCAGCCAGTTCCCAGATAAATGGAAGTCAGCAACAGTTACTCCAATCCACTATAGTGGTGACCAGACCACTCATGGGAACTATCACCCTATCGCTATCCTTCCACCCCCTCTAAGGCCCTGGAATGGATAGTAGTGGACCAGCTCACTGACTATCTGAGCAAATATAGCATCCTCTGCCAGCAACGACATGGTTTTAGAAAAGGATACAGCACTGCCACTGCCCTTCTTGAGTTCACGTGAGCCATCCACAACTCCCTTGACCACGGTCTCCTAACTGGAGCTATATTCATAGGCCTGTCAAAGGCTTTTGACTCAGTCCACCATCGCCTCCTGCTTCGTCAGCTACTGGACACTGGCCTCTCTACTGAATCTGTGACATAGTTCGAAACTATATTGGCAACTGGAACCAATGTGTAAAAATAGTGGACGTGCTGTCTGACACCAAAGAGGTATGCTCTGGTGTTCCCCCAAGGCTCCATCCTGGCCCCACTACTTGTCAGTTTGTTCTTCAGCTCTCTCCCTGACTCCAGTCCTCAGCAAATTATACTCTATGCAGATGATGCTGTGATTCTTGCCTCCCATCAAGACCCAAGCCACCTACAATAAACTCTTCAACATGGTTTCACCTCATTCGAAAACTGGTTCAAAGAATATAAGTTAATCCTTAACCAGAAAAAAACCAAGACCATGATTTTCACCAGCCACCAAAACAAGCACAAATATCTCCAACTGTCCTTAAACACCTGCCTAGGCAGCACCCTGGAGCAGGTTGAATCCTTCAAATATCTAGGAATCACCTTAGACTTCCACCTGTTCTACGCTACCCACATAACTAAGGTCACAAAAAAAGTTAACTCCAGACTGGGTCTACTCTACCATCTACGGTGGCACCTAACAAAAGAGGCCCTCGCTGCCACTGTTCAAAGTTCCATCATCTCCCAGATTGATTATGGCCTTGTCATCTATGGCGCTGCAACTGCCTCGACACTCAGAAGGGTAACCACCACCCTAAATAAGGCCTGTCGACTCATCATTGGTGCTAAATGTCTCACACACACTTGTGACCTCTACTCACATGCAAACTGGCTTCAACTTGAAGATAGAATTCAGTACCAAACCTGTGTGGTTGCAAAGAAAATCCAGTTGGGGATCACCACCTCCCCCAGAGTCTGTTCCCTGCTTCAAATAAAAACCAGCTCCAGAATCACCAGGGGATCTAAGCCACAACTGTTTCGCATCCCTCACTGCCACACAACCCAAGGCCAATGATCATTCATCTACAGGGTCCCCACCTGGTTTAATGGTCTTGCCAATGATACTATCACCACCACTGGACTAGGTGCCTTCAAATCCAGGCTCTGTAACATCCTTGTCACTTCCAGCACCTGCAATTGCCATGGATAATATTCTACACCACTCATCCACTGCTCACCTTTACTGGGCTCCATGACCACCGTACTTGCCCTCACAGACCTCCACCCCCTCCCGCACTTCTGCAACTGACAATGCCGGCTGGCTGCCTCACACCCTTCCCTGCTCCCTAACCATTCCCCCCCTATCATTCTCTCCTCCCTGCTTCTCCTCTGACCTCCTGCTACTGCCCCCTTCTTTTATCCTCCCACCCCCCCCTTTTTTTTTCCTATTTCCACCAATGTTTCCTCCTTGCAACTTGTGTTATTGAAACCTATTATGTGAAACCTTTGTTATGATGTGGAACCTTTGTAAAAGAGCCCTGGGCTCAAAGGTAAACTTGTGATCCTAGAATAAATAAATAAAAATAAAATGTAAGGGCGTGGGAAAAAACACTAACTGGTCTAATCACTACAAAGAGAGTAGCCCCATGCTGATGCCTCTTCCAGTCAGCTGTAGCCAGCTGCAACACCCCTCCTTTCAGCTAAGTCTTCTTATCCTGCATAGACAGCAAGACCTTGCCTTATCTGCTTCGATAATTCCTACTGTATTACTTTTTATTTGAAATTTAACATGTTTTATTACATTTTCAAATGTAAAAAAATATAAAACAAAGCAACCAACATATAAACAACCACAACAGGTACAACACACAAACCCATCCCAACTCCTCCTTCCCCCTCAGAGGTTAAAAAGCAATAAGAAATAGGAGAACAGTCCTGTCAATATAGGCACATAGCATAGGGCTCAAGGCACAAAAAAACATCACTAGACAAGACCAAGTGAATGGAGAGCAGGGGACGGGACAACAGAAATCCCAGTCTTAATAACGTGACATACCAGAGAGACCCTGGTCATGTCCCTGACTAAACTTTGTGCCTCGTGTTCACATACCAAACAGAAAACATTCAGAAGAAACATCAGGATCCAGCAACCCACTCAAGGGGAAGAAGTAAGTGAAAATAAGGTATGTAATTTGTCCCATTTCTCATTATAACTCTGGATACGGTTATGTATACTAGTTAACATGTTTTTAAGCCTTAAATTGTATAACAATTCATTAAGCCATTCAGAAATGGGGATCTCCAACTGGTCTTTCCAGTGATGAAGTACCACCCTTTTCACCGAATGGGAAATCATGGTCAAATGATATCTCCTTTCCTTGACTGGCACCCCTGAATAGTCTCCTATTAGGCAGATCTCAGGAGTAAAATGCTCACCCAGCCCCAGAAGAGGATCTGCTCTTTGCTTAATCTTTTTCCAGAGAGAGAGGCAATGTTTGAGCACTCCCACATCACATGTAAAAGGGATCCAGCTGTCTGGCCACACCTTTTTCATAAAGGTGAGGGCAGCTTCCCCATCCTAGCCAGATGTACAGGAGTAGAACATATATTGAGTAAAATGTAGAACTGAGTAAGTCACAGTTTATCACTAGGTACATAATTGTATAAATCCAGCCAGATGCGATCCCAGTTGTAATTAGAATTGGGAATTAAAGAAGACCAGCACCTAGAGTGGCCCGAGATCTCTGGGAAGAGTTTAGTGAATAACACAGATACTATTTGGGAGACTGAGAGGGTCTGCCATGCCAGATTTTGGAGTAATTATAGAAATTCACCTTGATTGTTGGTCCAAGATGCCATACCAAACTGGCCAATCAGCAGATGTCAAAGCTGGTAAACTTTAAATACAAATTTTGTGCTGCAAACTGAGACGAACTAGCAGTTCCTGACTGGCAAATATGCAACCTTTTGAGAGAAGGTCCAGGACCTTTTTCTCTTCCAGTGCAGGCATTCCTCTGGGAGACAACAGATGCCCTCGGAGCTGAAAATTAAGGTTATGGCACAACAGCTGGGAAACATCTGTAATATTATCATAATGTAGGATTCTACACAGTTGAGTATGAACTTTTAAGAAAATAAAAATCACCAATTTTTGGAACTGTACTGGAAGTTGTCTGGGCCGGATAAAATATAAGCCCTCAGGAGATAAACCATCTTCTGCTATCTGCAGCCATTCCGCTTGAAGCCACAAGGAGACATATGGGGAATTACCTTGTAAGGTATCTGAAGCAGGCCATCTTGCATAATTGGTAATATGACTTGTCACATAATAGCCAAAAAATTGGGCAATTAGAGGCCTCCCCGATGTTTTGGGGCTCCTAATCTAGTATAGACCCTACACGGTGGTTTATCTTTCCACAAAAACCTGGAAAGAAGACTATGGACATTCTTAAACCAGTTCAAGGGGAGCAAAAGATTAAGCATATTCAAAGGCTAAAACAGCCGAGGAAGAATATTTATTTTAAAAATATTAATTCTACCTTGAAGGGACAAAGGAAGTGAGGCCCATCTATGCAAATCTTGCTGGATATTACTGACCAGCTCATCCAAGTTTAATTTCTTTATTAAAGTTTCATTCTGAGAGAGAATGATACCTAAATATTTAAAATTGTTGGCCCACACCAATCCAATGTGAGTTAAGTCTGACTGAAAGACCTTAGAGTTCAAAGGCATTTCTACCGTCTTGTCAATCTTAAGTTTGGATGAGGCTTTTGGAGGTCCTGGACCCTGCTAGGGGCACCAAGAAATTCCTTGTGTGTCCCACAGATGATAGTACCTCATATGTATGGGCATGGGAAAAATACTAGCTGTCCTAATCACTACAAGGAGAGTAACCCCGAATCCTGAATAATATGTAGAGCCACTGGAATGGATGTGATAGGATCTGAGAGGTGCAATAAAATATCACCCGAGTATGCGGAGATGCTGAAACCAAATGGACCATTGGGGATCCCTATAATAAGGGGAGAAACTTTAAGAAGGGATAGCAGGGGCTCCAAGTAAAGATTGACTAGAAGAGGGGATAAGGGGCAACCTTGCCGGGTGCCCGAGTGCAGAGCAAACCCATCTGACATGATGCCATTACAGTATATTTTCGCCCGGGGTTGGGAGTACAACACACAAACTCATTTTATAAAGAACAAGAGAAAGCCAAATTTTTCCATAACTGCAAATAAGAAAGCCCAGTTGACCACATCAGATACCTTTTCTGCATCCAGGGGCACCAAAACAACAGGTTGATTGGCCTCCCTAGATGCAGAAAAGATATGGGACAACTTCCTTAAATGATCCACCGAGGAATGACCTTTCATAAAATCCACCTGTTCTGGTCCAATCAATGCCTCCCAAACTTGCATAACACTGCTAGTCAATATTCTAGCAAAACTTTTAATGTCATAGTTATAAGAGAGATTGGACGATAGTTGGATACCCTATCTGGGGACCTACCGGGCTTAGGTAATACCACTATCAGTACCACTAACAGGGAGTATAATTGCTGAAGAATCAGGGCAAGTTCATCAGCAAATGCCTTATAAAAATTGAAAGGAAAACCATCTGGTCCATGGGACTTATTCAAGGGGAGGGATCAAATGGAAGATAAGATTTCTTGGAGAGATATGGGACTGGTTAGGAGAGACTGCTTATCAGGGGAGCTATACAACTGGTGATAGTACAACTCAAACTCCTGGGTTATCTCTCTAAGGGAAGTTTTAAGGGAGTTGTCTGTTAGGAAGGTTGTAGAGAGGACCAGATGGGAGGCCTCTTGCTTCTATAACTGGAGAGCAAGAAGGTGCCCTGCTTTATCTCCATGGTCAACATAGTTGGCATGTGTTTTTAGAAGGGAACATTCAGTTCATTCCCTCCGGCACTCTGCATACCAATACCTCAGAGATGTCAACAATTCCTGCTCCTCCTCAGAGTTTGCAAGGGAGGGACTATTCTCCAAGGCTCGGATACTGTCTAAGAGGTGATGAAGTGCTGCCTCTCATTTCCTCTTCCAGGTGGAGGTCAATCTAATAAATTCACCATGCAGAACACATTTAAGGGAGCACCAAAGCTTGTCTACCTCAAGGATTGAGCCCTGATTGCACTCCATGAAATGGGTTATAAGGTCATTTATTTTGGATAACACCCCATCCTCCTTAAGGAGCTGGGTACTCAATTTCCATATTTTATCTTGATGGGAAGCAATGGAAAGATTACATTCTAACCAAGTAGGTGAATGATCAGATGGTATTCTAGGGGTAACCCCTCCATCAATAATATCAGGTAATATAGTTTACTAACTAAAATATAATCCAACCTGGAATAAGTCCTGTGTGCTGATGAGTAAAAAAAGTATACACCCGGACAGAGAGATGTAAGACCCACCATGTGTCACACAAACCCCCTCATCAATTATCTCATGAAGAAAACGTTGAGCCAGAGAAGTCCTAGGATTCTATGCCCAGTCCTGTCCGAATCAGAGGACAGGGTTAAATTCCAATCCCAGCCAGAATGATACGAACATGAACATAAGGGGCCACGTGGGCCAGTAACTCAGAGAAAAATTCAAGGGAGTCAGTATTAAGGTCCATATATACAACTTAGAAGAACCTCAGAATGGACAAGCACCCCTTTTACCAGTATATAATGACCATTAGGATCTTCTACGCTCTGTAACACCTGAAACTTGGTCCCTTTAAAAATTATGATTGACACCCTCTCTGAGTAGTGGAGTTTCCAGCTGCAAATATCTGTCCAACCAACTGTGTGCAGAGGAGAAGCCCTTCTGCAGAGAGAAGGTGGGTCTCCTGAATAAAATCAACTTGACAGTGTAACAGTTAAAGGTGTCTTAAAATCTGTTGTTGCTTCACCCTGGAGCGGGTACCTTTAACATTCCAGGTGACATATTTCATACTTGACTACTGGAGCTTGAATTTAATAATAGCCAGATATGATCATACTCAATTTATGGACTGCATGAGACTAAAAAGAAACCACACCTCTGAGGTTCCAAACACCCCCAAAACTGCCCCCAATACAGCCTTGACCACCAGAAGGAAAAAATATATAATGTAGTGATAGTATCCCGAACTACTGCCAAATGAAAAATCAAAGCGAGAGTAACTGACCCCCACCCCACTAGGGTTAACAAAGGAAGTCAAGCCTGCGTTGACCCCCCCAATTCCAAATAGTACCAAAATTGAGAGAAATAGACCTGAAACCCAAAATACAATCAAAAACCTCCCACCCCAAACCCCTGCAACATGCCCACCAAAACAATTATACCCCCAATCCTGACGACTGATCCTCCACACCGCTCTGGGCCGCGATGCTATTATACCACCCAAAGCATATATCCTCTCCTGCCCCCCACCCAAATGCAAGGTATTGTACAGTAAAAAAAAAAGACATTCACTGACTCTTATGAGAAAAGCTAAAATGTCAACAAAAGTCCAGAAGGACCAACAACCCCCTCGGGAAACTCGACAAATTGAGGTATAATACATAAACACATCTAAAGTGGTCATAACATGAAAAACAGATCAATATTAAGTCTACCACTCTGTTCCAAAGGAAAAATTAAATATAGGTCATGATAACCAGTAATATTAAACCTGCTCCCATATAATTGAAAAAAGAAGCTGATAGGGTCGTTACAGCATGAAAATAAAAATTATCCCCACATAAATCGAATAACACGGCCCTGTAATGGTACCCAAAAAAAAAAAAAGTAAACACAGAAGCTGTCAGACTTGCACAACCAAAACCTGGTTAAATGACAATGTTACCAAGTCCCCTAAATAGTGTCCAGGAGGCAAACACCTAGATAAAACATAAAAAGTAAAGTCCAATGGAGTTCCATGCCTGTCCGTAGAAAAGAAGTCATCTATGGGAAGGGATCTACAATGCCAGTTCAACAACACTTTTGTCGACCAGCATCTCCACGACGGGATTTATGTCAACCGCAAGTTGCAGTAGACATATATCCTGTTTGTCTTCTGGTCCTGTTTTTCTAACTGGGGGCTTTGCCCCTCCAAACCTCCCATGTGGGGAACTCTGCCCACTGCACCCCCATACTATGGATTATTAACTCCAGTCAGAGTTGATTCAGGAAAGGGGTGCAGAACTGGGAGACAGTGTGCCCCTGTCTTGGGCGCACCAACATAGTGACCTGTCGCAAAAGTGTTGATTTTGCAGACAGCGAGGTATGTCGCTGTGTTGGTGTTGCCATCGGGTCGGCATACCCATGGGGATGTAACAAGGGAAGCTCCAACCATGAGATGAGGTATCAGAGACAGTAGCTCAGAAAGTCCAATGTCCCACCACTAGATTGAGCCAACAATTTGCAAAGATGGAAGATAACTTGCTGCGAAAGGCAGAAACATTAGTCTCTCCAAAGGGGGTAAAAGATGGTTTGGAGGATATCATGTATATTCCAAAGCAGCACTGAACTAAGTACATCCATCATAAATCCTTCCAGACCCCAAAGCATACAGTTCAGAAATTTATTCTTCAGGCACAGTCCACCTTCCATATGGAACAATTAACACTGGGGGGCATAGATGAGAACGAGTGTACACTAATTAAGATCTGTGCCCACTTGTATGTAGCCAGGCATCCCATCCAAATGAGAGAAGCCCACAGTTAGTGCAGAAACTCCGAGAACACAAGCCAAATAAATTAACTAAGCACCAGTTCCATATGTTTATAGAAAGAACTCCTGAAAGTTCTCAAAGTCCTATCATTTAAACAGTTTAGGGAATAGGTTTTGTAGGGCTGCAGTCGCCTGGTCGATCGAGTCAGTTGTGCCATTGCTCACCTTGGGAAACCTGAAGAAGAGTTGCATATTTAACTCTGTACTTGATTCCAGCTGCAGTGAGTTTGGAAACAGTTGGATGCAGTGTGGATCTCTTCTGCTGTACAGAAAATGGAAGATCTTGCGCAATCCAAATTCTTTTGCCTTCCCACTACACCTCTTTCACCTCTCTAAGTTTCCCCAATATGTGCTGTTTGTCAAGAAAGTTTAAAAGCCAAAATGTTAAGGGCATTGGAGGGGGAACCTAGGGGAGGCACTGGCCGAAGTGATCTGTGAGCCCTCTCCCACAATGTATGTAGAACCATTTGGAGAGGGACCAGATGCCTTTTCTCACAATTTCTGAACAAAAGTAATTGCTTCCAAGCCTTCCTCTTTCTCTGGTAATCCAAGTATGATAAGGTTGTTCCTACCAGAGTGACCTTCCAAGTCCTCCTGCTTCTCTTCCATCTTCTTTACCCGATGTTGCAAGGTCACCAAGTCTGGATCAGTACGGGCAACCCAATCATCCAAAGATGAAATTCTGGCCTCATTATCTCCCGTTTGGATGGCAAGCTGTTCAACTGTAGATCCCATTGTTTTAAAATCAAGTGCTAGAGTATTTAACACATCTTTGAGTGGGGTTAGTTCTTCTAGAAACTTTAATGCCATCAATACAGCTTGGGGAGTCGCTTGATTTGATGCACCAGCAGGGTGAGCCCACTTTGAATTCTTATCCCACATCGGGGTCAGCGGTAGAGTGTGCCAGGGGAAAGGACTGCACATTTCAGACTCCATTGCTTTGTGATTTCCACACCAAAAGTCGCTCCCCTTGTTAACAGTTCTCAGGACCAACTGAAGCCAAAAGAAAATCAGGTTAGTGAAGAATTAATAAATATTTAGGTGGGGATGCAGGAGCTAGAGCCAGGCACATCTGCTCAGGCAGCTATCATGTGACCTCCCATCTTTATTCCCGCTGTATTGCTTCACAGACTAATTGTTGGCATCTATAGTGGCTGAAGGGTGCGTGTTGGCAGTGTTAATTTCTTCCTTACATATTTTTGCTTCTTTATTTTTTGAGTCCTCTATTTTGTTTTTACTTTCTCTTTATACCCCCCCCCCAATCTTCTCCCTCTTCTCTGCCCCATCTTTCTTAGGCCACCAAACTGGAATTTGATCCCTTCAGTTGCTTGCAACATCCTCTAGATGCTGGACTGCCTGTCCTTCCCTTGAGTGTTGGTGAATCATACCTCTCCCCAAAATTATCAGAATGTAGATGCAAATATTTTAAATGGAAAGACTATACCCCCTCCCTTGCCCGAGGAGTTAAATACTGGAAATATTAACTAGTTATCATCACTTGCTTAGGGACTAATACCTGTCTCCAGGAAGTTTTGTGTATCAACATCCCCAGTCTGCTTTGTGTATATTCTCTGCATTGTATAACTCATTGTTACTCCTCTTTTTAAATGTAGTTTTTATGTTGTTCAACTACATGTTGTGCACACAATCTAGATTGTATTTGGTTATTGCCTTCTATTGCAGAATGTATTGTTTACCATGCAATCATTTGCTAACTGTTGTTTCCTAGTGTTTAATTTGTTACAGATATTAGTCTTGTATCCACAGGCTTGTACCTACCGGGTCATAATGTCATACGCTTAATAGCGTACGACATTAGAACTAACCCGGAATAGCGCCATAGTAGAAGAAAGCGAATGGTGCAATACCGCTAATACTGCTGTTCACAGGATTGCACCACTCGCACTATCCCAGGCAGAGGATAAGACCTCTGCCGGGATGGGGTTCTGTCGAGCAGCTGCCGTGGCTCAATGGACTGAGCCACTGCTACAAGGAACCCAGGCGCTGCTTCTGGGACAGGGTTTGATTCTCAGTCCCAGAAAATGTTATTTTTTCAGGTTTTGTGCAGTTTCGAGTTGAACCCCCCCCCCGGAGTTGAGAAACCTTATTGGGGGTGGTTCAGGGGGTGCAGCCTCCGGTAACAAGGGGTGCGGGGGGCAGAGCCCCCTACATAAAAAGACTTATACTGCATGGAAGAAATCGCGCTGTATTGGCAGCGTGGTTTTACCATGCGGCATAATGCCTTGCGACATTTTGACTCCATGCCCAGGCTTGTATACCCACTGAAGGTTTTTTGCTTCATGGTTTATCAGCGACCACAACTTATACTGTCAGCATACTGCCATCTATTCTTACTCTATCACATATTTCTGGGCCCCAACAACCATACACAATTTTTATTATTACAGTCGTTTCCTGCTCAGTCCCCCTCTGCAGATCTTATACTTCTATGCCACTTTAGTCATGCAGTTATGCCCAGTCTCCATATCAAATGCTGGCACAAACAGGGACTGTCTTGAAAATCCCCTCATGGAACATTCAGGGTATCCGCTCACCTATTAAACACAAACAGGTTCTCACACATTTGAAACAGGAACACTGTGACATTGCACTCATCCAGGGAAAACACCTCTTGACTGTTGAAACAGAAAAGCTTAAGAGGGACTGGGTGGGCCAAGTCATGGGCAACTCATATATGACCAAATCAAGAGGAGTGGCCATTCTCATTTATAGCATGCTCTCTGTGCTAGTACTCAAGGTCACTGTGAGCCAGGAGGGACGCTGGATAGTAGCCCAGCTGAAAACTGATGATCAAACATTTCTGGTGGGTAATAATAATGCCTCAAATGAGGACAGTAATTCATTCTTTCCTGAAATAGCCCAGGCTCTCAAAATCATCTGCACACCTGATGATAGACTAGTCCTGTGAGGGGACTTCAATGAGGTTTGAGACCCCATGCTGGATAAGCTACTTTGTTGCTCCTTCATGCCCACTAAGGCCTGAACCTCGCCACATGCCCTTGCCTGGGAGTTTAACTTTCAGGACTGTTGGAGATCAATGCATCCCTCAGGTTGTGTCTTCACATATCACTCCACTAGGCATAACATGAGCACCAGAATAGATTTAGTTTTGCTCTTTGATACTCTGTTGTCAACAGTGCAAAATGTGAGCATATGGCCTATTATTATATCTGATCATGCCTGTGCCCATTTGTCAGTGGTCCTCTCTCCAGCCCTTAACTCTTCACCTAGGTGGTGCCTTAATACTTTCCTACTTCAGGATAACTTTTTTATGAAATGTCTGGCTACTGAAATTGAGATCCACTTTACCCTGAATGATACCTCAGGCGCTTCTGCAGCAACCCTGTGGGTGGCCTCTATGGCCTTTAGCCAGGGCAGAATAATCAGTTACTTGGCCCATGCAAAGAAGCAGAGACAAACTGAGATAATGCAGCTGCAGACTCTGCTGAAGAAGAAAGAAAAAGAATACAGCTCAAACCCTGACCCTCACCTGCAACCGTCTTGAGAAGTTATAAGGCTCAAATACCAAATTAATGTGTTCACACAAACTGCGGCACAAAAAGCCATGATGAGGACTGCCCACAGATACTGGGAGTCCAAAGAATAAAAAGGGACCACCTTCTAGCATACAGAACTAGAATTCAACAAGCTGTGAGGCACATCCCTAGTGCAAAAATACCTCCTACTGGAACCTCCACTAAGAGGATGGATTAGCAGTCAGTGGCTCAGTGGGTAGCACACTCACCTCGGAGTCTGGGAGATCAGAGGGCTGTGGGTTCAGTTCCCACATCTAGCACTTGGGTTAATATCCCAGTACTAACACTGTAGTGCAGCATGAGAGGGGTGCTGCACTTCTGAGGTGCCGTCTTTCGGATGAGACGTTAAAGCGAGGTCCCATCTGCCCAGACTGGTGGTAGTTCAGACGGATGTTAAAGATACCATGTCACTTATTGAAAAGAGGAGAGGGGGGTTTATTGATAAATCACATATTGCATACAGTGTTACATACAAAATCAAGGTTTTACATAAGTAAATGAAACAGACAAAACAAATGAGTACATGAAGGAGTTAAGAAACACAATAAAAAATAAATCAACAAAGCAAGATGATAACAAAACCTAAACTGTCACATATAGGGTGTATCCCACAAATACATCTTTACTTATATTTCATGAAAATTTGAAAACCTTTCCACCATCTATAGACTTTATCACCTGGATAATTCAATAAAGCCGTGTGATAAACAATGTCCATTGCTTGGGCCGATAGAAAACTATAAACAGAATATGACATCATTCTTTGGTGAATTACACACTGGCATCATGCTTGCCATAAATAATATCGCAAACAACAAAGCAAAAGCATATAGGTTTCAGGATGCAGCTATGCAGATTCACAGGGGAGAAAACCTAATACTAGAGTCTCATAATTCACAGATAACAACCAGTCCATTTTCCACTTATTACTTAAAAATGTCCATAGAGGTTTAGAATAAGAGCAAGAAAAGAAGAAATGACACATGGTTTCCTCTATATTAATGCATGCTGCATAAGGACAATTCCTGTCCATTAAATTATTATGCTTGGCATTTCCTCTAACGTTCAGTCTACCATATACAGTGAGCCACAAAGTTTCCCACATATATTGTGGCACTCTTTTGTTCATCAATTGTTTAAGAACCTGTGGGTTAGAAGTAGAGGGACAGTTTTTAAAACTGGGCTCAGTTGGATAAATCTGGGCAAGTAATGAATAATAGAAGTTTTTCCTGTTATTTTGTAAAATATGTGTTTTAAGGATTTTCCACTTAAACAGCTTTTGGGCAGCTGGTTGAAAATACTCTGGTATTTGCAATCAGGAATGTAGCTTCGGTGCCACATTTTGCCATACAGCTAGGAAATGGCTTAATACATATTGCACCAAACCATAAGCTCCAGTATTAATTGTGGAAATGCCATAGCATACTGTGTGATAAAGAAAAAGAGAATGTAAGAAAACCACTGGTTCAATCATGCCCAGACCTCCCTTTTCCTTTTTTAAATTAGTATAGCAACATTTAATAGGGTTCATTTTATTCCCCCATAACATTTGGAAAAAACTGACCATAAATTGTAGTTTCCAGAGATAGTGGGAGTGGAAAGATATGAGCAACATATTGCAATTGGGGAATAACAAATCGCTTTAATATCTGGATTCTTTTAAATTTTGTTAATTTTCAATGTTGCCATCTCTTAACTTTATTTTGAACCTTATGCAGGGCTGTCTCCCAGTTGTTTAAGGGAAGATTAGAAGTCCCATATGTAATACCTAAAATTGTCACTGGGTCAGTTGTAAGAGTTATTCCCTGCACTTGACATGTTACAATATTCCAGGGGCCGATCAGCAACCTCTTGCTTTTAGCTACATTCAATTTTGAATTAGACACCCTGGCATATATATGAAGTTCATGAAAAACAAAGGACTTTGATTATAGTGAGAGAAAAATCCACAAATATCATCTGCATATGCTTGCAAAATATAGTGATCCTGGTCATTTGATCCCAATAACCCATTCCATTTAGGATTATCAATTAAACATCGAAGTAAGGGGTCTAAGGAGAAAATATATAATAAAGGGCTGAGGGGGCAGCCATGCTTAACCCTGGTGGGAATTACAAATCGCAGTGTAACCTGTCCTTTAATAAGTACCCGAACATAAACATGTGAATACAATAACTGTATATAATTGATTACTTGATGAGGTATCCCATACTTTGCTAGTGTCAGAAATAAAAATGACCATTTAACTCAGTCAAATGCTTTTTCCTGATCCACTGAAAGTATACATCTCTAGAATTGAACACAGAAAGACTTTCTATGATATCTCTAATAATAATAAGGGCATCCTGTATTTTCTTATTAGGTATTCTGCAAAATTGTTGTGAAGAGAGCACCAGTGAGGCATATTGCTTTAGTCTGGTGTTAATAATGTGCGTACGTATTTTGTAATCTGATTTTAACAAAATGATAGGCCTCCAGTTCTTTATATTAGTCCTATCACCAGCTTTATATAAATAAACTAATAGACCTTCAGTAAAATATTTGGGAATATCATTAATTTGAAAAAAAGAATTGATATATGGTATGCAAAAAAATCGAGATATCTGAAACAATGGTTTTAGAAAACTAGTTGGGAAACCATTGAAACCTGGAGAGGGATATTTTTTGAGGGCCTTAATCGCTCCTACAATCTCTTCTACAGTAATGTCTTTAAGTAATATAAGTACATCATTGGGGAAGGCTGGAACCTGAACATCCTGTAAATAATCCTGAATATCCTGTTCAGAAGGGTCTTCTGATGGTAATAAGGATTGATAATGTGATTTCATAATGTATTCTATACCTTCAATTTCTTCTACCTTATTTTCTTCAGACTCTTGTAAATAATCTATTGTCATGTTATCCTGAATTTTTTTGCAGGCTTCATAAGGGTCTCCCACTGGTGATTTCTGCGTTCCACTATAAAGCATTGCTTGTATTGTTTTCATCCTATCATATTGATAGGTAAGCATGTCATGTTTAAGTTTTGTGATTTGCTGTGAATAATCATAATTAGTAAGATAAGAAATAATATAAAGATGTTGAAGTTGCTTATGAAGGGATAGCTACTTTAGGAATCTATTGTTCCCTACCTGCTTACTATGCTTACTAAACCAAGACTTTAAATCTTTTTTTGTGTCCTCCCACCATTCATCAATATTGGTATATAAACACAAGACCAATAATCTAGCTGCAAGTAGGGCCGTGATTCCCTTTTTAACTTCAGGGATTGTAAGCAAATAAATATTCAATTTCCATCTATTTTTAATATTGTGATTCTTAGTAAGGGTTGTTATGTAAAATTTTAACAATAAGTGATCCAGAAAATTTGTTAGGTAAAATTTAAAAAATGCCCTTGGGTAAGTGTTTAGAGATGAACAAATGATCAACAGTAGTCCGTTAGGTGCCCTGAGTATATGTAAACTGAGAACCTTTGTTATACATGCTACAGTCCACAAGGCCTGCCGTATCCACTACTGAAATCAACATATTGGAGTCACACTAAGTTTTTTTTCCTTTTCCCACCACTAAATTGCACTCTGGAAATATCACAATTAAAATCTCCTCCACAAAAGACCATATAAGAAGTTACAAGATATGGTTGAATATTTCTTAAAAAGGGATACCCTATCTGCTTTCAGTTGAGGGCAATACACGTTAATAAAATGGTAAGCCATCGATTTTCATCTTCCATCCAACAATAATAGTCTACCCAGGATCAAATCTATTAGAGAATAATTATAAGAGCCCATTAAAATCCCAACCCTGTCAGCACAATCCGGGCCAAAGGACCAATAGGACAGTTCCCAAATCTATTCTCTTTTAAAAAGTAGTACTTGTTCCTGGAGAAAGAAAAATATAAAATTTGGTTTCATGGATAAATGAAAAAAATAGCTTGCCAGTTCAAGTTATTCAATAAACTATGAACATTTAAAGACCCTATGGTAAAGGAACCCATGTGTCATTTAGAGAATGAAGTCACACTGTTTTTTTCTCCTTTTCTTTTTTTTTCTTTTTATAATCTCCATGTTCAGCTCTTGTAGAAGGCAAATTTCCCCCCACCGATTGGGAATCTGAATCTCCTTGCTCCATCTCAGAATCACCATCAGGCTAAAACAATGCTGCATAAGTGTTATCTGATTCAAATGTTGCAGGATCTAGAGTTGCAGATGGTGGTTTTTGCTTAATATTCCTTGAGGAATGTTGTCTAGGTCATGGCTGTATTATGCCAGAGCTAGAAAGTTCCTTTTCTGCAGTGCTATGCTCCGTGTAACATACTGGAGCCAACAGTGGATTACAGGACAACTCCTCACCATTTTTTGTTTTTTTTTGGGGTTGGGATCACTGATGGGGGGGAGGATCATCATGTACCACTATAATGTCCTGTTCCTCTACCTTGCAGGAAAAAGGAGTGAGGGAAGAAACAACTTGAGAGGAAGGGGGGGTCTGAAGGAGGAGTTAAGTCAGATTTTTTGGGAGCAGAGGCAGAGTCCTGAGCCTGTTGCATTAAAAGTTCTGGACTAACACAGGACACTTTATTCCTGGCCGCCCAAGGACATTCACTAAATACGTGGCCATACTGTTCACAGAGGTCACACTTGGTATGATTAGCACACTGCATAGCTATATGTCCCAATTCTCCACAGTTATCACAACAGGCCTGATTGCAAGTACTTGATAAGTGTGTTCTACAGCCATACTTGTAACATGCTCTAGGCTGTCCAGCATAAAAGCATACACCTCTATCCCTATCCAACATAAAGGAGTTCGGTATATGTTCTATTACAGAGTCAGAAAGTTGAAGCTTAACCTTGTATTTCTATCCCCCTGTCCAAAACAATTCTGAATCCAAATTGTTTCAGGATCACTTAATATATCACATTTTTGGGATAACCAATACGTAATGTCATCCACATGGACCCCCTCATTACGAAACATGATCGTAACATATTTAATAAGAGGTTTGGTAAGAGAAATCACTAAAAAGGGGGCCCATGTGGGAGTAAACTTAACCTGTGAATAGCACTCCCAAAATAACTCCAGTGCATATGCAGTCTGAAAGCTTATATCATAATTATCTTCCCCAGATATATTAATAAAGGCATATACTTCTCTGGGGGAGAAATGCAAAGAGTCCTTCAATAATTTCTGTACTACAAAGGACCTGTCAGGCCTTTCTTCCAACCCACCCTTATAACGTATGCGAACTGCATTTCATTGTGGGGCAGCTTCTTTCTTTATCTTGGAGAAGAAGTCTGAAAGGAGAGGTTTGTGAACTGGTGGAGCATTAGGCATATCTGTTTGTGGTTCCTTAGTAGGGACCTCTACAGCTGCTGGTATTGTCTCCTTCAGTGGAATTGATTTGGTGAGGCCTAATAGGAGTTCGGAGAGGCCAGATTTAGTTATGTCCAATTTTATTGAAGTATCCAAGGGCTGGGGTCCTAAAAACACTGTTTCCACTGGTTTATGAGTATTTGGTTTCCATTCAGGAGATGACTAGGAAAAGTTCAGAGTAGGATCCCAGTCTGGGTTTGGCAGCCAGTTCCCCCTGTGGGTTCATAGCCACCCTGCATTTTTAAAGGCCTTCTGGGGGGACCAAGCGTTATCTGATGTACGTGGTAGTGGATATTGAACCCCAGGTAATTCTTTTGAAATAGCCGTCTGGTTATTTTCAGTATGATTTAAGCCATGATCATTTTATTTCCTTTTAATGAAATAACAGTTCGAGATTGCCTTAGGCTGCTATCAAGTTCTGACTTAGTTGAAAAAGAAAAGCTTTTGGCTCTAGTCTGTGAAGCTGGAGTAGTTTGATAAACAACTCCTGCTGCTGTAACAGTGTGTTCATCTGTATTAAGGTTAGCTGGATGCTTAAAAACAAAGCCAGATTTTCGCATCATATGCAAAGGCCCTGATGGTTTAATACCAGTCTGTGTATCACCCGCTGCTCATGGGAGGCAAACTCCTACTTCAGACCTTTTTTCTCCTGTATTAATTTCCACCGAAGGAGAAAACAAGTCCATAGCAATGGGCTTTCGGCACACACCCTCTCCGGTGTTTGAACTGCCAGCCCGGGAATCTGCATACACAGTAGCAGCTGTTAATCGTGGCAAAGGCTGTTGGCACACACTATCACTAGTGTTTAAATTGCCAGCCTGAAAGCTAATCATTGAAGAAGCTGAATAAGGTTTAACATTCTCAAAATATGACTCACCCAGTCCTGATGGGCCCTTCTCAGTGACAGCATCAGGAGACCTTCTGACAGTTGAAGTGAAAACTTGCGTTGCCAGTTTTGAAATTTCAGCATGCGCTACTTGGTCTGGAGGTTTAAGATCATATCTTGACAGACGATGTCCATCCTATGTGCAATTCTCAGTCTTTTCTTCAAAAAGGGGTTCTGCAGAATCCGTTTTAGTTTCCGTATCATCCCCAACAACTGTTAAATCCTCCGTAGAGACAAAAAAAATCGCTCGCTTCTCCCTCTAGTTTGCTCATATCCATTACAATATTTTCAGCCCCTGGCAAGTCAAGAATAGGAGAGGAGGCCCACTCTCCTACCTTCGTAGTGTCCATTCCATCAGGAGGATCGCTCCAAAGGGCCATTGCAATGGCCAAAGGTTCCCCTACAGGAGAGTAGGGGAATTTCCCCGCTGTCCTGGCCAAATCTCCCTCATTCACTAAAAATAGTACCAACAGCTTATTCTGGTTCAATGTCAGTTGGCATTCATCTGTATCCCCCTTCCCCAGGTTGTACCTGGAAATAGGCAGGATTTGTCTAGTGCACTTACCCGGTCAACAAAAACTAAAATAAAAAAAATATATAAGCAAGGCCTTCCATGAATTCTATACTGCCCTTTATCAATCTCATACAGAGCCACTAACCCAAAGTTTGCAAGACTTCTGTAGGCATACAATCCTCCCCCACCTCATGGTCCCACAGATGACTGCTCTTGAAGACCCTGGGCTGGATTTTCAAAGAGCCCTTAGATCCAAGCAAGATACATCACACAACCAACTTGAGTCAGATCTATGTAAACCAAATACTGTGTGCCATATTTTGTAAGAAAAGTGTTCTTTGGGAAAGGGGGCCCGATTCACAAGGCTTCTGGCATGGCGTGAGGGGCATGTACCAAAAAGAATGGCACAAGATGCACCATGCTCCATAAGATACACCAGGAGTGATTCACAAAGACAGCCTTCATCAAATGCAGACTGACTGCCCCAAATGGGGCTTGTGCCTTCCCTGTACCCAGAATTGGACTGCGACAAGGTGCTATTGTCCCTGCGGCAGACGCAAGCTTCCACATCCCCTAAAACAGTACTCAAAAAAATGCACCCCATGGACAGTTTTCTACATACCCTTAGACCAGCCAGGGCTGGTCTAAGAGAAATTAGAAATCATCCCCTGGGACAATTCAGCACAGTACCAGTGGTCTAGTGCCCCCCCCATCCCTGATGCTGCTTTGGTTATTAATAATAATTAGATCCCCTTTCCCAAACCTGATGCAACTGTGTATGTTGTTACAAATAGATCCCTCTTCCCTGAATCCCAATGTAGCCATGTTTGTTATTAATGAAGAGATCCCCCTCCCCGAACCCTGATGCTATCAGTAGTAAGTAATAAATACCAAGATTCCTATCCCCGATTCCTGTTGCAATAAACCACTTTACAATTTCCCTGGTAGTCTAGTGGTAGCCCCCCCCAGCTGTGCCCATTTAGCCAGTGAGTTGGCGACTGGCTCTGCCCACCACTCACCTCCACAATCAGCTGCTAACTGAGCTCTAACTGAGTGCTGTACTGTATGTAGTACAAGCTCAGTGAATGACATCTCAATCACTGAGAGTGTACTGTATGCAGTACAGTGCTCAGCTGGAGCTCAGTTGGCAGCTGGCCATGGAGGTGAGCGGTGGGCAGAGTCAGTCACCAACTCACTGGCGAGATGGGCACAGCTGAGTGGGGGGTGCCTCTAGACTACCAGGGGAAATTGTAAAAGGGTTTATTGCAACAGGACTTAGGGAGGGGAATCTTGATATTTATTATTTACTATGGGTAGCATCGGGGTTTGGGGAGGGGTTACTGCTAGACCACCAAGGTCTAGTGCAGCTCTTGTGGCTGACCCTCCAAGTCTGCCCTCTGTGTGGTACACAGCCAGGTTTGATGCAAGCCTAGGGACTAAGCCGCTGGGACCCTGCTTGTTATAGAATTGAGCAAGGGTCCCTGGCGCATTAGGCTTCAGTGCAAGCTGCTGTTTGCTGCAGCTTGTACATCTCCAAGCCTGCTTTGAGAATCATGCCCAAAGTCCCCCAAACTGATGCAAGAGGTCCACTGCATGAACACAATGGAGTAAGGGATGAGAATGATGCAAGCTGCGACAAAATAAATGGTGCAAGTTGAGTCAAAAATGGTGCAAGTTGAGTCAAAAAAATGACTCAAGGAGCGAAAATGATGCAAACTGAGTAACAAATGGTGCAAACTGAATAAACAAATTGTGCAAGCTGAGTTAGAAAAATGGTGCAAGTTGAGTAAAAAATGGTGCAAGGGACAAGAATGACACAAGCCAAGTAAAAAACCAAAATGGTAGATTAAATGGCCAAGACTAAGCCCCTAAAATGTTCTAAACTAGTCCTGCAGGAGAATACTGGCACTTAATAGTAGCATAGTCAGGTCTGACCTCCTGCTGTGGGTTTCTTTATATGCTCTAGTGTCCCTTAGACCAGCTCTGGCTGGTCTAACTGTGACATGCATCTTAGGCATACGGACAGGATTTGCATTCTTTGAAAATCCCAAATAAGGGGATGGTGCATCATTTCAGTGTCACAGGCATCCCTTCCAACATGGCTCAGACATTTTTTTGGTGCAAGCATGGGGCAAGCAACTCTGGTGCATGCAGACCTGTTTTTAATTCAAGCACCATTTGAAAATCAGAATTGGTGCAAGGTTTGGCACATCCTGCTCCTTAAGTCAGTTGTTTTTGATGCAAGCACTCTGCGTCATTTTCTGGCCTTTGAAAATCCGGCCCCCTATCTCACTGCAAGAAATATGGACCTCTGTCAAAGCCCTTCTGTGCTGGAAAACCCCTGGGACTGATGGCCTCTGCGTACAGTTTTATTAAACCTTTCTCTTCTGGACTGTAGCCTGCTTACTGTCTACTCCAGCTTGGTTAGCAAAGGGAAGCTCTCACCATCAGTGTCAGTGGAGCTGATCATGTTGCTCCCAAAGCCCATGAAGGACCCTCAGCAGCTGGCTTTTATCCAGTATCTTTGCTAAATGTGAATGTTAAAATTCTTGCCATGGTGCAGGCCTTCAGGTTAGAAAAAGTCATCCCACATATTGTTGAATATTTCTTAATTTATTTATTTGAGGTCTAGGATTACAAACACCTTTGAGCCATAAGCTCTTTTACAAGGGTTCTGCATCAAACAACACAATACTTACAAACTAAAAGAAACAAAAAACATGGATAAGTGCATAAACAAAGTTTAAAAATAACTGTACATTGATAACAAGGTCAGAGTGGAACATAGTTACATTACTGTTTATCCTAGTGAGTGGTATGATGATCATATGCTTTGTATTAATACATAATGTTATTTTAAGCAAACAATTCATAAGGGAATCATCCCATACAGCCTTGTCTATGAAGGGAATTTCACAGGCAAGGGGGTACGTGGAAAGTGCAGGCATGGACAAGGAGGGGTAGTAAGATGGGAAAAAGAAGGGTGTAAGAGGAAGGGAGGGTGCGTATGGAGAAGCAAAGCCTATGACCAGAAGCCAAAATCACAGAAAGGGGAGGGTAAAGAGGAGGTTTTTAGGTGAGGTGGGGGGTGAGAGAAAAGAGAGGTAGTGTAGAAGAAATGGGTATATAGGGAACAAAGGGGTATAAAGGATGTGAATGAGGCTGGGTTGAGCAGCAGAAAGGGGGGGGCAGGTGATTTAGCAAGTAAGTGATAAGGTGGGCATGTGAATCCAATGTGACTGAGATTTTCAAGCAGTAGAATCATGACCATAACCACTGGCAATAACAAAATAAGGGGAAGGGAAAAGGAGGGTCACTAAGAGGGGCTAAGAGGAAAAAGAGCGGTTTTCAAGCAAAAGAAGCAAGGCTTTGACCAGAGTCAAGACCAAAACAAGGGGAGAGAAATAACACCAGATTAGCTTTGTCAAGAGCAGAATGGCCTACGACACCCTAAGAGCAGTCATTAATGTGATAAAAGCCACATCTCAACAAAGGAACCTGACACTCCTCCTCAGCATAGACACAGAGAAAGCTTTTGACTCTGTGGAGTGAGAATACCTGTTTTAAGCTTTGGCCGCAGTGGGGTTTGGGCCAAGCTTTACCAACTGAATCAAGTTCCTGTACTCAAACTCCTGAGCTGTATTCCTCACCAATGGTCAAATCTCATCTCACATCTCTCTGTACAGATGAATGAGGCAGGGATGCCCAGTCTCCCCAATGCTAAATCTCATAACTGTGGAACCTGAACCTCTCTTGTAGTGGATTCATCACATACCTGAGGTTATGAGGGTTTGAATAGGAAAGCAGGTACATAAGATACTCACATATGCAAATGATTTGCTCCTAGCTGTCTCAAAACCAGAGGTATCCCTCCATAATGTCTTGCATATACTTAATAAATTTGGCAACATCTCTGGTTTCGAGGTTAACTGGATCAAAACTGGGGTAATGCTTCTCAACACCATGTGCCAGAAAGTGCCGGTCTTGGATCTAAATATGAAATTGTCCTCCAAGCAGCTTAAATATCGTGTCATGACCCTTGCTACTGACATGAAGCACATGGTAGAGCTCAGTATAAGCCCCTTCATAAAGGACTTGGAAATTTATTGTCTCAGATGGAAGCACCTCAACCTCACCTTTGGGGAAAAGATTGTGGCTCATAAGATGATGACCTTTCCCAAGCTCATGTTTTGTCTCAGCAGCCTCCCCCCATGTATTCCCCCCCATCAGGGTCAATGAACAACTCGGCACAATGTAGGAAGGCAGCTGCAAAGGCCAACAAAATGCTGGGTTGTATTGCAAGGGGTATGTCCTCGAGGAGGGAGGAGGTGATTCTGCCACTGTATAGGTCATTAGTTAGACCACACCTGGAGTACTGCATGCAGTACTGGCGCCCATATCTGAAGAGGGACATTAAGTTACTGGAGGGGGTGCAGCGCAGGGTGACAAAGATGATCAAGGGGCGGGGGACTTATCATACGAGAGGAAGTTGAAGGAGTTGAACATGTACTCACTGGAGGAGAGAAGGACAGGGCTGACATGATTGAAACCTTTAAATACATGAAAGGAATAAACAAGATGGGTACAGAGGGCTGTTCAAAGTAAGGAGGGAGGGACACCAGGGGCCATGATATGAGACTGGAGGGAGGAAGGTTCAGGAGGGAGATGAGGAGACACTTTTTTACAGAGAGGGTGATGGCTGGGTGGAATGTGTTACCTGCAGAAGTGGTATGCAGTAGAACAGTGGACTGCTTCAAAAGGGGATGGGACAGGACAAGGGGGAGGGTTAATGAAGGGGAAGGGTGGAAGGGAGGGGCAGCTGCAGAATAAGGGGTGCTAGCTGCACATTCAAGCAGACTTGTTAGACCTCTAGGCCTTTATCTGCTGGCAAATTTCATATGTTCGTATGTTCGTATTCCATTGACCACTTACCACAGACATGAGTTGCTATTCACAGCATTCATCTGGGAAGGGCAATGACCCAATTTAGTTAGGCAAGCTACAAACTAGTTAAGAAAGGGGGATGGTGTGTGCCATGGCTGTAGTCCTATCATCATTCCACTGGCATAAGACAAACTTGTGGTGGCTCAAGCCCATCTCACCCAAGGCTCCACTGTGGCATAGCCTGTAGGGTCATATTCACTCTGTCTTCCTCTGGAGTGGAAGCGCGACTCTAGCAGTTCACCAAGGGGTGATGCACTCCCCATCATAAACTTTGCCTGGATTACAAAGCTTCATCATAGTGGACCTAACATGCCTCAACCTGGTAAGTGGGAGTCATTGTGTGATACCCAGCACATCAATGTTCAGGGTAAACCCATAATCTTGCATATATGGATTGAGAGGTGAATACTCACTATTGGAGATTTTCTGGAACCCTCTTCTAAAACTCTGCACACTTTCCAAAACATAACAGCCATATACCAACTTCCACGTACAGACTTCTGGAAGTACTTGCAGGTCAGGCAGGCCATAAACTCCAGTTGATGCAGGGAGGCTAAAGTAGAGGACTGACCACTGCAACAACTATTAGCCTTGTAGGAATCAAAATTGGCAGGCAGACCTACCAGTTCATATTGGCACCTCACTGTCCTCACCTTCTTAAGCAAAAAATGGTCTGGGCAGCAGGCTTCCACATCTCAGTGTTGGATAAGGAGTGAAAAGTTATGCTGAGCAGGGCACATATCAGTATGAAAGACCACCATTATTAGCTTATCCCAAAAAAAAAGATTTTACATAGATGGTACCACAAACCCTGCCATCCTTCACAAAATGGGTATGTTAAATGCCATAGAATGCTGGCGGTGTAATTTCTCTGCATGATCATTAGAACATATACTGTGATCTTGTCCCTCCATCTCCCAATTTTGGACCTAGTTGCTTAAATTTGGTGAAACTACCCTTGTTGTACCACTACTGAGCAGCTCTAGACTTTAGGTACTGGGTGATGCTCTGGAGGCTACCCACCTATCTAGTCACGAAAAGGCATGGCTCACAACAGCAGCCTTAGTGGCAAGAGACAAATTCTTCTGAAATGGTAATCATGTACCCCACCTTTCCTATCCAAGTGGGTTTCTGCCTTGACCCTGCTGGTGGAGTTTGGAAGACTTTTGCATTTGCCTCTCATAATCTTGCCTGCTTGAAAGACATTTAGGCCTCCTTTCTCTGTGCCCTAGTACCTGCCACTTACAGTATGTGCAGTAACATAGAGTCTGGAAATCAGCCACTTGATTGCAGCATTAGAAAATAGCAAAGTTATATGTTGACAGCCCTTCACAAATTGCTGTTGATCACCAACTATTTGTGAAACATTGTTTCTTATACTCTTATGCAACAGGATTGATACACAAGGAGGCATGGAAAGGATGAGAAGGGACTTGGCAAGGTTGGAGGAATGGTCAGAAGTATGGCAGCTAGGATTCAATGCAAAGAAGTGCAAAATAATGCACCTGGGAAACAAGAACCCAGGGGAAGAATACACAATGGGGGGGGTAGTAACAGCAACAGAAAAGGACAGGGACCTGGGGGTAATCATATCAGATGACCTTAAGGATAGCATGCAACGTGAGAAGGCAGTAGGGAGGGCTGGGGGTATACTGGGATGCATAGGGAGAGGCATCACCAGCAGAAAACAGGACGTTGTTATCCCTCTGTACAGAGAGTTGGTGAGACCCCATCTGGAGTACTGCGTCCAGTTCTGGAGACCCCATCTCCGCAAGGACATAGACAGGACAGATGCAGTCCAGAGGAGAGCAACTAAAATGGTGCAGGGTCTGCAAGAGAAGCCGTACGAGGAGAGACTAAAGGAGCTTAATATGTATAACCTTGAGGAAAGAAGGGAGAGGGGGGACATGATAGAAACTTTTAAGTACCTTAGTGGAATCAACAAAGTCCAAGTGGGTACTATCTTTCAGAAAAAGAGATGTGCAAGAACAAGGGGACACAATTTAAAGATGAGGGGGCGGTTCAGGGGCAATGTGAGGAAGTATTTTTTCACAGAGAGGGTAGTGGATGCATGGAACTGCCTTGCTGAGGAGGTTGTGGGGTCTAAAACTGTGGGAGAATTCAAAAATGCATGGGACAGACATAAGGCAATTCTTGTGGGGGGTAGGAAGAAATAGGCTGTTGGTTAACTAGGATCTGCGGCCTATCCTGTGGGTAGGGTAATGGGCAGATTAGATGGGCCAAGCTGTCCTTATCTGCCATCAAAGTCTATGTTTCTATATTTCTTGGTCTACTATATGTTGGATCCTGTCACTGTTAGTGAGAACTAGATACATCAGTACCCCTTCTTTTCTCTTACCTGTATCAGTTGTGCTAGGAATGCTTCCTGACATATAGCTATCAGGAGATGGTTTCCAGTACAGTACTTGCCACAATTGAAACTTGCCAGTCCACATCTAGCACAGCAAATTCTCCTAGCACTACTGCCACTTCCCCTAATTTGGCCACATTTCTTAACATCTCCCCCAGCTCTTTGTCAATCCCTTAGTCCTGGCCTGGTGGTGTGCATGAAATAGATCTCATGTATTTATCTGTACTTAATCTCTATCTCTTCTATTTGAATTAAATTAGTAGTGAAACACCAACAGTATGAAATTTACAATTACATCATCAGATGAAGTGAGCAGCTTTCAGAAGTAGGTTCCAGCAGCGTGGAAGTGAGGATTTCATCTGTCCTGGAAAATGATGGCAACTGCTGTACCTGCATTTCTCTTGATGCTGTGGCCCTATCCTTGAACAGGCATGGCTACATTGATACAAGCTTTCTACCAACTGGTTTACATCTACGTGGATGCTTGTTGCAGAGGCATAGATCAAGAAGCATACACAAACCACAACTTATAAAATTCCCAAGTAGCACTTTGTTATTAATAACAAAAAATACAATAAAAATTGTACAGGAGGGTTGTTATACAGGCAGTTCAAACAAAGTCCTACATCTGAGAGCATCTCCAAATCTAAATCTGGAAAACCAAAGCATGGCACTCCTTTTTATAAGATGACTTTTCTTGAGAGTTTAACTCTGCATCATGCTTCTCACAAAATGTATCATAACCTTTGCCAGTTTCTTTCCTGAGGCAAGCCTGCTTATGCATCAAAATAGAACATTGTGCCCCAGGACTGGTATCCTGTTGACATTTCTGTTAACAAGCTTATAGATGTCAAAATACATAGCAAAGTCAGACCCCCTGCATTACAGATTGTCTTTCCTAAAAAAAAAAAAAACAGCTTTTGCAACAGTTTTCACAATATGAATATATGCATTTGTAAACCAAGGGCTCTCGGCTTCACATAAAGATTAGCATATATTTTTTAACCACAGAGAATCAAGGGGAGAAAAAAGAACAGAAACAGCAAGTGAATGAAGGAAGATAGCACGGGAAAATTGAGGACCATCAGAGTGGCCAATCTCTAAGTGCCACAAGAAAATTTGATTGCAAAATCAGAGAGGCAAGACACAGACAAGTAGCAGGAAAGGTTAGGACAGAACAGCTAGATCCTTGCTTTTAACTCTCTGCATAGCAAATTGGACAGGGTCTTTTTCAACCACGTCACATAATCTTCTGTTTAAGAGGAACCTGTTTTTTTCTCTTCTTAAAAAAACAAAACGTTTTTCAAAACCTTCTTTTATTTCTCTTTTAACATTACCTTATAATATTTACAGTTCTTTGCATATGCGATATCCCCTCTTCAAAACATATTTTATAATAAACACTTTAAAGTCACACATTTTATTAAACTTTCTAAATTCTCAATTCCTGAACCATATATTGACAGAAAATTAGCACTGGCATTTTCTTTTCTAGATCTGTGTCGCACTTTGAATTGAAATGGATGTAGTGCCAGGTCCCACCTTATGATTCTGGGATTTTTATCCTTCATTTGGTTAGGACAAGAGAGCGAATTGTGATCTGTTATAAGTACAAAGTCAGCTTCTAGCAAATAAAATGTAAGGGTCACCATTGCCGATTTCATGGCAAGGCATTCTTTTACAATACTGGAGTACTTAGTCTCCCAGTCATGCAACTTCCTACTGATATACAGAATGAGATACTCCTTCCTATCTGCATTCTGACTCAGGACTGCACTTAGGCCTATCTCAAATGCATCTGTCTATAAGAGACATTGTTTCTCAAAGTCTGGACTTCTTCAAACTGGGGTTGAACATAATGCAGCCTTGATGGCCTGAAAAGCCTTATCACACTCTGGGGACCATTTCTCATTATTTGGGTACCACTTTTTTCATGAGTTCAGTGAGAGGAGTAACTAACTGGGCAAAGTTTAGAACAAAAACTCCAGTAGTAACCAGCCAGCCCTAAAAATGGCCTAACATGTTTCTTTGTTCTAGGGACAGGACTGTTAGCTGCAGATTATATCTTGAATATATCTGGCTTTACATCTCCATTTCCCAAAAAAATTCCCAATTATCTGGTTTCTTGCATGCCTAATGCACACTTGGTAGGATTAATAGTCAGCTCATTTGTGATAGTTTGGATAACTACGCGTAGGTGTTCCAGGTGCCTTTTACAGTCTGGACTATACACTACAACATCATCCAAGTAAGCAACACAGTAACCAGTGTGAAGGACTAGAATGACATCCATGTACTGCTGGAATGTAGCAGGTGCACCATGTAAACCAAACAGCATGGTGATGAAGTAATAGAATCCAGTTTGAGTGGCAAATGCAGTTTTGTTTGTAGATTCTTTAGCCAGGGGAATTTATCAGTAACCCTTGAAAATATTGTGGCTCAGTAGGTAGCACACTCACCTCTGAGGCCAGGAGATCAGAGGGCTGTGGGTTCAGTTCCCACATCTGGCACTTGGGTTAATATCCTAGTACTGACACTGTAGTGCAGCATGAGAGGGGTGTTGCACTTCTGAGGTGCCGCCTTTCGGATGAGAAGTTAAACCGAGGTCCCATCTGCCTGGATTGGTGGTAGTTCAGGTGGATGTTAAAGATCCCATGGCACTTATCGAAAAAGAGTAGGGGAATTTACCTGGTGTTCTGGCCAAATTTCTCTCATTCACTAAAAATACCACCAACAGCTTACTCTGTTTCAAGGTCAGTTGGCATTCATCTGTATCACCCTCCCCCGGGTCGTGCCTGAAAATAGGCAGGATTTGTCTAGTGCACTTACCTGGTCAACAAAAAATAAATAAATAACTAAAATATTGAGCATACTAATGTACTTGGCACTTCCCAGCCTGTTTGCCAAATCATCTATCCTGAGTATAGGATAGCTGTTAAATCTGGACACTCGATTAAGTCTCCTAACATCAAGGCAGATTCTTGCTCCTCCTTTCTATTTTATTTGCAATCATGATTGGCGATGACCAAGCATTTTTTGACTCTTTAGTGATATGCAGCTCTTTCATTTTTTGTATTTCTTTAACCATGTCAGCTCTTAAGTGCTGCAGTAATCTGTACATCTTTTGTCTGATAGGGTGCGCATTCCCTGCCACTGTTACGTGTTTGACCCCTTTTGCTCAGCCTGGCACTGTGGAAAAAGGACTTTGAAATGTCTTTACCAAGTTATACATTTCTGTGGTTTGTTCTGTGGTTAAGGAAACATTCACTTTTACAGCATCACAAGTTACAGTTTGTTCCAGTCTGTCACAACCTATATCTTTATCTTTTTCAGCAGTTTCTGGTAATACTAACAAATAAAACTTTGGTGGTGCCTTTTCAATCCATTTCTCAGGAAATTAGCATGGTATATCTTAGTAGGATTTTTCCTATTATGGTTTCAATCTCATAGTTAACTGTGTCAGTACATCTAACACTTTATAAGGCACTTGCCTCTTCATTAACAGTTTTCGTTCTGTAGTAGATAACAGTAGCAAGACCTTTTCACCTGGCTCAAAACCTTTCTCTTTTACACCATGGTCATAATACACCTTGTGCTGTTTTGGGGCTTTCTCCTGATTGCTATGGGCAAAATCAAAATATTTTGCCAGTTTCTGTCTAAGTGCACACATGTAAGATGTAATAGATTTTTTCTGAGTGGTATTATCGTCCCGCGTTTCTTTTATAACATCAAGTGGCCATTTAGGTTATCTATCATACAACATTTCAAAGGGTGAACAAATCTGTTGATGCCTCTGGAGGATTCAAGATGGCAGCCACACTGGGCTAGCTATCAGGGGAGCAGCAGAGCAGTCAGTTTTTTATTTTATTTTGGTTTTCTTTAGTCAGCACTAACGTACTAGTGCCAGTGCTTTGTTTGTTATTTTACTTTACTTGTTTCATTATTTTTAGTAAGTTTAGTGGCAGTTGGACAGGGTTTTAAGTAAGGTAGCAAGGTTAGGTCAATTCGTGTTTTGGGTCTAGGAAACTGTAGTCACAAATGTTATTTCATTACTGTTAGTTTAGTGATTCCTCTGATAAACTCAAGTAGTGAAGTCTTTGGACTATTCTTACTTTGCTGCTGCAAACTTCCACTGCCGGCACCACATCACAGAGCTAGTTTTTTGTTTACCCAGTTGAATGTTTGCTCAGGCTGAGTGAAGATACTCCAGGTAGACAAGGAGAATTGGTGTCTGACTGGGTCTGGACCATCCTAAGGTGGAATTGTAGTTTTGAGGTCCAGAGGCGGAACTGTTTTGCCTGGAGTTGTGGATTGAACATCGATGAGGAAAGCAGGGTCAATGGACCATAGCCAGAATTTGTTTCTGGCTTCCACTTGAGTGTTGGAACATCTGTCTTCATGATTTGCAAAATTCCAGTTTTGGGAAATTTGACTGGGGCTTTTTGGTGTTGTGGGAGGGGGCCTCTCTGGTCGACTGTGGGGGTTTTAGCTGAATTCATGTGCTTCTCAGGAGGTGGGGATTAGGCCCACTGGAGAGCAGATCAGAGTCTCCAATCCTCCTAGGCATTCTGGAGGGCTGGCTGGTGGGCTGGTGGTGACAGTAGCCGAAGAGGAGTCATGGAGGATGTTGCGTGCCTGCATGGCTCCTTCGGGGCTCCCCTGTCTGCACTGTAGAGGCACTAGTGCTGATAGCACGTGGACCAGGCCCACGGACATTTGGACTGTGCAATGCCTTGGGGGACTGGGATGTATTGGGTGTACGTCGGAGCCTTGTGGGGCACCTGATGTGTGTATGTGGGGTGGGGGGTCTTGTGGACTGTGGGTACTGATCATTGGGGGGGTGATGACCATGTTTGTAGGAAGGCTGTGGTGGGAGCCATGCCTGGGTGGGTATCAATAGTTGCTTGGGGGTGCTGCCTGCAGAGTGGTTTGAGGAAGTTTGTACATATGGGCCTGGGGGGTACTGTTTTCCATTGGTTACATTGCTGTTGTTGTTGTTGCTGTTACATGTTTGTTCCCTGATTGCTGTTGATATGTCTGCTGTTGCATTAAATGATATTTATTCACCCCTGGCTCTGTGCATCTGTTTCTGGTCTGTGTGTGTGTGTGTGTGTGTGTGTGTGTGTGTGTGTCACTGTGTTCATGTAGGCATGCATGTGGTGGTGCTGCACCATCTCATGTGCATCCCCATCGTCCACATGGTGTCTGTATGCTAGCTGTGCAACTCACAGCCATGAGCATGGGCCAGTGGTCCCGGACACATGGTGCACTGTGTTCAGTGGTGCATCATGCCGGGTCTGGGCCACATGCCTCCACACTGTGCATGACCCGGCTGTGTGGTGGCCATGGGCCAGTATGGCTCCCTTCCACCCAGGGGAACAGTGGTCCCTGTGGGTGGCACCAGTAGCACAATGCAATGGTGCGTCCTACCGCCACACGTCTGCAGGTCTGTGCCACCTGGTGCTGTGTCCCTGTTGTGGTTGCACTGTTTATACGTATCAGTGGCCATGGTAGGGGCAGTTTGCCTGGTGGCACCGTCATTGTGGAGTTGTTCCTCTGCCCTGTGTGTGCCCTTCACTTCCTGTGACTCCATGCCCATTGTCCTTGCATGCTGTCGTCCTCTGTGTGATATATGTGGTGCCATCCCACTATCACGGTCATGCCTTACAAATGCTTTATGACATGTATGGGCACTGTTCCAGCTCCAGTGCTGCCACACATATTGCATTGCACCTGGCGGGCAGTTTCACCTCCCCCAGAGGCACGGTGGCAATGGCATGGATGATGTGCCATTGTCAGGGCTGCATTGCACCACAGTGTGTCTGCCGTACTGCTGCAGGTGCCACCATGGTGGTGCTGGGGGGGAGGCAATGGTGGTGGTGGTGATGACATTGTTGTTGGTGCTGTTGGTTGTGGTGTCCATCTGCCACCTCAGTTGCACTGCTGGATCAGCTTGTGTCATGCATGGTGACCCGCTGTTGCATCACTGTGCACCTGGTTCTCCTGCCATGATGTCCAGATCACTGTCACCCTCCTTCTGTGCACCATTCTCCCAGTTGCTGTTGGGCAGTGGTGAACTGTGTGCCAGGGCACTGTTGTGGGGGCTGCAGCAGGTGAGCACTATCCTACATGCCTTTGCAGGGCTGTACTGGGGTGCACCCCCCGTGATGTCTTGGTATCAGCTTTGGGAAGTCAGTGGTCCGAGGCTGTGCTCCATTTCCCCTCTCGTGCTGTTGTGGGTCTCATTGTTCCTATCCTCAGCTGCTATCTGGGGTGTCCTCACAGGGGTCATCATCTTTTGCATCTGGGGATATCCACTGTCACCTGTTGGGGGTTGCATGTTGCTGTGTGCACCCCTGTCATCAGCATCTCACTATGCTCTGCATGGCATGCACTGCTGCATGCACATGCACTCGCATGCAGGTACGCACTCTCAGTCATACACATAGTCTTGGCTGTGTCCATGCACTGCTTGTGCTTTCCTTGCCATTGTGTGGCCTTCCCAGGCCCCTGTATGTTGCACACTGTGTGTGTCTTGCCCCTGCCTGCCTGCCATGTGTGGCATTTCATGTCTCTGTGTGACTGTCACCCCTGCTCACTGTAGTGCCTGTCCACCCACTGCCCCCATTGTGCCACTGTGTCCCCACACACCAACATGCACTGTCTGCCACATGCATGCACACTGCCATGGCCTGCAGCATGCTATGCACTGCTGCTCTGTCAGATCCTCAGTGATCTTGTGTTGGCATCTTACGCTATGCACCGGTAGCTTTGGTCCCATTACTGGGTGCTGTGGCTTGGTCCCCTGGGTCCTGCCTCTGCACCTGGCATGCCTGTGCCCATGGGGCTCTGCTATCCCAGTTAGGCCCCTTATGCAGGCATTGCTGTGTGTCCCACTACACTACTGTCTACAGTCTGTCTATGTGGGGGGTGGTGTTTCTATAGCCTGTGCTCTTGTTAGGACAGTTATTCCTTGTTCTAACTTACGTTGCCTTCCTCTGGCTTGTTTACTTATGCCACATGTTCTGGAATAGCAGTTTCTTGGTGCTGGTTTGTTATGCATGTTGCAAACTGCATTACACAGTGGCTCAGGCTTTCTTTGGTGTACCTGCATCATAACTTGTGTTTTTCATAACAGTTGCAGGTTGCAGCATAAGTGTTCTTTTGGAATTGTGCGGGTCACAAGTCGTTGGTGTAACCTGCGATTTGCACTATTGGGACTGGCATACTGCATTTACACCTGGCGTAGCTGTCTTGGAATCAGGCCCATAGTCTTTATCCCAGAGTGCGTATTTTGGAGGGATCCTGTCTTAGTTGCAGGTGTCCCAGATACTGGTCTAGAGGCATCTGTTCTGGATGCATTCATCCTAGTCAGGATGGCTCCAGTCTGTACATCAGTGGGCTTAGCTTTTGGTGTTGCAGCCTCAAACAAATTACTTCCAGTACTGGGGATCCCTACTTTTGGCAAGGGGTTTTTCTCCTGTTCCTTCCGGTTTAAGTAACCCTGGTCTCTTTCTAGTTCCACTCTGTCCTTTCTCAGAATGGCTCTGCTCAACTTGCACTAGATCCAGGTACAACAAGAATACTAAAACAGCAGAGGGAGAATTGTCAATATTTTCATCTTCTGATCTCCCTTTGAGTGTTACCAAGGGAAAACTCAGGAAAAGTTCCTCCAGTTTGAAATATGAAAACATGAAAGATGTTACAGAAGCATAACAACAAAATCAGCACAAAATTCCATTCAGGTTTAAAATGCCCCAGTTCCCTTTGCTCAATGTTTGTATCCAGTCCCATAGTAGAAATGATCATATATTCAAGTGCACTTTTCCTTGTTCAGTGTGGAGTTGAAAAACAGGAATGTTTTCTTGAAAGGAGAAACTTTAATTCCCTCTGTTCTTCTATAAATCTGTCTGAAGCCATGAAGGATTCTTGTTTAAATCTGAGTTTTTTTTCCCCACAGGGAAGAGTGGTTTAATGCTGCCTGTGTAAAACATTCTTTGCTAAGTTTTGAATCCCTTCCAGTGAAAATATTTCACACAGAGACCTGCAGGTGCTCAGAAATCTCTTACAAAACTAAACTCAGGAACTGGAAATGGAATGCCAACAAAAACTCAATTTAATTACTCTCTGATATCATGCTGTTCAAATGAAGTGCAATATATTTCTTTAAAAAATCTCCTTTACCCTGTCCATTACCATGACTCATATGCAGTGTCAGTGGCTCAGTAGGTAGCACACTCACCTGTGAGGCCAGGAGATCAGAGGGCTGTGGGTTCAGTTCCCACATCTGGCACTTGGGTTAATATCCCAGTACTGACACTGTAGTGCAGCATGAGAGGGGTGCTGCACTTCTGAGGTGCCGTCTTTCAGATGAGATGTTAAAACCGAGGTCCCATCCGCCTGGATTGGTGGTAGTTCAGGTAGATGTTAAAGATCCCATGGCACTTATCGAAAAGAGTAGGGGAGTTTTTATTGCAATAATAAACATAGAAAACAACACAGTAAATTAAAACAAGCAGCAAGAAGAGAGTAAAAATAGGGTTGAGTTAACAAATAAATAAATCATAATAACATCCAAATTGGATCAGAAAAAACAGACCTAATTACTTAAACTTTTTAAAGTGAAGAAAGCCTTTCCACCACTTCTGGAGTTTAGAGGGAGCAAGCCTCTGTGCATCTTGTGAATATATTTTTAAAAGCTCATTTGAAACCAATACACTAAAACAAATATAGGGCATTTTTTTCTGATATATAACCCTTTGGCACCTAGCTTGCCATAAGTAATATCTTAAACAACAAAAAAATTAAGACAATGTCCCATCATGAAAATGAGAACGGTTTGCTGGGTAAAGTCCAAGAATCAAAACATCATAAGAAATAAAGGTAAGCCATTTGAAATCCCATAAGGTCGCCGGATAAGCCCACAAACCCTTCGAATAGGAACACTGGAAGAAAAAATGCTCCATTGTCTCTTCGACATGTATGCAGTCCAGATAGGGGCAATTCCTTTCATCCATAGCTTTATATTTGGCATTACCCCAAACATTCAGGTGACCATAAAAAATTAACCATTGTGTTTCCCATTGTAACTGAGGCAATCTAATATTATTCAACTGGGCTAATACCTTAGAATTTAGAGCAGATGGACAATTTTTAAAGCATGGATCTTGAGGATATAAATTTATCATTATCGATGGGTAAAAAGCCTGCATACTATTATTCAAAATTATTTCTTTAGTAACTTTTCATCTGTACAACTTTTGAACAGCAGGCCGGAAATACTGTGGAATATGAATGTGAGGGTTCAATTTAGGAGCAAAATTATGCCAATTCATAAAGTATTTGCCCAAAGTCCTAATAACCCATCTTTTCCCAATCCCTTCTGATGGAGCCAAACCACATTTAATAGAATTCATAATAAACAGGGAATATAAAAAAACAACTGGGTCCACTATCCCAAGTCCACCCCCTTTTGTACTTAAATAAGTATAGCATTTCTTTACTAGGTTTAAGCGGTTGCCCCAAAGCATTTGAAAAAACAGACTATAAGCCTTGGTCTCCAAATGAACCAGGAGAGGGAAAATCATGGCCACATGCTGCAAACAGGGTAAAAGGATCTGTTTAATGATATGTATACATTTCAGTTTCGAGAATTTCCACTGCTTCCATCTATTCACTTTATTCTCCACAACCTGAAGAACTAATTCCCAATTTTCAACCAGCAAGTTTTGGGGACCAAAAAGAATACCCAAAATTTTGAGAGGGGTCCAGGAAATATGGATACCCTCCTGTATCACATCAGCTGGACCCATTGCCCCAATAGACAACCCTTTAGTTTTATGTAAGTTTAATTTAGCATTGGAAACTTTTGAAAAAGAGTCAAAAGCTTTCAAAAATCTATGAACATAGGACAGGTCAGAAAAATATAGTATTAGATCATCTGCATAGGCCTGCAATAAAAGTTAATGATCCTCAGATAAATTATCTGGAATTCCAGTCCATTGCTGAAAAATAACTAAATTCTGCAAAATAGGATCCAATGAAAAAAATATAAAGAAGAGGACTAAGGGGGCAACCCTGGTGCACCCCAGTTGATAGGTGAAAACGTTTAGCTGTACAACCTCTTAAAAAGGGAAACACCACATTATGTTTATATACCATCCTAATTAAGTTAACTATTTGAGTCGGGACCCCATAATGTTCTAAAGTTAAAAAAAGGAAGGGTAAATTTACCCTATCAAATGCTTTTTCAAAATCCATGATAACCATACAACCTAAAATGCCTGATAGGGATAGATGTTCGATGACATCACGTATAACCATTAATGCAGATTGGATCCTTCTATCTGGTATCCCACAAAATTGGTAGGGAGAAATCACCAACCTAGCATAATTTTTTTATCTATTATTCAAAATGCTGGTAAAAATTTTATAATCAGAATTTAGCAGGGTGATAGGCTGCCAATTCTTAATATTATGTCTATCCCCTGATTTAAATAAATGAATTAATAATCCTTCTGAAAACAAAGGGAAAATGGCAGAGTTTTTAATGAAATATTGAAACAAGATAAAAAGACATTGACTCAGCTCAACAGAAAAGGTTTTATATAATTTATTGGAAAGGCCATCCATTCCTGGAGAAATATTTGGTTTTAGCTTCTGAATTACATTAATAATTTCCTCTTGAGAAATAGGCTCCAATAATTTGGAAGCTTCTGTTAACCCAGAAGAAAATTTAATGAAACTTAAATATGAAATCATTGATTTTTCTGAGATCGGGAGGAAGGGTTCCAAAGACCGATAATGGCCTATAATTAATTCCTTTAGCTGTGTAATTGTTGTGGCTATAGAATCATCAGGCTATCTTAGTGAATCTATATTGGAAGAATCCTTCAAAGTTTTACATACCTTGAAAGGATCCCCTATAAGGGAATTTTTTATACCATTAGTGAGTATAGCTTGCAGAGTGTTAGCTCTGTCATACTGAAATTCCTTCATACTATTCTTAAGTTTAGTAATTTGCTCAGAATAATCTTACCGAGAGGTATATGCCATTGTTGTAAGTCTCTGAAGCTGCTGTCTAAGAGACAGATACTTCAGAAAATTATGATTTTTTGTCCTAATCCCTTGTTTTTTAAACCAGGTATGTAAATTGGATTTAGTCTCCATCCACCAGTCCCCTATATTAGAATAAAGAAATACCACCGATAATCTGGCTTTAAAAATATATTTGACCCCTGACTGTATGTGAGGGAGGTCTAAAATGAAGTATTAAGTTTCCACTGAACCTGCCTATGCTCAGGGAGTCCTGATAAGTGAATGAAACATAACAAAAAGGAATGATCAGAGAACTCGCTAGGTATCATCTTAAAGAAGTTCACCTGTACAGAAGGGGAAACTAGCATATAGTCTATTAAAGAACACATTTTTCCTTTCACAAAGGAATATTGGGGTCCATGATAGGAATAAGAAATACAATTAAGAAGGCCAGCCAGTTTATTAATGTTGGCCAGTGCGTGTGAGTCACAGTAAATTTTTTTATTCTGTTTGGGCTAGTCAATGATTGTACAGTTAAAATCTCCACCCCATAGCACCTTAACTGATGTTACCAAAAAAGGCTGAACAGCTTTTAAACAGGCCACTCTATCTGCCTTCGTTTGTGGGTTGTAGATGCTGATAAATCGATAGCATATATCATGCCATTTCCCATCTAATATCAGAATTCTGCCAGGTATCAAGTCAATTAAATTATGCAATGTAAATGAATAGGAAGCAAACAAAATGCATATGCCATCCACCCTATCCATTCCAAAAGACCAATAGGAAGGTCCCCAAGTCCAATCCCACTTGAAAGAGGTTAATTGTTCAACAGAGTGCATCCAGGTTTCCTGCAAAAAACAAACTGAAATATGTTGATCATGTATATAATGAAACAGAGCTTGCCTTTTAATAGTATTCAGCAAGCTACGGGTATTTAAAGAGCCCCAAAACAACCACATTACCAATCATAGTAGTGCAGCACACCCTCTGTTTCTTCCTTTTTTTCTCCTTATAATTATCTACTGATTGAGAAAGAGTAGATAAAGAGGATTTTTGAGAGTCAGAGTCTCCCAACTCCATTTCTGTGTCCCCCCATGGGGTGAACAGAGCCGCATATGAATTACTAGTTTCTATTGAGGGAGCAGAAGGTGGAGTTTTAGGGTGCAGATTCCTAGATGATCTGCGTTGAGGCAGAGGTGACCCAGGGACCAGATTCTTGGATTCCTTCCCAGGAACAACTGAAACAGCATCAGTGTAACACACTGGAGGAAACTCCAAGGGGTCAGGAGGACCCATGCAGGGTTTTTTATCCTCAAGAGAACCTGGACCAGTAGATTGCACCACCTTATCAGCCTCAGTGGAAGAAATTCTGGCAGGGGGCTCAGGACAAATAGTATCTGTCTTTGTTTTAGAGAAGGGAGGTGAAGAGGGGGGTGAAGGGGAAGAAGGTGGAGGAGGAGGGGAAGGAGGGGGAAGGGAGCTTGCAGCATCTTGAGCCTTCTGGATTAACTCATTACCTCCTGGGTGGCCCTTTTGTGACAGGTAAACAATGGATAGTTTGGACTTCATATGGAGCTATTGGAGGTAATGAGTTAAAAGGTCTGGACTTCTGCAGGATGCTTTATTTTTGGCTACCCAGGGACACTCTCGGAAAACATGACCATAATCTTCACAAAGGTCACACCTAGAATGATTTGCACATTGCATAGTAACATGCCCCACTTCCCCGCAATTATCACAGCGGGACTGGTCACAGACGCTGGAAAGATGTGTCCTGGAACCACAATTGTAGTAAGCTCTTGGCTGACCTCCATAAAAACAAACCCCCCTATCCCTACCCAACAAAAAAGAGTTAGGTATGTGCTCTACCCCTGAATCAGATTGCCTCAATTTAATTTTATACTTCCAATCTCCCATCCAAAACTGTTCAGAATCTAAAATGGGTTCAGGGGTACTCAAAACCTTACATTTCTGTAATAGCCAAAAGGTGATATCTTCCACATGGACACCCTCATTCCTAAACATTACTGTGACAAATTTTATTAGTGGTTTAGTTAGGGGTATAACTAAAAAGGGGGTCCATGTGGGAGAGAACTTCACTTGCCCATACCGGTCCCAAAATAAGTCCAGCGCATGTGATGTCCAGAAACATATCAAAATTATCATTGCAGTGTTAGTGGCTCAGTAGGTAGCACACTTGCCTCTGAGGCCGGGAGATCAGAGGGCTGTGGGTTCAGTTCCCACATCTGTCACTTGGGTTAATATCCCAGTACTGACACTGTAGTGCAGCATGAGAGGGGTGCTGCACTTCTGAGGTGCCGTCTTTCAGATGAGACGTTAAACTGAGGTCCCATCTGCCTGGATTGGTGGTAATTCAGGTGGATGTTAAAGATCCCATGGCACTTATCGAAAAGAGTAGGGGTGTTTTTATTGACATAAAAACATAAACAGCAACACTTTAAAGTAGGATAATCGATAGAACAACACTTTTCCATAACATATAACATAACAAAATCAAAGAGATGTGCAAGTCTTACATTGTAAACTCACGAGAACACAAAAATCATGAGAAGTAAACTATTAACAAATATCCAGTCCACTTTTAACTCTTATTATTTGAACTTAATAAAGTGAAGAAAACCTTTCCACCATTTACGTAAAGTTCCTGGGGTCACTCTTGATCGTCCCTGTGTATAAATCAGTATAAGCTCCTTGATGACTAACGACTTACACAGAGTAAGGCATTCTCTTTGATAAAGAACCCATTGAACCCTGGCTTGCCATAAATAATATCTTAGACATCCCAAAAATAAGGATAATGTTTCTTCGTGAAATTCAGACAAATTCTTGGGATAACATCCTAGAATCAAAAATTCATAAGACATATTACCTAACCATTTAAATCCCCAAAGCTTTTCTAGGTATGACCATAAACCCGTCGCATATGAACATCTAAGAAAAAAATGTTCCATCGATTCTTCTACATTAATACAATCCAAGTATGGGCACAATCTTTCCTGTAAAACCTTGTACTTCGCATTTCCTCTGACATTCAGTTTCCCATAAAAGATCAGCCATCATGCTCTCCCATTGTTTTTGAGGCATCCTCTTACAGTTTAATTGAGCTAATACACTAGAATTTAAAGTCATAGGACAATTTTAAATCCTGGTTCTGAGGGAAGAGTCAACGACATTAGAAAATGATAAAGCCCTTCATGTTGTTATTCAGAATTACCTGTTTCTGTGTTTTCCATTTGAACAATTTCTGCGCCGTTGGCCTAAAATATGATGGAATATATAAGTAGCGATTCAGTTTAGGGGCTATAATGTACCAATTCTTAAAGTATTTACCCATTGTTTTCAAGTTCCATGACTCTACTGCCTCTAGTTCTACTTTTAACCCTTCTTTAATTGAGTTTGATAAAAACAAAGCATGCACAAAAATCACTGGGTCTACCATTCCTAAACCACCCTTATTTTTTCATTAAATCACGTATAGCTCCTTTTAACAGGATTTAGCGATTTCCATAACATTTGAAAAACACACTATATTTCTAGTCTCAAGAAACACAGGAAGCGGAAAATCATCGCCACATACTGTATCGTTGGAAGAAGAAATTGCTTGATTACCTGAACCCTTTTAAATTTGGTCATTTTCCACTGTTTCCATCTATTAACCTTTCTCTCTATTTTAATAATGACATCTTCCCAATTTTCAACAGGCATGTTCTGGGAACCGAACAATATCCCTAATATTTTAAGAGGGTTACAGGAGATGTTAATACCCTCCTGACACACTTCCTCAGCACCAGTAGCTCCAATAAATAATCCCTTTGTTTTATTTAAATTTATTTTTGCATTTGATACCTTTTGCAAAGGCCTCAAATGCAGTCACAAAATGAATTACTGAGGCCTTATCTTCCAAGTATACTACTAAATCATCAGCATAGGCTTGTATCCTTAAATGCAAATCCTCTGCCCATTCACTGTAACACCCTTCAAATCTGTCTCAAACTATCGTTTGCAAAGGGGTCTAGGCGAAAATATAAAAAGAGGGCTTAGAGGGCAACCCTGTCTAACTCCTGTAGTTAACTTAAAACCTTCCGCCTTCTGATCTTTTAAATATGGAATTACTGTATAATTATCATACAATTTCTCAATTATTTTCACTAATTGCTTTGGAACCCATAATGCTTAAGGGTAAGGAAAGGAGCGCAAATGAACTCTATCGAAGCTTTTTCTAAGTCAGCTGCTATTAAGCATCTAGTTGACCCTAACTCAGTAAAATACTCAGTTACATCTCGAATCAACATCAGAGCAGACTGGACTCTTCTATCTGGTAACCCACAATATTGAAAGGGTGAAATAACTTCTTTAGCTAAATTCTTCAGCCTATTATTTAAAATACCAGTAAAGATTTTATAATCAGAGTTTAAAAGAGTGATTGGTCTCCAGTTAGTAATGTTTTGCTTATCCCCTGACTTAAATATATAAATCAATAACCCTTCTGTAAAAGAGGATAGATTGTAGCTTTGTCTAAAAAAACCTAAATAAGAGACATAGGCACTGACTAAGTTCTGTCTGAAAATAATTTATAAAAGTTATTGAAATCCCATCTATTCCGGGGAAATATTTAGTTTCAATAACCTAATGGAGCTTGAAATCTCTGTTGGAGTGATAGGTTCCCATACCTCCGATCTCCCAACTAGGTTAACTGGAATTAAAATATCTTTTAAATAGGCGGCCATAGCTGAATTGGGGATTGTTTCAAGAGGCTTCAAAGAGGTAATGTTCTACAATCACTTCTCTTAGTTGGGCCACAGAGGATACCAAATTACCATCTGAATCTTTGAGTTCCTCCATTTTCATAGAATCTCTTACCTGTTTACACATTTCGAATGGATCCCCAATGGGTGATTTTTAATTCCATTAGTTAAAATGGCCTGCATGGTTTCCCTCTATCATACTGAAACTCTTTCATTTTTCTTTAAGATTAGCAATTTGTTCTGAGTAATCCATCCTAGAAGAATAAGCTATAGTCATAAGCCTCTGTAATTGTTGTCTTAAACCTAAATAGTGCAGGAATTTGTCATTCTTTGCTCTAACTCCTTGCAATTTAAACCATTTCCTTAAGTCCGATTTAGTCTCTAACCACCAATCTCCCAAATCTGAATATAAAAGGCTACTGATAACCTGGCTCTTAATAGGTATCTCACCCCAGCTTGTATATAAGGGAGTTCTAATGAGGAGTTATTGAGTTTCCATCTAACTAGCCTTTTTCTTGCCTGTCTGAAAAGCTAAAGAACTTAATAGAAAGGAATGGTCCGAGAATTCACTAGGAAATATTTTAAAAGATTCTATTTGCATATTAGGTGACACTAACATATGATCTATTAGAGAAAATCTCTTCCCTTTTAAACGAAAAACCTTCTCCAACCTGTAAAGCATTATGACAGTTCAAGAGTCCAGCACTTTTATAATTTTACATAAAGCATTAGAGTCACAGTATGTTTTTATTTTTTTTACTAGCATAGGTGAAATGGGACAATTAAAGTCCCCCATAATACTCTAACTGTTGTTAATAAAAGGGCTGTACTGATTTAAGACAATTAACTCTACCTGCTTTTGTTTGGGGGTTATAAATGTTGATAAACCTATAGCTTAGCCCTTGCCACTTCCCATCGATAATCAGGACCCTTCCTGGTATTAGATCTATCAAATTGTGTAACTGGAAGTCATATGAATTAAACACTATTCTATACCATCTGTAGAATCTTCCCAAATGACCAAAATGAAGGGCCCCAAAACCAATCTCTTTTAAATGCCACCAACTGATCTATGGAATACATCCATGTCTCTTGTAAAAACAAACAGAAACAGGAAATTCATGTATATAATGAAAGAGGGCTTGTCGCTAACCATATTCAATAAGCTATGAACATTCAAAGAACCCCAAACCAACCTCATTAACCTTTTAAGTATTTAAATCATTGTTTTTCCTCTTTTTCTTTTTATCCTTGTAATTATCCGTGATTTGTGACCTGGTTGAAAGTGAGGATTTTGAGAGTCTGAATCTTCAACCTCTATCTCAGTGTTACCCCAAGAGGAAAACAGAGCCGCATATGAGTTACTGGTATCAATCTGTTCCACTGGGGCGGGGGATTTTTGATAGTGAATTCCGTAAAGATCTTCTTTGGGCAGTACAGTCACTGGTTTATCAGCCTGCCACCACCATGCATCTGTGACCCCTTCAGTATAACACACTGGAGGGAAATCTGAGAGGTTAGGGGACCCATGTTGCCCTTAACTATCTTAACCATTTCTGAGGATATCTCACGCTGATCCTCCCACTTGGTGAGTTTAACTTTTTTTGTTCACACCTTCCCTTATAAACCCCTTCTTTTCCAATTTCTCTCTTGCTTAGAGGGAGTTTCATCTGATTTGTTGCAGGGAGGGGCACGTATCCTGGAGAGTAGCTTTAACCATGGATTCTTGGGCTTTTGAATAAAACCTCAGAATTAGAAACGAAAGGATTTTTTGGGCAGCCCAAGGACATAGTTTGAACACATGGCCTTTAGTTTCACAAAATCGCAACTTGATGGATTGCTGCAAAACATGGTTAAATGTCCTACCTCCCACAATTATCAAGCGGGGCTGATCGCATACACTTGAAAGGTGCGTTCTAGCCCCACACTTATATAACATGCACGGGCTGCCGCTGTAAAACATACCCTCTATCTTTTCCCTAACAAAAGGAGTTAGGTATATGTTCAATTCCAGCCTCTGTTTGCCTTAATTTAACTTTATACTTCCATCCTCCAGTCCAGAACCCTCTGTATCTAAAATAGGTCTGGCTCACTTAGTACTTCACATTTTTTTTAACCAAAAGGTTATGTCTTCCACCCATACCCCTTCATTTCGAACATAACTGTAACAAACTTAATCAGGGTTTTGAGTGGTATAACAATAAGGGTGTCCACATAGGAGAATACTTAACTTGACCATACCTAACCCAGAACAACTCTAAAGCCTGTTGAGAACGAAAACTTATGTCATAATTGTCCTCCCTGAAATATTAATGAAAGCATAAACATCCTGAGGGGTGAAATGCAGTGAGTCTTTCAACAAGGTTTTCCCACATAATGCCTATCTGGCCTAGTTTCTAACCCTCCTTTATACCTCAAGCCTCACAGCATTACAGCCTGGGGGCTGCTTCCCTATAGGAATTTGAAAAAGTTGGGACATCAATGGCTTCTGTGTGAAGAGGGAGGGGGAGGTTGTACAGTGACCTCATCTGTACTAAACCCGAATGGGCTCCTGCAAGAGAATTTCCTCCCTTTCTGCTGCTGGCCACCTGGAATCCACTCAGGAGAATGCTGAGATAAAGATAAGTTCGAGTCCCAAGCAGGATCAGGCTTCCATACACCAGCTACTGTCTGTTTCCACCCTGCTTCACTTAAAGCTTTATGTGGTGACCAAGAATCTTGTGAGCCTTTTTATGTAAAAAGGGGTCTGCCATCTGTATATCAGCTGTAGACTTTTTGGTTCATTTTGTCAGAAAAAAGAAAATCTGTAGCCCACTTTGGGAACCGTCAGTCTTTTGATATGTAACAGCTGAGTCAGTTGCTGAAATCTCTTGACTCTGCTGTTTGAGCACAAACCCAGCTACCTTGTTCAACTGTGCTGTTTTATTTTCACAAAAAGTAGATGGCAATATATTCTGTGCAGATAAATCATTTATCTTCACTTCGTTACTTCCTTTGACATTATCAGAGACCGAAACTGGCAGTAAGCACTCACTTTTAGCAGCAGAGATAATACCAGCCTGTACTGAATTCAGAGAGATTATTTGTTCTTGGGAAATGGAGCTCAAGCCTTGCTGCTCTAAGCTCTCTTCCACAGAGCTGTTGACAATCTTGGGATCAGCCTTAACTCTGCCTTTGTGCTCTTCATTACAATCAGGCTGACACCTGCTGTAGTCAGGGAGCTCAACACACTGCAGTGAAGCTTCATTAAACAAGGACAGAGCATTCTTTTTAACACCAGAGGCAAACTCTTTTGCTGGCAACTCTATCCTGCCAGAACTATAACTTAAATAAGACACAGTACCTTTTTTGCTCCATATTTTGCGCCACTGTCCTGCAGTCTGTTTGCTGTGTTTTAATATCTTGGCTTTCTCTGTCAGCCTGCAGTTTTAAATTCATCTCGCTTCCTTTGGGCTATCTGATGAAATTGGTTCTTCCATTTCTGCAGAAAACATTATCGCAGCATTTTCCTGTTTCAGACCCACATTTAGAGGTTTAATAAGCGACTTTTCTGTAGAGGTTGCAGGTTCAAATACCGACAATACCTTTTCTCTTCCTGTTGTTGCAATTTCCAACTGTCCAGTTTCTTTCTTTGTTTTATCCAAAACCGATTGCTCCCAGCTCACAAAAGCATCCTGAAGTTCAATATCTGATTCAATTTCAGCCAAATCCACGGCTGGAGCCTCCACAACACCTGGAGCAAGAGTCGAGGCTAGCTCTCCTGCTCCACAGACTTCCTTCTCCTTCCCTTGTCCACTTGGAGTGCATCTTAGAAATGGCCTGTCCCCCTACTGGCCACAATGCAGAAACATCAGCACAGCAGCATCAGAGTAGGGGAATTTCCCTGGTGTCCTGGCCAAATTTCCCTCATTCACTAAAAATACCACCAACAGCTTAATCTGGGTCAAAGTCAGTTGGCATTCATCTGTATCCCCCCTCCCCCGGGTCGTGCCTGAAAATAGGCAGGATTTGTCTAGTGCACTTGCCCGGTCAACAAAACCTAAATAAAAATAAAAAAAAAAATCCTCTCCAGAAATATTAATGAAGGCAAATACATCTTTGGGAGTAAAATGGAGTGAATCTTTCAGCAGTGTTTTCCCTACGTAGTGTCTGTCAGGCCTGTTCTCTAAACCCCCTTTGTAGCGTATGCGGACAGCATTCCGTCATGGTGCTGCTTCCCTCTTTGCAGTGGAAAATAACTCTGACATAAGGGGCTTCTGTTAAGGAGGTTTCGGGAAGGAAGAATCCTGCAAGGATGAAATATTGTCCAGAAGAGGGGGATCAGTATCTGGATTTTGAGAAGAGGGTGGGAGAACCTGACCATCAGGAGCTATAGTAGAAGGGAAAGGCTGCGATGTCTCAGCCAAATCATTTTTATTATTAGAATCTCCAGTAGAAACCCTCAGCTGCAAGTCAGGTTTCCATGCTGGGGAGTGCTGTGACAAAGAAAAATCTGTGTCTCAGGCTGGATCAGGCATCCAGATACCTGTTGGGACCTGCTTCCAACCTGATCCCGCAAGAGCTTTACCTGGAGACCAGTTCTCTTGAGCCATTTTTTAAGTAGTGGAAGAAACCCCTGCTACAGCAGGTTTCATAGCCTTAGTACTTTGCTGCTTAGGTATATTTTTAGAAAAGAAAAAGTCAATAACCCCAGCTTGGAAAACTGCAGTAGATTGGTATACAATGCCAGGCTGAGCTTGGGCTCCTTGTTTACAGGATTCTTTAAAACAAAACCTGCCGATTTACTCAGTGGAGCAGACTCATTTCAAGTAAATTTAGCAAAGGGCAACCCTTGAGGAATCTCTCGTTGATCCAACGAAATAGCAGGAGAAACAGTTGTTTTTATTAAAGGCAGCAAAGTAGCAGGCTGTAGGCACTCACTAGAGCTTGCGATATTACTGCCAGCCTGTAATAAAGCAGATGAGGAATTTGGTGCACATGATATGGAAGAAAAACTCTGTGGTGCTTTGCCGTGCCCCTTCAGGGCCTTCAGAGGCTTTTGAAACAGCTGCAGATTTGACAGGAGTAGCTTTACTGCTGTCAGCAAGTAACTCCATGTACTGAAATTTGTCCACTGAAGTTGTTATGGCTGCCTGTGACCACTTCACAGGTGAGCGGAGCTCATGCCTTTCCACTGCACCAAGCAAAGGGGAGACTTGTTTAGCTTGAGTTAATGCACCTGAAGGCTTTAGACACTCGCAAATATTTGCAGACTCGCTGCCAGCCTGGGTTGAAGCAGAAATACTTTGAAACAAACAAGCATTGTCCTTAGAAGTAAATAATGACTCACCACACTTCGCAGGGCCTCCTGAAGCTTCAGTCACAGCTGTAGTTTTGACAGAAGCAGCCACGCTACTACAGGGAATAATTGAGAAGGCAATGGGTGTTTAGCAAGGTTTGCTGTTGCCACTCTGCATGCTGACAATTCCTCAGGAGAACTGTGTCCTTGTATCACTTCAGTTTCAAATAAATTAGGATTCTGTTCCTTTGGGTTATGACAAAGGGTGCCCAAATCATCCAAAAAAACTGGTGCATCATGAAATTCCATATCTGAGTCCATATCCATGACATAAGAAGAAATAGCCTCAGTGTTGCAAACAGTGGGAGTAGAGGCAAGCTCTCCCACCAAGCAGACGTCTTCCTCCTTCGGCGTCTCACACAGAGTGGCCATCCTGACAATGGCCTGTCCCCCTACTGGCAACAATGCAGTAGGGGAATTTCCCCGGTGTCCTGGCCAAATTTCCCTCATTCACTGAAAATACCACCAACAGCTTAATCTGGTTCAAGGTCAGTTGGCATTCATCTGTATCCCCCTTCCCCGGGTCGTGCCTGAAAATAGGCAGGATTTGTCTAGTGCACTTACCAGGTCAACAAAAACTAAATAAAAATACTTGATGTGAAATAGCTCTCTAAGGCCAACACTTCATATTATGTCATTTAAAGGGGCAGTAGGACTGCTCCTTTGCCTGTTCTGACTCTAATTGCACGATGAACTGCAACATGCATACAGTAATGAGCTATTGTTAATAAATATATAACTTGTTCAATAGAAAACATCACTTCCTTTCAGTACGTGCATCTTAGTATTTATACATGGGTTGTTTGAGTTAAGACAGTGCTGGCAATTCATAAATGGCAATATTTAATTGAACAGCAGAACTTATTGTTCACTTTACTATACAGGTAATTTCCCATGTCCTGTTTCATAGAAAAAGTTCTTCACTATATGAATAGGTAAAAAGAGTACCGTCTAATTTGTCAGAAGATATTTATGTATATCAAGTTCTGATGGCAGTGTTTGTGGCCAGTCCTATCAAAATGCAAGTTGTTTCCACCTTAGAGTAAGGGGAAGCAACTTTGAGTACCACAGCATAAAACTTCATTCTAAATTGAATGTGTTTGTTAGTGACATCGGAGAAGGAATACAAGGCAAGCTTGTCCTCTTCACAGATGACACAAAATTCAACGGGAGGGTTGACAGTGCAGAAGCAGTCAAGGACCTACAAAAATACCTAATCAAACTAGAAAGATGGTCTAATGTCTGGCAGCCGAAGTTTAACACAACAAATGTGCAGAGTGATGCAGCTGGATAAGGGAAACCCTAAGACAGAATATTTCCTCAGTGGGGTCAAGCTCAGTATCTCACAAAAACAGAGGGATGTGGGGGTCATTATATGTGACACTCTAAAACAACTGAGCCACTGTAACAAAGCATATAGCCAGGCAAATAAAATGTCGGCGTGCATAGGAAGGGGATTCAACAGCCAGTGATAAGAGGTAATTCTCCCCCATATAGTTCTCTAGTGAGGCCTCACCTGGAATATTGTGTACAGTTTTGGAGCTCTCAACCTTAGGAAGGACAGGGATATGCAGGCAACTGTACATAGAAGGGCAAAGAAAATGATTCAAGAACTCCAAGGGCTCTCTTATGAAGAGCGCCTTAAGTCACTGAGCATGTACTCATTTAAGACAAGGAGGGAGAGTGGGGACATGACTGAGACTTTCAAATTCATGAAAGGTTTAAAAAGGGTACCCTACACAGAACTATTCAACAGAATAGAAGGCTCAACCACTAGAGGTCACGAATGGATACTGCTTGGAGGGAACTTCAGGAGGGAGCTAAGAAAGCATTACTTTACTGAAAAGGTGGTGGAAGTATGGAATGGCCTGCCTGCAGATTTGGTTGGAGTTAAGGCTGTAGCAGCATTCAGGCTTGGGCCGGACAGAGCAAGGGGAATCTCTGTAACAGTGATGGACAAATACCATAAGGAGGACTAGGTCCTGGGACTAGTAGAAGGTCCCAGAAGTTCATGAGCAGACTCAATGGACCCTTGGCCTCCTTCTGCTATTATTTCTATGTTTCTGTGTTTCTAAATTATCTAATTTTCTTTTAAGTACCTTATAGTTTTTGCTGCTATTCTTTCCTCTTTACAGACAAGTTACCCCTTAAAATTTTTGATTTTATTCTACTCGACAACTGAGTTATGGGAAACCTGTTTTAAAACTGTATTGTTTTCATAGATATCAAGTTTAAACACATGCGCACATGTACATTTTTTTTTAGCATTGAACAGTTTTTTCCCCTCTGGACAGAGCAGCCCTCCAACAACCCCCGGCCACCGGCACCTGCACCCCAGGATCAGGTCTGGTGTGCAAATTTATATGCCCATCCACACATGCCAGCCAATGACAGAACTCCCCCCCACCAGGACCTGCAGCACAGACACCCAGTGGCTAGGCCTCTCGAGTCCGGGGGCGCGGGGCTCGGCCATCAGCCGATGCGGTCGCCCCGCCATTTTCCTCCAGGTTTTTAACCCAAGGAGCTGGATGTGCAATGGCATCAGTGCACCTACGTGCAGATGCCCACTGCACTCCACCCCCTTATCATGCCTACAGCTGTAGTGTACCCTGCTTCCACCAGGTGCCACTGCAGTGTGGTGCAGAACCTTCACCCACCGCAGAGGAAAGAAAGCAGTCATGGGACACTCAGTCCTTCCGCTTCCCTGACAGCCCCCATCAGCCTGAGTTCTTTCTCAAACCTGGGTCACTGGCACGGTGTGAGGTGTGGCATCCAGTGCCTCAACCCTCAGTGCCACCAGGCCGGCACACACTTACATTTTTTGTTGAACGAGCACTAACTGCATATAATGGTTAACCGATCATATAAAATAATGTAATCAGGTTCCAGAAATTCCTTACTCTGATATACTAATATACTAAAATGCCAGCAGAATAGGCCTAACGGTCTTTCACATCTGCTCGTTTGGTCAGCCCCCACCCTTGGAACTGACCTTGCTGCCCCCCCTCGCCTTCTCTGGCTTCTCCCTTCCCAGTTCCAGATATTCTCACTGCATTGGATTTTGCTTCCAGAACCCTTCACCTGTACCTGTCCCAACCCCTCTTGAACCCCTCCACCTTCTCTGCCTCCACCAGCCCCCTGGACAGCAGCGCATTCTATGGCTCCACCACCCTCTCAGTAAAGTAGCACCTCCTCCTTTCTCCCCTGAATTTTCCCCCCTCCAGCTTCCACCCATGCCCTCTAGTTGCCCCCTCCTCCTTCCTTCGAAGCACCTGACTGCTCCTCCCCTATTTACCCCCTTCATGTACCTGAAGTCCTCTATCATGTCTCCCCGGTCCTTTCTCTCTTCCAATGTGTACATATTTAGCTCTTCAAGCCTCTCCCTGTAGGTCCTGTCCCCCAAGCCCCAATTCATTTTGGTTGCCCTCCTCTGGACCCTCTCCAGGAGTTTAATGTCCCTCTTTAAGTGTGGCCTCCAAAACTGCATGCAGTACTCGAGGTGTGGCCTCACCAAGCAGTTATACAGAGGGAGTATCACTTCCCTCCTTCTGGAGGTGACCCCCCCTAGCAATGCATAGAGATATGAAAAGCTATCTTTATTTTAAGATGGAATCATTCTTTTAAATGCTTATAGGACAAATTGCCACTTCTGTAGTCCCAATAAGTACTCTGTTTCTTTAGTTTGAGCAGTGGTGACCCCTTCAGGATTTCATAGGTAGGTACAAGTGACCATTGCCTAAAGAAAAAGTGATTCAATACTGATAATTCAGCACTGATAACAATTCATTCATTTCAGTGTATCTGTATGATAGGAATCACATTTCCAAAACAGTTTACAGTAAAACCATTTGCGTAAATTTTTGCAGTAATAGTCCTACGCAAAGTACGTTGTCTGATGAGTGAGTGCTGGCTGCATCTGTGGAGGATGGCAATAGGTTCTAGTTTTGTATTTATGGTGCAATTAATGATTTAAGTCAAAAAAATAAATTCTCTCAAATTTTAGAATGGGTATTCCAAGAGGGTAGCACTCTGCCATCTGGGTTTTTTGTGCAATTGATTATTACTTCATCTTATGCAAATAACATCAGACTAAAATATTTTGGTAGAAGCCTTTTATCTGTACACAAAGTTCCCCAATTCAGAAATCATTAATTCAGCTGTGATCTCGAAAATGTTCAAATGTTAAACACAATCTACTGGGCTAGAAATGGTACATGATAGTTTACTGAATTTTGTTCACTGGGTAAGCCCACTGAGACTAAAAGTCCCTTTTTCAGGGGTGATCCGGATTTAATCACCTGAAACATAACAAAGCAACATACAAAGTCAGATGAGCAGTAACAATAACAGTGAGATCACAGGGTTGCAGAGCTATGGGTTTGTACATACACAGTAAAGCATGAGCACACAGACAGGTCTACATTTACAAAGTACCAGTTTCCGCAGGCAGGTACGTATCATTCAATACAAGTACAGAGACTGCATTCAAGGAGAACAGTCTTAAGTCCCTTTTTCAAGCCACCAAGTGAGGAACAGTTTTATAGGGGTGCCGGTAGTGCAGCCCACTAAGTAAGCCCTGAGCATTGCAGTGCCTCCAGTCTCCACCGGGGGCCGCTGTGATGCTGGGTTTGACCCTGGATCCCCCCCTCGAGAGGAGAGCAATCCTCTGGATACTCAATCCTGTCTCTCCCCTGCCAACCTCTGGAGGTCAGGGCTCATTTCCAAACCTGGGTCGCCAGCATAGCGTGAGGTGTGGTGTCCAGCACCTCAACCCTCAGCCCCACCAGGCCAGCACAAATAATTCCTCTCTGAAATAATCCCTAACCTATGACATCATTGCTAGTGGAGGAGATGATGTCTGCAGTAATGCATATTAAAAATCCTGGACATGAAATAAAATGCATAAATAAGTGCTTAAGAGTACAATGATAACAAAGAAGGACTTGTTTCTTTCTGTGCTTTCGGTAATCCTGCAAAAGCAAAAGACAGTATACTGCAAACTGAAGCCATGAAGGTACAGAGGTAAAACTCCTCATTAATCTTCCTGGATAATTATTTATTACATTGTTGGGTGTTTGCTTCATAGAATAAGCCATCACATAGTTCAATATTATATATATATATAACAAATTGCAAACAACTGTGTTTATACTGTAGTTAGGGTCAAAGCCACAAGAGTAGGGAAATGTGGTGTTAGGGTTTTCAAAGCTAATACCCCACACCAAACCTGCACATACCAACAGGCATCAAGGGGGCGCCTTGGGGTCATCGGCCCTAACATTCACCCCATTCCATAAGTAAATAAGCTAAGATAATTACAGTATTGGAGAATGGGGTGAGCGTTAGGGCCGATGACCCCAAGGCACCCCCCCAGACACCTGTCGGTGTGCAGGGTGGGTGTGGGGTATTAGCTTTGAAAACCCTAATGCCACATTCCCCTATTTTTGTGGCTTTGAACCTAACTAGAGTATTAATGCAGCATTTTGCAATTTGCTGCCTTACTTTTTGAGATAGTATAATAATATGTTTATTTTACTGTACATTCCCATAAGTCCATAATGGTATCATATGTGCATGTGGGAGCACAGGGCCTGCCATGCATGCATATTGTAATTGTCTGTCATTTGCATGTGGGAACACGGCCCACCGGGACCTGTGCTCTCATCTATTCATAAGTTTAGAGAGATTATAATGAACTCTCATTTCCCTGTGGGACCACAGGGCCCTTGGGGCCCTGCGGTGCCATCAGTCCATAATGTTATATGTCCATGTGCTCCCATACATGCGTATTGTAAGTGGCCCTCATTTTCGTGTAGGCAAACCTGTACAGATGTCACATTGTGAATGCATGGCACAGTATCGCAGTCACTGTAGGGCCATTTATAAAAATTTCCCCAGCAACTGTAAACAAGGCCTGGAAACATACATAATAGCTTAGTACACTTAAAGGTGTACTAAGCTGTGCTTCACAGTGAGTCTGTATCTCAAAACTAAAACTGTTAAACGGCAGCAGCAAACTAAGCCAGGAGCTAAAGTCAAAAAGGCACAAATATGAGGAAGCAAGAGGACTCGGCTACACCATAAAGAAACACACCCCTATTCTTGACACGATAAAGCTTTAATTTAAGAGTACAAGCAAAACACAGAAGTGCTTCCCTTCAGTGTCACGTGGTCGATGTTTCACATCGCCCTGATGCTTTTTCCATGCTATTTTGATGCTATCATGCCACTTTGTTCCTCCAAGCCTCCCCACCTCACCCCACCCTCCCTGCCACCCCTCATCCATCCAGCCTGCTCCCCCACTCTGTCCATGTTCATTGCTATCCACATACTCTCCATCCCCATCCCTGTTCTTGGCCCCCCAAAAATATGCCCATCTAACCTCCCATGCCGATGCTCCCACAAGCAACTCCTGCTATTATTGTTTCGGCCCCTGCTTCTACTCATCCTACTTATGACCGGCAATGTTCACTCTAACCCAAGGCTCCCCTCACATGCCACCCCCAGCCACTCCAAAGCTAATGGCCTGAAATTAGCTACTATTAATATCTGCAGCCTGCAGAAAAAATTTGACTCCCTCAAAGTCTGGATTGCCCAGCACCAGCCTGATATACTCTGTGTGGTGGAAACCTGGCTCTCTAAGAATACCCCAGATGCTGCCATCTACATCCCCAGTTTCTCAGTCTTCCAGACTGACAGGTGTGGTAAATGTGGAGGGGGCTGCTCCATCTACCTACATGACTTCCTGCAGTGCCTCGCTCTCCCCCCAGCCCACCTAGACCAAGGTACCCAAGCCCTCACTCTACAAATCACTGTTAACAAAGTCTCTGCCCCCCTACTAGCTACTGCAGTTACATCCTGCCTAGGAACCAAAAGGCTGCCTTCCTCGCTACCCTTGACTATCTCTCTCAGCTGCCCCCTAAATCTGAGTGCCTAGCACTTGGAGACTTCAATGTTAATTGGCACTCTTTCTCAGCTGCCCCACTTAAGGATGCCATCGCCGCAATGGACTTCTCCCAAGTAGTCTCCACCCACACCAGGCTCAACCCTAAAACTGGCACTGCAACACTGCTTGACCTGATACTATCTAACCGCCCTTCCAGAGTCTCAAGTGCAACAGTGCTTCCCAACGCCATGAGTGACCTGTACCTGGTCCTGTAAAAACCCCAAACCCCACCAAACTCATTTTTCAATGGCGTCTTAAGCCAGGCATGCTCCAGCACCTGAAACTGAACCTCAACTCCCTAGACTGGTCATCCATCCGTAACGCCCCTGATGTCAACGTGGTTCTAGACTGCTTTATCTCTGCTTTCTCCACTGCCTGCAACAAATTTGCCCCTTTTGTGAAATGTGTCATCAAGGGTAACTCCACCCCCTGGATTACCCAGGCCCTCCTGGATTTAATGCAACTTTGTGCCTACCTGTGACAGACTCATGCAAACTGGTCGATAGACAAAACTATCAGGCCTTGAAAAACAAATGCACTTGGGAGACATGTAAAGCAAAGGCCGAGCACTACAAGTCCTCCCTCACCTCTACCTGGGATTCAGGCAGAAAGTTCAGGGACAACCTGAAAGAACTAAATGGCAAACCTTTGTCATCACCCCCCCCCCATCGTTAGCAACGGCACTACTGTCTCAGACCCCAAACACATAGCTGGTATCCTAAATACCTCCTTCTCCAATCTCAGTGGGATATTCTCTTCTCACTTCTTTGATCCTCCCCCACCCCAAGCCACCCCAAACCACACCACCCCACCTTTACACTTCAAGATGGTCTCCCCCTCTGAAGCCAGGCCCTAGTTGCTAAAGGTCTTAGGGCATGCTCGTTACAGCACTGATTCCCATGACCTCAAGCTTCTATGCCTCACTCTCAACACTGTCCTCTCCTCCCTCATCTCCATCAACAACCACTCCCTCTGCCTAGGTGCCTTCCCCTCCATTTGGAAGGCTGCTGTCATCACACCAATACACAAGGGTGGAGACCTCTCCAATGCAAGTAACTACCGGGCGATCTCTATTATCCCCCCGCTCTCTAAAGCCCTAGAAAGAATAATTTCTGACCAATTGACTTAACATCTCACTAAATACAATCTACTCTGCAAGCAGCATCATGGTTTTCACCTGGGCCACAGCACCATCTCTGTGTTGCTGGAGTTCACTACCCTTCTGCACTCTGCACTCAACAAAGGCCATCTTGAGGGGGGCAGTCTTTGTGGACTTGTCAAAGGCATTTGACACAGTCAACCATTCCCTCCTCCTATCTGCACTAACTAACACTGGCCTCTCCCCTGAAGCCATAAGATGGTTTACCAACTACCTCTCAGGTAGAACTCAGCAAGTAAAGATAGGCACTGCTCTCTCCTCATCCCTCCATGTCAGGTCCGGGGTCCCACAGGGTTCTATCCTCAGGCCCCTCCTCTTCAGCATATTCCTCAACACCCTTCCCATGTCTTGTTCTGGGCATCTGGTTGTCTATGCAGGCGATGCCATACTGTTCACTTCCCACTCAGATCCCCAACAACTCCAACTCCATCTACAAAAGGCCTTCTCTGAAGCGGAGTTATGGTTCACAAAACACCAACTCATCCTAAACTACAAAAAGACAAAAGTGATGTTTTTTGCTAACCCCCAGAACTGACATAAGGACCACACCCTCAGCATCTTCAATTCCAAGTCTCAACCTCTCGACCATGCTACGTCCTTCAAGTGCTTTGGAATTCACTGCCACACTCACATACATCACCTCTGCACTGCTGTAAATATCAGGATTGGCTTACTATGCCGGGTCAAACAGTACCACACCCCCGAAGCCCTCCATCTTGCTGTCTCCTCCTCTGTCCTTGCCCTCATTGACTGTGGGATCCTTATCTATGGTGCGGCTGACACCACATCCCTCCAGAGAGTTAGACTAACCCTCAACAAGGCCTGCCACCTTATACTAAGCTGTGACCACTACACTCACACATGCTTCCTCTACCAGCAGTCCAGCTGGCTCAACTTTGACAACAGACTCAAATACCACACCTGCCTCATGGCCAAAAAGATCGCCACTGGACTATCCCTCTCCCCGGCCTCGCTCTCCTCCTGATGCCTGCTCCCCAAACAAAAATAACCCGCAACTTTGTTAAATCCCCATTTCTCATCCTTCACCTCCGAACGTCACTTGGTCAGTGACCCTTTGCTTACTGAGACCCACTCTGGGTGAACGCCACCCCTCACCCCATTACGACCGAACCCAAACTTGGCCTATTCAAAACCCTCCTCAAAGGCCACTTCCAGACCATCAATGACTGTGACTGTCCTTAATCCCCTTGACCCTTGACAAAGGACTCTCCTCCTGCTCCCTCAACCTAGCCACAGCTCTATTTTACTAATTACGAGCAACCCTTGCTCTAAAAGTTACTGCTTGAACTTGACACTGTCATGTCTATGCCCTGGCTACGATTTACCCAGTCCCAATGTTTATCTACTGCAAAACCGCACTTATATACTGTAAAACATTTGTACTCAAACTGTATATGTTGACCCAACTGTTGTACTTGACTCTGTCAGACCTGTATCCTGACTGTGACTGTCTTTTGTTCCAATGCATATCTACTGTAAAATACTATGTACCCAAACCGTATATGTTGGCCTAACTGTTGTATACTTGTCCACTGACATAGTGCCTTTGGAAATGAGTCTCTCACTCAAAGGTTGTAAACCCTAAACATTCAATAAATAAATAACTAAATAAACTATAATTCATTACAAAAAATGCTGTTAATGCACTAGTTAGGGTTAAACCAATAAAAGTAGGGAAATGTGGCATTAGGATTTCCAAACCTAACACTCCACTCTCACCCTCCAGGTAGCAACAGGAAAAACCATTACTGTTTCACCTCTCCTCTATCATCACAAATCAGGCATGGGTGTGCCTTGGGGTTCTCAGCCCCAATGCTCACCCCACTCTATCATTAAAGAAGATGAGATTTGTAGAGTATATGAGAATGGGGTGAATGTTAAGGTTGAGAACTCCATGACACACCACACACCTGATTTGTGAAGATGCTGAAGAGGTGAAACCGTAATCTTTTTCCATGTGGTTGCATGGAGGGTAGGGATGGGGTATTAGGGTTGGAACCCTAATTGCCAAATTTCCCCACTTTTGTCAGTTTAACCCTAACTAGTGCATTAATAAAGGTTTTTGGAATTCATTTCCTTACTTTTTGAGACAGTATAATTGTGTTTTTATTTGCCTTTGGGAGTGCGGGGGCCCTCCATGCCCTGAATTTCCATTCCTCCAAAGATGCATACATCTATGTTCCTGTGCACTTCCATGTGTGCCAAAACAGCCATTTCTTTCCTTCATTGTGTGGCTTGTTGAACTTCCAATGTTATCCTATGGGAATTTGCATTGTTTTATACTTTTTATATTGTCCCTAAATGGTTGGTGCAGGATATGTGTTTATTTTGAGATACAGATTGTCCCTTAAGTCAGAAGACTGAGGAAGTTCTGGCTTGTGGAAGTTCCAATGTTATGCTATGGGAATTTCCATGTTTTATTCTTTTTTTTAATATTGGCCCTAAGCATTTGGGGGGTGAGAATATATATTATTGTAGCAGTACTCATTAAGTCCTATGTTTCAACATATAGATTGCCCCTAAAGTCTAAATATTGGGCCCTATGCACTAATGGAGTGGAGTGGCTATGCACACATCTCTAGGGCATGCAACCACTCCATACCCTATGCGCCCACTGCACAGGATGCTCAAAGTGGGGTGTGAAGCACAGATATGCCCGATCCCCTGGCCACACGAGGAACAATGCACCAGGGGCAGGCGAGGGGCAGGCTGGCATTAAGTGCCATGCACTAGGGAATGTAGTGCTGGCTGTGGGGGTGCATAGGGGTGCTGGGTATGCTGGGGCAGACCCTGCTGGAAACCCCAAATGCACCCCATGCACACCCCACAGGACAGGGTGAAAAGCCCACTGACCCTTCAGGGTATCAGGAAATGGCTGTGTGATGCCAGCCACCCACCCCAGAACATAGCAGTGAGTGTGGCAACCCCCCAAGCACCCACAACACCCATACCTCTCACAGCAGCACTGGCACAAGGTTGCCACCCCCTATCCCCAGTGGCACCACATATCAACATCCCTTCCCCACTTCTGGTGGTAATGTTACCCCCCCGTCTGCCAGCAGGCATGCCCCCATCCCACTGCATCACATCGAGGTCCAGCGGCATTGCTGCACTGCCCTCCTACCACCCATCAGATCCACCAGTTCTGGGACATCCACAAGGCATGCTGCCAATGCATGCCCCACCATGTAAGGGATCCACTGTTGGACCCATGCTGGGCATCCAATTGGATGCCTGTCTGGGTCTGCGACTCCATCTGCACCCACCCTGCATAGACCTGTGCACTGGGGGGTGGGACCATAGACAGGTGGCCAGCAGTGGTGAATGACATTGGTGCATGCCTGTCTGTAGGTGCGGAGCTACGCGCATGGGTTACATGCCTTTGGCACATACTTTGCACCCATATGTGCATAGGGACCATTGAGGGAGTTATTTATGGTGTTTTAAAGTTCCAATTTTATCCTTAGGGAATTTTCATTTTTCAATTTAGTTTTATGCAGGAACTACCTGTTTCGTTGAAGGTTATGTGTTATTCTTGTAGTACTCATTTAGACCTTTGTTTTGATATATACTGTAGACTGTCTTTTAAGTCCAAATATTGAGGAAGTTTTGGCTTGTTGAATTTCAAATATGGGGAAAAAACTAAGTCCAAAATCTTTTTTCATATGAAGGAATCCTTTTTCTAATGAAAAGAAAAACCCGTACAATAAAGGATGGCTTATATACAGTTATCCTGCGTTTGTGTGTTCTTTTTTCACATAAGTTTTGTTTCGTATTGTTTTCTCTACATTTGTACCTGTCTGCATGAACTTGTGCCATTGCTCATCCCTGCATAAAATCATTTTCTGTCTGACTGAACATCTCCCAGTTACCAGAGCTGCATAGCTCTGAGGGGGTGGTAATCGAGTCTATGTTGCAGAAGGAGGAGGGGCAGAATACTATTTAAAGTTCAAGCTGCTTTTGCACGAGCACAGTAGCGCGAGCATGAGCGATGCGAGTGCCACTCAGTAGAGTAACACTAATAGGAAAGCTATTGAGGTAGATCGTATTATGCAAAACAAACAGTTTGCTCAAATAGCTGGAATGTATACTTATCTCTGTATTAAAATGTTTTTGTAGTTGAAAAATTGCTTTTCTACTATATACTGTCGAATATTTGATAGCTTCTGGTCCCATGAGTATATTTTATAATGAGACAGTGGGGCCAATACTATATAACTAGTGGGGGGCTTTGAGTTAACATTTAATTGTATTAAACTGCTTTCTAGAGTTTTGTAAAATGAGTGGGTATTATGTTTGGAAAACAAAGGTTGCCTTATATGGTGTTATATTGGGGCTTATATTATTGGAATGGAGTTTAGCTCATCTATATGTTGATAAAAATAATGACAGTACAAGGGGTAACAAGTACCAACCATGTTCTAAGGCTAACTTTCATTCTTTGAATGGTTTACAAAATTCCATTAAAGTGATTCCATCTAATTTCAAGCACTTTGGCACTTGAAGCAAAACGGGTATGTATGATATTGGTTATATTTTTAAATCATTTGCTGCATTATTCCCTTTTTTGTTTATTATGCTTTTGAATTTGTCAACTAAGGTTGAACTTAATCCAGGCCCTATGGCAAATTGTTATTTGCCATCACATAGTATTCAGAAAGTGAAAGGCTTACAGATAATGCATTTGTATGCTTGTAGTGTTAATTCAAAAAAAAAAAAGGCATCGGAGGCCTTTATAGCTCAACATCACCCAGACATATTTTGCATAACAGAGTCGTGGTTGAAACCATCAGTAGATAGCAGACTTTACCAGCTAGATAGATATAAATTGTTGCGTAAGGATAGGAAAGAGAAAAAGAAGGGGGGAATTATTTTAATTTATTTTAAAGAAAGCTTGGATGTATTTGAGGCCCCCTTAGACTGGTGTTCTCAATCTGAATGTGAAATACTTCAGTTTTACATAGTGCTTGGTAGTTGTTACAAACTAAACATTTGCACAGTTTACAATCTTCCTAAAATGGTTAGTAAGGGTCTAACTGATTTGTTAGAATTTTTAGGTACTGAAAGTAGAACCGGGGACCCGTTGGTCCTCAGTGATTTTAATATAAATTGGTCTCCTGATGACAATCCAGCATTGAAATCACTTATAACTAATGCAGGGCTGATACAGATAGTCTCTACTTATACCAGAATGAATTTAGTAAGCAAGACGCATACTACTATTGACTGGATTCTTCCCAATAATTTCTCTAAGATAGTGGCTGAGGGTACTCTCCTGGATGTTGTGAGTGATCATCTTGCAGTGTTTTGTGTATGGAGGTGTAATATCTTAAAACCTCCACCTTGAATTATATTGTTTAGGAAATTCCAGACAGTAATTTCAGAGGATTTAGTTGAGGACTTAAATAATCTGGATTGGACGTAGTTAGATGCAATTCCCGAAGTGGATTAAGCAGTAGACTATTTTAACACAACTTTAGTGGATATACAGAATTGTTTTTTTTCCCTTAAAAACTCATAGGGTTAGAGGTATAGTAAATAAGTGGAATACACCAAATTTATTCCAATTTATGAAAGAGAGAAATTCTGCCTGGAAGCATTATAAAAAGGTAAAAACTGAACAAAATTGTAATAATTACTGCCAATTGCGTAATCTATGTAAGGCCAAAATAAGATTGTGTAGATCTGAATTTTATAGGACTAAACAGCAGAACAACTTTAATAATTCTAGGCAGTTTGGGGCTACTATTATGAAGCTAATTGCTCCAAAGGTTAGTACTGTATCAAATCAGATGAATGTGGATGTTAGTTCTACATCCGACTTGTCCAAAATATCTGAAGCGTTTTTTACAAAATTTTCAGATCTCACTACTTATATTAAGGATTTCTCTTCTCACACTCTCACAGTTCTTTGTGTCTGGAAGAGAACCCCTTTTCTTTTTATTTTCGACAAATTAGGCCTATCGAAGTTTTGAGACTTTTAAAACAATTGTCTCCTGATAACAGCTCTGGGCCAAGAGTGCTTGATGTAAGGTTTTTAAAACTTGTAGCTGAATATATATATATATATATATATATATATGTTCCATTAACCAAAATTTATAATCAATCCTTGATTATGGGTGACTTTCCATCTATTTGGAAAAGTACAATTATAAAACCTGTATTTAAGGGTGGATTAGTGAATGAGTTGGATAGCTACTGACCCATCTCTCTTCTTCCTGTTTTGGGTAAAATGCTTGAAAAAATTGTAACTCATCAAACGGTGGAGTTCCTTGACTCCGGGGGTCTCCGATCCCCGGTGCAGCGTGGTTTTTGTAAACATCATGGTACAGGTACAGCCTTGGCCAGGTTCACTGATTACATAGGTAGAGCATTGGATAGTGGTAAGCTTGCTGGTGCTGTGTTCATGGACTTGTCCAGGGCCTTTGACTTGGTAGACCATTGCTTGCTGATCCGGGGGTTGGAGAGCCTCAGAGTTAGGAGCTCCCCATTGAGATGGTTTGGTAGTTATCTAACTGAGCATCCCCTATGGGTTAGCTACCAGGGAGTTTTGTCTGGGAGTAAAATGATGGAGATAGGGGTACCCCAGGGTTCTATCCTGGGGCCCCTACTTTTTTCCATATTTATTTACAAGTTGTCAAATCATCTGACCCATACAGAGGTTTTGATGTATGTGGATGATATTATTCTTTTTACTAGCTCACTATTAGAGGATGAAATAAAATCAAACTTGACTGCTAGCTTTCGGGCATTAGATCTGTGGTTATATACACATCGTCTTCTATTAAATACAAAGAAAACAAAGAGTATGTTTTTTGGTTCTGAGCATAGGTTAAATAGAAGCAATCCTTTGAAATTGAAAATTGTGAGGGTGTTGTGTTGGATCAGGTCTTTCAATTTAGATATTTGGAACTCATCTAGATCCTTGTTTATCTTATTCATTGCATATCAAAACTGTCTGTAGAAATGTTAATCAAAGATTGGGGGCTTTGTTTAAGCTGCAAGATTTATTAACTAGGGAAGCTAGAGTTGTTATAAGTCAAAATGTATTGTTAACAATTTTGAATTGTAATTCATTTTTATTTGTGAATTTGGCCAAGTCAGATTCTTTATTGCTTACAGCTACATTTCACGCCGTATGCAGATTTGCATTAAAACTCCCATTTAGAACACATCACTGTAATTTGAATCTTGCTACATCTTGGCTTCCCCCATGTTTATACTCGCAATATAGCTTAAGTTGTCTGGTTCATACGACATTGACCCTAGGTAATGACTCTCCTCTGTTTTCTCTGGTGAATATTAAAATACCTAATAGGGAGTTACGCTCTAGTGCATCTATTAAGTTGACTGTTCCAAAAACAAAATTAAGATCAGGTCAGCAAGCATTTTCCAACTATGCTCCAGTATACTGAAATAAGATTCCATGCACTTTACAACATATTGTTGGTAAAGATTTTTTTAAAGCATCAGTGAGACAATACTTTTTAAGTATGATGGTTTGAGATTGTTATTAATGTATTATTGTTTGCATGTTTGTTGTGTTTATTATTTGTTTTGTATTATTATGTATTTGTATAATGTATTTGTACATCATGATTGTAATATAATTATGGTCCCAGGTCGCATTTGAAAAAGGGCCTTGGCTGATATTGTTTACCCGATAAACAAAAGTTTAAATACAAATAAATTAAAAAATAAATAAAATAAGGGACTCCTTTTTTGTATAAATGAAAAAACAATGCGAAAAAGGATCCTTTCAAATTAAAAAAGTTTGTGAAAAAAGCCCCAAGTCCAAATACTTTTTTTGTATGAGGTGATCCTTTTTCGTATGAATGAAAAAAGCTCACAAAAAAGGATCCCTTCATATGAAGAAAGAATTGGGACTTAGTTTTTTCCCCCGATTATTTTTTCATATGAAGGAATCTGTTTTCTTGACCTTTTTTTTCATTCATATGAAAAATGATTCCCACATATAAAAAAAAAATTGGACTTAAGTTTTTTTCCAGATTATTTTCTTTCTATAAAATGATCCTTTCTCATGTGGTTGAAAAAGTGGAAGTTAGTCATGAAAAAGAATGTAAAAATGTTAAAAAAACAGATTTGGGGGTTATTTTTCCAGCAGTTAAGTGCAGAATCAACCTAATGGGGTCCCAATTATCAGGATACATGTGTTGGTGTCTCTGCAGGAAGTGATTTTTTGTGTGTTTTGAACAATAAAAAAAAAACAGAAACAAGATGGTGGCCATATAACAAGGATTTTTTTTCTGCACAAAAAGGGATTGGCCTCATATGAGACAGGATCCTTTTTTTATTAACCTAATTTTTTTTCCAAGCAGTTATACAAAAGGCTGTACTGAGCATGCGTGTACCTTATATAGGATATAATATTACAGCATTAATCATGATCCTGATTTCCAAAGTTTGTGCACTTCAGACAGTTTGTTCAGCAAGTTTTAGGAGTATATGAATTCTACTTTTTTAAAATGCTTAATGACAGATGCAACTATATACCTCATGAAATACTGTACAAACACACAGAATACTAAATGTTCTTATTTAATCCCATGGTTTGTTGTCTGTATGGTACATAATGTTTTCAAAATGTAACATTTCAGTACCTCTGAGAGTAAGTAAAATAGGAGGTTTTATTCTAACATCTGACCTCCAAGTCCATGTGACTCCACACTGCAACATTTTTTGAGATTTCTTTGTCTTATTTTACAACACAGAGAGTAAATATAATTATACAGGAGGTTTACTTAGGAGTTTTTACCTCTGTATCTACATGGCTTCAGTTTGCAGAATATTGTTATTCTCTTGCTTTTACAAGGTCACAGAATACACAAAAAGGAACATGATTTTTGTTATCATTGCACTGTTAAGCACTTATTTATGCACTTCTTTATTTCATGGCCATGATTTTTAATATGTATTACTGGAAACATCATTTCATCCTCTAACAATTATGTCATAGGTTAGGGACTATTTAAGAGAAAAGTCAGTTGCAGTACTTTAGCCTTTGAAGAAGGACTGTATATTTGTACTGGAAACACATCTGGCATCTAAACAGCATGGATATTCATTTATTGGCACCTACAATATATTATATATGTTTTAGCTCTAAGAAACCTGAAAGGCAGCATCTTTTTTTTCTACAACCGGGGGAGGAGGGCCAAACTTGCTTCATGTTGTTAACTGATTAATTAATTAATGACTATTCCATTTTATTCTATTGTTGTATTTCACTTTTAATTCTTAGAAGAGCTATAAATTTCATAAAAATATGGGTATACAAAATTATGTCTAAATTTTACAAGGTTCTCAACAGTTTAATGTATCTCTTTTATCTCTTTTCATTTGAAAAGTAAACTAAAGGGCTGGCTGGTGGTGTGGCCAGCAGCCCATGTTCTTGATGTGAGCCGGTTGCCGGGGGTCAGCCAGGGAGAAGGAGGATCAACCATCCCAAGGACAGCTCTCCTCCAGAAGGGAGATCTGTGATCAGTGTTTGCCTTGCCCCAGTGGAGGCAGGGGGCTGAAACACCGATGCTGTACATGGTGGGCAGAGGCAGGGCAGATATCTGGTGTGCCACCCATGGGAGTGTGTGGGACACTGCCACTGGCATCATTGCACACCCTTCCTCTGTGGAGAAAATACATCTACAATGGCTGGATGAAAGAGGGTCTTGCAGGTCCCACTCCCTGACCAACTGTGTGCCAACCAGAACTGGATCCAGTCTTCTGTGGGGGCCTGGGGACCCACCCACTGACTCTGCCAGGGGGAGCAAGATCTAGGGGAAGATGGTTGGTGAGGCCCAGTGAACATCAGGGGAATGGGACTGGGGTACCCTCCAGAGCAAGGGCCATCAGAGAGGGTAGAGGGAAGAAACAGAATAGAAAACAAAAGTAGGTGAATACAAGTCAACTCCCTCCCCCCCATTTTGCCTCACACTGACACTTTGTTAAGGGGCAGAATTATAGGTACGTGTCAGTATTTATATCCCATAGTTAAAGTTACTGGACATGTGGGGAGTGGTGCAATGCACTGGCTGTGGAGCTGCAATCTTCTGGGAGATGTTCTGGAGGCTGCATTGCTGAGCTAATTGCAGGCACCTCTCTAGTCTAAGGGAGGAGGTTGCCCGTCTCCATGCTGACCTGGTGAGGATTCTGGAAACCTCCTCCCTCACCCAGGGACTACCCAGGCCAACACCACTGCCTCAGAGGTTGCCAAGAAACAGGAGTGGTTGGATCATGGTGGTCTCAGGAAGGGGAGGGTGGCAGAACAGAGGCGCATCCCTCCAGTTGTGCCTCTTCACAATTCATTCACCATTCTGATGGAGTGTAGTCCTCTATGGAGGCACCTGCAGTAGAAACCAAGGAGGATGCAGGGAAACTGCACAAAGGAGATCCACAGAAGGGTGGTACAGGACCCCACAGGGGAAGGAAATGACTCCTGGTGGTGGACTCAATCATTAGGGGAATAGAAAGGGAGAGTGAGGTAAGGTGCCTGCCTGACACCATGGCTTGGATGGACAGGAAGTGAAACCCTAGGATCGTGGGACCAGCTGCATGGGGGAGGGACCTGGATGTCATTGTCCACCTAGGGACAAATGATCTGGCTGGGAATGGGATCAGAGCAGTGTAGCAGGAGTTTGCGGAGTAGGGGAGGGGCCTTAGACAAGTGGCACATATGGTAACTTTCTTGGAAATGCAACCTGTCTATGGCATGGGTGAGGCTAGGGTACTCTGCACCATCTGACTCAATAACTGGTTGAAAAGCTGGTGCAGAGCTCAGGGATTTCACTTCATTGGGGACTGGGTGTCAACCTGGAGGGATACAGACCTATACTGGCATGATGGGTTGCATCTGTTCTGGAGGGTAACCAGGATCCTAGGTGATAGGTTTAAATGCTTCATTGGCAAGTATTTAAACTAGCCAAGGGGGAAGGCACTGAAGAGAAGCAGGGAAACCCCAGCCCTCCTCCACAAAACAGGGCAGTTAGCAAAGTAGACTTAAAGGTAGAAATGTTGATAGGGAGCAGGACAGGAGTAAATCCAGAAAAAGGCAAAGGCAGTAAGGACAGGGATGGGCCTAAAAGGGGTAAGGCCATCAAAAAATGGAGGGCGGCAAATACAATTGCCCATAGTCTGGGTAACAAACTCCCTGAACTAGTGGCCTTGGTGGAAGAGGGATGCCTGGCTATCATGGCAGTCACAGAAACATGGTACACAGAGAGCCATGACAGGGATGTCAACATACCAGGGTACACAATCTACAGGAGGGACAGGGTGGGTAAAAGAGGATGAGGAGTAGCTCTCTATATAAGGGAAGGAATCAAAGCAACAGAACTAAAGGATAAACAGGGAGGGGAGGAGAGGGGAAGAGGAACTGTGGGTCACCCTGGAGACAAGAAATAGTACCACAATTTGCACAGGGGTTGTTTACAGAGCCCCATCTCAGAGGGAGGCAATGGACAAGGAAATGATAGAAATAATTCTTACAATGGCAGAAAAAGGAGAGATATTCTTGATGGGGGACCTGAATATGCCAGATGTTAACTGAAGCACATTTACTGCAGCCACTTCCAAGAGCAGGGTCATTCTCGATGCCCTACATGGGGCATGCCTCAGACAGATAGTGTTGGACCCACTCGGGAGAGTGAAGTCTTAGACCTGGTACTCTCAAATGGGGATGGAGTGAGGATCTCAGATTTAAAAGTGGGTAGCCATCTGGGAACAAGCGACCGCCAAACTGTGGTTCACAATAAACACAGCTGTAGTGTCAAGCCATACAAGAGCAAGGGTGTTGGACTTTAGGATGGCTGACTTTGGCAAAATGGGATAGTGCCTCAGAAAAGCAGTAGCAAACAGGTAAGAAGGAGGGGGTGGAAGAACAATGGGGACAAATCAAAATTGCCATCACAGAGGCAACAAGCCTTTGTGTAAAGCAAATCAACAAAACAAAATGAAGGAAAAAGCCACTATGATTCTCAAAAGAGGTGGCAGGTAAGGTTAAGGAGAAAAGAATAGCATTCAGGGAATATAAGGAAACACAGAAGGAGCAGGATGGAGAACCAAATCAGTTAAAGCAGAAGGCAGCAGGGAAGGCAGTCAGAATAGCAAAGGCCCAAACTGAGGAAAAGATAGCCAACTCTATTAAGAAGGGGGATAATACCTTTTATAGGTAAATTAGGGAACAATGAAAGGCCAAGGGTGGAATACTGAGGCTTAATAAAGGGGAGGGAATGTGATCAGAAGGTAACAGTGAAAAAGCAGGGATACTGAACAAATACTTCTGCTCAGTATTCACAAAAGAAGTGGAGGGGGAGGTACCTAAAATAAACAATAGAAACAATCTGGATAGAGGGGTTGATACCAGTTCATTCACAGAAGAAAGGGTTCTGAAACACCACTGAGTACCCTCTTTAAAAAATCATGGGAGGATGGGGTGGTACCTGAGGAGGGCAGATGTGATTCTACTTCACAAAAGTGGGAGCAAGGCAGACCTGTTAGTTTGACCTCAGTGGTAGGGAAAATGATGGAATCATTTCTGAAGGAAAGAATTGTTGAGTAGTTATAGGCCAGTGGGGGCAAAGGACCCAAGGCAGCATGAATTCACAGTGGGAAGGTTGTGTCAGATGAATCTAATAGATTTCTTTGACTGGGTGACCAAAGTAGTAGACCAGGGAGAAGCTGTGGACATGACCTACCTAGACTTTAGCAAGGCATTTGACACAGCCCCACACAAAAGATTAATATGCAAGTTAGCCAGGCTTGGAGTGGGTCCCAAGGTGGCAGACTTGGTAAAAAATTGGCTGGACAACAGGACGCAGAGGGTAATAGCAAATGGAGTCCACTCTAAAAAAAGGGGGGTTACTAGCAGGGTACTGCAGGGTTCCATACTGCGACTGGTCCTCTTTAATGTCTTTATAAGTGACATTGCAGAGGGACTGGAAGGAAAAGTATGTCTCTTCGCAGATGACACAAAGTTCTGCAACAGGGTCAATACACAAGGTGCTGTGGAAAGGATGAGAAGGGACTTGGCAAGGCTGGAGGAATGGTTAGATGTATAGCAGCTTAGATTCAGTGCAAAGAAGTGCAAAGTAATGCAGCTGAGAAACTAAAACCCAGAGGAAGAGTGCACAATGGAGGGTGAGATACTAACAACAACAAAAATGGAAAGGGACCTGGGGGTAGTCATATCAGTCGACCAAAAGGTGGGCAAGCAATGTGAGAAGGCAGCAAGGAGGGCTGGGGGGATACTGGGAGAGGCATCACTAGTTTTGTTTTTTTTGTTAGTTGTTTAACCAGGAGTAGTGCACTAAGCTGAAAGCTTTTTTTACAGGAGCGACCTGGGAGCACAAGGAAATTAAATGATTTGCTTAGGGTCACACTGTATCCAAGTGGAAGCTGTGGGATTCAAACCCAGGTCTGGGCTGCTGGATGTCACCAGATTTGCAGCTCAGAGCCTTAAACCACTGTACTATACTGCCTCACTAGTAGAAAAAAAGGGAGTTGTTATCCCTTTGTACAGACAGCTGGTGAAACCCCATCTATAGTACTGCATGCAGTTCTGGAGACCCCATCTCTGCAAGGACATAGACAGGAGGGAGGCTGTCCAGAGGAGGGCAACTAAAATGGTGCAGCATCTGCACCAGAAGACATACGAAGAGAGAGACTAAAGGTGCTTAATATGTATACCCTCGAGGAAAGGAGGGAGAAGGGGGACATCATAGAAACTTTTAAGTACCTCAAGGGAATCAACAAAGTCCAAGAGGGTTGCATCTTTCAGAAAAAGAGATGTGCAAGAACAAGGGGGCATAATTTGAAGATAGAGGGGAGATGGCTCAGAGGTAATGTGAGGAAGTATTTTTTCATGGAGAGGGCTGTGGATACATGGAACGGCCTTCCTGAGGAGGTCGTGGAGTCAAAAACAGTGGGGTTTTCAAGAATGCGTCGAACAGACATAAGGCAACTCTAGTTGGGGGGTAAGAGGAAGTAGGCTGTTGGTTAACTAGGATCTGCAGCTTATCATTAGGTAGGGAAATGGACAGACTAGGTGGTCCAAGCTGCCCTTATCTGCCATCAAATTCTATGTTTCATAACAGAGAGTAAGCAGATATAATCCATTCAGTTTAGCTACTGTACAAAGTGTGATTCACAAATGGGGAAAGGATATTGTCTAATATACTGTAGGCATGCTACTTCTGTAAGTTTGTATGACTTTTATACCAGACCCTTAATATAAATTAGTTCTCTAGCTAGAGTTTCTGAGTGGTCAATGATGTCACAGAGAAACATAGTTACAGTGCATAAAATATTTATCTGCCTTGCTAAAATATGGGAAAGGACAACTAGAACATACCATTCCTGGGAGTGAGGGCACCACCCCCACCCCAAATTTGCAGTATTGGGCTCTTCTCAACTCAAACCCCTTACAGATCCTCTTTATACAGTTTCCAACTTCCCTTAACTATTTACAGAGACAAACATATTACCTTACAACAGTAGTAAATTCCTCTCTGCACAGCTTCAGTACTGTTTCTTGTTGTTGCAACTGCTATTCCAAACCTTGGACATTCTTAGTATTCAGCAAAATAATAGATTTGCACTGTCTCTCCCTACACATACACATTTGTCCCTGGCATTCCCTAAATGGTCACACATGTCTTGCTGCACATTCAGTAAGTTTCAGACAGCACTATTCAATAGTTTGCATTAGCCAGGACAGGACAGAGCTTTAGTCAGTAGCTATAACCCTCGCTAAGACTAAAACTATAGCAGCAAATATGTTTCTAACCTTTATTACGAATATGTGCATAACAGATCCTAAAGCTTCATGCTAACACTGCAAACAGTAATAGCAATACACAAGTTCATATAACCTACCCAACCCCCCCCCACACACACACACACATATGCACACTCTCAGGGCATACCTGGAAACAAGCTATTGCAGCTTATTGTGCCTTTTCTGGTCAAAAATAAGTTAATACTGCTAGCCAAAACAACAAAATAATTGGACTCTGACAAGTGCTATTGAATTCACAGAGAAATAGTGCGATATGATCAACAGACATAAAGAAAGGAAAAATCGGGGGGGGGGGGCAGGATTTGGTAAAACCCAATAATGGAAAGTAATTCATACAGGTACATATACAGTACGCATCCTAGCCTCAAATTAACAGGCAAAACAGACAAACAAACAAGTGCTCACCTTAAATAGAAGTGCTTCATAACAGAAAAAGGAACCACTTACAGTCCCTACATTGACTCCTAGATGGCCACTTGCATGCTTGAAGGGTCTGAATGCTACCTAATTTACCACTGAACCCCAGTCCCTGCATTGACTCCTAGATGGCCACTTGCACACTTGAAGGGTCTGAGGGCTACCTAATTTACTGCTGAACCCCAGTCCCTGCACTGACTCTTAGATAGCTACTTGCACACTTGAAGGTACAGAGGAGAAGCTCCATTTTGAATTTGATGCCTTTTTGGCTGATTTCTCCCCACAATGATTCCTCTCCTGCTCTTTTAGGAGCTGCTGCATGCCAGGCAGGTTTTTCAATTTGAATTTTATGCTGCCTGTAAAACTTAATTTTGCAGCCCGTAAAACTTAATTTTTGCTTCCTGTTAAACTGTAACTTCTGTTTGCTCAGTACATTCTGTAACTCTTTAATCCTCTTTGCTGCCTGTACTTTCTCAATCTTTTCTCCCTCTCCAGCACTGTTACTAAGCAGCTTTTTGATTTGTCTTTTTTTGTTTGCTGCCTGTAAAATGTAATTCTCCTTGTACTCAGTGCTTTCCTTTTCTTTTTAATCTCCTTCTCTGCCTGTACTTTCTTGATTCCTCTCCCTCCTCAGCACTACTCCACCCCCATGAGATTTCACATGAGATTTCAGCTTCTTGCTCTACCTGTTGGATCCTTCCCCTCAGTATCTCATTTTGTTCTGTGCCTCCACCCTGTAGCTACCTTTTTTTGTAACTCTGCATCACCCACTGTCCCTCTCAGACCTCCTGTGCCCCTAGAGCACTATCCAGCTCCACAGTAATCTAACATTCTTTTTATTTTCACTTTTTTAAGGTCTGAGGGCAACCTAATTTACTGCTGAACCCCAGTTCCTGCAGTGACTCCTAGACTGCCACTTGCATGCTTGAAGGTAATGAGGAGAAACTCTGTTTTGAATTTAGCACCTTTTTGGCTGATTTCTCCCAGCAAGGATTCCTCTCCTGCTTCTTTAGGAGCTACTGCATTCCAGGCAGCTTTTCAGACCACCCGCCCCCTCTCTCTATTATACCTGCATTTGCACTGCCCCCAATTCCTATGATTGGCTCTCTGATCCATGAAGGCATTTTCCAAGCTGTCCCTCTGACCATCCTTTAACCCTTCATGTGTGGCACCTCCCCACATGATCGGCAACTGAACTCCACATTAATCTCTTCTGCTCGATCCCCTTCTCCTGCCATGGTGGCCAGTTTTCACTGCAACTGAAGCTCAATTAAGACTCTTAAGTACAATGTTCCACCTTAATCTTATCAGCCTTTTTTGTCCTCCTAAATCTCATCAGCCTTTTTTTCCTCCATTCTTTCTAAGACAGCCAGCTATAACTCAAGGTAGTGACCCACTGTCATAACCTACTATCTCCCCTCTGGACTTTCTCCATCTCTGAGTCTTAACAATTATCTACCCCCCTACTTACTAGGCAAATGTGACCCACTGTCAAAACCTTTTGTTTTCCTCTGGACTTTCTCCCTCACTGAATTTCTTGACTATGTAATCTTTTAAATCATTAAAGAGTATGCTCACAAACTGCTCTCTTCTATTGTTTTTTCTGGGGGAGGTAACACACCAACTCAGGATGACCACCTCCCCTAGTCCTCCAGCTCTTCACTGCCCCATCCAAAGCTTAATCCAGTCAGCACCCCATCTAAGCTGTGATCACCCCTAAGTGCACTACCTCAGACCCAATGATACAAAACCATCCTACACTTACCCCTATGCAAGAAAGTCTCTAAGAGGCCTTTCCTCCCCACTCCCACCATGCATTCATATATGTGCCTTCTGCTCCTATCTGGAGACATCGAATTAAACATAGAACCCTTAATGGGGGCTGAACCCCTCTCTCCTGGAACTTGCCCTGCATGGTCCTCTGCAAAAGGTATCAAAATAGCTCACATGAACCTCCAGAGTATCAGGAAGAAAATGGCTGAGCTTGAAATGTGGGTCCAACACTATAAACTGGACATTCTCTGTATTAACGAATCTTGGTTAAAACCATCAATATTGTCTCATGAAATAGCCCTACCTGGCTTCTCCTACTTCAGAAGATACCAGCTATCCGGGGGGTGGGGTGGGTACTGATTTACACCAGGGCTAAATTGGCAGCCTGTGAACTACCTGACTTTGAATTCCCTTCGTAATTGAGCACCTGTTCCTTGCAATTACCTTGAGGCAGGTCAAAAAGTTACTTATAGGGTGTGTCTATCTACCCCCTGTCTCACCACATCCTCCTACCCAGAACAATTCACTAATTTAGATACACTTCCTCACAAGGATCTTATCCTCTGTGGTGACTTTAACCTCGATTGGCTGGGTGGTAACAAAACCCAGTCCCAAGCCACACTCTCTGATATCAATCTAGAGCAAATCCTCAACCAACACACCCTGCTAAATATGAAGATGGGTAAGCACAGCCTACTTGATTGGATACTAACCAACAACAAGCACCACACCAAAGCAGCAGGAACTTTCCCCAATGCAATAAGTGACCACTCCCTCATGTACTGCATTTGGAAGAAAAACCTCCCCCCCCCACCCCAGAATAATGAAGTCTCGAGACCTGACCAATTTCAACACTGCTGCTTTCCTGAGTAATCTAAACTGGTATCATCCCACCACAATGGCTTTTTTACAGTGAGCACCACCACAGTGACAAATCTTGCCAGGTCAAGACTGGTCATTGTGGTGGTCCACTGTCTGCTGAAGCAGCGATTCCCGGTGTTGCGCCCCCCCACCCTGAACCAAGTCCAAATCGGAGTTGGTTATTTAGAGATGGGGGTGTGGGGGGCACAGCCCCCTACATGAGGGTGCAGGAGGCAAAGCTCCCACAGAAAAACACTTTGTCCTGTCGGGAACAATGGCGACTGTCGGCATTGTTCCCATCGCTATCGGGGGTTGTCGACATCAACACCGTTGATGTATTGATGTGAAACTGTCTAAACTCTGTGGAATGGAACCCTATCAACTCCCTCACGGACATTAATGCAGTCCTTGACTTCTTTGTTAACACCTTCTTCTCCATCCTTGACTCTCATGCCCCATTTAAATTAAGAAGAGCCAAGGGCATCAACTCCCGATGGCTTTCCCATGATTTATGGCACCTGATGTGCTCTCATGACAGAGCCTGGAAAATCTTTAAAAAATCTGGCCTCAGCTCAGACTGGCTAACATATCGCCAATTGAGGAACGCTTGTAAATCAAAAATCACCAAGTCGAAGCACGATTACCTTCAATCCATACAAATCAACAATCTTAGCAACCCCAAAAACTTCTGGTCACAAGTCAATGCCATGCTACATGGCAAGGAATGAACCACCTCCCAGACCATGATCAACAATGGCACATAGGAGCAAGGAGATATGGTCAGTTCTCATAAAATACACCTCTTCATTCATACTATTATGGCATTTTAGAAAGTGTACTTCTATGGTGTTTTTCATGTTTTTGTTATGGATTTCCTTTTTGTGTTCCTGTATCCTGTGCCTCAATTGTTGGACAGCACATCCCATGTATGCTGTTACAATACCCTTGCCCAAGAATGTTTCTAGACAGGTGGTAGGGGTATTACAAAAGTGCAGCCATCCCTTTAACAATCAGCTAGAAGGCAAGCTCACTGAGGGACTAGAAGCATGAAGGATGCATAGAGGCAATTGGTGCTAGGGAGGAGCTATCCATTGGACTAACAGGGACTGTACAGATTTGGTGTTTGGGTTGGGGGCCCACTAAATTATCAGGGAAAATGGCATGGGACACAACAACAGATTATTTTTGACCACAAGCAGCCCTTATGCACAGGTGAGTTGGGCGTGGGGATGTGAATTTTACATGGACCAGTGCATACATAAATGTGTGCATGTCACTGTGCAACATGCATAAATGCATGAGTCAGAATGATCCACTTTTAATGTGTGTGGAGTCAGTTTGCACAAAGTAGCTGCTAAAATGCCTCATTTCCATTCCAATATTTGTTCTGGGGGAGGTCTCTGCCCCCTGGAACAAATGTGATTCTCTCAGTATAGCAGCTTCATGACTTGGCAAAATGGGTGTAACCTCCAAATGGTGGGGGCTTACCTCTTTCTCCTCCATGCCACCAGAAATGTTTCCTTGTTACACCTTCTGGTCCTGAGACTGCAGCCTATGGGGGAACTGGAGGAGACCTCCTTAAACAGTACAGCTGCTGCCTTCATGGTAATCACCTCACAGATCCTTGCACATGAGTGAGCAGCCATCTGCTTGAATTTGTGAACTGACTGCTTGAACACTGCTCTTCTTAGCACCGAGTGCTCCCACCTACTTGAAACCTTCACTGTTGCAACCGCAGCTGGCACAGAACAGCAGGACACCTACTTTTGTGTGCTCCAGCTCCAGGGAGACCAGCAGCCATTGAATGGAAAGGAGGTACGAGGGGAGAAAAAGATGGATGTAATGAGTTTGGCCCTCAGAGGCACCAATGGGACAGCGTGGCTTGTCAGCCACATTGAAGAGACTGCTCTGCCTGTATGGGGGGATGTATGGGGGAGTACATCACGGAGCTCACGACAGGCTAGAGAAAGCCCCCTTTGATGCCAGCTGCCAATCGTATAGCAGAACACAATGTGTGCTACAGAACCAGGGGGCAGTGAAAATTAAAGTAGGGCAGGATCCCTAGAAAAGAACTTCAAAGATGAAACATTGTTATTTTTGCAAGGCGGCCATCGTATTACTGACCCCTGACCACACTGCCAACCAATCTGAGCTCAGGGATCTCAGCACCTGATACCACATGCAAGCTGGGAGAATGACTGTGCTGTATGCTTGGTGCCCTATCTATCAGCCAATAGGGTATCAAGTGATCATTCTGCATACTAATTTAGTAGACTGACAGCCCTGTGTTGAAGGCAATTCCAGAAGAGATAGTTGGCAGTTAGCTCTCTGAAAGAGAGGAGGACTAGTGTGTTGCTAGTCAGAACCACTTAGGAAAGCCTGCTGGGGTTTTCACAGCTGCTTCCTCCAACCCACTCTGACAACTTTGTTATCAACATCCCCTACAGCGACAGTTGAAATACCGACAGTCAGTATTTCGCCTGTCAGGACAACACTGTACCCCCTACGTCCCCCCCCCCCGATCTTTAGATAATCAACTCCAAATCAGAGTTTACTTGGAAGGCAGTGAATCACCGGTGAAATTGGCATCAGGGTACAGTGGAACCTTTACAGTGACAATCTTGAATCTGTTCAAAATGGCCACTGTTGTGGTTTTTCACTGTAAAGGTTTTGCAGCAATAACATGATACCTTCACAGCCAACCATCAAAGGTTTCTACAACCTGTGTATAGAGACACTGAACTGTGTGCCTAACGAAAGTGTCAGGATGACATTTTCCTGAGAGATTGTGACCTGCCTTGATAGAAAAGGAGGTAAACACATGCACCGCTACCAGCTTGTGGACACCTAACAGTGCCTGAAGCCAAGTGTGATAGAAGAGCTGCATCAATCATGCAGCCATCTGGGAGAAGGCTGGTTAGTGCTACTGCCAGGCATTAGCTATTGCATCACACAAGGGTTCCGAAACCTGGATGCAGGAGTGAGGCATGTGGCCTCTTCTCATTAGATTGGCCTGTACTGTGAAGGAGGAAGACAGAAGAACCTAAGCAGTCCAGAAAACTTCAAATGCAGAGATCCTTAACTACATCCAGAGTTACCAGAGATCCAAACCATTTTCTAGCCCTCCCCAACTGCAACAACTGAACTATCAACCTGACAGGAACTGTATCTCTAGAGGAGGAGAGGAGACCTGTTGACAGGGAAGTGGTACAAGAGAACCCTGAGTCCTCTCATGGCTTGTCCTGCAGCTGGGGAACTTTGTACAATGTTGCCATCAAATGTAGAGATTTGGCCAATGGCCAGGAGTTACAAATACTTTACCTCATTTGAAGATTCTGCCATTTAAGTAATTGCATGGCCTGTGGAATTTTGGTTTAACTGTTCTGCTAGTGCTAAAGTGTATCACCACTGGTCAACCAGCTGCAATATCACTGGGCCTCCAGTGGGTAGTGCCCTCCGTACAGGTGGGCTGGTAATACAGAATGCTTTACAGTTTACTTGCTACTGCATAGTCTTGACTGGTGGAGGGTGAACAATGTTACTGCTTTAAAGTGTTTTACTGACCAAGCCTAGTTAGGAACTTAATTTTGGTCCAGCCACAAGAGTTCATGAGATTCTTTTAAAATCAGTTTTACTTTATATTTCCCAATCCCTTGTGAATATCCCCTGATAAATATTCTGTTGCTGTTACATTTTGTCTCATGAGCATATTATTAGAGTAAGTCACTATTTATAGTTTTGTTGAAATCAAGTTTATGCTGTGATTTTGCTTGTGTAGGGGATGTTGTAGGGAGGTGGGGAAGTACTGCACCCGAAGGGATTGTACTGGTGCTGTCAAAGAGCTGACAGTGTCTGACCCAATGAACATGACGAATAAAAGATCAATGTAGTTGGCTTTGAATGCTTTAAACCATGGTGTAATACATTTTCACTCCAAGTCTTTTTTAACTATTTTTGCTTCACAATGTTTCAGGACCAAAAAAAAAGCTTATTGCAGCTATGGCATAAATAATATAGCTAATCAAAACAAGCAATTCTGATTTTGTGGAAATTTAATGAAATTATGCGAATGTAATGATATTTTGTGGTATTTTGCAGAATTTTCTGAAATTATTTAATTAGTCGTAACTCTATCAGCCTTACAGCTAGATATCTGTAATGAGGCATACATACTGTACTTCATGAAAGACTATCTAAAAGGATTTTGAGTTTCATAGCATTTGCATGAAGGGAGTTTCATGCTATTTGGATGAGGGGTGTGGAAGTTATAGGGGCTCAAAGTTTGGCAATTTATTATTTATGCAAACATTTATAAAACTATTTTTATGTTTACCACTTAGCCACCTTTGGAGGTAGATAATTGAAACCTTCTATTAATACTTTCTTGGAAGAGTTTGATACTGTAAAATAGAGAAAGTAGTTGGTTACATAAATTGTAAGTTACAGGAGTTCAAAATTACCAACTTATGTGTTAAACTGTGTGAAAACTTTCAAAATATTTGGATGTTTATAGCTCCACTACCATTGCAGGTATACAATCCAAATCTGGCATGCATACCCAGTGTAAATACGCCCTGGGATTTAATTAAGCTGGATAAATGTGGGTTAGTATGTTAAAATTTAATGAGGAACATTTAGAAATTAGTAATTAGCAAAATGTGCTTAAAAATTCTGAGCCGTGTAGTAGGTAATGCCACTAGAGCTCCAGTTGTGGAATTTAATTTTCACAAAGCACTTAACACAACTGAATCACCTTTCCTGGACTAACATCATGGCTCTGAAATGTCCCTCCAACATTCCTGCAACAGGGATGCCCAGCATCATGCACCATGACTAAAAATATCCAGATACTTGTGTCTCAATAGCGTAAGTGACAACTAGTTGTAATGCTTGATGTCACTTGGTGGTATTGTTTTCAAATGGCAAAAATATACATTGATATCTACAGGGTTGTCAAAGAGTAAGCAGGTAGCATTATATAGAAACAATGCTGCATGTGCATGTGCTTCCACAAGTCATTTATTCAGTGAGCTCTAGTGGTTAGCTGGCGTATTGCAAGAAGACACGCTAGTGCACAGTGAAGTCCATGACTGTTCTTCATGGTTCATCACTCAACATAGTTACCTGGTGCTTGGTACCACTACAAGTTTACTGTGGAACTTACTATGAATGCTACCTTATTGCCACTCTAGAAACATAAAATTTTTTGGCAGAAAAGGACTGCTTGGCCTACTCTGTCTGCCCTGATGATAGCTGCCTAGTTTGTCTTCGTAGACCCTAACTGATCTGCAGTGACCCGCCATCATCCCTGCCTATTTATTAATATTCATCTATGTCTATACTAGGCATGCTTGAAGGCCCTTACTGTTTTTGCCTCTACCACTTCCACTGGCAATCTGTTCCTGGCATTCACCACTCTTTCAGTAAAGTAGTACTTCCTCACATCCCTCCTAAATGTTTGAATCCCACAGCTTCCACTTACATACTGTGTGATCCTGAGCAAGTCACTTAACTTCCATGTGCTCCCAGGCTGCACCTGTAAAAAAAGCTTTCAGTTTAGTGTGCTACTTCTGGTTAAACAACTAAATAAAAAAATGTGCCCCCTGCAGCTTCATTGCATGCCTTCTGGTCCTGTTGCTGTTTCTCATTTGAAAGTGACTCCCCTCCTGCACCTTGTTCACCCTCCAGTGGTACCTGTAGATTTCTATCATGTCCCCTCTTACTTTTTTCCCTTTGATTGTGTGCATGTCAAAATCCCTCAGTGTCAATTCATATGGTTTTTAATGCAACCCCTGCACCATTTTAGTTGTACTCCTCTGGAGTGCCTCAACCCAGTCTATGTCTTCTCTGAGGTATGGCCTCCAGAACTCACACAATACTCCAGTTGGGGTCTCACAAACAATACAGAGGCAACCTCCCCTCCTTCCACCCAGTGGAGATATGTCTCTCTATGCAGCCCAGCATCCCACTGGTCATACCCACTGCTGCAACTGTAGAAGAAGGTAAAGGCAGGGTAAAGCTTTAAAATTAGAGATTGGAATTTCACCAGTTTTGTTAGGTTCACGACCCTGAAAGTGAGGCTTTGAGGCAACCCCCTATGGCCCAGCAGCAGAGTATCATGCTACCATACTGACAACCCAGGTTTGGAAGAGAAGCCAGGAGGTCATGTCAGGAGGCAGGCCATGGCCGGACAAGTGCACCTTGATTGAGAGGCCATCATTCAGATGGCTACCAGGTTTATCCAATGCTTGATATGGCTTTGACAAAATGTATTGCAAAATTCCACACAATTTCACAAAAGCTCATGAAATGCAACCTGAATTAAATAGAGCTCAATGCAAAGTGAGCTACAAAAGTGGAGCACAGGTGTGAGGGGGTTAATTACTGATGTTATTTTGGAATCTTTGGCTGCTTATAACTTGGCCAGCCTTTCAGCAAGAGATTAGAGAGTTGACACACACATAGACTCTTTGTTTCACATTGTTTTTTTTCTCCTGGCTGGCAGCTTGTCTCTCAGGGATATACTCTATTCAGAGGGATCTACCTTGATCACACAGAATCCAGCCATCATACAGATGGCTACTGGGTTTTTCTTCCACATTTTTTCCCCTCCCACCTCCCCTGGTGGAGGTGTTGCCTCTGTCAGCCTTTGCACAGCCACAGCTTCCCTTGCAGCAGGAGCAAGATTCCTGGCTTAGTTGCAGGGGTTACTCTGTTGGTGCAACTCACCCCAACCCTCTCTGACTAAGACACAATGTCGAGTGGCAGCTGTCTTGGGCTTGGCTGGCCTTCTGACATGACTTCCCGGGCTTGCTTCTGAACCTGGGTCATCAGCATAGCAGCAGGACACTCTGCTGCTGAGCCATGGTGGTGGCCTCAAAGCCTATTTTTAGGGTCAGTGAACTTACTGTAACACAATTGGTGATATTTCATTCCCTAGTTTGAAAAGTTATAGGTGTTTACAATACTGCAGTTCACATAGTTGTGAAATCCATCGAGGGCAATAGAAAAGCTTTTTATAGTTATATAAACAGTAAAAGAAGGGATAATTCTGTTTCCCACTCACTCAAGGTAGACAGAAGATAAATAAATGAGGATAAAGAGAAGGCAACAGGATTCAATAACTATTTCACTGGCACGTTTAAACCAAAAACAAAATTTTCGAGTGAAGAGTGGTCAAATATATGCAAAATAGCACCTAAATCTAAGATTAGAATACAGGAACAAGATGTACTTAAAAGACTGAAACAACTTAATACAAGTAAATCTTCAGGACCAGGTAACTTGCACCCAGCATTACTGAAACTGCTGTGGAAGCCTTGGCAGGGCCATTGACAGACATTCTAAATACCTCCTTGAGCGAGGGTATTGTGGTGGAGGACTGGAAAAACACTGTAATCACCCTTTACACAAAAAAGGGTCTAAATCAGATTGGAGCAACTTCTGTCCAATCAGTCTTGCATCGATTGTTAGTAAGATTATGGAAGGGATCATATGAGACAAAATATATGAACACTTATTAGCAATGGGTCTAAGGTATGTTAATCAGCATAGTTTCCAATCTGATCGGTCATGTCAAACCAACTTACTAAATTTCTTTAACCCAGTTAGCAGTGCTCTTGATAAGGGTCTAGCAGCGGATGTACTATCCTTGGATTTCTCCAAGGCTTTTGACACCTTGCCCCGTAGGCAACTGGTTGAGCGTCTGCTAGACATCGAGTTGAATTTTAATTTAATCAGATGGACTAAACAGTGGTTGGATGATAGGAAACAATGTGTAGCCTCAGCTGGCACTTGATCACCGTGGGCAGAAATACAGTAACTAGTGGAGTACCACAGGTTTAGGTTCAACCCTGTTTAGTATTTATATAGCTCCCTTACAAATATCACAGTCATGCTGGAGTGCTAAGTTTGTAGATGATATCAAGCTAGCTTGCATTGTTAATGCCACTTCCTCCATTCATCATTTTCAAGAAGAAATCAATAACTTGGCAAACTGGGTTACCTATAACACATTAAACCTTAACCCTGAAAAGTGCAAAATCATGCATTTAGGTCATAACAGTGTAGGAGCTACATACTATTTATTTGGAACCCCTATCAAAACAGCAGACATGGAAAAGGATTTAGGTGAGCTAGTAACTAAAGACTTAAGTGTCTCAGCATGGTGTAGGGCAGCAACAAGCAAAGCCCAGAAGATCATGGGGCCCATACTTAAGAACTTAAGCAGCAGAGGCAGTAAGGTCATTGTTCCACTGTATGCCTCTCTTGTGAGGCCATATCTGGAATATTGCATGCAGTTTTGGGCACCATACAAAACAAAAGACAAGAATCTCTTGGAGACTGTTCAGAGAAGAGCAATGAAGAAAATAAGTAATTTAAAACACATAGACTATGGAAACAGATGAAGGCAATTGGGCTTGTTTAGAATGAAATACCATAGGATTAGAGGTGATTTGTGCACTGTGTACAGGGCACTGTCAGACAGTGACCTGCGGGAGAATACAGGATTAGTCAGAAATAATGACAGATACAATAGATTCCCTCAATATCAATTAAGGGGTGAAATCTATACAAGTAACCAATGGGAAAACTGGTTGAACCAAAGGGTTATTAATATTGGGGACAAACTACCCTCAAATGTGGTTAACTGCACTTCTCTGAAGTGCTTTAAGAAATCTTTAGACGATTTTATGGGAAACAAGAAATGTACAGTTTAAGGTACATGGGACAAGTCCATATGGCTCTTAGACTCCTGACTCGTATTTTTATGTGATTCTATGTGATTCTGTGAAATGTATTTGTTAAATATCTGAAAGTTTGGGAGGCTTATAACTCAGTCATCTTTAGAGACAGAGATCTGAAACTTGGCACAGTTCTGTATGGACATTGGTAAAATCATCATATTAAATGTGGTTTAAGTTGGACAAATGCTTTTTAATCTACGTACTGTAGAAATAATGAAATAATAACAATTTGGGAAATAACTCATGAATTTTTGTGGAAAGTTTGCAAAACTTCATGAAAACAAATTCATAATTTTGCCAGAATTCTACTGGCAGAAATACACTTCACCCAGCTCTAATAAATATGTTCAGCTCCTTTCATTTCTGGGAATGCAAATATCACTTTAGTACTTTATTTTGAAGGTGCTGTATGGTATGTAGTCAGATCCTAGTAAAAGACCCAGTCCTGACTCCAGTCCGGTAAAAATTAAAAACCACTATAGCAGGGTGAAGTCTGTTGAAATGCAGATCACCCAATTATCACCACAACAGATGCTGAAAGAAAATGACCCCCACACACTATGTAACAATATTATATATGCATTTATTTACAGAGTATTCAGAAACCACCTGTTATTTCACCTATGTTTCATAGTTACATATAACCATAGAATTTGACAGCAGATAAGGACCGTTTGTCCCACCCAGTTTGCCTATTTTTTCTTAATTTATTATCGCAGACTGTACTTCATCTACAGCTCTTTTTCCTTTCCCACTTCCTTCTCATTGTGATTAGAGATGCAGCAAATTTAAATTTCGCTGGCTAAGTGAACGAGAAGTGGGCACTTCGTGTTGTCACTCCACTACGTGAAGTGGCCAATACAAAAGGCTCACTTCACCTTGTAATTATTACCTCGAGTTGTCATTCTGCCTTAACGTGAAGTAAGGTGAAGTGACAACAATATTGGCAGCCCATCACACACACACAGTCACCAGAATTAATGGGCATCCCCAAAATGCTACTGTCTTGTGTCCAGAAAACTCCCCAGTGCTGATGAAGTGAAATGAGAGCACAACAAGAAATGCAAAGTCTAGGCTGGCCCATCAGCACAGTGGTTGGATTTCCACTTGCGATGCAGGTGACCTGGATTTGGGAACAGATCCAGGTTGCCAGAGGCCCAGCCGGGGCAGAAGGATGGAGCATCTTATGGACTGCTCTCCTTCTCCGGGGGGAGGGTGGGAATTGTGTCCAGTGCCTGATGGACCCCTAGCAGACCAACACCAGCAAGAGCCAGGGGGAAGGGTGGACGCTGGCCATCATTGCACATCCCTGCCCCCCTAAGAGGACAAAACACACCTTCTTTCAACGCCTACATGATGTCCGCCCCTGCTTCCACAACCTCAGGCCGCCCCTTGACCTATACCAATCCATGGTGCTTCACTGGGGAAGCCGAGTGCCACTGCCCCACCCTGGGGGGGGCAAGCCAGGGGGCATTGAGGAGGAGGGAGGCTGATATGAGATGGGGCAAGGGATCCATGACTGGACTAAGAATACCGGCAGGTGGGGGGACAAAAAGATTAAATAAAAAAAAAGAAATGCAAAGTCTCCCAGAATTAATGGCACATTTAGTCATGCATGCAGTGGTTACACACAGTCACTAGAATTAATGTACATCCCCAAAGTGCTACTGTTTTTTGTCCAGAAAATTCCCCAGTGCTGACGAAGTGAAATGAGAGGGTAACAAAAATGCAAAGTCTCCCAGAATTAATGGTGCACTCCATCATGCATGCAGTGGTCACACACAGTCATCAGAATTAATGTGCATCCCCAAAATGCTACTGTCTTGTGTTCAGGAAACTCCCCAGTGCTGACGAAGTGAAATGAGAGGGTAACAGAAAATGCAAAGTCTCCCAGAATTAGTGGTGCACTCCGTCATGCGTGCAGTGGTCACACAGTCACCAGAATTAATGTGCACCCCCAAAATGCTATTGTCTTTGCATCCAGAAAACTCCCCAGTGCTGATGAAGTGAAATGAGAGCACAACAAGAAATGCAAAGTCTCCCAGAATTAATGGTGCACTTCAAACACACAGACAGATTAAGATTGTGCTGCACACTCAAGAGATGCAGATGCAAAGGCGCAACAACACCTAACTAGTGCTCACAAGTCACAAATCTAAATCTGGAAAATAATATTTTTTGCCAGTTTGGGGGGGGGGGTAGTGCAGGGCAGTAACAGTTCACTACCAGTAAAGGTACCACAAAGCAGTATAGCAAAATTCATGCAGGTGCGGTGGATAGCAGGTTCACACTGCTGCAATTACTCTGTGGCACAATAAAAGGTGTCTGATTTAATGGCAAGCATTGCACACACACTCACATGCACACTACAAGTAATGCGTAGCAAACTGAAAACCTTTAGTAATATAACCAAATGTTTTAAACAGACAAATTATACACTGCTGCACCACAACAATCAGCAAAAACATGTCAAGAATTGCTGAAAATATTACTGTGTGTACATTAACACAGTTATACAAGAAAAATATAACCAAAACAGAAAGACTGCCTTTTTCTCCCAGTTAATCTACCTACACCATAGATACGCCCCTCCTACAAAGCGCACTTGACATTACACAGAATGATTGTTCTAAATTAACATTCAAAATCCACACACAAATAATAAACACTCGATGATATGAGCACAGGAGGGTTTTCTACAAATTGTCAGGGACACTGGTTTACCGGGATTGAGAAAGGGCAAATTCCATTTTGCACATTGTATATAATGGTACTGTCACCGGTGTCTGCTAAGCCAAAATCCAGTTTTACCAGTGTTTAGTTCTGTGTACTTTATTTAACAATTATTTGCTCTGCTAACATGCATTTTAGCAATTTTGACCTCCACTATTGCACATCCTTCCATCCTTGTACCAGTTTAAAGTTATTTTAGGTACAAGATGTGATGGCAGCAACTGCACTACAGCCCCCATCCCTGAGGTATGATGGAAGCAACACTATGGCCCCCATCCCTCAGGTGCGATGGCAGCAACACCACCAGTGCTACAGACCCATCCCTCTGGTGTGATGGCAGCAGCAACAGCACTGTGTCCCCCCCACCTCAGGTGAGACTGAAGCAGCAGCACTGTGGCCCCTATCCATTAGGTGTGATGGCAGGAGCACTACGTTCTGTATTCCCCAGGTGTGATGGCAGTATTAGCACTATGGCCTCCATCCCTCAGGTGGGATGGCAGCAGTACAATATTTCCCATCCACTAGTGGTTATGGCAGAAGCACTATGGCCCCCGTCTCTCAGGTGTGATGACAGTAGCAACAATGCAGTCCACATCCCTCAAGGGTGGCAGCAGTAGTGACAGCACTATGATCCCCTTTCTTCAACACCCACACCCCACATGCACAAGTTACAAATTACTTAGTCTCTTTGCTTGTTAGAACTAAGATGTGAAATAATCTAAACCACCACTACTAAGGTGGACCACTTTTGTTTTTTCCTATCATTTAACTGCCTGAACTGGATTTCTGCCTGTGACACCACCGACCAAAGTTTGGGAACAGATTTGGGTGTTGGAGGACCGGCCAGGGGGGGTGAAGGTTTGAGTGTTCAATGACCACTCGCCTTCTCCTGGGAGGGAGGGTATATTCACAGCCCAGAAATTGCTGGTCCCAGGTGGAGGCTGGAGGCATGGCAACACATTGGCCCTCACTGTGGGAGGGATCGTGATGGATGTCAGCTTGTGCCTTGACATCATGTGGCCTGTCACACTCCCATGAATATGGGAAAACACCTGATAGCCACCAGGAGGATGGTTGCTGGTCCCTCCATAAGCATGAAGCCCCAGACATATGTGTCTGTCCTGACCCCTGCCATGCCTGGGATACACAGGAAGCTCTTTAGGGTGATTGTCCTCCCCTGTTAGCCTCCCACAGGGGTGGGGGCCCACCCGATGAAGGGTTACTTTGGGTTACCTGGTAGCATGGCCATAAGGGGCAGTGGATGGTGGTCGGGACTCAGCAGCGGTGGTAGGGAGGACTTGGGAGGCCTGAAGGAGTGGATGGCCAGGGGGTAGGAGTGGCAAAAAAAATGTCTGAATTTGCTTCTTTGAAATAAAGTGTCTTCACCTAAAAAAATTCACAAGTGATTAGTGGAGGACCGTCTAATGGAAAATCATGCATCTCACAAACATGTGGATGCCTTTTTTCCCCTTGGTCTCCATGAAAAGGGTGTCTCTCAGTTTTCATGTTTGAGCTCACATGTGAATTGAGCACCACTCTGCCCATCAGCATCATTCATCCCCTGGGATCTTACCTTCTGTGTGTCACTGAATGTGCTTTCAAATCCACTGGCCAAGCATAAGTACACTTATACACTTAACACTTGCTTTTTATTACAGCAGTCTGTCAGAAAACTTTTTGTTGTCACAGAGACTGAAACAGCAGGTTGGAGAGAAGGTGCAAATTATCCCATTCACTTAAATGGGGTGCTAACTGTGAAGTCTTTTTGTAAGTAGTAAGGCAGTTTCTGCCTTGTGAACATACTTTCATTCAGACTACTTTCCATCCAAACAACTGAGGATTTTGGATGACCCTGCTGCACATGCAAAGAATACAATAAAAACCTGACTAAAGTCTAAAAGCAAGCTTATAAAACACATAAAATGTATCTGAACATTTATATTTACCTATACAAAATCATTGCAGCTCGAGTAAAACTCAGGTAAATTACATGGTACCCTGACTACTACATGATGTAGTAAACATATATTGGTATTTTTTTTATATTTTTTATAAATGGGTAAGCCCACTAGGTAGAACTGCCTGTTTTCAGAGGTGACCCAGGAGCACTGCAGAAGTTAAGTGACTTGTTCAGAGTCACACAGTTTGCAAGTTGATGTTGTGGGAATCAAACCCAAGTACTCAGTTCAATCACTGTTTGTTACTCTAACCACTACGCTATGTTGCCAGCCGTAACACCCATATATAATGTTTTAATAATAGTGCACAGTACTTACAGTGCAAATTATGAACATTAAACACTTTACAACATTTTACTAAAACTGAATTATTTGCCTCTCCATCTGCTTATGTTTTCTTACACCAAAGTGGGTGTATAGTTGACAGAGCACTGTAAATAGCCTGTGGTAGTGCTACTGCTTGCAATGCCAGGGACTCGGGGTCAAAAGTGAATTTGGGTTGCTAGAGGTCTGGCCAGGGGAGTAAGATCGAGCACCTGGGGGGCTGCTCTCTTCCTTTGGGAATGGTGGCCTGCAGGTCCTGCTGCTTTACTGCCACCTGGGTGACCACAGGTGGTGGTGGTGCAATGGGGCTGCAGAGTAGAGATGTAGCAAATTTAAAATCCGCTGGCGAAGTGAATGCGAAGTGGCCACTTCGCATTGGCACTTCGCTACGTAGAGTGCCCATAGGAAAGTCTCACTTCGCCTTGTTATTATTACTTCGCATTGTCACTCCGCCTTAAATGTGAAGTAAGGTGGAGTGACAACAATATTGGCAGCATCCCACCCACACAGTCACCGGAATGAATGTGCATCCCCAAAGTGCTACTGTCTTATGTCCAGAAAATTCCCCACTGCTGATGAAGTGAAATGAGAGTGGAACAAGAAATGCAAAGTCTCCCAGAATTAATGGTGCACTCAGTCATGCATGCAGTGGTCAGGTCACACACAGAGATACCCAGAATTAATGTGCATCCCCAAAATGCTACTGTCGAGTGTCCAGAAAATTCCCCAGTGCTGACAAAGTGAAATGAGAGCATAACAAGAAATGCAGTCTCCCAGAATTAATGGTGCCATGCAAACACACAGACAGATTAAGATTGTGTTGCACTCTCAAGGGATGCATACGAAAAACACACCACCACCTAACCAGTGCTCACAAGTCACAAATCCAAATCTGGAAAGGAATACATTTTGCCATTTGGGGGATTAGTACATGGCAGTAACAATCCACTACCAGTAAAGATACCACAAAGCAGTATAACTAATTCATGCAGGTGCGGTGGATAACAGGTTCACATTGCTGCAATTATTTTGTAACACAATAAAAGGTGTCTGATTTAATGGCAAGCATTGCACACACACACTACAAGTAACGTGTAGCAAATTGAAAACCTTTAGTAATATAACCAAATGTTTTAAACAGACAAATTGTACACTGCTGCACCACAACAATCAGCAAAAAAATTTCAAGAATTACTGAAAATATTACTGTGTGTACATTAACAGAGTTATACAAGAAAAATATAACCAAAACAAAAAAGACTGCCTCTTTCTACCAGTTAATCTACCTACACACAAACATGCCCCTTCCCCAAAGCACACTTCACAGTACACAGACTGACTGTTCTAAATTAACATTCAAAATCCACACACAATAAACACTCGATGATATGAGCACAGAAAGGTTTCCTACAATCGATGTACTAAACTTTGAGCAAAAATATTACTCAAAAAGGCATTTTAAACAGCTTTTAGAGGTTCTGAATTGCAGAGCTCTGAGAACAAACTGCCTCCAGCTACCACTGCACACACAGTACCCAGGCCAGAACCGAGGCTGTGCAGAGCAATCTAGAGCCCATGTGACCTGTAATCCCATGAATAACTGCAGAATTTCATTTGGAGCTCAATTACAGGGTGAAGTGAGGCAAATTATATTGATTTCAATGTACTTCGCCTTAAAATTGGTGGAGAAGTGGTTTGAGGAAGGTAGAATAATGCAAAGTCATTGGTTTCAATGGACTTCGTGTTCCTCATTATGAAGCGAAGTACTCCACTTCACATTGTGGAGTTTTCTGCGGATTCCATGTTACTCAGTGAATCACTTCATTGAGCAAATTGGGGTCACTTTGCCCACTACTACTTATAGTACTGTAACTCACATGCTATTCGGGAAGAAACGTGAATGCCTATGGCTGTACTTCCCCGATGAGCTGTAGCACAAAACTCCCTGACTTAAAAATGCTTATTATTGAGTACAATACATCCAAGTAACTAGTCAAAAAATTAATGTTGTGATTCGTGACGTGATCGTGAATCATGATTTGTGACTGTATTTGTGACCGTGATGATGAAGAACGTGATTCTGTGTCGATGGTGTGAGATAAACAATATGGAACAGTACTGGGAATGCGAATGCCTACGGCTGTACTTCCCCGATGAGCTGTAGCACAAACTCCCTGACTTAAAAACGCTCATTAATGAGTACAATGGTGGGGTGATGAAGCCTGGAGAGATACTACAAAACAGGCTTACAATACATCCAAGTAACTAGTAAAAAAATTAATGTTGTGATTCATGACGTGATCGTGAATTGTGATTTGTGACTGCATTTGTGACCGTGATGATGAAGAAAGTGATTTGTATCACGAGTGACTCGTGATGATGGTCCTGACATAAAAACGCATATTAATGATACAATGTTCATGCAGAATTATGCACCACACCAGTCCAGTACTCTGAAGGGAAGCCAAAGAAACAACTGTGACTTAAGTTACAGATGGAGATTGGGCCCTAAAGAGATACAAATACACAGACAGATTAAGATTGCGCTGCACACTGAAAAGATGCAGATGCAAAGGTACAACACCTAACCAGTGCTCACCATCAGAAATTCAAATCTGGAAAAGAATACCTTCACCGGTTGGGGCGGGCCATGGGAGGGGGGCAGTGTACTGCACTGTTGCAGTAACCGTCACTAGTACTAGTACCAGTAAAGATACCACAGAGAAGTACAAAAATCACACAGCTGCAGTGGATAGCAGGTTCACAATGCTGAAATTACAATGTGGCTCAATAAATGGTGTCTGATTTGATGACACGCGTCACACACATACTCACACACACACTAAGTAATGTGTAGCAAATTGGAAACTTCAGTAATATAACCACATATTTTAAACAAACTAAAATTATGCCCTGCTGCACCACAACAATCAGCAAAAAATGGCAAGAATTATGAAAATATTACTGTGTGTACATTAACACAGTTATACAAGAAAAATATCACCAAAACAGAAAGAACAGTTTTTTTCTCCAAGTTAATCTACCTCTGCCACAGATACGCCCCTCCCCCAAAGCACACTTCCACTGTCTCTCAGTACACAGGCTGAATGTCCTACTTTAACATTCAAAATCCATACACAAACAATAAACGCTCGATGATATGAGCACTGCAGGGTTTCCTACAATTGATGAACTAAAGTTTCAGCAAAAAAAATTTCTCAAAAAGGCTTTTTTAATAGCTTTTAGAAGGTTTGAATCACAGAGATCTCTCAGAGCAGACTGCTACAACTTCCTACACACGCACTACCCCAAACTGAGGCTGTGCAGAACAATCTAGAGCCCATGTGACCTGAAATCCCATGAATCACTGCAAAATTTGCCTTTGGAGCTTAAAAACAAGGTGAAGTGAGGCGAAGTACATTGCATTCAATGTACTTCACCTTAAGAATTGGTGGAGTAGTGGTTTGAGAAGGCGGAGTAACACAAAGTCATTGTTTTCAACGGACTTCACGTTTCCCATTATAACGCGAAGGACTCCACTTCGCATTGCGGTGCACTCTGCGAATTCACTTTCACTCCGCAATCCACTTTGCAGAGCGAATTGGGGCCACTTTGCCCATCTCTACTGCAGAGCAATCGGGAAGATAGGAAGCTAGCCAGGATCTGGAGCAGCGGCATGTCTCTATGTGCCCTTCCTCCTTGAATCCCCTCGAGTGCTGGTGCCCTCAGGGACAGAGACCAGAAAACCAGTAACAATCACCCAACATTGACTGCTGGTAGAAGGGACCCAGCTGCCCCAGACTTCATAACCAGGTTCCATGAGGGACCCACTGGGCTGCCTGACACACATTAAAGGACTGTGGAGGGGTGACCTGGGGTCCCCTCCCTTACCATCTGGGAGGTACAACCCAGGAAGGATGGAGGCAGGCTCATAGGAGCTCCTGAGTATTACCTGGGGTGAAGCCTAGGGATCTCTGAAAATTGGAGACTGAAGCTGTGAGAAGGGGGTATAGAAAGAGAAAATAAAAAAAAAAAATTGAAAAGATGCTGAAATCTTAGGGATTCTGTGCAGTGAAATGCAATTCCCGTGAGGCACTGGTACAAGAATTCAAAATCCGCAAACCAAGCAGGTTTCTGTGATTTTTACAGGTGAAAATGGAAAACCAGGGTCCCTGCCTACAATCGATGTACTAAATTTTGAGAAAACAAAATGGCTCAAAAAGGCTTTTTTAACAGCTTTTAGAGGATTTGAATCACAGAGCTCTGAGAAGAAACTGTCTCCATCTTCCACTACACACACACTACACAGAACTGAGGCTGTGCAGAACAATCTAGAGCCCATGTGACCTGCAATCCCATGAAGCACTGCAAAATTCGCCTTGGAGCTCAATAACAAGACAAAGTGATATGAAGTACATTGATTTCAATGTACTTCGACTTAAAATTGGTAGAGAAGTGGTTTGGGGAATGTGGAATAATGCAAAGTCATTGGTTTCAATGGACTTCGTGTTCCTCATCTTGACACGAAGTACTCCGCTTCGCGTTGTGGAATACTTTGCGAATCCCGCATTACTCCGTGAATCACTTCGTGGAGCAAATTTTGGCCACTTTGCCCACCACTAATTGTGATTCCCTTGTGCCTATCTCATGCATTCTTGATCCGCACCACTGTTTTCACCCCCACCACCTCAGCAGGAAGGTTGTTTCAGGAATCTACCACTCTTTCTGTGAAGCAATACTTCCTCACATCTCTCCTGAATCTACCCCCTCCAGCTTCATAGCTTGTCCCGTTGTTTTTGAGTACCCCTTTTCTCTGAAAAATACTTCCCTCCTGTACCTTATTTACCCCAGTGAGGTATTAAAAGTTCTCTATTATATCCCCTCTCCCTCCTCTCCTCCAGGGTGTGCTGTACATACTGAGGGCCTTTTGTCTCTGCTTGTAGGGCTACATTTCTTGTTTCGATGAAATAATGTCTCATAACACTTTGTCAAGGAAAAGTAACTCTCTGAGTATCTATATATTGTGAGCAAGGAAAATAAACTTCACTTCATGTCTGGTGTCATTCTTTGTTTTCTATTGCATGTGTGCAATCACTCTTTGTTTCTAAAACAAAATTCTGTGAAATATATATCATTCAAAACTATCTCCTTTCTACTTGATAACTGCAGATTGTTGTTGATTAAGGCTTACATTTCCTTTTAACCATTATGAATGTCTCTAACATCAGTTTTCCACTGTCAGCAGTATTCTGGCCCCAAATCAAATGAAAATTTAATGATTAACCCATTCATACCATTATGTTTACTGTAGGGATATAGTCAAAACATATAAATTACTTAACAGGATCCTTATTCTTTACAATTTCACCCCTCTTCTGTATTTTAACTTTCCAGTTATAGGTGGAAATGTTAATTACAAGAAATACCCATACTAGGATGATTTATAGGAATGATATTCCTGGTTTAGGCAGCTTTGTATCAACATATCCAAATGTCACAAATACTGTAGATGTTTTTAATATAGAATTTATGATGTGCACACTGCCAAGATGGTCTCCAGTAACTGGTAGCAAAGCGGGCTCTTGGAGACATTATAGTAGTAGCAAGGCCAGATCAAGCCTTAGGAGGGCCTGGGACACTCACAACTTGGGTGGCCATGTAAAATGCCCAACTTTTCATACCAAAATGTTTTATTTTGTGCAACATTTACTGAGCACATTGTTTATTAACCATAACAACCACCGTATGGGGAGACTACCCCCATTATTCACAGGAGAAAAAACTAACTTGAAGTACAACACCCTGTCATGTTGTCATAGTCTGTAATGTTATATTGATTGTACTGTACAAGACATGAAGGCCACCACACTCCAGATGCTCTGGGGGGTCTAGATGCTCTGTGGTGAGTTTTGGGGCTTTTATTGAAGTCGCTGTCCTCTAGACCCTGTTCAGAAAAGCAAAGTAATCTTTAAGTAACCTCTTTAATCACAAGTTTATTTTAAGGAAATAAATTAAACAAAAATAAACAGTGCTTTACTAAGAGGTATGCATCCTACTCCAAACAACAGTAAGTTACTGTATGTACCCATTGTACAGAAGTGTGCAGTTCCAATGTACAAATGCCATTACTCCAAATAAACAGACTGATGTCATACCTTTATCTGCTCATGGGATATCAAAGGAATGATTAATTCCTTTATTTCAGAGTTAGAGGATCCATGCATGTATACACACACCCATGTCCCTTTATCTCTTCTTTGAACAAGCTCAGATCAACTATCTCAGCATAAAATAAAATACAGATATCAACTTTCTAAGCCACTTACTGAACTCAAGCTGTCTGCTGTTGCTTAGCTCCCTTTGAAACTCCTTAGTTTAGCAGCAGCAGGCAGTTTAGAACAGTGCATCGATTAATCATGCTGCTAGCGATAGGTGGCTGTGGCGTACGATAGCGAGTGCGGGTGCTGCGCTGGCAAAGTGCATGCTGAGCCCCAAAACCACCAAGAAAGAGTGGTTTAAAAATGCTGCCCAGATGGATTGTATGCAAAGCTCCTGGTCCCTGCACCGCCTCCCTCGTGATATGCAGCGGCAGCCCAGGTCTGGTTCGAACTTGCACCGTCCAGGTCCAGTCTCAGACTCAACAAAATGGAAAACCTGTCAGTATCCTAAGGAGGTAGATCACGGTGCTTGAATAGTTAGCCTTCTTCACTTCTTGTGCCACACAGTGCCAGTTTGTTTTTCTAGCAAGTCACCCGACCCTAGCTGCAGGCTGCAAATAACAGAGGAGGAAGGTGGGAAGAGAGAAATCTTCTGCAATGTTGGCTTGCCGGGGCCTATCTGTAGCAGGAGAGTCTGGGGGCTTGTGTTTTTGTTTTCTTTTAATTAAAAAGCCTCTCCCAAAGTCATTTTTGTTTGTTTGTTTATGGAGCAAGCTCGGGGGTTGATTCACGCTTGACTCATGCGGGGCATGATTTATTAAATCCTTACCAGTACTGTACCACCTGAGGAAAGGGGAACGAGAGAAATCTTCAATGTAGGCTTGCCGGGGGCCTTTCTGTGGCAGGGGCTTGTGTGTTTTTATTTTATTTAACAAATGTGCTTCTTCAAGTCATGCTGCTTTCTGGCGTTTTAAGGGAGCAAGCTGCCGTATGGGGAGGTTGATTCAAGCTTAACTAGGTACTGCGGCGAGGGAGGTGGCATGATTTACAAACCACCAGTCCACCTACTAAAAGTGTCTCTCGCTTCTGACTACTGGGGGGGCCAGTCTATGGTGGGGGGCCTGGGGCATTTACCCTATTTGTCCCCCCCCTTAATCCGGCCCTGAGTAGTGGATTTGCATCACAGATACAGGGTACAGTACAATATATTTAACTGAAGTTCTACATAACTAAGTTCAAAATACAGAAGTAATAAATAAGAAAGAGCTGAAGGTTTAAATCACAGAAATGAAGTAGATAATTTAATACTATTTTTCAAAGAGCTTCAAGTTTGATTTTGAAGTAGAATACCCCATTCACAGTGACAGGTAATCAGCTGAATCCTGAAACTCACTGGCCATCACACGAACCAAAAAAATATTTTTATGGCATTTAATTGTATGCCATTATGAATAAGAGCCCCATATTCAGTAGGGGACATTTGTGCAAAGCTAATGCAACATCACACACAGTATAGTGCTCTGCTATCAGGAAATGATATTCATACAGGAAGCATACCCCATCCAGGACACACTGTCTGTATGAACAGTGCAGCATGATAGTGCCATGTTAGTGCTGCACAAAGTGCATAAATGCAGTGCTACGATAGACTCCAGCCAACAACAGACTTCAAGGAGTGAAGGGAGGTAATGTGTTACACATGAGAAATCTCTGTTACTCCTGGGATCCATTTCAGTGGCTGGCTTTTGTTTTCAGTGGCTGTCATGCTAATGACCAAATATAGCATGCATGGCAATAATGTGCCATTTGTATGTCATTACATGGCCATCAGTGGCTGTACATAGTGCCTCCATGCACAAATGGATTGAGTCATGGTTTACAGCCTTGGCTGTTGCTCCCCCACCTGATCTCTATCTATGTTTTCCCTGGCAGTCTTGTGGACACCCCACCTGCCCAGTCCCTACATTCACTCCATCTCATGTCCAATGTCCAATACATGGTAGTTTAGCAGGCCCCTCCTGCCTGATACCCATGTAAATGTGTGCATTAATGCATACATAATCCATAGTGGAGTACAGGTGTCCCTTGCTCGATCACTGTCAAAACATTACAGCAAGCATATGAGCTGTTCCTACAACATGCATGCACTTTCTCCCTGTCATTCAGATGGTGGCTGTTTGAGGTGATGAACAGGAGATCTGTGCCATTTTTCATCTGAAGATGTGTCAGTGGCCTCTCAGTGACTGGATGGGTAAATAGAGGGATCATAGAGAGTGGTAGTGGTGGGTGCTGAATGGGTGGGATAGGGAGGTGGGAGAGGGGTGATCAGATGGTGGGGTACCAATAGTCCAACAAGAATGGAATATGCATTAATGCACACATTTATGTGGGTATCAAGTGAGGGAGGTCCGAAAGACCAGTAAGTATTGGATGTAGGATATGGAACAGAATGACATCGGGGACTGGGTAGGAGGGGAGCCCAGAAAACTACCAGCTACTAGATGCTGGACATAGGACAAGACACAGTGTGAAATTGGAATAGGGTACTGTAGGAGGGTTGGTCCACTAGACTACCAGGTATTTGTCATAGGACATGGAGCACAACAGAGTGAAATGTTGGACTGAGTGGGAAGAAGCGAGTGTCACTGACACCAGTGCTGCTGGGGGCAGGTGGTTACTCACAATGGTTTACATTGTTAAGAGTAGAGTTATGATTCTATAAGCCCTAACTAGCACTGCCTTGAAAGGCTGTTAGTGCTTCCACACCTTCTGAATATACCACTGCACACTGTATGCATGGTGGCATCCTTATTTGCACGGTCACAGTGACGTATTTAGTGCAGCCTTACTTTTCACTGTGCATGGCGTGAGGGCTTATTTAAATAGGGCCCTTTCCTGTTTGGATGTGGAAAGTCTGGTTAGCATGGTGCTATGCCTGTTAGCACCACACTAACCTTCTGAATATGGGGGTTCAAAACATGCACCAACATCTCTGAATTATATATATAATTTATTTATTTAAGGGAATCAGATATACCTTTGAGCCAGGGGCTCTTTTACAAAGGTTCCACATCAGGTTACTTGAAACATTAGGACAGGCAGTGGTATTGTGCAAAAGAGAAATAAACATAGCAGCCAGAGGGCTTTGTCAATTACCAAAACATCACAATTGTGCAAATCACTTCTATAACAAATTAAACAATATAGATTCGTATACAGTAGGTAGCCATCTGACAGAGGGAGGCGAGGCCAGAGGCTGATGTAAAGAGGAAGAAAGAGAGGGAGTGGGAGTGGGTCAGGGTGCAGGGCCAGTGAGGAGGTATGTGGAGGGAGTAGAGGAGGAGGAAAGGAGTAGGGAAGGAAGGGTGGGGTATGGGGGTAGGGGGGATAAACCACTTAGGTGTAGCAGTCGCAGGAGGCATAAGAGATGAGGTATTGATGCAGGCTGAGCTTAAAGGCACCCAGGGTTGCTTTGCTGGTAACTTCCGCTGGCAGGGTGTTGAACCAGGAGGAGGCTCTGAAAAAGAAGGATCATTGGCCTTGGGTAGTCCTGCAAAGGGGAACAGTGAAGGAGAGGTTGTTTGAATTCTTGGTTTGTCGTGGGCGCTATATGGTCTCTGCAGTGCCTGTGATCCAGGGGTAGTAGTTCCAATGTTTGCTTTTTTTGCTAGGATACAGGTTTGATATTTAATTCTGCCAGATAATTGGAGCTAGTTTGTGTGTTTGTAGATCTTGCAGGTGTGTGTAAGGCGGTTTGCAGATGTTTGGAGATGACAGGCCTTGTTTAATGCTGTGGCTATGCGTCAGAGAGCTGTGTCAGTGGCAGACCCATAGATCACAAGCCTATAGTCTATTATAGAGATTACTGAACTGTGAATGGCAGTGCTTAGGGCTTCATCCTTGAGGCAGTTCATATGTCCATAGAGCAGGCCTATGTGGGTATTTACAGTTTTTGCTACGTAGTTTATATTTTCAGAGTATCCAAGTGTTGGGTCAAGAATCACCCCAAGATATTTAAATAGATGTACTTGTTCAAGGGTGGCCCCCTTTGCTGTTTGAGATAGAGAGGTCTCTGTTTTTATGTTTGCTGTGGGTACCATGGAACAGCATTGATTTGGTTTTGCTGTAGTTAAGAATAAGCTTGTGGGATTTAAACCATGCCTCTACATCAGTGAAGCTTTCTTGTAGTAGCAACTGAAGAAAGGAGGGGTCAGAGTGGGAGGTGAAGATGACAGCATCATCGGCATAGAGTAGGATTTTTTCTGAGCAAGATGAAGGGAGGCTGTTTAGGAAAATGTTGAAAAGCATAGGACCCAGGATGGATCCTTGTGGGACTCCAGATCGGACCAAGAGGGGTTTTGAGAGGGATTCGCCAATTTTTACCTGCTGTGTTCGGTCACTGAGGTAGCTTTGAAACTGAAGAGTTGTGTCTGGAGATAGGCCTATTTGAGATAGTTGTTGAAGCAGTAGTGAATAATTGACGGTGTCAAACGCCTTAGTTAGGTCGATGAAGGTGGCACCAACGAGATCCCCTTGGTCCAGGGCATTGTGGATGTAGGAGGTAAGCACTAGGAGTGCCGAGGTCAAGCTGTGGCCCTTGCAAAATCTATGTTGTTCTTGACATAGCAGGTTATACTTAGTAAGGTATTCTGTCAGTTGGTCAGCAGCTATTCTCTTCAGTGCGTTTGAGAGAGGGGGGGAGCATGGAGATTGGCCTATAGTTGCTTGTAACAGATTTATTATCACTTTGTGGATAGGTGTCACCATCACTGATTTCCATTTCTGGGGGAACTGTGAGAGCATGAGAGATTTGTTAAGGATTTTGGTGAGGTGGGGTCAGGACTTCATTGAGGGTAAGAGTGAGGAATTTCAGGTTGAGGGAGTTGCTGCTGATCTAGACTTTCCAAGTACTCGAGGAGGTACTTTTTGTGATGTCCTTGGATACGTCTTTGAAGTAGAATGGTGGATTTACCTCCAAATTTCTGACTTTGACTGAGGTAATGGTATCTTGAGGGGGATCAAAGAAAGTTGGCAGTAAAACATGGCTAAGGTTTATAAATGCTGCATTAAAGGCATTTGCCATTATGACTTGATCTGAGATAATGTGGTCATTTAGGTGGACCATAGCGGGTGGGACTTTTGTTTTTTTTTCCAGTTAGTTCCATTAGGTTGGCCCAAAACTTATTTCCATCTTTCCAAGAGCTTGTTAGCACTGTTTTGTAGTAGTTGGCTTTTTCATTTTGAATCATGTGGGTGCAGGCATTTCTTGCAGCTTTGAAGGCTTGAGAGTCTGCCCTGTTTCTGGTCAGCTTAGCACATTGCCAGAGGTGATCCTGAGCCTTCATTTGCTCAAGGAGGCCAAGGTTGACCCAAGGGTTGTTAACACCTTTAATCTTGCATTCCATGAAGGGTGCATGTGCATCACAGGCTGTGTTGAAAGTTTGGATAAAGTAGTCAAGTGCAGTGTCCACATCTGGGGCTGCATCTATAGGTGACCAGTCGGGATCTCATAGGCATGTTTTTAGTGGCCACAGGTAGCCAGGTAGTAGTTTTCTGCTGCTGATGATTTTAGGGGGGTATTAATGAATTTGTTGGACCATGAGAGTAGGACTGGTGAGTGATCGCTTATACAGTCGGGGAGAACTACTGTAATAGTAATGTGTCCAGGGTGGTTTGTAAGAACCCAGTCAGAAGACTTGAGGTACCTGTTCTGTAGTTTACTCGGATGGGTGTTTTAACCACTTGAGAGAAATTGGCAGCTGTCAGGGCATCGTTATACTTATGTGCACTGGGGGAAGACCAATTTACATTAAAGTCCCCGAGAAGGATAGTTTCAGATTTCTGATCTAGGGGATGAATGATTTCCAGTACGGAGTTCAATCATTGGTTGGTAAGTTTGGGGGGGGTATGTAGACTGATGCCACCATCAGTGTTTTATGGTGGGTTCCCAGACATATTTTTGTGGCAAGAACCTGGATGTCGCTCACAGGGTGAGGTATAGGTAGGATGTGCCCAATTAGAGTGTCCTTTAGGTACAGGGCACAGCCTCCCTCATTCTTGGAGCATCTGTCTTGCCTGAAAATGTCATAACCTGGATTTGTTATTGCAGTGTTGGGGGTCTTAGGTGATAGCCATGTTTCGATTACTGATATTATATCTGGGTTGTGGAGTGTGACCCAGGCAGTGAGAAGATCCAGCTTTTTGTGGAGGCTGCAGATACTGATGGTAGCCAGGCGGAGCCCCAGACCTGTCAGCAACACAGGGGCTAGATTGTTGGGGGCCAGGGTTTGGGTGGACGTTACCTGAGATGAGGATCAGCATCAGAATTAGGGACTTTAAGAGAGTTTTGATAAACTTCTTTTGTCCCCGTACTGTTAATGTATTAGGAGCCTGTTTAAAGGAACAGTGATTTGAGTGAGAGAAACCTGTTAATAGGAGAGAGATGCTGAGGAGCATGGGAACATGTCTTCTTGATGGGAGAGCCATCCATAGGTGAAGCGGTCTGGGTGGTGTGTTTTGGGCGATAGTTAGTGAGTAGTTGTACGTGATCGTCCTTGGGGTAGATAATGGGAATTCAATGGAGAGGTCATGGTATTTTGGGATCGCAGTATAGCAGCCCTTCCAGAGTAGATGATTAGATTGAGAATAATTAGCAGGCTCATTTGTGGGAAAGTGGTTTCCATACTTAAGTGTAGAAAGAGGTCAGAAATATTGTTTTCTGGGGCAGAAGGTATGGACTTTTTAGGAGGAGGTGGGATAAGTCTACTGATAGCTAATAAGAGCAGAGTAGATGAAAACTGGGTGGTACCCTTTGGGATTTAATAGAGGTCGGGGACATGGTGGGTGTGCGTGGCTGGCAGTAGCCTGTAGGAGTGAGCTAGAAAGCTGGGGCAGGGTTTAAGTGTATTTAAACAGGACTGGGAGGTGGGTGGGTGGGCCAAAAAATCAGGCAGCTAGGGCTCCCTTCTTGGAGGTAATCAGTCCCTGAGGGCAAGTCCGTACCTGAGCTTCTGTGAGGAGCTGGTGGCTTCAGACCTGGACTGCGGATGGCAGTCTGGCAGGTTGGGTTCATCAGCAACCCATGGATGTGGCTCTCAGACTACCTGAAAAGAGAAGGACAGAGGGGAATTAAATAAGAAAGGCTGGGGAGGTGGGGCTGCTTGTGGAGCTAAAAAGAAATGCAAAATGGCTTAAATGGGGGGGTGTTGCAGACCAAAATGTTAGTCAAGGTGCCACAAGGTCTGAGGCAGCAAGAACAGGGCTATTTAAAACACAATACTAGAGTAAAAAGGTGAAGGGGGGGGTTCAAAGGCCTGAACTGAGATAACTACTGGGTCTTATGAGGGAACACACTACATGCATTTAGATTTAATCAGCAAACTTCAACTATAAAATGCTAGCAAGACAGTATTAACAGAAATCATAATCTAGTACACTATAATTCAAGCATTAACAGTGCAGACCTATATGGAGCCAATCAGAGTGCTCCTGGGGCTGACTGCAGCCAGTGGGTCACAGCAGTAACAGACTCTGGATTTAAACCCAAAGACAACTGTCCTCATGTAAAAAAGGAAAAATCAGGCAGCTAGGGCTCCCTTCCTGGAGGTAATCAGTCCCTGAGGGCATATCCGTATCTGAGCTTCTGTGAGGGGCTGGTGGCTTCAGACCTGGACTGCGGATGGCAGTCTGGCAGGTCGGGTTCATCAGAGAACCACGGCTGTGGCTTTCAGACTACCTGAGCTTCTATGAGGGGCTGATGGCTTCAGACCTGGACTGCGAATGTCAGTCTGGCAGGTTGGGCTCGTCAGAGAATCATGGCTGTAGCTCTCAGACTACCAGTAGTTATCATATACAGAAAGTATCCTAGGTTTATTCATTTCAAAAGTACATTAATGTTAGTCATTACTGTATTTTGTATTTATAAAACAGTCCTGCATGATAAAATGCACAAAATACTGTGGATAAATGTCACAAAAGAAGAAAACTTAGCGCATATAACATAGCGGCAATTAATTGAAATCACACCTTGAATGCACAAACAAACACAGCCTATTGGCATTTGGTCCCCAATGCATGACAGTGACAAAACTGTTTCTAATGATGAGAATTCCCCAAATGTATAAATATTAAAACAGGTAGCCAAGATATCTCAGACTAAGTGGCACAATAAAAATCAACAGTGCATGTACCATTGAGCACTACCAGATGAGCTGATGCTGAACCACAAACTGATAGTTATGTTTTTAATATATTTTAACCCTTATGCTGCCAATAAATTTAGAAAATGCAGGAATTTAGGGCATGTATAGAAGTCTGCAGCTCAGTAAGAATGAAAAAGATTATAACATTTTTTACTATCAGCCTAATTAAAATTCCTGTACCACTAATACTGTGTATTTTACTGCATGGTATTGTTTTGTGCTCTGAATGAATTGTGCAGTCATATTGTGCTTCATTACTAATATTCCAGTGCTCTAGAGGTTGCGTAATGCAAGATATACACACACAAACAAACAATCACACACACTGAAAAAACAGTGAAATACATAACTAATGGTAACTGGCTACTGATCTCCTCACTCACAGCAGTGAAACAATTCATTTTATATCAGCAATGACATCAAGATACAAGAGATGCAGTGCAAGCCTCGAGAGACATGGAACAATAATGGATCAGAAATGACAAGACACAACAATGTCTTTCATATGAGTTTATTGCTTAAATAATGCAAGATTCTTGTTACTGCACATTACTGCTTGGATGGTGATTACTTGTAATGAAAACATACTCTCGTCACCAATGTATACAAAGAAACAAAAAGTTCCACAATTAATATCCACGTGGGAAAATATTACATCAGTTGCCATACAAATTGTTTGGAATGCTCCAACTGTGGTAACAAAAGCATGAAGCAAAACATGGTTGTTTACCTAATTTATCTGTAACACATGAAAACCAGTCTCATTAGAGTTTTCTGTTAAATCTGCTGCAGTGTATAGGACTGTCGCACTTAATGGAGTTACGTTCATTTTAATATTTCAGTAGCCATAAAATATCCTCCTCAGCATTACCTATATTGGTATTATATCTTGGCTTCCATGTTGAGTTAAAAAGAAGTTTAGGAAGCCAGATTCTGGGAACAGGTTAAACAAAAAAATGAAATAGAAAAATTCCATCTTCTTAATGATACAACTTGCTGTACAATGTGTGCTGCTCTAGTTTAAAATGAAGCACTGACTTTGAAAGCATTTGCTTGAATAACAAAAAGGGCTCTTCAGCTGCTACTCTTCTTAAAGTAAATTTGAACAAATGCTCCCAAGTCAATGCTTTCTTTTTATTGGGATTAAAGAATATTGCAGAAGAAAACAACAGCCATTCCCAGCTAAATCATAGATGAATATGAACAGTAGCACACAGGCTCAGTCTGTTTGGTCAGATAGTGCCTGTGCTAAGCCAAGATGAAAAGGTAAATATGTGGGGTGAGCTGCCTACAGGGTGAAATAAAATGCCCTATTTAGGCACCATTGGTGCAGTAATCTGGGGTACATCTGTTGAAAATCTGTTTCGTAGTGAAATTGTACACTATACTTGTAGTATAATATAGTTCCAATGAGTCTGCTATATCTTTAGGACTCCTTTGCTACTTGCATATCAATGGCATTAGCTGACACTGAGAGAGCCTACCATGTAAAGCCTCTGACCATACTAGAAATTTCCTGATCATTACAGCGGCTGAACCAGAAATGAGCTTGCACCCATGTAGGACTGGTTCAGGATGTGGATTTGTGCTTGAACTGCACAACTTGTGTAAAAAAGTACTGTTGCAAAAGACTGCCTTTGGACTACAACGTGGCAGCCTTTCACCTTTGACCTGTTGTGACATGGTGTTGGGGTCAGAGGCTTATGGGTCACCCAATCAGGTGACATTGCCTGAGAAAAGAGCCACAAGGGCTCCTGGACTTGTGATGGGCCTATTTAATTCAGGTGCTTTTCCAACCACCAATTAACTATCAAGCGACAGACAGACAAGACTACCTGCTGTGATTGACAGCTCAAGTGACCAATCTGAGCAACTAATTTCCCAGTGGATAGCTGGGGCTGTTCTGAACCCAAGCCCAATCTGTGTGAGATCTCCAGAGAGCAACTCTACATATGTCTACTAAACAGACCAGGATATGAGTGTTGCAGACAGCATGTGCTGTAGTGACAGACTGTACATGTGTCAGTGAAGATGAAATGAGAAGACAGAAGCAGGGGCCAGATATTCAAAACTTTGCGCTGGGGACAAATCATTTGAGCTGGGTTTGCACCATGTTTGTTCAGGTCCCCTATATTCAAAAGACGAAATACTGCAGGCAAATTGCACTAGCGCTTGGCAAAATTATAATGTATTCACCATGCAAAGAGAAGGGGTGTGTGCATGAATACAGGAGCTATGCAATATTTAGTGCATTAGTGACACGTAAAGTGTGTTTACTTGACTTTACACAGCACTTTGCACAGTGCAAATTACCCACAGAAAAAAGTAGTCTTAACTCTGGGCAAAACAAAGATGGGGACGTGGCACAGAAACAATAGGCAACATGGCCATAAGTAACAACAGCATCATGGTGCACCTGATGACTGCAGCAAATGAGGAGGCAGAGAGGGCAGACAACCACCGTGGGCCACTCCATATGCCCTGGAAGAGACATGCTGCACACACGTCCAGTCCTCCCATGGGTACACCACCACAATCCAGCACACACATGCAGCACAGGAGGAATGGAGGGTACTGAGGGGAGGGTGTGCAGGCAGCCAGGCTGCACCTCATAGTAGGTGCTGCCACATGGCTGGGACTGTTCACACAGTGCACATGTGTCAGTGACAGGAATGCCTCTCACATCAGTGTGCCTGTATGATGGTATGTGATTACCCCTCCCGGGGCATATACCGCACACCTGTCCAGGCTACCCATAAAACAGCCAGCCATATGCATGTTAGTGTGAGAATCCCATGCCACTGGTGCAGCATATGTGGGCCACAGGACAATATGACTATGGTGTCCACTGTCAGAACATACCTGCCAGGTGTGCATGTCACTGTGTGGAGTGCAGCAGTCATTGATACCCGACAAACCATAGGCATTGCTGTGCTCCTCACACTACTGGACACCTTGTTACTGTAGGATCTGCTATGCACTGTAGCAGGGACTAAAGTTTGACTATTGCATGCAGCACAACCACCTGTGCCTGTGCTGCATAGTTTCCTGGGGCACAAAGGTCTCTGCAGCTGTGTACAAATGTAGCCTGCAGCTACCATCATGCTCTTCCAGACTGATATACAGGTGGGGCTGTGAGCAGACCCAGCCTGCCCTTGTACTTCCTGACTGACATACAGGTGGAGCTGTGAGCAGACCCAGCCTGCCCCCGTACTTCCAGACTGACATACAGGTGGAGCTGTCTGGCCCTACAATAACGCTGGGCAATCTACATGCAAATCAGGCCATAATGAGATGATAATATGGATGTTTGCCCAAGTACTGCCTAAGTAGGTTAATTTGCATGCCACTTTTGAATATAGCAAATTCTTGCCCGGAGTAAATGTCTTAGTGTCGGGCAAACATGTTAGCGCTGTGCAAATGTGTTTGAACTGCACAAACCAGTCCAAACCACAGTATAGCTCTGCAATATTTGGCCTGCACTGTTGTTTAGAGCTTTTAGTGGATCCACTTCTTTGTTAGCACATACATTGGCCACATAGTTGACCTTTACTTTCCTCCACGTCTATGTGCACTGGGCTGGTGTTGTGGTTTGCACTTACCGGATGCTATATTCAGAGCTGTCTTATTTGCTGGGCTATTTTTGCACTGCACTCACAGCCCTGTTTGCACCAGCTTCATTTACACGCTATATTCAGCTGCTTTAGCCCTGGGGCTATTCCTTTGAATATAGTGTGCAAATGGTTCCGGGCTAATCTAGCATGCTGTGCAGTGCTAATTTTGCCCCAGGGCTAAATTTTGAATATCTGTCCCCAGATCTCCTGCTTCACAAGCAATGTAGTTGCATTTTGAGGACTGTATGATCGTGAAGCTGCAGCTTCATTTTTAATAGAGGCTTTTTTTAACTGAGCTGCAGTTCGAACTGTTACTAAATTTACTTGATCAGCACTTCTGCCAAGTGTTGGTCATTATGGTCATTACCATCCCTGTGAGTCTGGATTCCAAGATGTGTAGGGTGAGGTGGATTCTTGATGACTGATACAGGAGAAGCCTCCCTGTGTACCATCGACCAATAGAGCGAGGAGAGGCCTGACCTGCATTGGAGGACCGTCAATGCCCGTGACACCAATGCCATCTCCAATGGGAGAATGAGACAGGAGAGTCATAAAGCAACCAGACATAAGCCAGAGAGAAATTACTGCAAACTATGCCATCTTTCCCTGCACAGTGAGGGAGATCCACTGATTACAGAATAATGAATACTGGTAAATCCAGGCCTTGCCCGTGCAACTGGCAACAACCTGTGAAATAATTGGAATGTATTTACTAGAGCTGGCCATCCTGCCAGGAGCTACAAGTACTTCAGCAGGAGGTTTTCATTTAAATGACCTATGTCTTTTGGGTATTCTCCTCAGCAAAGCATAGCTAACTTTTGCTTTAAAAGCACCACCACCAACCAACCATATGTAATGTCAGCAAACTATTTCAATGGCTAACTATCCAGCGAAGCATTGTGATCTCCCTAGTTGGTAACTAAGGGTTTGGATAGTGGTACTAGTGGGGAGAGTAGTGCCTCAGTACAGGATGGTTTAATTAAGCATCTGTGCTGTGCATTGCAGAGCACAGGCAGGCATGGGCTGAGTGATGCACCTAGAAGGTCAACTAGTTATAGCTCAGGAAAGAGTATTAACCTGGCAGCACCTTGAAGAGAACTGGAAAGCAGCCAGGACTGAAGCTGACTTAGCCTAATGGAGCACAGAAGATGAGCCACAGGATACAATACTGCACTACCCCATTGCTGCTAATCCTACTTTTGACTGCTATGTAGGACCTGATTCTTGACATTGAATTAAATCCTTTGTTCTTTGATTGGAATCCTTGTCTGTATACAATTTTAGTTACATTATTAAGGGAATGCTTTGCAGGGACTGCCACAGCAGTGTATTACTTCATGGGTGGAGTGGACTAGTGGGAAGGAGGGTAGGTACTACATCCCAAGGGGTTGCACCATATGTATTCAGGCCTACACTATTTTCCAACCTAAACTTGGATACAAATCCCCAGCAACAGAGGAGATAAAAGGACTCTGGTCTCTCAACCTTGTAGAGTCCAGAAGACAGGTATAGGCTCAAAACCATATTCGGCAACTCATTGGCACTGTTAGACCTAAATACCCTCAGAACCATAAGGCACCCAGAAGAGATGCTCCAGGAACTCTTGAAAGTGGAGGCATTCCCACTGGGAGAGCCACAAAGGATTTGGGAAAAATTACATAGTGGGAATATTAATCAAATCACTATAGGGAGTTGGGAAGCTAAATGCACAGTGTGTAACATATGATGTGGGTACTAAGATGGTCAAAATCACAATAAAAAGTGATCAAAAGGTGGACAAGGCTGACTAACCTAGCACACTCACACCAAAGAAAACTAAGGATAACTCTGAAATCCTTATTAGGGGGGAGCACTCCAGACAGTGACCCTAAATCACTCCTGCACCAAACTGAAAGGGGAGAGCAGGTAAATGGCTTGCTCAGGAGGTCAAGAATGAGAAGGAACTGAGGGAACTATTGGCATAATCAGGATCAGAGGTAGCACCCACAGAGACAGTTCTGAACATAGTGATTTACCTGAAGGACAAAATGCAAAGACTCAAGAGAATACAAGGAGTATTTGAGGCTCTGACCTTTTCTGGACTCAAACCTATCCCCACTCAGGGAAGTCAATTTCAACACATGGACTGAACAGGCCTTGTTGATGGTGCTGAACCTGAAGTGCTCAGATGGCAAAGGAAAAGAACAATTGAGTGAATATTTGAGAGGACTGGCACTGGGCATGATGCAGGACTTTAAGATGTCAAAAGCTGATGCTACTGCACAGTAATCAACTACTGCTCTACTTTGGAACATATCTATGGGTGCATTGAGAAACCTGGAAATATTTGCATGCAGTTATCATTATTAAAATAAAGAGAAGGAGAAAAACTCTCAGAATTCATATTAAGAATAGAGAAAACCATACAACAGACATACAGGAAGGGATGCTTGACCACTCAATATAGATTAGGCTCAAGCAGAGCAAGAACTTGAAGAAGCAGTGTATCAGATCTTGATGAATATTTAATTGAGGGATTGGATGGATGAGCCACCACTCAATGGAGACGTGGCTGGCAAAGTGAGGGAGAGGAAGAATACTTAATTTCTGTGAGTGCCCTTCAGATGACTGTCCATATACCAACTGCTCTAGTGATGGGAAAGTGCCCTGGTTTTGGTTTAGGAAGATCCTGAAACATTGAAACTCATGGCTCAGATTGAGAATTTGACCCATCTATTAATAGTGCAGCAGAAGGCTGGATGCAATGAAATTGGAGAGTCACCAGTCAAAGCATCAGACGCATAGACTCAGATGGATTGTGTCCCCCCTCAGGTGGTGAAAATCTGACACAGACCAAAAAGTACTGGAACTAGCCACTCAATTGGCAGAATTTTTCATATGTAATTTATTTTCGTGCATCAAACAGAGATTCCCCATAGACTGCCTGACATTTTGCTCATCCATGGGCTTCATCAAGGTGGAGAATCTGCATTAAGATGTATAAAAATTAAATCAATACATATCCATAAGTGTTACAGTCCTAAATTAATAATCTTCAATATTCCAATTGCTTCCCGTGAGGGACTTCACTTACAAATATTCCCCACATCATCCAGTTCACAACATGAAACACTAACTGAAATAGAGGTTAATACAATTCATTCAGGAGTCAGTGCTTGTTGGGATTAAGAAAAAATATACTATACTAGAAGTGGGGGGTCTCATTTAGGGTATAAAAAGAAAGTGTGTTTTTCTGTGTTAGGGAAAGGGAGTTTGTTAAGTTAGGAGGGGAGAAGTTAATTGGGGTTGTGGCTTAGGAGTACAAAAGCAGGTTTCACCAATTACAGTTCCCTAGTACTAGCTTTGGCAGACAGAAATCTTGCTTTTAAAGCAAGGAGCAGTGGACTACAAAACTAGAACTTTTTTTTACTAATTGCCCTCCTTCCCTCACCACCACCCTCCCACCCTTAGCCAGTTCTACTTTTATAGGCACTGGATTTGACTAACAACAGAACTTCCTGTTTGGCAGTAGGAAGGAAAGAATCACTGAGACACGTAGGTTTCATTATCCTTGAAGGAAAAGAGTAGCTCTCCCTCTCCCCCTAGCTGTTGCATGTCTGACTCTGAGCAAGAAGAAAGAGACTACAGAAGAATACCGGATGTTCCTGTCCCAGAACAATAAGGGTGAGAGCTGTAAGGGCACATAGGCAGTAGGAGGAAAAAAACAAAAACAAAAACAGGGAGGAGAGAGTAAGAATATAAAGCAACAAGAGAGGGGCCACAAAATAAGACATGATGGGAATGGTGCCATGCAATGGCTGTGGGGTGGTAGTCTTCCAGGAGAAATTCTGGAGGCTGTGATGCTGCCCTATTTGTAGGCACCTCTCTGGTCTGAGGGAGGAGGTTGCTCATCTCCAGGTTGACTTGGCTAGGATTCGTGAAACCTCCTCCCCCACCCAGGGACCACCAGGGCCACCACCGCTACCTCAGAGATTGCCAAGAAAGAGGAGCAGTTGGACCAAGGTGGGCTCCAGGAGGGAGAGAGTGGTGGAACAGAGGCACATTCCTCCAGTTGTACTGCTCCACAATTCATACACTGTTCTGGTGGTGAGTGGTTCCTCTATTGAGGCACCTGCAGTGGAGACCAAGGAGAATGTAAGGAACCTCCACAAAGGATACCCACAGGAGGGTGGCATGGGACCCCACAGGGGAAAGAAACAACTCCTGGTGGGGGACTCAATTGTTAGGGGGGTAGAACTGGGAAGGGGGGAAGGGGAGTGGGAGGTAAAGTGCCTACCTTGTGCCGTGGCTTGGAGGGACAGGGAGCAAATCCTCAGGATCATGGGAGCAGCTGCATGAGGGAAGGAGATGGATGTTATTGTCCACCTAGGGACAAATGACCCAGCTAGGGATGAGTTCAGAGCAGTACAAGAGTAGTTTGAAGAGTTGGTAGGGGCCTTAAACAAGCAGTATGTACGGTAACCTTCTTGGAGGTGCTGCCTGTCTATGGCAGTTGTGATGTTAGGGTACTCCACACCATGGGATTCAATGAATGGTTTAAAAACTGGTTAAGAGCTCAGGGTTTTGGCTTCTTTGGGGACTGGGGGTCCACCTGGAGGGATGCAGGCCTATACTGGCATGATGGTCTTCATCTGTCTGGAGGGGAACCAGGATCCTAGGTGATAGGTTTAAATGCTTCATTGGTAAGCATTTAAACTAGCCAAGGGGGGAGGCATTGAAAAGGATCAGGGAAAACCCATCATCTCCCACAAAACACAGTAGTTAGAGAGGTAAACACCAAGGTAGAGAAGTCAACAAGGAGCAGGACAGGGGTAATGCACAAAAAGGCAATAAGGAAAGGGATGGGGCTAAAAGGGGTAAGGCCATCAAAAAATGGAGGTGATGAGTACCAGTGCTTGTAGTCTATGTAACACGGTCCCTGAACTTATGGCCTTGATGGAAGAGGGACACCTGGATATTGTGGCAGTAACAGAAACATGGTACACTGAGAACCATGACTGGGATGTGAACATACCAGGGTACACAAGCTACAGAAGGGACAGGGAGGGTAAAAGAGGAGGAGGAGGAGTAGCTCTCTGTGTAAGGGAGGGGATCAAAGCAATGGAACTAAAGGATAAACAGAGAGTACACTAGGCACTGTGGGTCACCCTGGAGACAGGATATGGCACCACAATCAAAAAGGGGGTTGTATATAGACCCTCATCTCAGGTGGAGACAATGGATAAGGAAATGATGGAAGGCACCCTTAGAATTGCAGAAAAAGGGGAGATATTGTTGATGAGGGACCTGACTATGTCAGATGTTAACTTGAGCACCTTTGCTGCAGCCACATCCAAGAGCAGGGCTATTCTTAATGCCCTACAGGGGCATGCTTCAGACAGCTAGTGGTGGAACCCAGCAGGAGGGAGCAATCTTAGACCAGGTACTGTCAAATGGGGATGGAGAAAGGACCTCGGATTTAGAAATGGGTAGCCATCTGGGAACAAGTGAACACCAAACAGTGTGGTTCACAATAAACATAGCCATAGAGCCAAGCTATACAAAAGCAAGAGTATTAGACATTAGGAGGGCTGACTTTGGGAAAATGGGAGAGTACTTCAGAAAAGCACTAGCAAATGGACAAGAAGGAGGGGTGGAGGAACAAAGGGGAACAATCAAAACAGCCATCACAGAGGCAACAAGCCTTTGTGTGAAGCAAATCAACAAAGCAAAACAAAGGAAAAAAAAACACTATGAATCTCAAAAGAGGTGGCAGGGAAGGTTAAGAAGAAAAAGGCAGCATTCAGGAAGTACAAGGAAACACACAAGGAGCAGGACAGAGAACTGTACCAGTTAAAGTAGAAGGAAGCGGGGAAGCAGTCAGAATAGCAAAGGCCCAAACTGAGGAAAATATAGCCAACTCAGTTAAGAAGGGGATAAAACCTTTATAGGTACATTAGGGAGTGAAGAAAGACCAAGGGAGGGATAGTGAGGCTTAATAAAGGGAAGGGAGGGTGGGCAGAGGGGCAGTGAAAAAGCAGGGATACTGAATGAATACTTCTGCTCAATATTTACAAAAGAAGAGGAGGGAGAGGTATCTAAATCAAAGAATAGAAACACTCTGGATAGGGAGGTCGATTCCAGTCCATTCACAGAAGAAAGGGTTCTGAAAGAACTCTTAAAACTGAAGGTGGACAAAGCAATGGGGCCTGACAGGATTCACCCAAGAATTCTAAAAGAACTAAGGGTAGAACTAGTGACACCACTGTCTACTCTTTTTAACAAATCATGGGAGGGTGGTGTGGTACCTGAGGACTGGAGGAGGGAGGATGTGATTCCCCTTCACAAAAGTGGGATCAAGACAGGGGCAGGAAACTACAGACCTGTTAGTTGGACCTCAGTGGTAGGGAAAAAGATGGAATCAATTCTGAAAGAAAGAATTGTAGAATTCCTAGAGGCCAGTGGGACACAAGACCCAAGACAGCATGGATTCACAGCAGGAAGGTTGTGTCAGATGAATCTAATACATTTCTTTGACTGGGTGACCAAAATAGTAGACCAGGGAGGGGCTGTGGACATGGCCTACCTAGACATTAGCAAGGCATTTGACACAATCCCACATAAAAGATCAATATACAAGTTAGTTAGCCTTGGAGTGTGTCCCAAAGTGGTAGCCTGGGTAAAAAATTGGCTGGACAACAGGACGCAGAGGGTAATAGTAAACTGAGTTCACTCTGAAGAAAGGGGGGTTACTAGCAGTGTACCGCAGGGTTCGGTACTGGGACTGGTCCTCTTTAATGTCTTTATTAGTGACAATCCAGAGGGACTGGAAGGAAAAGTATGTTTCTTTGCAGATGACACAAAGATCTGCAACAGGGTTGATACAGAAAGGGGGGGGGAAGGATGTAAAGGGACTTGGCATGGTTGGAGGAATGGTCAAATGTATGGCAGCTTAGATTCAATGCAAAGAAGTGCAAAGTAATGCACCTGGGAAACAAAAACCCAGGGGAAGGGTACACAATGGGGGAGATACTAACAACAAGAAAAATGGAAAGGGACCTGGGAGTAGTCATATTAGATGACCTTAAGGTGGGCAAGCAATGGAAGAAGGCTGTGAGGAGGGCTTGCAGGATACTTGATGTATAGGGAGATGCATCACCAGTAGAAAACAGGAAGTTGTTATCCCTCTGTACAGACAGTTGGTGAGACCCCATCTTGAGTACTGCGTGCAGTTCTGGAGATGCCATCTCTGCAAGGACATAGATAGAATGGAGGCTGTCCAGAGGAGGACAACTAAAATGGTACAGGGTCTGCACCAGAAGACATACAAAGAGAGATTAAAGGAGCTTAATAGGTATACCCTCAAGGAGAGGAGGGAGAGGGGGGACATGATAGAAACTTTCAAGTACCTTAAGGGAATCAACAAAGTCCAAGAGGGTAGCATCTTTCAGAAAAAGAGATGTACAAGATCAAGGGGGAACAATTTGAAGATAGAGGGGGGATGGCTCAGAGGTAATGTGAGGAAGTATTTTTTCACGAAGAGGGTTGTGGATACATGGAACAGCCTTCCTGAGGAGGTAGTGAAGTCAAAACAGTGGAGAAATTCAAGAATGCATGGGACAGACATAAGGCAGTTCTAGTGGGGGGTAGGAGGAAGTAGGCTGTTGGTTAACTAGGATCTGCAGCTTATCCATTTGGTAGGGAAATGGCCAGACTAGGTGGGCCAAGCGGTCCTTATCTGCTGTCAAATTCTATGTTTCTATGTTTCTATTGTCTGCTTATACACTATTCTCCACAGCAGTGTCAGCAGGACCTAAAGTGCATCTTAACCCTTATGATTTTAGCACAGTTCCATATGCCACAAGGCTCTTATGATTTTAGCACAGTCCCATATGCCACAAGGCTCTAGTACATGTATGGTAATTGTTAAAAAACTTGGTTGCTATGCATTTTTATACTCCTATGCAACTGGGCTTTCATCAAGTTAGAGAATTACCAGGTGTCTGTAAAAGGAGTTTTAAATCAAACATTTAAATAATTTGTTGATTCAAATTAAAATGGGGGGCATGGGGGCGTCCAGAAAAGTTTTGTGCACTGTTGAACAAAGCTACACTTCCATTTGTGCACTGTACCTTGATTTCGTTCATCTGGCAGTGTTTCTGCTGCAATTAGTATTCACTGCTGGTTCATACTCAGTGACCCGTTTCCAAAAAGTATACTGTGCTAAGAGTGAACTCTTTTACCAGTTTATTATAAAACAGACATTTTACTTGAAAATTATCTACTGCAAGAAAAGTCCATGAAGCACTTACCATGCATGTATATATCAACCTGTATCTTGGGAGCATCTAGTGTTATCTGCGCTGATCACTGCCAGATATATTGCTTGTATAGTGCTGGGCTGGAGGCAGGAAAACCATCCTCCAATGAACAGCCAAAGATGTCTGATGTCATAATAACATCACAATGTCCTGGTGTTTTTCCCCATTGGAGTGGTTTGCCATTGCTAGGCAATGACATGGTACATTCCAGCAGAAATGGCTGTCAGGGACAAGATCAAGCCCCTCTGTACTGGAGCAGTCTTTCCACACCCAGACCCAACAGTTTTATACAAATTACAGTAGTGAGCACTGTAAGGAGTCATGTGTGTGCCTCACCAGGTGGCAAACATACAATTTCCCCAATGTCTAACTGATAGGCAACTCATTTTGCCAGGAGTCCTATGTCTTTTATTCATGGGTGAATCACCCACAGCATCACAGAGGTCTCTCTGCTAGATTATTAAACATGTGTATTAATTAAAATAGGAGCTGTAGTGTTAGTACTGTTAAAGTGTCAACATGCTTAACTGTCCCTGTTTCTATAAAGGTGGCCTGTTTAAGCTGTACAAACCTTAGAGTTATAACTGTCTCTCAGTAACATAAAATGGGTTTAAAATAATGTTATGAGTTAATACAATAGTTGCATATGAGTATAAAAATTCACAGCAATCAAGTTTCTTAACATTTACCATATATGTATTAGAGCCTTATAATAACCGGGTTATGTTTTTTTACTAAGGGAAACCTAGTTTTAATTCACCGTTATAACCAGCAGGTTATAACAGTGAACACGCACCGTGTTTCCTTTGTCCTGCACATGCTCCAGCCTCAGCTCTTCCCTTCCTCAATGCTGGTGCTATGTTTTGGTGCCAGAGACTTCACCATCACTCGAACTCGGTGGTAAGTTCTTGAAAAAAAAATCACTGGTCTAAAATGTTTTAAACTGGGCATTCAAAAATGGATAATCTGTGTGGCAAATCTAAATAACAACAATGCAAAAAAACAACTACCAGAAAAAAAAGGTTAACTTTCAGCAGTCTACAGCATACCATCCTGAAACCCAACTGGACCATGGCTGCACATACTGAATATAATTGCTGTGGTGAAAAAATGAAACCCAGCAATTATTTTAAATAAAACATGGGGTTGTTTGTAAAACTCTAATTTTACATACACCCTTTGTGTTGGATGCTTAAATAAACCCCTTGAGCTTTGCTCTCAGGGTTTATGTAGCATTTGACATCTTGGATGTATGTAAAGTTCTCGTTAAGCCCACAACCCCATGTTTTATTCTATGTGTGGAATACAGGACTGTGCTAAAATCGGAATTGTTAAGATACACATTAGGTCCTACTTACACTGCACAACAAATCTTACTGGTACCATGCATTTCCAAAATTGTAACTGGGCAAATACTTCGAAGGGAAAAGGGGAGAAAGGTAGAGAAAGTGCGGAATTAGGGATTGGATTCAGTATTCTGAAGAGGGGCACACCCCCAAAAGCCTTCTCACAACTTAGGCTGACAACATGTTTGCATGCTTTGCAAGCAAGCATTGTCAGTTTCACTCCTTGGAGGAATGGAAAAGCCCATTCATATAAGAAATAGGGTATACTGGTGTATATGAGCCTTGCCTTGTTTATTTATTATGTAAAGATCAAAATGCTTACTTTCAAAGTTCAAAACACAGGGAAGCAGAGTGATACGACTCCTTCGCTTAACTGATCATTGAGTGTAGAAAGACCTTAGAATATCTGTTTTTATTTGCTGTTTACAACAGTATGCGATCACATTAATTTCATGAGTTGTGAGTACTGCATCATGTGTGTGTAACTGATATACAGGTTGTGCTAGATCTCTGAACTTCCCTGACAAAACAATGTAATAAACAGCAGCATATATAAAATAATGTGTAGTTAACAGCAGCACATGTGCAGAATGAAAAGCAGGGGAAAATGGGAAAGATTTCAAGCAGGAATTAAGAGTTGCACAAGAAAAGTCACTTCTGCTTTGCATTTTCCAGCCTTGTGATTGGGCATGATCTTCAGAGGAAAAAATGAGGAGAAATGCAGACAGTGGGTGGAATTAGAGAGTAGATTTCAGTATTCTGAAGCAATGGTAAGTGGAGGAGGGGCATGCCCGTAAGCCTTCTCACAGCTCAATCTGATATTTGCATGTTTTGCAAGTGAACACAAAAATGGAACACTTAGAAATCCAAAAGCATCACAAGATTATTAGAGTAGCAGGGCTTTGTCTATAAATTTATTAAGCAGTAAGACATGACAGGGTGTACGTTGCACTGGGACGATGGCGCCTTGGGTGGTTTGAAGCTCGAAGCCAAAGGCTGAGTGCTTCTACCACTCGAGAAATGCATTTATTCCAGCACAGCCCACACTCTGGAATGTCTTATTGTTATTAAAGTTTGGGGAAGTCCCTTAACTTCATTACACAGAGTATTCCATGTATAACTTGAATTTTGCAAACTACCCCGCAAAGCAAACACTTTACATTTCTTATTAACATGAAGTTTCCATTGTTTTATATGGACTTCTCATTATTTCACCTATTTTTGGATCTTTAAGGTGAATTTTGCACTGATTCATTGGATGGCAGGTCACATGGACTCTATATTGGCTTGCACAGCCTCTGTTCAGTGTAGTGCGTGTAGCGGAAAGCTGGAGTTAGTTTGCTTTCAGAGCTCTGAGATTCAAACCTTAAAAAAAAGTTACAATTTAATTTGTACTTTTGAGTCCAAATTTAGTACATCGAGTCTGTGAGACTTGCATTTCAGCATTCTGCATCACCTTACATTCACTTAAGTATGGATATGTGAACACGTGGTAAAATGGCAGGTAGTTCTTATCTGTGTATTTCTGCACATTAGGCGCAGCTACCTGGAGTTGTCTTTGGTGGTGGGTTGGGAAAACATTGTAATAAGTTAGACTGTGGTGGTAGCAACCTTTATGGTATTATGCAGCATGCCACACTTGCAATGCGTAGTGCAGCAGTGTTGCATACAGGCAAAAACATGCTAGACTTGCTACTGACAGACACTCATGAGTGGTTGCACCCCCTGTCCCTAAAAGCTGGCCTCATAGCTAGTAATAATGAGTCCAATGTTGTTAGATATATCAGCAATGGTGGCTTTGTGAGGGTGCCCTGCATGGCCCACTGCTTAAATCTTGAGATACCGGAGTTTCTGAAGTTTCCAGAAATCAAACATATGCTGACTGTTGCTCGTCACATCTGTGCACACTTTTCATGTTCTGGAAAGGCCCGTGACCAACTTAGGCAGCTTCAGATCCAAAACAGCCTCCTTCAACACTGTCTCAACCTTGAAGTTGTCATGAGATGGAACTCCACACTTAACATGGCAGAGCGCTTATACGAGCAGTACAATGCAATCTCCAAGTACCTTGTAATGCACACTAGCCATGACAGTTCTGGGGCATCAATGTCTATGACAACTAAGCAATGGCAACTCATGGGTTCAGTAATAGTAATTTTGAGACCTTTTGAACATGCCACATAGGCAGTGAGCAGTGACACTGCATCCATTAGTCAAGCCATTCCACTGCTACAGCTGCTGATGCAAACATTGTTGAATCTGCAGCCTAGCCTTGATGTGGCCAGAGATAGATCAAGCTGTGCATTACTCAAACACATTAGTACAATCTTAGACAGCAATAGACACATTGCCACCATTCTGCAATCTCCAGAATTTGGAAGTCACAATGCTGGACCCATGCTACTAACGTGGCATTGCAGTCATACTGGATAGAGGGCATGATCAGGTTCAAAATTTCACTGGACAGCTGATCAGATTGGTTCATGGGGCACAGACATCATGTGCAAAGTTCTGCAAAACACAGCATAACAAGGATGAAGATCATTGTGGATGCAACGCATCCAGTAAGGTGGCTGAACAGCAAGGGGTGGTGCCAGCTCACAGCTGGCCATTAATCCACTTTGGGGTGCCTTGTCCCAAGTTGGAATTTGTGACCTAGATGACTCTTGTGAAAGGGTGGACAACTCACCAGGAATGCAAGCATCACAGAGCATGGTTGAAACCTATTTGGCAGAAAACAGGCATCTGACAATATTGGACAATCCTCTGGTGTACTGCAGTTGCAAGGTGAATGAATGGCCAGTGCTGACATCAGTAACACTGAAGTACCTGACCTGCCAACCCTCCAGTGTAAGTGTGGAGAGGGTATTTAGTTCTGTGGGAGCCATACTGTGTGACCGTCATAATAACCTATCACCTACAAATGTAAATATGCTGACATTTATCAAAATGAATGAAGGTCAAGTATCAAGTAGGACAAGCACATTTATGTTTGTACCCAGTCATAATGATGGTGGTGCTGATGATGAGGGTGCAGCAAACTATCCTGGTGGCAGCGCAAACAGTGTACCACTAAGGCTGATGATGCACGCATGGAAAAATAATTTTCAAGTGGGTATAACTTCAGCATTGAGGACTGCGAGGGCAGCTTTCTCATTGATGATGAGGACATTGGTGGATGGGCATAAAGACAAAATTGGCATTAAAGTACTTCTTCCTGTTATGTGTCATATGACATATCATTTGAGCTCGCATTCGCCTTTCTTGATTTTGCCAGTACAGTTCGCAGAATGTGTGCAGTAATTATTATCTGCAGTATTCTAAACACATCAACTTGTAGCCACTGACATAATGCTGATGGAATAACAGATACTGTAGAACTATATAATGCTGCGTAAAGTTTTAATCGTGGATCAACTTTCACTCTCTTAGTCACGCCAATTAATAATCAGTCTCTGCTATGCTACTGGCTTAGAACTGTTAATGTCCCTGTTAGGATGGCTAAACACACCTGCCAAGTGTGACTTTTTGGCATTGCAAATAACAGATGTTGATGCCGAACTGCTTTCTGAAATGGCCATCATTTCTCATCTCATGGCCGAAAATGTTTAAAAACAACTGAGCACTGAATTACCACCACCAAAGAAATGCCGCATCACACACAATTGTATGCGCCTGAGGTGAGATTTGCAATAGGAGAATATGCCTGCCAACAGGGTGTAATGAATGCTGGTCTACTCTATGAGGGGATGTACAAAAGAAAAAAAGAATGACAGTACTGTCCACAGAACCAGAGCTTGATAGCGCCTGCTCAACCAGTGAAATGAAAGTCAGTAAAAGAGCACCATAGTACTCCTTAGATGCCCGGAGAATGGAACTACTGATGTCCATTACTGCCACACTTGCTGCTTCAGTGCTAGTGCTAAGTCTACTTTTTTACTTGTTTAATTTATAATATTAATGCTTGCACTTCAATAAACTGTTTCTGTATGTCTCACCAGCAGAAAGAAATCACTTCTGTGTTGTTCCTTTGCTCAGCTGGTCACCACGCAACCAGTACCATGTGGCGCCAAAGTATGAATAAACAAAAAAAATCCCTGTAAAAGTACTATCGCGCCTTAAAGTGATAGCACAATTATAGTGAATATTTATTTACAGTGAATATTTCTAATTCTGCAGTATTCTGACACTGAAATACAGTAACACACCCCAGCCAGCCACCCTGCTTCTTGAGAGAGAGAGAGCAGAGCGAGAGACAGACAGACAGACATTGCACCTGTGCCCAATGTAAGAACCCACAGCCAGCCACAGCCAACTTGCTTCTTGAGAGAGAGAGAGAGACATTGTACCTGTGCCCAATGTAAGAACCCGCAGCCAGCCAAGCCACCCTGCTTCTTGAGAGAGAGAGAGAGAGAGAGAGAGACAGACATTGTACTTGTGCCCAATGTAAGGACCCACAGCCAGCCAAGCCACCCTGCTTCGTGATAGAAGTAGACAAACAGGCAGATCTGGTGCCTTTGCATAGTCGAAGAACCAGTAGCCAGCCATGGTGAGTTCATGTCCTATGAATATGCATTTATTTAGTTCTTATTGTACCACTTCAGTACTATAGTCACTTTAGCAGAAATTCGGTTTATCTTGTCATCATCATTATTAACCAGAATAGCCCAATGATCATGAAATAAAGTACCAATACTCACCAGCATTGTTTTACATTTTGGCATTAAAAATAATGTACTAAAAATTAATCTGGATTCCAGCATTCAGTAATGATGGACTATTCTTTTTAAAAAGTTACTTTGTTGTGTTACATAACCTTTTCAGAATAGATCTGCATGATCAGTACAAGATGATTTGCGAACAAGTAACATCAAAATACTTGTGCCACAGTGAGCAATAATTTGTAATGTTGGTTGTTCTATCTGGTTATTTCCCTGAAAGTATTGCACTGCTAGCCTGGCTGCAGCCAGCAATGCACCATCACACAGTAAAGAAACATTACACCTGTCATCATGATTAATATCCATAATTTACAGTAAGGATGTATCTCATGTACTGTGTTTTTGGCTTGAACTGTGTTGTTAATCCTTTCTTTACCTTTTTATAGATGCCACTATGGCCAAATACAGGCAAGTGATTTTCAATTTTCCGTCACAGGTGACTGTTTAAACTTGCAGTCATACAGTCCTAGGACCAAAAATGATAACAACTACTGCAATTGCAGCAACAATGCCATTGCAGTGCGGCCATGTAAATGAATTTATCTACAGGTAAGTATGAGTCTTATTTTCTCTTTGTTTTTTTCTTGTTTTCCGCAGGTGTGAAGTATTCAACAGAGGTGACATACAGGCCAGATGATATCTCTTTTTCTACACATCTGAGACAGGCGTACTTCAGTATGCAAGGATTCTACAATGTGCTTTTCTGGGTCAGAATGGAATGTATGACACTGGTCTAGTGCATGTCACTAAACTTGATAATTTTTTTAACAGGCATTCAGTAATGGCTGTGTATTTTAACCTGGATATAACAAAAGACAAGAACAGCATTGCTGGGTATTAAATGGGGTACTGGAATGAACTCAGAATAATTTCTTCTCATCTGTTTGCAGGTAACATTGAGGTACTGCAGACCAGTGGTATGTTACATCCAATCCGAAGACAGACTACAGTTTGGATACACTGAAGACCTAGAAAGAAGACAAAAATATTAATGAAAATTGTTTTCCAATGATGCAGCTCCCCCATTGGCTTGAAATTTTTTGTACAGCAGAAGTCAACAATCAGACAGATGTGGAACAAATGTGGGACAGCAGCATGGTTTCATCACTACAGTTGTGAATCTGGCTGCTATGACCTGAGAATGTAAAAGAAAAGAACAGTAATGAGAAATGCTTATAATGCACTCACCCACAGAAGTACACCCTCCCAAATAATTTAAATTTTACAGTACCATATTAGATGGCAGCACATATGTATGACATGTGAATGTGATCATGGCCAACACACCAGTGAAGGGGAAACATTCAATATGTATGACGATGATTCCCTGCAAAGGAACAACACGATGAACTGCTTACATTAAACAAGATTCGATACAAATTAAACAGCAGTGTCTGTGAAAAAACATAACAGTGACACATACAATAACTTACCATTGTTGGTATGAATGCACACACATAGGGCAGCATGTTACAGTCAGTGCATCAGAAGGAATTTCCATAACATCTAATAATAGAGTAGTTCAACCTGTGGTCATCTGAGGCTATCATCATTCAGCAACACACTGTACATCAACACCAGCAGCAGCAAACAGCAGGACAACAGCAGCAGCAGCAACAGCAAGTGCCAGCAAGCCATTTTGTTACTTGGGACACTGATACACACTTCTAGCTCTATGTGCACCCTTTAATCACTGCATCAAGAAATTTTTGTGACTTTTCTGAACAGTTTGTCATGTGATTATTCTTCATCAGGACATTCCATGAAATTAAAATAGCAGGACAACAGCAGCATCAGTAGCCAGCAAGCAATTTTTTCACTTGGGACAATGATACACACTTCTGGCTTTATGTGCACCCTTTAAGCACTGTGTCAAGAAATACTTGTGACTTTTCTGAACAGTTTGTCATGTGATTATTCTTCATCGCATGCTGAATGATGTAACAAGATAGTAGTATAAGCAGGCTACATTCACATAAGATAGGAAATTTTTGGGGGGATTGGGGATATTAATTGCATGTGATGTTAGAGTATTTTGATTGTAGTTTTGGGTGTACTATGAAAACTTAACACAGTCAACAGTAACCAAAAAGTAATATAGTATGACTAGTACAGCAGCAGTGCAATATTCAGGTGACAGTTTTACCTATACTTTTGTATTCCATTTTCGATTGGTATTTGTCTACTGACTTGTGTATATGGTACCCTTCTTTCCACAATGTGCGGCTGCTGTACTTCATTTTTTCACATCTTAAATAATAAACAGAGCACTCCTTTTATTCTGGCTTGCAGCAGGTTTTCATCAGTATTCTTGCCTATTTTTGTACATCTATTATTTAAAACAATTTCTGTTATGACTAAAATGAACTAGCATGTGGTGCAACAGGCAGTGCTCCACCATGATCTTATGGAGCAGTAGGTGTTCAAAAACAGCTGGGAATACTGATGAAAACCAGCTCTGAGCAATACTAAAAGGAGCACCACTTTTATTGTTTCTGATGTAAAAAGGGAGTAATGCAGAATCAAATTAATTGTGGAAGGAAGGGTATCATACAAGTCAGTAGATAAGGGACAATTGCAAATTGAATAAAACAGTACAGGTCGAAATTGTCACTGTATTATTGCACTGTTGCTTTAACACAGTACAGCAGGAACAAAACATTAATGGAAAAAAAATCACATAGTTATTCTGTATGTAAAAAGATTATTAAGTAGGAAAAGAAGGAAAGTGCAGGACAGGAATTGTTTTTCCTTTTATAATTTTTTTGGTGTTTTTCTTATTTTTTTTGTGGGTGGAGGACAGTGAGGAAAAACAAAGATAGAACACACACTACATGTTAAGAAAGGGAACAAATTAAGACTACTGGGCCTGGGTCTGACCAATTAGAGTGAGGAGCATAGCAATAATTTGTAATTGCTAACCCTTAATTCAGTTCAACTGCTGGCACACTGTGTCGACAAAGTTACCCAGGTGGTCAACTTCACTCCACAGAATGGCAAGATCTGCCTGTGTGTCTGGAATTTCAGAAGGGTCTCATGCAGCTGCAGGAGCCACCACTCATTTACCACTTTCCCTTCTGCTGTGCTTTGGACACCACACAGGTTGGCACAGTGCTGCCACCTCATGCACTTCACCCTCTACTGCAGGAGCAGCTGCAAGTTCTGCCAACTTGGCCTCCCATTGTGCATGGTGGTGCACTACCAGGTGTGTTCTTTGGTAACCCATGCCCAAGAGGGTTCCCTTGCGACCATGGTGCACCATCATTCTGCAGATGTTACATCTCACAGCAGTAGGGTTGCCTGGCAGTGTGGTGAAAAAATGTCACACTAGCAAGCTATGTGAAGGACCAGGCACAGTCAGTGGGGGGCCCAAGATGTACTAGGTTGCTCTACAGTTTGGGGGTGGGGAACAAGCTGCTGTTGCTGTTGTTGTTGTTTTTGCTGCTGCTGTTGTTGCTCCTTGGCCTGCTGTGGGGGTCAGTACTAGCCACCCGTGCTGCTTGGCTGGTACCATAACATCCAAAGCAGCAGTTGCTGCTGCTGTTGCTTCTGGAACCTCAATTCCACTGCCAGTGGAAATAATATTTTCAGGAGGAGGGAGCACTGGATGGCAATAAATTCCCACGGTTGAGGTGAATAGTTTGCCTCAGATCACCACACATCCTTGGGCTGCAACTCCCAGTAGGAACCCCAACTCTCTCCATTTAAAAAAAAATACTAGAAGTATAAAAAACTAAACAACATGGAAAAACAGAGTAACAGAATCAGATATCAAAATAAAAAAGGGCACTAGGGATGAAAGAGGTTTAAAATAAAGTCAGGGATATGGAAAAAAGTATCAAAAGCACAAAACTTTTCTATTTGCTACCACCACCACCACCACACAGCCACTCTAGACAGTAAGCTCCTCTCGGCTCCTAATAGCTTCTAATCTAGCAAAGAGAAGGTCAAAGTGAAACTATTTCACTGTCTTCCTGCCTGATTCATTTCCTACCTGCATCATGTAACCTGCTGACAGTCAGACATGTGATCTGTGTGCTGTTTCTCACAAACTTTGCCTTCTCAAAATGTAACCCAAAGTTCACAAAGTGAAGTCCATTAAATGGCAAATTTCAACCTTTTAATGGAAAATGTGCATAATGATACACAGATGCAAAGTTAAGCACTTTGCATTAACTTCGAGGGCATAGTAAAACTTTGCTGCATCTCTAATTATGGTTATAAAATGGGTAATGGAATTTTTTTATTAATTTTTTTAATCATTTAGATTAGCAACAATATAAAATAAACAAGCAATTGTCAATGCCGAATGTTGTCTTGCTGCCATTGGCAGTGCAGGAGTTGGAGAGATGCAGCATAAGAGTGGCAGTCAAGTATTGAACTGATGCCAACCCACCCCCACCCTACAGAGAGTGAGAGGCATTAGGGTGTCCCTGTGGGTGTTTGGTAGTGCAGTGCGGGAAAACATGCTGGGCAGGATGTGAAAAATGACAGCTGCACAGTTCATAAGGAGGTGTAATTAAATGGCAGTGCTGAAAATGTGGCATACAAATATACGAAAGTTGCAGAATTGCAAGGGTGCGTGGCAAATATGCAAGGCATGCTTGCAGCACTGGCAGTTTGTGGGCGTTCAGCACCAAATTTTCAACATAGGCATTTTAGCACCTCTGCTCATGTACAGTGTCACTGTCATTTCCTCAAAGTGTCTCAAGAAGTGATTTTGCACAGCGACCACGCTATTCTGTGCCGGAAGTGCGGAAACACATTTTGAGCAGGATATGTGAAGTGACAGCTGTACTGTTCATCAAGAGGTGTGTAAAAATGGCAATGGTGAAAATCCAGAGTGAAAATATCACAAATGCATGATGGTACAAGCATGCATGTAATCTGACAACGCACGCTCGTAACACAGTCATTTTAAGGAGTATCAGCTCCAAATTTTCAACATAGGCATTCTAGGAGCTCTGCTCATGAACTGTGTCACTGTCATTTTCATAATCTGGCCCAAACACTGATTTCCCACAGCGACTGCGCAATTGTGCGCCGGAAGTGTGGAAACACATTTTGGGCAGGATGTGGGAAATGACAGCTGTACTGTTCACAAGGAGGTGCAGAAAAATGGCAATGCTGAAAATACCGTGTTAAAATATTGTGAATGCGCGAAGTTACGAGCCTGTGTAGCAACTGCGCAATGCACGCTCGTAAAACAGGCATTTCTTGGATTTTTTCCACCAAATTTGGAACATAGGCTTTTTGAGAGGCCACCTCATGAGCACTGGCACTGTCATTTTGTTAATGGGTCCCAAAAGGTGATTTTGCGCAGTGACTGCGAAATCACCTTCAGGCCAATTAATGCCATGACAGTGACAGAATTCATGAGGAGGGGCCCCAAAAACCCCATGTTGAAAATTTGGTGCCAAAATTCCAAGAAATGCCAGAGATATGCAACAAAGTTGAAAAAACCCTATTCATTGCATTATACAGCTTACCGGCATTTCTTCAGTTCAGCGGTCGACTTTGAAGAGTGCAGGCCGTGTACCAGTCCACTGAAGATCGTCGAGCGAGTCCGGAGAGTAAGTATGGGGTGGGGGGTGAGGGAGGCAGGAGTGCGCAGTGGGTGGGTGCGGGTGGGGGAGAGGAGGATCTAGACTACGAGGACGGTTTTCGTTTTCTAGGTAAAAGAAAATGTCGTGGGACAGTTTTGCCATTGCAGGGCATTTGGCACACTGGGTGGGCTCCCAGCGTGCCACCTAAGTGGGTTTGGGGTCAATGGCCGACGGGGATTGGGCACCCATGTTGGCACACAATGGGATAATGCCACCAGGGGATTGGGCACCCCGCCCGGCAAGCAAAAGTCAGGGGAGGCGTGAGCCGAGGGATCAGGCACCTCGGCATTCCACATTCTTGAGGATGCCGGCGAGTTGAGGCTCCCGTCGGCACACAAACATGGGGGGGTTGCTGACAGGGGGAATGGGCACCCCCGATGTTGACAGAGGTGAGGCGGCTGCCCTCTCGCCGACCATGGCCATAATGGCGGTGAGCAAGTCAAGTAATGGGCCGCTGCATATGATGATTGCAGCGGACCTTTGCTTTGATGTGCTCGCACCATTATGTATGCATGGTGTGGCGGTGGCATGCAGGCTGATTGGGGAATGAGGGACACACCTACTGATGCATGCCTGCATTCACCCAACAACAGCAGCATACCCCAAGACCGCACTGTTGCTAAGATGTTTCGCATAGCGCCAAAGCCAACACATGAAAATGTTTAAAAGGCACCTTAAGTGTAAGGAAATAAAAAGTTTATTGCTGGATGTCATTGTTGCCAGTAGGCTAGCAGATAGTGTCCTCGCTGCACACAAACAATGATGTTTGTTACTACTGCAGTAAGGGCACATGGAAGACTAGGTTTGCTGGCAAAGGCACCTAGCTTTACCTGAGCTCTTTTCTTCTAGGTTTGCTTGTAAGGACAGAGCAAGGAACAACATTATCAGAGCAAGGAAAAAGATTAAGGCTCCTTTTTGCTAGGCAGATTTACTGTGTGTTATTATTTTATTTTGTGCTCACAAGGTTTGATACTGTGTTTTGCTTACATTTTACTGCTGTAATCTTCTCTGATTCAAACTGCTGTTGCAGGGTATACTTCCTGCTGCATTATTACAGGGTGTGCCTACAGCTTTGTTGCTGTTTTGCGCTTACAGATTAGTGCTGTAATCTTCTCTGAATCAAATTGTTTTTTGCAAGGTATATCTTCTGTTACTGTTTTATTTTTCTCTGTAGCAAAATATTTTTTCAGGGTATATCTTCTGTGAAATTGTTACAGGTGGTACTTACAGGGTTTACAGTTTTATCTATCATTAGGCTAAGCTGTCAAGGGCTACTGCATTTGTTGTTTGTTGATTGTTTCTGCTCTTACCTCCTCATTTCTTTCATCCGTGGTGCTTCTTTTTTGGCAGGGGAAGGGCCCTTCCACCCACTCCCATCCCCAACCACCCCATGCTACACTCCTTTTATAAAGTAGCACAGTCATGACATTTCCTGTAGCAAAGCAGGAAGGGGAGGATCAGAGGGGTATCCACACAGTGACCTCACTTATAGGGACACAAGCAATTTAACTTGTTATAACAAGTTATACAAAAGAAAAATCAAACATTTGCTTTCATTTTCCTTCTTCTAATTACCTGGGCCAGGTTAAAAACTCAGCAACTCAACTGGAATGGATATTATTAACTACAGACACTGTGGGACACTTTTCAAAAGGGTAGTTATACAGGATTTAGGTTGCTGTTCTACATGTTGGACCATTGGAGACCTAAGGGTTCAGCTTCAGGCAGCATGGGCAGAGATTGTGCACCTCAAATCACATATTCAGGATGAAATATATTATAAGAACCACCTGCCATTTCCCCAACACCCAACTGAAGCACCTCGACTGCAGAGGGTAGTTGGTCTGGGAAGTTGGCAGGTGGTTAGGAGGGGCAAATTGGGTGCCCCATCACTCAATGCTCAGCAATGTATCACTTCCACAAACCATATAAAAACTACAAACAGGTATCTGCATTTATCTCCAAAACCAAAAAAACAGGTAGAGGACACTGCAGAGCAGGACACTGCTGCACAGTAGCTATCACTACAGAACTTGCCCAAAACAGGGACCAAAATAAAAAAAAAAGCAAAAAGGAAATCAAAAACACTTCTGATCATAGAAGACTCCATGATTCGGGGAGTTGATACCTACCTCCAGCCTGGAGTAATGGTTAGATGTCTCTCAGGTACATCAGCTTGGAGAGACATGGACTGCATTGCTAAAATCGTGAAGGAAGCAGGAAAAACATTGATCCTTTTTTCTTCTTTTTTTTTACCTGCTGGCATCTTGGTCTGCCTTCCACGTCCTGGCATCTGTCTTCTTCTGGCCACTGTCCGGTCCTGCCCATGCTCCCTGTGAAGCCCCCACTGCAAATTACCCCCGTGGCTTGCCCCCCATGGTGGGGTTGCAGAGAGTCCCCCTCACTCCCCATCGAGACCAGATCCAGTATAGGCAGTGGTGCCCCCAAGGCTAGGCATCCCATAGATGGCCATCAAGCCGCCGTGACCGTGTGCCATATTTTTCCATTTTTCTAGCCTGCATGAGTGGGGCATGCAAAGATGCCAAGTGGGGTAGCACACACGCATCTGCATGCGCTTTCTCCCAGTGCCATGCCCCAGCTTACCCCTTCCAGTACAGTGCCAGCATGCCATCCCCCAGCCACCACCAGAGGTCACAAGTGCGCCGACAACTGGAAAATATCCTCCCTGGAGTGGGAGAGCAGTCCCACAGATGCTCAATCTCTCTTCTTCCCTGCTGATCCCGGGCAGCCCAAGTCCGTTCCCAAACCCAGGTTGCTGGCATGGAGCGAGGTGCGATGTCCAGGGCCTCAACCCTCAGTGCCACCAGGCTGGCTAGGAAAAAACATTGATGTCTTGGTACACATAGGAACTAACAATCTCGCCAGCCGGTCAGTTGTGGAGACCAAGGAACACCTGACCAGGCTGGAAAACAAACGGTCATCCATGGACAGAAGGTCAGAGAAGGGGAGATGGGGAGCTAAAGATGCAGCTCAAGGGCTGGTGCCAGGAAAAAAAACACAAATTTGTAGGTAACTGGCAACAGTTTTGGGACCGAAAGTTCTTTAAATTTGATGGACTGCATCTGACTAAGAAGGAAGTTAGTACATTGGGGCAGAAGTTTGATGTCTTTGCAGAATATTTAAACTAGCCAATGGGGAAGAACACCCCTGCCCCCTCAGCTAGTGATCAAACAGAAGTTCAGCATGTTTGTAGTTCATTTGCATCACCAGGTAAGGAAAAAGGTCCAGCTCCCCATACGACATGCAGGGGAAATGTCGGACCTCGCCCAACAACTAACGCACCAAAATCTGGCCAATGGGAAATCATGTACAGAAATGCCTGCAGTCTGGGAAACAGGGATCCCAGACCTGCAGGCAACAATGACAGAGTCTAAACTGGACATAGTAGCCATTAACGAGACATGGTTCACCAGTTACCATACTTGGGAGACTTCAGTACCCAGCTATGTACTGTTCAGGACAGAGGTGCAAAAAGAGGGGGGAGTAGCCCTTTATGACAATGAAAATATCAAAGCTACAGAAATTCAGAATTCACGTAAGGAGCCAGAAGAACTGTGGGTCACCTGGAAACAGGAAATGGGACAGTCATATGAACCGGGGTTGTCTACAGGCCACCAGACCAGGGGGAGGACATAGACACATTACTGTTAGAAGATATACAAAACATGACAGCTAAAGGGGAGGTTCTGATAATGGGAGACGTCAACATGCCAGATAGAGATTGGTCAATACCAGCAGGAACATCCACCAGAACTAGACACATAGTGGATTCCCTGCAGGGGGAGGGTCTCAAACAACTGGTACAACAACCCACAAGAGACAGGGCTATCCTGGACCTAGTACTAACTAACAGGGAAAGGATCACAGGTCTCCAGGTAGAAGGTCACCTGGGGGCCAGTGACCATCACATGGTATGGTTCAATTTGGCCAGTAGAACTAAAGCCTCCCATTCCAAGGCAAAAATATGGGACTTCAGAGGAGCTGACTTTGATAAGATGGCCAACAGAGTTAAGCTAGCCCTGGCAAGAAGAAATACAGGTGAGTGGTACAGGCAAAGAGGGCAAGCATTAAGGATGCAGTACTTGAAGCAACATCCCATTGTGTTAGGCAGAAAAGTAAGAGCAAAAGAAGGAGGAAACCACTTTGGATCTCAAAAACAGTAGCAGAAAAGGTCAAATTCAAAAGGTTGGCCTTCAGGAAATATAAGGGAATGCAGCGGGACGAAGATAGCAAGGCATACCAAACTTCCCTAAGGGAAATAGGGAAGGCAGTAAGGCAGACAAAGGCCCAAGCTGAGGAAACACTAGCACAACCAGTAAAACAAGGAGACAAGACTTTGTACAGATACATTAGTGAAAGGAGAAAGTCCAGAGGGGGTATTGCTAAGATCAAAGGGGATAAGGGGGAGTGTGTGGAGGAGGACCAAGGAAAATCATCTGTCCTAAATAGATACTTCTGCTCAGTATTTACTGAGGAGAAGGTAGGGCAGGGCCCACAGCTCAGTACCATGGACACAGGGGGGAGGGAGGTGTGCACAAGTCCCTTCACAAAAGAAAGGGTCCTACAAGAGCTCGCTAAGCTCAGGGTGGACAAGGCAATGGGACTGAATGGCATACATCTCAGGGTACTAAAGGAGCTAAGGATAGAACTAGCAGAGCCATTATCAGAACTGTTTAGTGAGTCTCTGAGCACAGGAGAGGTCCCTGAAGACTGAATAAGGGCTCACGTGACCCTGCTCCACAAGAGTGGTAGCAGGGAGGAGGCAGGGAACTACAGACAAGTCAGTCTTACCTCAGTAGTGGGCAAGATTAGCGAGACACTCTTTAAGGAAAGGATAGGGCAACACCTGGAATCCATAGGAACACAAGATCCAAGACAGCATGGGTTTACAATAGGAAGGTCCTGTCAAACTAATCTCATAGATTTCTTTGATGGGATAACCAGAGTGGTGGACCAAGGGGGTGCAGTTGATGTCACCTACCTTGACTTCAGCAAAGCTTTCGATACTGTTCCACATAGAAGATCGATTAATAAGCTGGGTAGGCTCGGGGTGGGTCAGAAGTTGGTCAACTGGGTGGCAAACTGGTTGGTGGGCAGAAAACAGAGAGTGGTGGTAAACGGTATACAGTCAGAAGAGATGCAAATCACAAGTGGGGTACCTCAGGGATCAGTTCTTGGGACTGTCCTCTTCAATATCTTCATCAGTGACACTGCAGTTGGACTGGAGGGTAAGGTTTGTCTGTTTGCAGATGACACCAAGATCTGCAACAGAGTAGATTATCCAGATGGGGTGAGCAGAATGAGAAGAGAGTTGGATAAACTGACAAAATGGTCAGAAGAGTGGCAGCTGGGGTTTAACGCAAAGAAGTGCAAGATCATGCACATAGGGAAGAGAAACCCTGAAGCCATCTATAGGTTGGGAGGGGAGTTGCTGGCAGTCACAAGGAAAGAAAGAGACATGGGCATCATCATCACAGATGAAAGCAGTAGGTAAGGCTAGGAGGATGTTGGGGTGTATTAGTAGGGGTATCACAAGTTGTAAGAGGGAGGTAATAATCCCTCTTTACAAGACACTGGTTAGGCCCCATCTGGTATACTGCATGCAGTACCAGAGGCCACATCGGAACAAGGACATTAAAAAAATGGAGGCAGTCCTGAGAAAAGCAACCAAAACGGTACAGGGATTGCATCAGAAAACATATGAGGACAGAATAACGGAGCTCAATATGTATACCCTAGAGCAAAGGAGGGAGAGAGAGGTGATATGATTGAAACATTCAAACATCTTAAGGGCATTAGCAAGGTGAAATAGTCTAATATGTTTCAATATAAGAAAAATAGTAGGCAAGAGAACACGGCATGAGATTAGAGGGAGGCCGGTTAAGGGGTAATGTGAAGAAGTTTTTTTCCACAGAAAGGGCGGTGGATGCATGGAGCGGCCTACCTCAGGAAGTGGTGAATATGTATACTGTGCAGGGCTTCAAACAGGCATGGGATTGGCATAAGGGAGCAATACAGATGAGGATGAATAGATAGGCCATTGACAGAGTATAGGCCCATGGCACATTCATAAGGTGGAAAAATGGGCTGACTGGATGGGCCTTGTGGTCCTCATCTGCCGTCAACTTCTATGTTGCTATGTGAGGGCAAGCAGTGGCTTTAGTGGACAGTGTGGCATTTGCAACTGTTATGTCTGCCTATTTAACTTTTGTCCTGTGTTTGTAGGTGGTGACTGTTTGTTTGTGGGTTTATGTATGGTGCAGCAGTGCAGGAGATGAAAGATGGACTGAGGTGTGGTCAGTGGTAGTGGCTAGCAAGCTGGCATTGTATTCTGTTGGCAACAGTTTCATGCAAGTGGGAGTGAACAGTCATGGTCATGAACAGATGGCAACAGTGTGGCTGGCCACAGAGCAGGGGATCAGAATGTCACAGAATGAGGTACCTGTACAGTATCTTCGCTAATAAAGAAAAAAACACTGGCGATTTTATGCAGTTCTCATGACATATACATCATGTGATCATGGCCTTGTCAGCCCTCTGCGTGGCAGCACTAATGAAAAAAATCTTAAGCATTTAAAGATCTGTTTAAATTTAATTGGTAGCAAGTTTTTTTTATACCGGGAGGGTAGGGTTAAGATAGGAGTGCTTGCTTTTGTACTAGTTAAGAGGGAAGGATATATAAAATGCTATTTATTTTCTTAATGTTTACATTTGCAGTATGTGAGCTGATGCCAGGGCAGTCACGTTTGTTGCGGGCATGTCCTGCCATTTTGACAGTGTGGTGATTCTATGGGAGATACAGAATGTGAAGAGGTCCTGGATCTTTTCCATTGCTAATGTGCTGGAATATCAGTACTGCATTCTAAACTCCTCAGTCAATGAAGTTGTAGTAGGTTTTCTACCCATTTCAGAGTACTGATTACCCAACTGCAAGACAGATGGTCAAAGATGTATTAGTTGAGACTTCACCTCTCCAAAAAATAGACTTTTATTTATAAAAGCTTTCAGATTCACACAAAAAAAAGAAATAATAAGATTGAAAACTATGCTTTATAGTGATCACACATGTCTACTATCATTCCAACATTTGCTTCTGACACAGATAGTAAGTTAATACTTAGCCTGACTTAAATTAGTTGAATGCTGCAGTTCAATGTCTCGTTGTTATATATACCCTGACTGTGCTCCCACTACACAACAAAGATACAGAAGGTTCCCAGTAATGAGTGAAGTCCTGCAAACAGGGCAATAGTTCAAGTCTGCACCATAGGGAGATAACAACACTGAGAAAGATAATATATATATTTGACGTACACACTGATATGCTGGGAGCAAAATCACAAATTGAAATAGACTCGAAGCCAGGAGAGTCTTAACAGAATAAGAATGGTCATGCTGTACAAGTAACATGCAGGCAAAGTAAACACAGAAGGAGATCTAATGCAGTATTTTGAATCTGGAGTGTATCACTATATACTCTACTCTGTCTTTAATGGTTGCTTTAATGAAAACAGTCCAGAAACAGTGGCCTGTTCATGGGAAAAGTCATTAAGCACGTTTTGTTTATTGCTGTAAAACTGAAGGCTTGATAAAACCTTAATGTTAGCTACTTCTGCAGGATGTACCCACTAGTCTGTATTTTTGATTTAGGTTTATAAATGTACATTTGCCAATTCCCACCTTGACTATGAATGTAACAGTATAATTTTTCTTTTCTTTTTCATGTATGTCCCTTTTCCAGAATGTTTATGTTGACTATGTATAGACAAAAATAAGGAAAGAAGAAATAAAAATATAAAAAAAGTACAGTATAAGCATTAATGCCTGACCAGTAGTTAGGTTACTATGTGTTAATCTAACATTCTGGGGATCATTGGACATTAGATAAATCTAATTGATTCATTTATTATGTCCCTATGATTATATTAACAAATATAAATCAGTTTCATGGAGTGCCTTAATGCCATTATTTATTTATTTAGTTGTTTTTTTTATTTCAACTATTTTACCAGGAAAAACATACTGAGCTGATAACGGCTCATTTTCAAATACATCCAGGGGTAGGGGTAGGAGGAAGTGCAGATCAAAAAGAAAATAGTGTTCAGTGTATTTAACATAAATAAAGTATAAACTGTGACTATAAACATAATATGACAAAAGTATAATGACAACATGGAAAGAACAGCTCACAGAATTAACAACAACATATAATATACTGTAATATAGACGATGAGGGTATTCTAGGTGGAAAGCACAGGGGCTGAACTGTAGAGCTGCTTGTAACATAATGGCGGGAATCGGGGGCAACTGCAGGGGAGAGTAAAGAATTTATAAAGGAGAGTTTTGAAACAATAGATGGAAGAGGCAGATCAAATAGCAGAGGGTAGAGAAGACCAGAGCTTAAGGAATCTGAGCAAGAAAGCAACTTGACCTCCAGAGGATTTTATGAGAGGGAGGGTGAAAGAGAGAAAATCAGAGTTGTGGAAGGGGTACACTTGGGTAACAGGACAAGAGAGAAAGGAACTAAGGTAAGGAGGTAGGGAGCCAAACCTGGGTTTGGAGATAAAGGAAGCACAGTGAGAAATGTATCTAGCATTGAGGAACCATCAATGAGCTGAGAGTCTCAACAACCTCTCCTAGTGCCAAAGGCCATAGAGTCTGTTTTTATTAGGCACTGAGGGACACTTGAGTTGCATTAAACTGACCTTTGGGCATTGGAGAACCCCGGATGGAGCTGAGCAGCCAGGTCAGAAGTGGAGGAGCCAAAGGTGAATAGCACTGTATCATCTACATACATGTAGTTGACATGTAGGTAGAGGCATTAGGGAGGTTATTTAGAAAGATGGAGAAAAAAATTGGACCAGGGACAGAGCTTGGGGAACTCCTGCTTAGATAGGGACATGGAGGGGAGGGTGTCTCCAATACAGACAGCTTGGGACCTCCTTTGAGGTAAGAGGGGAACCAGCTGACTGAGTGGCCAGACTGTCCCTCATGTTAAGGCTTGTTGAGAGGAAGGAGGTGTGCTACTGTGCCAAATGCCTTAGCTAGGTCAACAAAGGTTGCAGATGTAATGAGTCCCTGGTCCGTTCCATAAAGATGAAATCAGTGAGCTGGAGGAGGGCTGTGGAGGTACAGGAGGACATTTGGAAGCCAGATTGAAAACAGGTGAAGAGAGGAGTCAAGGAAGGGAGAGTGTTCTGAGAAAACAAGGTGTTCTTGGAGTTTAGAAAGGAAGAGGAAGAAGAAAAATTGGGAAACAGTGCCAAGTGGAGGAGAGGTCCCACCATTTGAGGAAGGGGATGGCAGTAGCCTGCTTCCAAGCTGAGGATAGATATGATAAGACTAGCAGTGGCAGGAACACACATGAGATATAGTTTATGCTCAAGGCCATCAGGATATGGACACATAAAGAGATTTAATAATATAATAATAATAATAATTTTTATTTATATGGCACCTTTCAATTATCAAGGCGCCGTACATGAATAACAGTTAAAGCAGCTAAAAATCATTAAAAAAAATTCAGCCAAACCAAGACAGTTAAACCAATCAATATTCTGAAAATGCATTTTCCCAAAGAAAGGTCTTCAAATCCCTCTTAAAACCCTCCACAGAGGTGCACTCCCACAACCGATGGGGTAGAGAGTTCCAAAGGGTGGGGGCAACATACAAAAAAACCCGAGCACCAGAAGATTTCAAATTCACCCTTGGAACCTCTAGCAACCCCTCGTCGGCCAAGTGGAGTGATCATTCGGGGCAGTAGGGAACCAGCAGTTCTTTCAGATAGAAGGGACCCAGATCATGTAGGGCTTTGAAAGTCAGCAAGCTGACTAAAGGGGATCTGCCACCAAATTGGCAGTCCGTGCAGTTCGCACAGCACCAGAGTAATATGACAGGATCTACTGGAATCCATCAAATGCCGGGCTGCAGTGTTCTGCACTACCTGCAGGAGACGGATTTCAACCCCAGAAAGCCCTAGATAAAGGGAGTTGCAGTAATCCAGATGTAAGGACACGAAGGCATGGACCAAAGTTGGCAGGTTGGCATACGGGACAAGATCCTGAACCCTGGTGATATTCCTAAGATGATAAAAGGAAGTCTTGATGACTGCTGACACCTGGGAGTGCAGTGTCAGCCTATCATCAAGAACTACCCCTAGGTTCTGCACCTGTTGAGAGGTCGGGAGAGAAACGCCTCCAAGAAAAATTCCAGAAGACACAACACCACCCAACCCCCTTATATGTCTACCAGGGTCCACAACCAGTACCTCAGTCTTATCAGAGTTCAACCTCAGCCAGCTAGAATTCATCCACTCCTGGATTTCTCTTAGACAGCTGTTAAAGACTGAGAGAGCTCCCTCCTAGTCGGGGGCAAAAGAAAGGTAGAGCTGGGTATCATCTGCGTAACAGTGAAACCTCAGTCCGTACCTCCTTATAATGTCTCCGATGGGTAGCATATACACTGCGAATAACATGGGTGACAATACTGAACCCTGAGGCACCCCACACAACAAAGCTGTTGAATCTGAGGAAAAAACCCCGGACACAACTTTTTGTGATCTCCCAGTGAGGAATAATGTGAACCATCTTAAGATGGTTCCAGATATTCCACAAAGCAGCCTTAGGCATTCTAGCAACACCATGTGATCACTGGTTTCAAACGCTGAAGAAAGGTCGAGGACAACCAAGATGGAACAGCTCTTCCGATCTCTAGCCATCAAGAGATCATTGAGCACCCGAACCAGCACTGTCTCGGTACTATGTCTTTTACGAAAACCGGACTGGAGGGGTTCATAGACATCATGGATGGTCAAATGGTCCTCTGGTTGTGCAGCCACTACTTTCTCAATCACCTTCCCAACAAAGGGAAGGTTAGAGATAGGTCTGTAGTTTTCAAGACAGTCAGGGTCCAAGGTAGCTTTCTTCAAGAGAGGTGTCACCACTGCCTCTTTCACGGAGCTAGGAAACTCACCGGATTCCAAGGATCACCTGACTATCTGCACAAGGACTGGACTGATGATATCAATACAACCCAAAATTAGGGAAGTCGGTCCAGGGTCCAAACTACAGTACGTAGAGCGCATATGCTGGATGATCCTCATGACATCCATGAACTCCAGCTGACTGAAGGAACTCCAGGAAAACTGGGACACCGTGGTCTCACACCGGTCCATGACAACCCCCCTAGAGTGTGATGGCAGCAGTTCCGCCCTAATGTCGGCCACTTTATTGGCGAAGAACCGAGCAAGCTCTTTGTACTCTAACTGCGAAAAAGCTTTCCGAACTTGCAGACAGGCTGGGTTGCACAATCTGTCCACAGTTCTAAATAGCTGAGCTGGTCGATTCTGAGCAACCGCAATCTCCCTGGACAGGAATTCTGCCTTCTTATGGGTGATTGCAGATTGATAGACCAAATAATGGTCCATCAGTCTAAGGCAGTCGGCATCATGGGCGGACTTTTTCCAGCAATGCTCTAACCTTCGCCCCTGTCTCCGCATCTCCCTCAACGTCCCATCAAAACAAGGGGACTTGGGGCAAAGGGAGAGGGGGCAAACATGAACTGGAGCAATGAAATCCAGAGCCCACGCAATGGCTGTGTTATAGGCTGACATGAGAGACTCTGGATCACTGCTTGCCAACGCGGGGGATGAGAGATCAAGCACCACCGCAAGGTCTTGGGAATCTATATCCTGCAAAAGACGGTACCTAACCAACTCCGCAGGGGCAGGCCTTCTAGAGGGGGTGCAAAAACCAAACCCCACGGTGTACTGATCTGACCACCCGATGGGTTCCACCCCCACATTGGATGCTTCGACTCCTAGAAGGAAGATTAGGTCCAGAAAGTGTCCAAATTTATGTGTAGCAGAGGAAACCACCTGTGTAAGACCCAGAATTGTCATTAACTGGAGGAAGTGTTGACCAAATTGCGAGAGTTCGTCATCGACCCAGGTGTTGAAGTCACCCAGAACCATCAATCTGGGTGACTCAAATGCCAGATCGACGACAAAGTCTGTCACTTCCTGAAGGAATTGCTTCTCATCACTGGGTGGATGGTAAATGAGGGCGATTCGAAAACCTACACCTGCTGCTACTATACACTCAAAAGACTCAACCCTCCCACTAGGACCTCCGTGAGGCCAAGATCAGTCTTGAAACAGACCACAACCCCCGCAATCCAATCTTAGGCGGTGTAACACCTAGTACCCAGCTGGAGTCATAGCCTCCAAAATGGGGCCAGAATTATCATCCAACCAGGTCTCGGAAATGCAAGCCAGGTCCACTGTACCAACAAGATCAGCAATAATTGTGGTCTTATTTTTAAAGGACCTGGCATTGCACAACACTGCCTGAGTTGGATGAACCTCATGGGCCACCCAGGCCATCTGCCCACCATGATCGGTGGTGCCCTTGGGTGTGGGCATCAGACATGAAAAACCATGATCTGGATTCCATTTTGCCCCAGGGCACCTTCTGGTCCCAACCACCCCAATACGAGGACCCCCCTTGATCATCCTCCCCTGTTCATAACCCCACACCCTTCTCCCTCTCTTACGCACAATGTCCAGTGCTCTACATCACTGGTAGATCTCAAACTGGAGAGGGAGAGGATAAAAAGGGTGAAGGGCATGAAGACAAGAGGATGAATAGCGCACAACTGTGGGGGCTGAAGGCCAGCACATGCTATAAGCAATACTGCTAGATAATAAATACAACAAACAAACCCCAAAATAAAACTAACAAACTAATACTACCCCCTTAAAGAAAACAATTTAAAAGCCCCACCCAACTCCCAGGTTAGCTAACATTGAGCCAGAGCCTGAATTTAGAAACCCTGACAACCCCCCTCAAACACAAAATAACCCACAAAACAAATAAATAACAAAGCAAAGTTTAGGGACTCTCACCCCCCAAACCCAACACATAATACAACAAAATACAGTAAATAATCCCCCCCAGTCCTCTCACCACTGGGGAGAGAGGATAAACAAACAATTATAACAAACAACAACAAATAAATACAAAACAGAACAAAAGTTATTCCAGTCCACAAAATGAACAATGAAATTATAAACTCCCCCCCCCCAGTCCTCTCACAACCAGGGAGAGGGATAGTTACGGTATTTCTCACTGCCAGGGAAGAAAAAACTGAAGAATCCAACAAAGCAAAAATAAATAAATAAAGTATATGGACGCAGGGTCCTCTCACCACCCGATCATCCAGGCAATAGAAAATGAAATAATCCACAGGAAAGAGTCAGGAGGGAGTCAGCAGTCTCTTCAATACAGGCCCAGAATTAAATGAAGCCAAAACCAGGAGCCACCAAAACCTGATTAGTTCAAAAGGAAAAACAAATCCAAAGGCTGAGTCGACAAAACAGTTTTGCTAGAAGAAACTCTTTCGTAAACAAGCCCCTTTACTTAAGGCCGGGTGCTCTCAAGAGAGATAAAGCAGCCCACACCAAAGGACCCTAAGAAAGGCCACAACTGCAGCCGTTTCCAATGGTCCAAGGGAGCGAGATACCCCAGCTGGCTCCCCAGCTGGGTAACAACACCAAGCCCCCCGTGGGGCGGCAAATCTCAGCAGAGAAAACACCCAACAAAAGACCAAAGGATGAGGATACGAGTCGAAGAAGCAGTACTTCACCAGTCATAGACACTCACCACCCAAAATTCAAGGGGTGGACAAAGAAAGTGCAGGAAAGTCACCCAATCGAGCACAGATCCCAAAAAACTCTCAGTTCTTCCACAGCCCTCACCTTCCGCACGCCCGTGCAGCTCTTCACGGGCAGGGAGAGCACGAATCCAACACTCTGAGGTCCTTTCTGCTAACTCTCCACAAGCACGACTTGACTGAGCACTCCTCAGGGACCAGACAGGATCAGGCAAAACTTTTCCACAACCTCGACCTTCACACGCCCGTGCCGCTCCTCACAAGCAACGCAATGGCATGGACAACTTCTCACAAGCTGGACAGACAAGAAGCCCAGTCGGTACTGTTAGCACAGTCAGCACATGCAAAATGCCCAGTAAGCACTGTCAGCACAGTCAGCACATGCAAAACGCTTGTAGTATGCGGAGAACGAAACAAACAAAATGGGCAGTGGGGTCCGATGAATAAACGGAAAAGGAAAACAACACAAACTGAAATAAAATAAATAAAATAACCACATAAAACTAAATAAAATGAACACTCCCAGAGAGAAGCAGCAGTAGCACGCCCAGCCTGGTGGCCATCTTGTCCTGTTACTTGTTGGTAACTCTGACTTAAAGCTAACAGTGCCTTGAATGAGGCAGCAGGAGTAGTTTGTGAGACGGAGAAGTTGTTAGGGGTAAGAGAGAGGTGGGGAAGGGAAGGATGAAAGAATGAAAGAAAGAAAAAAGAACGAAAGAAAAAGAAAGAAAGAAAGAAAGAAAGAAAGAAAGAAAGAAAGAAAGAAAGAAAAAGGGAGGAGGTGATAGGCACAGGATGTGCAACCGGAATTGAAGGAAGTGGTGACTTCAATAGGGTAAGAAATAGAAGTTATCTAGCTTAAGGACAGGGGAAGGTAACTAGATAAATGTGGAGAAAAGGGAGAGGATGATCTACCAAAACTTAAAGGGATCATTTAGATTGTTTCGGAGAGTGGATGCAAAGTATTTGTATTTTGCAAGCATGGTAACTTTGGTACAGACATTCTGATGGGTCAGGTATTTAACCAGGTCAGTGGGTGATCCAGAAGCCTTGTGAGCCCTCCAAGCTAGGTCCCTTGCATGGAGGCAGGCACACAGCTTGGCTAAAATCCACAGGAGATGGGAACCTCTAACCCTAGTCTTTCTAAGGCAGGCATGGTAGTTCCAGACACACATAAATTTAGAATGTAAAAATTGGAGGGTAGAGTTAATGTAAGCTGCATGGATCAGGGGACTATCAGTAGAGAGAAGATCAACATATAGAGAAGACAAATTCAGTGACCTGAAGGAGTGAATATAGATAAATTTAGCGGAACTTGTGCAAACAAATTTTGCACATGCAGTAGATCATATGGTGGTCACTGATGGCATCAGAGAGTGCACCTGTATCCACAATATGATGGGGAATGAGATAAGAGTATGCAGCCAAGTAGGGAGTGGTTTAGTATTTTAGGATGACAACCACAACCCTCAACTAAAGCAATTTTCCAAAGACCTACAAAACAGTTTCCACCAGCTGAATGACTGGTTTAACAGTCACAAACTACTGCTCAACTATAAAAAAACTAAGACAGTAATGTTCTCTAGCCCACATACCAACAAGAAAAATTCCAGCTGAACATAATCAATAAAATGAATGAGGCTCTTGAACAAGTTCAAATATTTAAATATATTGAGGTGCATCTAGATGATACCTTCTCCTTCACCACCCACATAGAACATTTAGTCAAAACTGTTAACACCAAGCTAGGCATTCTTTATAGACACAGACATTACCTTACCCCTACAGCCCTGTGCTTCGCAGTCACCAGCTCTGCTTTGTCTGTAGTCAACTATGGGTTGGTAGTATACAGTACTGCCTCTGAAACTGCTCTTAAATGTGTAAAAATTGCTTTAAACAAAGCATGCCATCTTGTCCTGGGTGCAGACAAGCTCTCCCATATGTGTCAACTGTATGCCCAGCTAAACTGACTCAACCTGTAAGGGCGGGTAAAGTACCAGGTCTCTCTCCTGGGGAAAAAAGGCACCACTAGGCCTCCCCCCCCCCCCGAGCCATCCTCAATTTACTACAGTTCTCCCAATCACAGCATTTCACCAGAGGCAAAACACGTAGCTCACTCCAAGCCCCTTTCAGGAGAACCTCACTTGCACAGTGGTCTTTTGTCAACAGAGCCCCACAGTGGCTCAGTGAGCTCTCTGCTGAACTAACCAAAGCTACAAGTATTAACATGTTTAAAAAGGATTTATAGCTTCACCTTGTCAGCACTAGTGGCTGTGATTGCTTCCCTGAAACCTAATCATTCATGTCCTCTCTGCACTGGACCTGCTCCACCCTTCCCCTCCCAGTCCCACCCACATTTCCTCCCTACCTGCACCCCACCTTGCTTAGGATACTTTTAAGCTAATTACTGATGACAAATCTTGACTTTCAGGGTGCTTGTGAGCATTTAAGCACTTTGACTGTGATCACTGCTGGCATGTAACAATATGCTGACTATGTAATTTATAAGGACTGTATATAATTCCCCAAATTGATGTTCCACTACTTGTTTTCTTGTTACACACTGTTGAGTTGTGTGAATTATTTGTAATTTGACATGTCACCTTTGTAAATGAGCTTCTAGCTCAAAGCTGTTTTTGAAACTTAAATAAATAAAAAAAAAAAATAAGAACATGTCCAGTGAGGTTAGAGGTATGTTTCGAGAACTGTAAGGGTTTTTATATTTCAATGTACAATACATACAGTACAAACATATGAAATGCCATCAGAAACAGGCCTCATGGTCTATCAAGTCTGCTCGATTGTGCAGCTAGCCCCTCATCTTGCAGCTGCCCCGCCCTCCCCTTCTCATAATCCCCCCCACTCTGTCCCACCCTTTGAGATAAGGATGAAGACCAGTTGATATTGAAGTCCCCAAGAATGATAATGATTAGCTCACTGGAGGTGGAGTGAGAGGAAATGGTAGAGAGCAACTCAGTAATTGTGGCAGAGGAAGATCCAGGGCAGCAATATACTCCAGTGAAGAAGAAAGGAACTGATAAAGGGAGGGAGAGGTTATGAACCAGCAGCTCATAAGCAGAGAGGAGGGGAGGGGACAGAGAATATAGGCTCAAACTGGATGTGAGAAAATGTGTAGATAGTCGCACCACCATGCTTCTTTATTTGATCTAGCCAGGTAGATAAAGTAGTAGTTCGGGACAGTAACAGAGGCATCAAGAATCTTGGAGAAGAGACAAGACTATGAAATTACCAGGACGTCCACATGGAGGCTGAGAATAAAGGTTTGTAGATGATCCAAATTAGGGAGAAGACTGTGGATATTTAGGTGTGCACCACAAAATGTTTTTGGAAGCTGAGTGGACGAGGAAGTAATGGAGTTAGGATTTAGCTCAACGGCATCTGCCACCATAAGCTGCAGAGAGATAAGAAGCTTAGGTTTACTTACTGTATAAGCCTCCTGTGGAAGGGAACTGTATCTGGAGACAGGAGGAAGAAAAGGGATAGGAAGGTACTGCAGGCATGCTCTAGAGCTTCAATATGGAAGTGAGAGGGCCAGTTAAGTCCTTCTCCCTTGAAAGTTTATTATTAACATAGAAACATGGAAGTTGTCAGCAGATGGGGACTGTATGATCCATCAAGTCTGCCCTTGGTTTCCTACCCCCACCCTTACTTAGCTGCCTGCTTGAATATTCCACATTGTCTGTCTCATGGCCATTTGAATCCCCCCACCATCTTGGCTCCCACCATGCCCACCGGCAGGCTATTCTTGGTTCCACAGCATGCTCTGTGAAGAAGAATTTCCTTATATTGCTCCTGAACTTTCCTCCCTTAAGTCTAAGGTCATGCCCGCTAGTCCTGTTGTAGTCTTTTAACTGAAAGATGTTCTGCATGTGCACCCTGTTGTTGCCTTTAAGGTATTTAAATGTTTTGATCATGTCTCCACGATTCTTGCGTTGCTCTAGGGAGTATAATTTGAAGTCATCTAGTCTTGCCTTTTACTGTTTCTAAAGCAAGCCCTGCACCATCTTTGTTGCTCTTCTCTGTACTGTCTCCAGCCTATCTATGTCCTTCCTGAGGTGTGGCCTACAGAATTGGACACAGTGCTTCAGGTGAGGCCTTACCAGGGACTGATACAGGGACATGATTACTTTATGCCTTCTGCTTGTGATGCCCCACCCTGTTCATCCCAGGATGCCACTAGCTTTTAGTGCTGCCTTTTCACAACTGACCTTGAGATCATCTGATATGATCATCCCCAGGTATCACTCCTGCCTAATAGCCACCAGCTGCTCTCCTCCCATTGAGTACAGTTTCCCTGGGTTACGTTTTCCCAGGTGCATGACCTTGCAATTTTTGTCATTGAATTTCAATTGCCAGTTCCTGGACCACTCCTGTAGTTTTTGGAGATCAGCTTCCATGCTATGCTGTTCCTCTGGTGTGTCTTTCCTGTTGCTGGTTTTGGTGTCATCTGCAAACAGGCACACCTTTCCCTTCAGTCCATCCGCAATGTTGCTGATGAACACGTTGAACAGGATCGATCCCAGAACCGAGCCCTGCAGGACCCTGCTAGTCACCCTCCCCTCTTCTGACAGAGTACCATTTACTAATACTTTCTGAGTTCTCCCACATTACCAGTTTCTGACCCAGTTTGTTTTCTCGGGCCAGACTCCCATGTTCTCCAGTTTTTTAACTAGTGTCCTGTGTGGAACAGAGTCAAAAGCTCTGCTGAAGTCCAGGTAAACCACATCCACTGCCCCACCCTGATCCACTGTTTTGGTGACCCAATTGAAAAAATCTACCAGGTTTGTCTGACAGGACCTCCCTGCCATTAAACCGTGTTGATTTATGTTGAGCTGACCAGTTTGCTCCAAAAAAAGCCACAATTCTTTCCTTCAACAGGGACTCCATCAGATTTCACATGACTGACTGGACAGTAGTTTCCTGGCTGTTCCTTGCTTCCATTCTTGTGGAGTGGTACTACTGTTGCACTCCTCCAATCCTCTGGCACCTCCCCACTCCTCAATTATTTGTTGAAGAGCACTGCTAAGGGGGTTGCCAGTTCTCTCCCAAGTTCTTTCAGTATTCGTGGGTATATTCCATCTGGCCCCATAGCTTTATCTATCTTTAACTTGTCTATTTCCTCTAGGACCCTTACCTCTGTGAAGGGACTTGTGTCTATTCCTTCAATTGGACACTTCTTTATGCCCATTGTTGGTCAGTTTCAATCTGCTTCCTGTGTGAAGACTGAGCAGAAGTACTCATTGAGTGTCTCTGCCTTCTCTCTGCCTTGCTCTGTGAGTTTTCCATCCTTTTTTGTGATTCTAACAATGCTCCTTTGGTCTTCTTTTTTTCTCGTATGTACCTGGAGAAGGTTTTGTTACCTTTTTCACTTCCTGCACTATTCTAACCTCTGTCTGAGCCTTTGCATTTCTTATCATTTTTCCTGTCTCTTTTAGTTTCTGTTTGTATTCTGTTTTGTCTGCCTCGTTCCCTGGCTCCTTGTGCATTTTGATGGCTATGCGCATCTCTTTCACCATGGCTGCCACCTTCTTGGAAAAACGTAGTGGGTTTTTCCTCCTTTTATTCTTACTAACCTGACGGGCACACTGTGATGTGACCGTGGTTATTGCATCCTTTAACCTTGTCCAGCATACCTCAACACTCCCTTCTGTTGTGATACTAAGGTTGTCCCTCAGGCAGGCCTTCATTTTTGTGAAGTCTGCCCTCCTGAAGTCAAGGACCTTCAGTTTGGAGTATGCAGAGTCTTCAGTCCTTTTAACCCTGAACCATACCATGTTATGGTCACTTTTGCCCAGGTGGTTCCCTATTTTGACACCAGAAACCCTATTGCTATTTGTTAATATCAGATCTAGAATCATTCTACGCCTTGTGGGAGATGTCACTAGTTGACTTAGGCCTGCTTCCTGTAGTGTGACTAGGAATTCCCTACTTTTTTGTGATGCTGCTGTGTGGGTTCTCCAATTTATATCTGGCAAATTGATACCTCCACCAGCACCACGTCCCCTATTCCTGACATCTGGAGGTTGGTTTCCAGGATTTCCTTATCCCTGGCTTCCTCCAGATTTGGGGTCTGTAGATTATTCCTACTAGAATGGGTTTCCAGTTACCGGCCCTGATTGTGATCCATAGATCCTCTGTTTCCCCTTGTCCCTGCTGCATTTCTGTAGGATTGATGGTATCCTTTTTTTTTCTTCTTCTATTTGTCGCCCGCTGACTGGCCCTCCATCACAGCCACGGGTGACGTGCCGGCCATCACCTCTCGCCAATTTGAGGCACCAGCTGGCCCAGTGCTGCAGGGAGATCAGCTTCATCTTGCAGGTCAGCTTCTTTTCTCCTCCAGTTTTTGTCCCGCCCCCAGGACACAGAGCCGAGGCATACAATGACACCAATGGCCGAGCCAAGCACACTTCCATACGTGGCACGCAGGGCGTCTTGCAGAACTCCGCCTCCCCCTTATGTGGGTCCATTGCACTGGCCCCCAGCTACCACTAGGGGGCCAGTCAAGCAGCGGACTTCGTCCCCACCCCTCCCCGGAAGAGGAGAGTTGTCCTCTGGATGCTTGATCCTCTCCCTCCCTGGCTGACCCCCGGCGACCCACTCGCACTGCAAACACAGATCGCTGGCATGGCAGGAGATAAGGCAGGATGCCTCAACCCTCCATGCCACTGGGCTGGCCTAGCACTGATGGTATCCTTAACATAAATAGCTACCCCCACCACCCTTTTTCACAGTCCTATCTCTCCTGAACAAGTTATACCCTGGGATAGTCACCTCCCAACGGTGACTGTTTGTGAACCATGTTTTAGTCACGGCAACCCAGTTTAATCCTGCCTCAGCTATTGTGGCAGTGAGGTCAGTCATCTTGTTAGCCAGATTGCATGCATTGAGGCATAGCACTGACCATTCTTGATGTGTCAATTTGTTTGTCATGCTCCCTTTGATCTTACTGTTTGTCCTTTTGCCTTTATTCTTTTCCTTTGGGGGATAGGAGATGGGAAGAGAGCATTGGTGGCTAGACACTGTAGGCTGCCCTTGCAAGGCTCCCCATAGCCCTAGAGTAAAATGATAAAAAGGAAGTACAGAAAATATTTACCTTGCAGGTTGGTTCTGGAGCTGAAACCAGCAAGGAGATCCATGAGTTTGCAGTGTGGAGGGTGCACACAAAATGTGGGCAGCCACTCCAGACCATGCACAGGAGAACCAAATGGGATGGTGCACTCCAGCATGTGACGCAGTATAAAGCTGATGTTAAGCTGTCCATTGTTATAGAAGAAAATATGTTGCAGTTCAAAAACCACAAATATTCCAGCATACTAGCTCCATGAAAGTAAAAACTGTGCACAGATAACAGTATGCGGCAACACAGCGGCAGTACATAATACTGACTGCACAAAAATGCAGCACACCTAATGTATTCTTTAGTTTTGTGGGGTGCTCAGCCCCTCACACCCCCAGAATAATAATCTGAGGAGGTGTGAATAGAGGGGTAAGTTAAAACTCCCATTGCGGCACTTACTCATGGCCGTACAGACAGGAGTAAAATAAAATGTTCCTCAAGCAGAGTTTCGAACCTTGGTCTCCTCCCCTCACCCACTGCTGGGTCGAGTGCCTTGGCCACTCCACCATGGGAGCAGTTTGACCAAGCACTCGAGCGACAGGAGTAGTGATATTGTTGTATCGCTCTCATACCCCTGTTACTGTACTTCCATACGTGTTTAAGACAGCATGATTCTTCATGCGTGGTTTTGTCCACGTTATAATGACCCAGTACCCTGGGGTCTATGTGCAATCTGGCTCATAGGGAGCTGTGTGGCCAGCCCCACCTATTTTAAAGGGAGCTGCAGATGCTTAGTGTAGTTCCTGCATCCCTGCACGAAATCTGCCTGGAATCTGAAGGTTCATTTATATTCCTTCATGGAAACTGCATGGAATCTTCAGGTTCAATTAAAGCTTGAGTTAAATTAAAGAAATTGAAGCTTTTACTGTCCTAATTCTCTGTATTTTGTTGTTATTATGTGTTTTTTTACTGCCCGTTTGTGGATGTGCAGGAGAAGGGTTTATATTGTTAGACTTGTTTATTAAACACCAGTTTTGGGGTACTTTCTGAGTTAATTTGGGGCAATTAGCATGCCGAATGATGTGTTTTGTCCACAGCAATGTAAGGGAGCACAGCTGGGTATGTTTGTTGGGTCTAATTCAGCTGGTAGGTCTCAATAGTTTTCAATGTTAGTACAAAGATGTGAGTTCAGCCTTGAGGCAAAATGTCCCATGCAAAGAATTGCCTTCAGGAAGTGTTGCTGCTTTAGCTGGTTATTCTGACAATACTGAGGTAATAAAGCTGTATTTCAAAAGAAGCTGCAGTCCTCGCCTAATTGCTTCCTAGTGTCCCCCTCTATAGTAGAGGCAATGAAATTACAGCATACTGCATCCAAGATGACAGCAGTATGGAGACAGGGCAGGAAGGGAGAATGAAGGCAGTGCGAGGAAGGAAGAAGGGGAAAGGAATAGTAGAGGGGTAAACAAGCATCAGAAGCTGGAGAAATGTGGGAGAGTGTGAAAAGAGGGAGAGCAAGTGTGAGGTGAGGAGTTTCATAGTGACACCATATGGAAAGGAAGTGCTCTAAAGGTAATAATCTGGACACTGCTGGTAATAGATTACAGTGGACATCAGATAGAGAGTTAGTCAGGGAGCTAGTAACAAGCAGTAATGTTAGTATAGATCTCACCCAGATTAAGAATTAGACAGGGAGCTAGTAGCAGCAAGTACTATAATATGAGTATGGATCTCACCCAGATTAGGAATCAACTAGGGAGCTACCAGCAAGCAGTAAAGGGAGGATAGACCTCACCCATTTTAGGAATGAGACCATGAGCTAGCAAACAGTAATGGGAGTATAGACCTCACCCAGATAAGGAATCAGACAGGGATCTAGCGGCAAGCAGTAGTAGTAGTATAGACCTCACCCAGATTAGAAATTAGACAGAGAGCTAGCAGCAAGCAGTAGTGGGAGTATAGACCACACCCAGATTAGGAATCAGACAGAGAGCTATCAGCAAGCAGTAATGGGAGTATAAACTGCACCCAGATTAGAAACAAACAGAGAACTAGCAGCAAACAGTAATCAGAGTATAGACCTCACCCAGATTAGGAATCAGAATGGGAGCTAGCAGCAAACAGTAATGGGAGTACCAAATTCACCCAGATTAGAAATCAGACAGAGAGCTAGCAGCAAACAGTAATCAGAGTATACACCTCACCCAGATTATGAATCAACAGGGAGCTATCAGCAAGCAGTAATGGGAGTATAGATCACATCCAGATTTGGAATCAGGCAGGGAGCCAGCAGCAAGCAGTAATGGGAAGAGTATAACCCTCACCCAGATGGTGAATCAGACAGAGAGATAGCAGCAAACAATAATCAGTGTATAGACCTCACCCAGATTATGAATCAGGCAGGGAACCAGCAGCAAGCAGTAATGGGAGTATCACCCAGATTGGGAATCAGTCAGGCATCTAGCAGGAGCCAATAATGGGAGTATAGGCCTCACCTATATTGAGGGTCATCCAGGAAGTAGGCATCGACTAGTAATGGGAGTAGACCTCATCCAGATAGGGAGTCAATCAGGGAGACAGTAAAAGCTAGCAACGGGAATACAGGCCTCACTTAGATAGGGGGACAGCCTGGGGGACAGTAATAACAAGTAATGGGAACATATACCTCACCCAGATAGGGAGTCAACAGAAACACAACCAGGACCTTGGGGAAGCAGTAGGACAAATAACAGAATGATCAGGAAAAGGCAGAGGCACATTACGATCAGTAAATTGGGCCTGTCTCAATCCATATATCACATTAGCAACAAATACAAAGACCAACAGACGTGTTAGTATGGCATTTAGAACAGAATATTAAGAAAACCACCGCAGAATAGAAAACTGTAATATTAGTAGAATTAGTAGGTGCTTACCAGGGCAGAAGCAGCTGCATAATAATGTGGCAGCATGGCCAGCTGATATCTGACTCCTTAGATGGCACTCACAGTGTGACACCTTTAAGCTACTGCCCTTGAGCTATGGATCACAGCATGGTGGACCACTTGAATGCAGCAGTGGTGTACTTGAAAGACAAGCCCCTCCAGACTGAAACGCTCCTGATAATAGCAATATAACAGGTTGCAGGTCCAGCATGTATAGTAAATCCAAGGTGTCCAATGAGAGAGTCCAGCATTGAGAGGTGTTGAATTGTGCAAAGCAACAGTTGCCCAACTGGCCTGATCAAAACCATCTCACAACACATGAACAGCTGATCAGATGAAGTGGTGAATGAAAGCTGATTCAAAAACTACTCTGAATCACATACACGCTCCCTCCAGACTGAAACACTCTTGATTAGAACAATGTAGCAGGTTGCAGGTCCAGTATATAATTATACAGTGGCATATAATAAATGTAGAAATCTGACTGGCTGACTAGATCTCAGAAAAACTCACAGATAAAGCCCTGGTCGGCCACATCTGCCAAAAGATCAAGCTGCACCCTAAATTCAAAACGAAAATGCCACCATCTTAATTACCCAGTAAACCACATGCAAAAGTGCAGGTTTGAAATATGTGATAACTTCTGGAGTAATTGCCCTCAGCAGTCCTGAAACTCAGTTCAAAATCCACAAACACCGTTTTTTTCTAAAATACATGTAGTACAGTTGAAGATCTCCAAATAATTTGATGTACCTTTGAACCAGTATACAGGCCCAACTGAGATCATAGTGTTCTCTCCACACACTCCCACGTTCTCCACAACATCGTCAGCTGCAAGCTCCTCTGATGCTCGCTCCCTCTAGCTTCCATTCGTTCAGTCCTGGCAACTGTAACACTGACTTCCTCTGCTGTGCCGTGGTGCCGCTACCTCTCTGGTCCCAGTATAGGGCTCCCATGCGATCCTAGCCCATTAGCAAAACTGAAAAAAATAACTAAAAAAAATAACAAAAAAACTCAGCTGCAGCAACACAGCTGCTCACTCTCTTTTCCTTAGAGAACACTGTACATTTCTCAGTGTGGCAACTGCTCGCCTCAGCTGACAGGCCACATATGCTGTGTGCTGATCTCTTTATATTGGGGAGAAAAACACAGTGGCCTAGCAAGCAGAAGTGGGTACAGAAGTAGGTGTGTGTGTGTGTGTGTGTGTGTGTGTGTGTGTGTGCACACACGCACGCAAAGTACATGACTCACATGCTTTCCAATTTATAAAACAATTCAGGTCCCGGTTGACTTGCAGGAATACCTCTGCTCATTCACTCTCCCCAGCAGTACAGTGTCATATTACATTTATGCTCAGTCCATCTCAGCTGGCACCTCATGCATCTTGTCTGCTGATGTCTTTATATTGAAGCAAAAAAAAAAAACAGCATTGCAGCAAGGTAGAGGTAAGGTGTGTGTGCATATGTGCGTGTGTGTGAACGTGTGTGTGTGTGTGTATCTGCCTAGCAACCAGGAACTATTTTACATACAGAGGAAGGATATTATACAGAAAATCAAGTAAAAAATATTTTTTTTAACAAAAACACTTTAATCTTTTTAAAAAAATCTGCCCATTGTATAATCGCAATATATCACTCCAGAGTATGGGTTATGCTGGGATTTACTCATGCCTGGTGCAGATTACATCAAGCATGAGTAAATCCCAGCTTAATCCAAGCCCTTTTATGGTTTATTGCTTAGATCTAAGGTGTCCAGGGTGAGCATCTGGCATTGAGAGGGGGTCAAACTTTTCAAAACAACAGCTGCCCAACTGGCATGACCAGACCCCTCTCATAACACAGGAACACATGATCAGATGAAGTGGAGTATGAGTGCTGATTGAAAAAGCACTCTGAATTGCAGACACACGCCTTTGTACTGTACATAAATGCTCTGGATTGGAACAATATAGCAGGCTGCATGTCAGCATATAAATCCAGTGACCAGGATGTTCAAAGGTAAGGACACCACACTCATATATTGTACATAACATATTTCAGATGCATGCTACTTCCCAGCAAATGCATAGGGATGCTTGTGGTCAATTTTCAAACACTCTGACACATTTGTGAAAATTGCAGCTTTTTTACAGGAAAAAAAATGATGCATGCATCTAATTTAGATGCATGCATCATTTATGGGACACAAGTTGCATCATTCATGTCCAGAAATTAGACCACCTTGTAGGTGGTCTAACTATCTTTGTGGATGTCAGGTGGCTGCATCCATTAAATGGATGTAGCTTTCTAAAAATCTCACCCATAGTACCTAAAGTGAGAGTCCAGCACTGAGACAGACTGAACTGTATAGAATAACAGTGGCCCAGCTGGCCCAACCAGACCCCTCTCACAACACAATAACAGCTGATAGGATGTTATGAAACAAATTTAATATTTTAATGTTTGTATTGTTTAGGTTCTAATTTATTTGTTGTACATGAACATTTCTAGCCATTAACCCAACCCTTTAGAATGCACACCAGCCAATCAAAATGTTAGATTTCTAGCCATTGCTTTGCAGTTGCAAATTATACAGTTGCAAATACAGTACTCTATTCTGAGTCTGTAATGCTCAATTTGTAACTACAAATAGTCTGTCTTAATTAATAAATATTGTACCTTATACATTTATATATTTCTTCATTTTTGCACTTATTGCCTTATACAGCATCTGATCCCTTTCCACTCCCAGATTCAGTTGGATATGAGATTGTGTAATTAATTTATGTTTATCTGTCAGGCTTAAGTACTGTACATATTAATAAGTAAGCAAATGTTAGGCATTGAAAGTGTCTTGAACAATACATTCAGTTCTATGTTTAAGAATTTGAAATTACATTTCTTTTACACAATCACTGTTATGTGGCAATAGTGTTATTCTTAAGTACTGTCATTGCTTCGGCATCACATGTGTGTTTGTGTAGAAGGCAACTGAACAGACTAACTTAATGTTCTTCTTGCTTTCAATTTTATTAAAAAATAGACTTCTTCAGAAATCAAAACTGTATTTAGGTGTTTTCAACTCTTAAACTATAGTTTACAAAGGCCAAAATCAGTCTAAGGGGAATGGATAATGTTAGTTTTATATAACATCTCCAGATACTAACATAAAGTCATACCTAAGAACTATCAACCTGAAGCTGTTGAAAGGACATGTAGACATTAATTAAGGGACAGTGAATAATGAGAAAGTTTATACTGTTGAATGAATAATGAAAATTGTGGTTATGCCGGGGCATGAAGTACGTTTCTCATTATAAAGGAGAATATTTAAATATGATTTTGAACATTGAACTGTTAGATCATGAAAAGATTTGAAATAGCTGATACTGATTAAAATAAGCTATTTTCATTTAATAAGTGGCAGCCTGGTTCATCGGGTAGGTAGTATAATGAATTCATGCATAAGTAGTCTGTAAATGAAATAATTTCTCATATTTGTCATTTATAATCAGCAACAAGGGAAGCAATCAAGTTGACTGCATATTTAGCAACATTGGAACAATATTGTTTTCTTCAGTTTTCTTTCACATGATTAACTTGTATGATCCTTGAGCTATTGTACATAGATACTGTCTTTTAAAATAATCTTGCAATGGGACAGTAATTGTCATCTGTACTGGGATAGATCAGTAGGTAGGTAGGTAGATAGATAGACAGACAGACAGACAAATAATTTCAAACACAGCTTTCCAAGGCCCAATGCATTGCACATTAAAAATACATAAATTAATCAGAACAAAAATGTACAGTACATACAAACATTAAACAAGGAAATCATTAAAAACAAAATTCAGTGTAAAAGGCAGTGGCATATAACTTTTAACAGAGGGTGCAGATTCTGAGTTATAATTAAGTGAATAGAGCAACAGAGTAAAACTCATTTGTCACTGAATAACCTGCCCAAAGTAACTCACACCATACCATATATTTTGGGTGCTCAGTCGATTTCATCTTTATTTACAACAACGTGATCTCATTTTACAATCCATTAAAGTCATACTCATATTACATAATTCAAACTTTATTTTTACTCACATCCACTTCATTCAATAATCTTTTCCACTTCTACATTCATATTACACAGTCTCAGATGCACACCTGAGCTACAGTACTCCTTGGTCCATCTCTTTAATTCACCTTTATTTTGAAATCCCACTAGGCCCGAATGCATACCTGAGACCCATTTTTGCCCTCTGAATGCTCACCCAGAGGTATCCCACCCTGCTGGATGCACACCCAGCCTGGGTTATTTCTTTCCCTCAAAGCCCCCCTACCCCGATCCCTTTTCCATCCTTCTCTGCCCTCTTCTCCCCTTTTCATTCCTTTTTCTCCTCTTCCTTCCTTATCCCTGCTACTCAGTCCCACTCTCTGAGACCCATTAAGTCTCTGTCCATGCCATGCACTGCTGTTCACCTTCAACAGCCTCACTGTAGCCTTCCATCCCTTTTACCTCTTCTCTTGGTCCAATTTTCTGAGAGATCGATGGTGGGAACCAAAAACGTTGGATAGCAAAAGGGCAGATACCCTCTGCTCACTCCCCTGTATTGCCCATGCTGCCCTGCCCCCCCCCACATTCTGCAATCCAATACCTTCTTTCCTACTTTCTTACCTCACTTTTTCCCAGCCTTGTCAATCACCTGTTCTCACCACCCCTACCCACAATTCTCCCATCACTTACACTACCCCTGCTGATGTCACTCTCCTACTTTTCCCTCCCTCTTCCACCAAACTCCCAGCTCCCCTTCCCCACTCCTTACCTGACTTTGGTCACATAATCAGTGACAAAAGGGCTTGCCTCTGAAAGCAATACATCAATCGGAAGGGGAGCCCAAGTGTCAACTGCCAGGTGGTGTGCGATGCCACAGGCACATCACCAATGTCTGTGCCACACACCCTGGGAGTGCACATGACAGGTTCATCTATCACAGCTCTGTGCTGTGTCACATGTTTGAATGTGGGGACATCCCTATGGGCCACCTAGTGGGTGAGTATGGTACAGGCAACAGGTGATGGGCACAGCAGGGGATGGGGATGGGCAGGGTGGTGTGGGTGCCAGGGACAGGCAAGCATAGAATATTAGAGGGCTAACCATGTTAATCTCCACATAGGTGACAGCGTGTATCCACTGAGGCCCTGGCTGCTCAGCCCCTACCGGGCACCCATCATCCCCAGCAGAGGAACAGTACAACAAGGCACACGCCAGCATACGCAACATCATCGAGCGTGTCTTTGGCATTACATACATAGAAACATAGAAACATAGAAGTTGACGGCAGATAAGGACCGCAAGGCCCATCCAGTCTGCCCATTTCTTTTTCTACCTTATAAATGTGCCATCCGGCCTTTGCTCTGTCAGTGACCTATCTATTCATAGTCATTTGTATTGCTCCCTTATGCCTATCCCATGCCTGTTTGAAGCCCTGCACTGTATTCATAGCCACCACTTCTTGTGGTAAGCTATTCCATGCATCTACCACCCTTTCTGTGAAAAGAATTTCCTCACATTCCCCCTTAATCGGCCTCCCTCTAATCTCATGCTGTGTCCTCTTGTCCTGCTATTTTTCTTATATTTAAACATGTTAGACTCTTTCACCTTGTTTATGCCCTTAAGGTGTTTAAATGTCTCGATCATATCACCTCTCTCCCTCCTTTGCTCAAGGGTATACATATTGAGCTCCAATTAATCTGTCCTCATATGTCTTCTAGATGCAGTCCCTGCACCATTTTGGTTGCCCTTCTCTGGACTGCCTCAATTTGGTCAATGTCCTTGTGAAGGTGTGGCCTCCAATACTGCACACAGTACTCCAGATGGGGCCTAACCAATGTCTTGTACAGAGGGATTATTACCTCCCTCTTACGACTTGTGATACCCTACTAATACACCCTAACACCCCTAGCCTTACCTACTGCTTTAGAGGTCTGCTTGGATGATTTTAGGTCATCAGTGATGATGATGCCAAGTCTCTTTCTTCCTTTGTGACTGCTAGCAACTCCCTCCCAGCCTATAAGTGGCTTCAGGATTTCTCTTCCCTATGTGCATGATTTTGCACTTCTTTGCATTAAATCCCAGTTGCCACTCTTCTGACCATTTGCTAGTTTATCAGATCTCTTCTCATTCTGCCCACCCCATCTGGATCATCTACTCTGTTGCAGATCTTGGTGTCATCTGCAAACAGACAAGCCTTACCCTCTAGTCCATCTCGAGGGTCACTAATGAAGATGTTGAATAGGACTGGCCCCAGGACTGATCCCTGAGGTACCCACTTGTGACTTGCATCTCTTCTGACTGTATACCATTTACCACCACTCTCTGTTTTCTGCCAGTCAACCAGTTTGCCACCCAGTTGACCAACTTCTGACCCACCCCGAGCCTACCTAACTTATTTATCAATCTTCTATGTGGAACAGTGTCAAAAGCTTTGCTGAAGTCAAGGTAGGCTACATCAACTGCTCCCCCTTGGTCCACCACTCTGGTTACCCAGTCAAAGAAATCTATGAGATTAGTTTGACAGGACCTTCCTTTGTAAACCCATGCTGTCTTGGATCCCTGCCTATGGATTCCAGGTGTTGCACTATCCTTTCCTTAAGGAGTGCCTCCATAATCTTGCCCACTACTGAGGTAAGACTGACTGGTCTGTAGTTCCCGCCTCCCTCCCTGCTACCACTCTTGTGGAGCGGGATCACATGAAGCCCTTCTCCAGTCTTCTGGGACCTCTCCTGTGCTCAGAGACTCACTAAACAATTCTGCTAATGGCTCTGCTAGTTCCTCCTTTAGCTCCTTAAGTACCCTGGGATGTATGCCATCAGGTCCCATTGCCTTATCCACCCTGAGCTTAGCAAGCTCTTGAGGACCTTTCTTTTGTGAAGGGAGTAGTGCTCACCTCCCTCCCCTGTGTCCATGATGCTGAGCTGTGGGCCCTGCCTGCCTTCTCTTCAGTAAATACTGAGCAAAGTATCTATTTAGGATAGATGCCTTTACAGGGTCCTCCTCTCACATGCTCCCTTTTCTCCATTAAACTTAGCAATACCCCTCTGGACTTTCTCCTTTCACTAATGTATCTATAGAAAGTCTTGTCACCTTCTTTACTGTTCGTGCTAGTGTTTCCTCAGTTTGGGACTTTGCCTGCCTTACTGCCTTACCTGCTTCCCTTAGGGCAGTTTGGTGCCTCCCTATCTTCATCCCGCTGTGTTCTCTTATATTTCCTGAAGGCCAGCCTTTTGGCTCTGACCTTTTCTGCTACTGTATTTGAGAACCAAAGTGGTTTCCTTCTTCTTTGCACTTCCTTTTCTGTCTAACACAATGGGATGTTGCTTCAAGTATTGCATCCTTAATGCTTGCCCACTTTGCCTGTACCTCCTCACCTGTGTTTCTTTTTGCCAGGGCTAGCTTAACTCTGTTGGCCATCTTATCAAAGTCAGCTCCTCTGAAGTCCCATATTTTTGCCTTGGAATGGGATGATTTAGATGTAGTAGCCAAATTGAACCATACCATGTGATGGTCACTGGCCCCCAGGTGACCTTCTACCTGGAGATCTGTGATCCCTTCTTTGTTAGTCAGTACTAGATCTAGGATAGCCCTGTCTCTTGTGGGTTGCTGTACCAGTTGTTTGAGGCCCTCCCCTGCAGGGAATCCACTATGAGTCTAGTTCTGCAGATGTTCCTGCTGGTATTGACCAATCTGTATCTGGCATGTTGAAGTCTCCCATTATCAGAACCTCCCTTTAGCTGTCATGTTTTGTATATCTTCTAACAGTAATGTGTCTATGTCCTCCCTCTGGTCTGGGGGCCTGTAGACAACCCCAGTTCTTATGGCTGTCCCATTTCCTGTTTCCAGGGTGACCCACAGTTCTTCTGGCTCCTTATGTGTATTCTGAATTTCTGTAGCTTTGATATTTTCATTAACATACAGGGCCACTCCTCCCCTTTTGCACCTCGGTCTCTTCTGAACAATACATAGCCAGGTACTGAAGTCTCCCAAGTGTGGTTACTGGTAAACCACGTCTCACTAATTGCTACTATGTCCAGTTTAGCCTCTGACATTATTGCCTGCAGGTCTGGGATCTTATTTCCCAGGCTGTGAGCATTTGTGTACATGATTTTCCATTGGTCAGATTTTGGTGTGTTAGTTGTTGGGTGAAGTTTGGCATTACCCTTGTGCATCGTATGGGAGACAAACCTTTTTCTTACCTGGTGATGCAAATGAGCGGCAAACACGCTGAATTCCTGTTTGACCACTAGCTGAGGGGAGGGTGTTCTTCCCATTCGACGTATGGGGTGCTGCACCTCTCCCCATTTGCTAGTTTAAATATTCTGCAAAGACGTCAAACTTCTGCCCCAATGCACTGACTCCTCTTTAGTCAGATGCAGTCCATCAAATTTAAAGAACTCGCTCCCAGAACTGTTGCCAGTTCCCTACAAATCTGTGTCCTTTTTCCTGGCACCAGTCCTTGAGCCACGTGTTTAGCTCCCCTATCTCCCCTTCTCTGACCTTCCGTCCATCTGCTCCCTTCTCCCAGACTGGCAGGATCTCAGAGAAGGAGATGCCGGACGAAATAGATGATAGTTTGTCACCCAGCTTAGTCAGGTGTTCCTTGGTCTCCACAACTGACCGGCTGGCAAGATCATTAGTCCCTATGTGTACTAGGACATCAATGTTTTCTCCTGCTTTGTGAACAATTTTAGCAATGCGGTCAGTGTCTCTCCATGCTGATGTACCTGGGAGACATCTGACCATCACCCCTGGCTGGAGATGGGTATCAACTCCCCGAATCATGGAGTCTCCTATGATCAGAAGTTTTTTGGATTTCCTTTGTGCTTGTTTAGTTTTGGTTCCTGATTTGGGTGAGTATTGTTGTGCTAGCTCCTGTGCCGCAGTGTCCTGCTCTGCAGTGTCTTCTGCCTCTTTATTTGATTTCAGAGATAGGGGCAGATACCTGTTTGATAGTGTTTATATGGTTTTGGAGGTAATGTGTTGGAGCAGAGAGTGATGGGGCACCTGATTTGCTCCTCCTAACCACCTGCCAACCTCCTGGACCAACTACCCTCTCTTGATCGAGGTTTTTCTGTTGGATGCTGGGGAAATGGCGGGTGGTTCTTATAATGTATTTCCTCTTCAATATGAAATTTGAGGCGTGCAATCTCTGCCCATGCTGCCGGAGCTGAGACCTAAGATCTCAAAGGCCCAGCATGTAGGACAGTGTCCTAAATCCTGTAAGACCGTCCTTCTGAAAATTGTTCCACAGTACCTGCAGTTAATGAAATCCATTCCAAATAAGTTGCTGGGTTTGTAACCTAGTCAGAGTAATTAGAAGGAAAAAAAAAGGAAAAAAATGCAAGTAATGGATTAATTGTGCTTTGTTTAACTTGTTATAACAAGTTAAATTACTAGTGCCCCTGTAAATGAGATCACCTTGTGGAGGCCCCACTGATCCGCCCCTTCCTGCTCTGCCACAGGAAATGTCACAACTGTGGTACCCTATAAAAGGAGTGTAGCGTGGGTGGTTGGGGATGGGGGTGGGTGGCTGGGCCCTTCCCCTGCCTAAAAAGAAGAACCACAGACGAAAGAACAAGGAGGTAAGAGCAGAAACAATCAGTCAACAACAAATGCAGTAACCCTGAAAGCTTATCCTAATGTTAGATAAAACTGTAAAACCTGTAAAGCACCACCTGTAATAATTTCAGAGAAGATATACCCTGTAAGAAACACTTTGCTCCAGAGAAAATAAAGCAGTAACAGAAGATATACCTTGCAAAGACAATTTGAATCAGAAGATTACAGCAGTAATCTGTTAGCACACACCTGTAGGCACACCTTGTAATAATGCAGAAGAAGGTATACCAGCAACAACAATTAGAATCAGAGAAAAAATAAAGCAATGAAATGTTAGCAACAAACAGTAGTAATCCCTGTGAGTAAAAAATAAAAACACCACCACACAGTAAATCTGCTTAGCCAAACTAAGTCTTAATCCTTCTCCCTTGCTCTGGTAAGTTTCTCTACTCTGCCTTTCAAGCAGTCTTAGAAGGAAAGAGCTCAGGTGAAGCTAGGTGCCTTGGCCAGCAAACCAAGTCTTCTACCTCTTTCTCTATTCTGAAAGCATGGTTCCTTTGCCTAGACAGGTCAGGTGGTGCCCTACAGTACAGCTTCTAGAAAGCCTGTGGCCTATTCCTGGCCTGCTGCATACAGCACAACATGGCCATTGACCATGGGATAGCTGTCGAGGCTGATGAGGGCAACAGTAGTGGGGATGACAGAGGCAATGGGCCAGAGGGTGGTGGACAGCCACCTCCTGGGCAGAGGGACCCCCGGCTGCTCCAGCAGGTGAGACACCACCGGGACACCATTGCACAGGAGCACTATGGTGCACATAGGTAGGTGGTGTGGTACATATGCATGGGTCACACAAACAGGTACAGCACACATGCAGGGGTGTGCATGGCAATGGGCAAGCACACACAGAGGTGTGAGACAGGGGTAGGGGAGGCAGTGGCACACAATCACATACAGCAACACACACACCAACACACCCCCACGCACCCAGGCTCTGGTATGTGGAGTGGATCAGATGCATTGCACCAGTGCACAGGTGCAACTGGTGCTAGCCTGCCCTCATCACACACATACCACATAGTCTAGTGGCTGGGCAAACACACACACAGTCAGTGTGCGGCATGACACACAGGTGCAACACCAGTGGAAGGCACACACACACCACCAATGTGCGCACAGGGCAGCAGCGGCAGACCGCGGTCAGGGTGGGCCAACATCAGGGCCGCTGCATGGAGCCATGGCCACCTTGGCCATGGGGGTGGCTGTGCCAGGGCTGATCAGCAGCCACAGGCTGCGCATCAGCCATGGGGGGGTTGCAACAGCCCCCTAGGGGTGGAACCATGGGACCATGACTGGGTCTATGCGGGGGTGTGCTGGTGCCCAAACTGGCAAAGCCCAGCATGCCTGGGATGCCTATGTCAGAGCCCAGTGTCAACTGTGATGGAGTCACCCAACGCTGGGTTCATGAGGTGGACAGCGCACTGCGGGGGGCCACCTGTGCATGGCCATGCCCTGTGGCAGCCAGCAGCGCAAAGCCATCCATGATTGCAGTGGAAATACGATCCAAGGATGTAGTTGTGGCCTCCTGCATGTGCTGTATCCCCACCAGGATCTGTGCAGTGCCCCTCTCCTGATGCTCAGCTAACTGGATCAGCTCCACACACAGTGGATGCACCCCAGTGTCAAGCAGCACCTGCTGCTGAACGGACGCCCGCAGCAGATGGGTGTGCTCAGCCAGCCGGTCGGCATCCTGGGGCTCCTGGGTGGGACGCTGATCCTCTTGTGGTGACTGGCCATGCTGCACAGCACCCCTCTCCGGTGGACACTGCACAGTGGGGTCTGCAGGGAGAATGGGCACAGCAGGCGCACTGGTAGTGGACCCTGTGTCTGGATGCCCAGTGGCACCTGCAGCCTGCTGCTGTCACCTGTCCAGCCACTGTACGCTACCCAGTGCCTATGCGGCCACACCACCGCCACCGCAGGGCACAGCTGGGGCAGCGCACATCGCTGCATCTGCAGTGGTAGCAGGCAGCTGTTCTGCCACTGGCTGAGTGCTGGGCGTACTGCCTGTGTCAGAGGCCAGCAGGGGTGTCTCACCCACATCGTTGCCCATGCTGTCCAAGATCAGTGTGATGTCATCATTGGAGTTGGACCCCACCCCAATCTGTGTCAGTGCATAGGATGCCAAGGCTGGCATCCTGCTGGAACACATCCAGGACCTCATCCGACCCCAGGTCCAGGACATCCACCTGCACTGTGGTGGTGAGCTGCAGCCTGTCAGGCTCCCAGATGCAGGTGGAGGTGTACGGCTGGTCATCCGGGGCTGTACCTGAGTCCACGGTTGCTGCCACAGCCGGCGCACCATCATCTGCACAGAGGCATGCTGGTGCTGCAAGAGAAAGAAAGGAGTGTCAGTGATTCACTGCCCACATGTGCCCCCCCATACACTTCCACTGCATGTGTCCTGAGGCATGGCATGTGCATGGGTGCACACACATGCACATGACATGCATGTCAGCCGCATGCACACCAGCATGCCCATGTATGCACCTTCTGTGCCACCAACTGTGTGTGGCAGACAGACTTACCATGCAGTGATGGGCTGCCACCCATCTGGAATCCTCCTCCAGGCACACCCTCCTCTGTGATGCGGTGCATGGTGGCTGCCACCAACTCCTCCTGCAGCATCAGTGTCAGTGTGGTTACATCCTCAGGCCCTCCTCCAGTGGTGGTACTGGATGCCTGGATGGCAACTGCCTTCTCCTTTATCCACCACTTGTCCATTCCCACCTTCTTCCATGCTAGTTGACGTAGGCTGCCACCTCTTCCCACGCACTAGCCCTGGCCTGTGGTGTGCTCATGGCACCACTCAACAGGGGCTCCCTGTCCAGGTAGGCCTCAAACAGGGCATCAGTCTCAGCCTTTGTGAAGTTGGGCCTATGCTTCTGTGCAGGCCCCCGCTCCTTGCCCTTCTCATGTGCCGACATGTTGCTGCCTGTGGACATGGACAGCACAGTGTGACAGTGGCAGCATCTCCCCGGTCCATCCCATCATGCTGTGCTGTCAGCTCCCAGTGAGCTGCAGTGGCATGTACAACTTACCTATCAAGGTTGTAATACTGGTCCATGGCCTGTGCTGTACTGTGATGCTTATATGGCACACAACCATGGTCCTTGGTCAGGTGCTGTCCGCACACAGTGTTGGGGCCCCTGCTTGGCATTGTGCAGCCTTTCCCATGTGGTCTGCCATGCTACCTGCCACCTGGCATGTTCCGTGCCTACTGTGTGGGCTTCCTGTGTGCCTGTGTGGCATGTGTATGCTTGGCTGCATGGTCCTGGGTGTGGAATGCTATGGTCTGGGTGGGGGGGGCATGGCCAGTGCCCTGCAGGGGGACTCCCTTGGTGACCCTCCATTGGCTGTTGGTACCTCCTGTTGCCTGCTTTCTCTGCCACTGCTGTGTTCTGGGGTCAGGTGTCTGGGTGCCTGTGGGTGCCCTGCTGGTGGCAGCCTCTTGTGGCCTGTCACTGTTCTTCCCTGGCTCTGTTCCTGGGTCAGTTCTCTGTTCCATGCCCCCCTCTGTTGTTCTGCTGCTCTGCTACCACAGTTGCACTGGAGCATCTATTTTTGTGCCATGGTGCAACACAGTGTGCACCATGGCACAACTCTTTTTGCACCATTGTGCAACTCTGTGCTATGGCGCACTTCTGCTATATTCAGCTGGGTTGTGCTGGCGCAGTTCTGCCTGTGCAACCTCTGAATATGGCTCCTATTGCGCCATGGTGATGGGATTTGTGCTGTGCTGGACTTGCGCTGGGCTTTGGCGCATTTCTGAATATCTGGGACACAATCTCCATAGTCAATTTGTGACATAAAGAGAAAATTTATGAACTGTTTATGAATTTTAAGACTAAAACAGGTCTTATTTCTGTAAAAAAATGATAGTAATTTATTAAGTTTATTAGAGAGCATTTGTATGTGCGACTCAAATTTCATAGAGTTGTCTAGTATAATACCTAGATATTCTTCACTTGTGGGGGTGGACAGCAGGAGGATGCTAAGTGCCCCAAGGTCCTCCACTGGAACCCCTTCCACCACACTCGCTTTCCTCGCTTGTGGGAGCAGACAGCAGGAGGATGCTAAGTGCCACAAGGCCCTCCACTGGACCTCCCCCACCACATTCAGCTTCCTTGCTTGCAGGAGTGGATAGCATGAGGATAAGAGTGTCACAAGGCCCTCTGCTGGAACTCCCTCCACCACACTCACCTTCCTCGCTCACGGGAGCGGACAGCAGGAGGACGCTAAGTGCCTCAAGGCCCTACGCTGGAACCCACCCCACACCACTCTTGCCTTCCTTGCTTGCAGAAGCAGACAGAAAGAGGTTTCTAAGTGCCACAAGGCCCTCTGCTAGAACCCCCCACTATCACACTTGCCTTCCTTGCTTGGGGGAACCTACAGCAGGAGGATGCTAAGTGCGGCAGGGTAATCTGTGAGTACAGCCTGGAGCCTGCCTAATAGTGGTGTATGTGTTTAAAAGACTATCAGATGCGGCAGTGTGAGGTGGACACCTTAAGCTAGCCAACATCATCTGATTGATTTTGAATTTTGTCTTGGACTTACTCTTTGGGGAATTTCAGTTTGTTCTCTCACTGCTCATGTGCACCTTAAGGGCTTAATCCAGAAGTACTCTTTCTGCTAGCTAGTGGGTGAGCTCAGGGGCTTTAGGGTAGGCTGAGTGGGGTGGGAGTTGCTGTAACCTATGCTTCAGTTTTGATTTATTACCTCCTTTTAATTATTTACCTGTGGTTATCCATTTTCTTTCTCTCTCTGTCTCCTTGGTCCTGCTCCATTGTTGAAAAGCCACGCATGCGCACTTCAGCACAGTATAGCTCCTATTGTTTGTTTTTCCCGCCACTGGTTCCGGTTCCAGTTACCATGTGTTTCTTCTTCCACTTTGGGCCCTCCACTGGAATCCCCCCACTACACTCGCCTTCCTTGCTTGCAGGAGTGGACAGCAGGAAGACGCTAAGTGCTGCAAGGTAATCTACAAGTACAGTGGTGTAGGAGTTTAAAAGACTATAGGACCCAGCAGTGCGAGATGGACACCTTAAGTTAGCCAACATCAACTGACTGATTTTGAGTGTTGTCTTGGACTTACTCTTTGGGGAATTTCAGTTTGTTCTCTCACTGCTGGGCATGCGCAGAAAGCCGCACATGCCCACATCAATGCAGTGTAGCTCCTATTGTTAGTTTCTCCTGCCACTGGATCAGGTTCCAAATACCCTGTTTCTTTTTTTACTTTAGGCTTTTCATTGGAACCCTCCCCACCACACGCAACTTCCTCATTTGTGGGAGTGGACAGCAGGAGGACGCTAAGTGCCGCAAGGTAATCTACGAGTACAGCCTGCAGCTTGCCTTACAGTGGTGTATGTGTGCAGTTTCCCATTGACGCTTGAGCGCCAACTCCCCACCCACCCACCCCAACCACCCCTACCCAAAGCTGGCCCTTTTTTTATTGAAATAAGAAGTCATGTGACCTTTCCTTATCCAATCAGTCAACTCTCCCATTAGCAGGGTAGATGCACTAGCCACCAGGGGTCAGTCTTGAGCTATTCTTCTGACAGCTTTCCCTGGTCCATACCCCAATTTCCTGTCCTTGAATCCCCCTCACTCTGCTACTTTTAGGCCTCTCTTTTGCTCTCTTCCCCTTTCAATCCCCATTCCTACTATGCCCCCTCCTGGGTCTTGAACCCAGTACCTCCTATTCTGAGGGCGGCTACCCTACCACTGTGCTAATCTGGTCCAACCTCCTCTGCATTGTTCAGCTGTCCCTTTCAATTAATCAGCTACGTCTGCTTCTCCTTTTTTTTTCCTTTTTTTTCCTGTAGTAGTTCCTACCATTACTGGTTCACTGTGGTCTGTTTTTGGCCTCCTCTGCCTCTCCCTTCTTGGTACCCCACTGTCTGATCCCCTCACTTTCTCCACCCCCGTGGAACTCCTGCCACCCCCCAATTTCAACTCCAGGCACCCTGGCACTAAGTGCACCATACCCTTCAATCTTACTCAGGTTCCTTTGCACTAGCCCCTCCTCCTACACCACCACTAACTCATGCTTGGCTTATTGGCTTCGGTTGTCCACAACCTCCCTCTACCGATGGTATGTACTAAGCAAGTCCTTTCCAAGTGCAGCTCCACTCTCAAGTATAAACTCTTCAAAGTATTCCTCTGCAGACTGATCCTGCTACTACTCCTACTCTCCAGTAGTGTTCACCCAAATCCCAGTCCCCCCAACCCCCTATGTCTCTTGGATGCAGGGGAAGTGATCATACCCTACAGGGCTGGCTAGTGCAACACAACCCAGACCTTTCGGTTGTGGTTGAGACATGGCTATCCCCACACACCAAAGACTCTGCAGTGGCCATCAGCAGCTATTCCTTACACAGGGTAGATAGATTAACCAAGGGTGGGGTGGGGGCTGCATTAGCTATGTGCGTGACTCACTGCATGGGCATGTAGTTGCCATCCCGCCCACCCTCCTATGGAGTGCAGTGCTTGCCCCTGAAATTAACAGTTGCCCCAACTGGGAAATCCCTATATATAATGTCCATCTACATCCCACCTGGAAACCAGACGCTGGCTTTCAACTCAGTCCTCAATACCATCTCACATATACCCAACTCCTCAGAAGTCCTAGTCCTTGGGAACTTTAACGTTAACCAGATATCACCCAAGGCCTCTTCATTTAAGGAATCAATTTCCACACTTAATCACATGCAAGTTGTCCCATCTCCCACTTACCATAATCAGAACTCTGGCTCCTCCACCCTTCTTGACCTGATTTTCACAACCCACCCAGATAGACTCTCTAAGGTTACTGTTCTCCCTGATGTATTGAGTGACCACGCCCCCATCATCATCTCACTGCCTCACTGTTCTTGCTGCATTGTTAGCTAGCACTCTGTATAGGCCTACCTCTGTATTATAATGATTGTACACTACACTACTTGTTAACATCTAAGAATTATTCACTCTGTATGTCATACCACTGTTTATGTATGTCTCTTGTAACTAGATGTGGAGCCTTTGGAAATGAGTCCATGACTCAAAGGTTGGCAATTCTGATAACTATAATAAATAAATAAATAAAAATCTGTAGCTGGTCTAGTGAAGGCATCAGACCCCTGCCTAAGGTCTACCATCAGTGCAGGCTCAAGGAGGGGTCCCACAAACACTTCAAAGACTTCCTTCTAAACTGTGACTGGTCACCCCTGTCCTCAGCCCAGTCTGTTGATACTGCCCTCTCCCACTTCATCTGCAACTTTAATGTGTCCTTTGACCTTTTTGCCCCATACAAAAAGACTACAACCAAGGGCCCCACCACTCCCTGGATAACCCCCACTCTGTTGGCCCTCATGCGCCACTGAGACAACCTTTGGGCTAAAGCCCTTACTCCGGCTGCCCCACTGACAGGCATCTGTACAGAACTGCCAGAAATAAATGTACATGTGAAATTCACAAATCTAAGGTGGCCCACTTTCAATAAACACTCTCCTCCACCTGGGGTTCTAGCTATAAATTCTAAGACAACATCAAAACCCGAAATGGAAAATCACTTTCCCCCCACCATCTGAAATCGTCATCAATGGTGCCACTATTCAGGAGCCTTTAGACATTGTGAACTCATTAAACTCCTCCTTCTCTGACCTACTGTAAGTAGTGTTCTACCTCCAAACTTTTTTGACCCCTCACCTGGTCACTCCCCTTCACCCCCTTCATGGACCCCTCCTTTCTGCTTCAGGGCAGTTTCTCCTCGTGAGGCCAAATCCTATTTTTCCCAAGTCCTGGGTAAGTCATGACATAGTGGTGACACCTTAGACCTAAAGCTGCATCATCTGGCCCTTGACTCTGTCCTTATCCCTCTGACCACCATTCTTAACTTCTCACTCTGTTTGGGCCAGTTCCCCTCACAGTGGAAAGTGAGAGTCATCACACCCATCCAAAAATCTGGGGATCGCTCCTTCCCAAATAACTACCAGCCCATCTCAATTCTACCTCCCCTCTCCAAGTCCCTGGCAAAAATTGTTGCAGACCAGCTTACAGACAATCTGACAAAACACAACCTATTCAGTAAAGAACAGCATGACTTTCGAAAGGGGCACAGCAACACCACTGCCCTGCCTGAATACACTACCTTCATAAACAAAGCCCTGGACAGTGGACACCTCATCGGGTTAATCAACTACCCATGGTTACTACCAGCTGTAGCGCCACCATGTATGCAGATGATCTGGTAATCCTGGCTCACTCCCAGAATGCCACTACCCTAAACCAGAACCTGACCGATGACTTTAACAGGGTATTGTCATGGGTTACTAGTCACAAGCTGGTCCTGAACCTGAAAAAGACACAGACTATGCACTTTGGCTCAATGGCTAAAATCAAAGCCTCATCGGCCTGCTTACATGTCACAGCGCAGATGGATCCTCACCACCATAGTGAGCTCCATCAAATATCTGGGGTAACACTTGACCCCCAACTTGACATGGGTAATCATATCCTTAACATCTGCAGGGCGGCAAACTGCAAACTGGGTCTGGCCTATAGGGGCCAAGTATAACCTCTTATCGTAGCCAGGCTTGCCCTAGCAAGGGTGTGCTCCCTTCCTCCCTCAGCTATGCGGCTGCACCCTATTTGCTCGCTCTCCAAAGACACATCTCACCGGTGGTACACTGCTTACAATAACATTTGTCATTTTGCCTTGGCTGCCCCCCGACTCACCCACCATTGTGAGCTATATGAGAAACTCTGCTGGCTCTAACCAGCTAGATACCTTGATTTTGGTTTGGGATGCCTCTCTGGGAAAGTGATCAGAACTAGCACCCCCCCAGGGGCTGGCCCGGCTTCTGCCTAAACTGCCCTACCAACTTAGGTCTCTCACATCAGGGATGCTCAAAGTCCCTCCTACCCGGACCCTCATGGGGAATCGGGACTTTGCCATAAGTGCGCCCAGACTCTGGAATTCGCTGCCTGTGGATATCTGAGCTGCCCCGTCCTATCTGAGTCTTCGAAATTCCCTGTGGGGTTTCCTAAAACTAGCATCAGAGTGTGACTGCGCCAAACCTCCCTAGAGTAAAGTGTCAAATTGTTTTGTCTGAACCTCCCCAGGGTGTCTCCATTGAATTCCTGGAGATATTTTCCCCACTGTATCAATGACTTCTGACTACTCCTGCCTAAAAAGCCTTGGGCATTTTTACACCCATTATTGATCCACGGTCATAGGCTAACCATGACATATTGCACCTTGGTCACTTGGTAGAAACTTGTACTACCAAGTGTTTCTGTTTCTGTCTAACATGTGCATATTTAGAAAAATGTGATGAGCTGTATATACCTGTCCATGATCCGACTAGCCTAGGGGGTGTATACGACAATGTTATAAGTTATATTATGACCAATCCAGTCCTTGAGCTATGCTCCACTCCTATGTATGATGGCCTGTATATATCTGTCAGTTGAACTAGCTAGTCTAGAGTGTATAATCTGAAATGTGCTTACTACTATATGTTTCCCCTAACGTCAAATGATGTATTTCCCACATGTTTGTTTACTGTGACAAAAAACTGTACTCTCTTTGCCATGTCTCCTTGACTGTTGTTTCTCATGTTGTACTCTGCCGGGCCGTTCCTGAAAATAGGCATAATACTTGTCTAGTGTACTTATCCAGTAAACAAAAGCTAAATAAATAAAATAAATAAATAAATAAATAAGTAGATATACATCAACCTGACAAAGGCGTTCAACACCGTCAACAACCCTCTACTCATTGATTCCCTTAATACACTCATCCTTGCCCAAGAACCCATATCCTGGTTCACGAGCTATCTTAGTGGTAGATCCCAACGTGTCAAGATTGACACTACCATATCTGACCTTCTCCCTGTTCATGCTGGCATCCCACAAGGATCCATTTTAGGACCTCTTCTCTCCAGCCTCATTCTCCATTCCCTCCCAATGGCTTGCTAGGGGCAAATGATCCTGTACACGGACAACGCCTTTATTTTCTGCAGCCATAGAGATCCCCATTCACTACAACTGGCCCTTCAGAGTCTGTTCCCTGAAGTGGAAGCATGGGTTGCTGCCAACAAAGTGGTGCTGAACCATAAAAAAACTGAATTTTTAATTGCCACAATGCCACAATAGAGCAAGTTACCGCCTTTAAGTATTTTGGGGGGTAACCCTGGACTCTTCTCTAATCTACCACAAACATATCCATCGCCTCAGCTCATCTGCGAATGCCAGATTTGGTCTACTGTACAGAAACAAATGGTGCATGCCACCAGCAGCTGTCCGTGTTTCAATCACCTCATCCATCCTCTCCCTAATAGACTATGGGATCATATTCTATGGTGCAGCCGACAATACAGCACTCAGTAGAATAAGGGTTACCCTGAATAGGGCCTGTCGCCTAGTTTCAGGGTGTGATAGTACGACACACACCTGTAACCTCTATCAGCTCACTAACTGGCTCAACTTTAAAGGTCGGCTGAGATACCACACCTGCCTTTTTACTAGAAAGATTGCTAACGGTCAATCCCCCCAGGGCTTCACAACCTCCTGAAACCTGCCTACTCCTCCAGGGATACCAGAAGTGCTGCCATAACCCCTTTGCATGTGCCCTTCTGCAGAACATCCTTGGGGCAGCTTGTCTTCCACCACAGGGCACCACTTTGGCTGAATGAATTATCCCCCATTTCATCATCCATCCAGAAACTGGGCCCATTCAAAATCTGTCTCAGAAAGCAGATCCTCCCTGATGCTACCTGCGACTGTCTCTGATCCTCTCTCCTTGTTTTTGCTCACATACTTTGTGCACCTCCCTTGGATACTACCCACTGTTCATTCACCTAGCCCACCAGTTTTGGCTACTCTCCTGACATGGGTTAGCTCCCTTTGTTTATTATGCTAAGATGTACCTTACATGTTGGTACTTTTCAGCTACAGCACTGTAACCACACCTCTCATTCCTTTATTTAGGGTTGTCTCACCAGGCACACACTTCTAATGATGTACAATCGACTATTGCTTACGGACCTTGCAATGATGGACAATCAACTTTATGTACCTTGTAATGATGGACAATCAACTATTACTGTTATGTATAATACATTGTACTCAGGTTTGTTATACCCTACACATCTATTATGTTTTACCTTACCACTATTGTCTTTGTCTCTGTAACCCTATGACATGGAGCCTTTGCAAATGAGTCTTGGACTCAAATGTTTGTAATTCCAATCCTTCAAATAAATAAATAAATAAAATACAGATGTGAGATGAGACAATGAAAGCATGCACTAATGTCTTCACATTGCCCTGGTGATGGTAGGGATGCAATAAATATTTTTCAGAGGGTAAAAGCCACTCTGGGTATTTCACAATACCTTGGATACCTGGGAATGTTGTTTAATGTACCTTTAGCCTTTGATACTAATAATCATCATATTTTGCTTTTATGATTGCACAGCAATGATGGTATTAACTCATCTGCTATGAACTGGTTTCAGTAGTACCTTGCTGGTCACATTCAGACATTCCCTTTAATCACGCTTCTTCATTTACTTCTTGCAATGTAGGTTAGTAGTCATATCAGAGTTCCTCAAGGGGGTCTACTCCTGAGCCCAAGCTGTTCTCCTGGTACTTGCTTTCAATAGCATACATCATCAGGGTAATGGTGTTTTTCATCATCTTTATGTTGCCAAAATTTAAACTTTCTTCTACGAAATTTGCATCAACTAACTCATTGTATACTAGTATGTTTTGTCCAGGAAAAGCAACTTGAACTGCAATAACTCATTTCCAGTTGTGTCAGTGGATGAGTGGGGTTATATGGACCTGTTTTGTTGATGGGGAAATGTTGGCCAGGACAACAAGGAAAATTCCCTCTTCTTAGTGTAAATGCTATGGGATCTTTAACTTCCACCTGGATAGCCAACAGGGATGATTAGAAGGACCTTGATTTAACATCCTATCTGGGGATGGCCCCCTCAACAGTGCATCACCCCTGGTTGCACTCTACAGTGTCAGTATTAGGTGTAAGCCCATGTTTCTAGTGTAAAAATAGAACCTAGGACTTTCCAAAAATGTGTCCCTGGAGTCTAGTATGCAACCTACTGAGCCACTGAAACCACACTGTCTGTTCTACACATACTGTTCTACACATATTATCCAATTAACAGATAGAAGACAGAGAGTGTTGATAAATTGCACTCACTTCAATGAGTGCCAGAGGGCTCAGTGCTATGACTGGTTCTCTTGGATGTCTTCATAAGTGACATTGCAGAAGAACTGAAAGGGAAGGTATGTCTTTTTGAAGATGATAAAATCTGCAATATGGTGGACACCATGGAGGGTTGAAGAGAGTGTGCATTGATCTAAGGAAGTTAAAGGAGTGATCAATGGCAAAAAGTGCAAAACCATGCACCTAGGGCATAGGAACCAAGAAGCTAAGTACAGGATGGGGGAGGTACTAACAATCACTAGGCAGGAAAGGGACCTTGGGGTTATCATACCTGATGACCTTAGCATGGCTGGCTAGTGTGACAAAGCGGTGGGTATGGGTAGTGGAATGCTTGGGTGGATTGGAAGCGGTATCTCCAGTAGAGAGAAGTGGTGTTGCCACTGCATCACTCTTTGGTGGGACCCCACCTGAAGTATTGTGTCCAGTTTTGGAGGTCACACCTCAGAAATGACATATATAAGGTGGAGGTAGTACAGAGGAAGGCAACTAAAATGGTGCATGGGTTGCATGAGAAGCCCTAAGAGAAGAGACTGAGGGATCTCAACATGTTCATCCTGGAAGACAGGGGAGTGAAGAGGCAAAGTGCTAAACATCTACAAGTACCTCACTGTGGTAAACAGGGTGTAGGAGGGGAGTCTCAAATGAGAAAAAAGCACCAGGACCTGCGGCATGTGATGAGGTTGGTGAGGGGGAATTTAGGAGAGAGATGTGAAGAAATCTTTCTTCACTGAAAGTGTTGTATGTGCCTGGAACAGACTTCCAGCAAGTGGTGGGGGTGAAAATAGTGGGAGGCTTCAAGCATGCATGGGATAGACATAGGGGTATCTAAGAAGAAAGATAGGGGTAAGGGAGGGTTGCCGTGGACCAGCTAGGGTTTGTGGAGTCAGATTAGGCAGAGAACATCTGGACAGACTGGGTGGGCTGAGCAATCCTTTTCTGTTGACAAATTCCATGATTCCATTTTTCTACTGTGTGTTATAGTGCACCAGCTTTTGATGCCACAGGTACCTGATGAAGGGACATGTGTACTGTATTGTACTGTAGCTCTACAATCTGGGGTACTGTAACAACTGTGCACAACACAGATGTTAGTCAAATAATACCATATCAGTATCATATTACCTGAGTGTTCCACTGGTAAAGGCCTTGGGCAGGATTGTCAGAGGCAGATGAAGGAGTGAGATCTTCATGTGACTGTCAGAAAAGATCTGCCAGTGCCTCTGCTATTTTCAAATGCTGTGGGTTGTTTGTGACAACTACCATCAATTGAGTCAGCTTGCATCAAAACAATTATGAAAGTGTCATAATTTTGCAGCACAAGGTAGCATTTTAGACACAACTGCATCATACCTGCTGATGCAATCAAACTATCTATTGGAAGGTCTTACAGTGCACCCTGAAGGATGCTTTCATGATAGGATGCTTCAATGAAAGTTTGCTTTGATAATAGGATGCTTAATTATAGGGTAATTTGATGATAGAATGCTTTGATGATAGGGTAGCTGGATGCTAGGGCTGTGCAGCGGCTGAATAGTATTTTTTGAATACCCAAGACTAGCAGGGCTCCAGAATATTCAGGGACCCTTCCCAAATAAATGGAGTCCACAGTGAAGAAAGGAAGGTAACTAGCAGGGTACCGCAGGGTTTGGTACTTGGACCGGTCCTTTTTAATGTCTTTATACGTGACATTGGCGAGCACCGAGGTGGAAAGATATGTCTCTTTGCAGATGACAGAAAGATCTGTAACAGGGTTGATACACAAGGTGGAGTGGAAAGAATGAAAAGGGACTTGGCAAGGTTGAAGGAATGGTCAAATATGTGGCAGCTCATATTCAATGCAAAGAAGTGCACGGTAATGCATCTGGGAAACAAAAACCCAGGGGAAGAGTACACAATGGGGGGTGAGTTAATAACAACAACAAAAATCGAAAGAGACCTAGGAGTAATTATATCAGATGACCTAAAGGTGGGCAAGCAATGTGAGAAGGCAGTAAGAAGGACTTGGGGGGGATACTGGGATGCATAGGGACAGGCACCAACAGTAGAAAACAGGAAGTTGCTATCCCTGTGTACAGACAGTTAGTGAGACCCCATCTGGAGTACTACGTGCAATTCTGGAGACCCCATCTCCGAAAAGATATAGACAGAGTGGAGGCTGTTCGGAGGAGGGCAACCAAAATGGTGCAGGGTCTGCACCAGAAGACATACAAGGAGAGACTAAAGCAGCTTAATATGTATACCCTTGAGGAAAGGAGGGGGACATAGAAACTTAGTATCTTTCAGAAGAAGAGATGTGCAAGAACAAGGGGGTACAATTTGAAGATAGAGGGGGGATGGCTCAGAGGTAATGTCAGAAAGTATTTTTTCACAGAGAGGGTTGTGGATGCATGGAACAGCCTTCCTGAGGAGATTGTGGAGTCAGGAACAGTGGGAGAATTCAAGAATGCATGGGACAGGCATAAGGCAATTCTAGTGTGGGGTAGGAGGAAGTAAGCTGTTGATTAACTAGAATCTGCAGTGTATCCATCAGGTAGGGAAATGGGCAGACTAGGTGGGCAAAGTGGTCCTTATCTGCTGTCAAATTCTATGTTTCTATGTTTCTATATTCAGGCACCCTTCCCAAATAGGGACTATTCATAATCACTCTATTACCATCCCCACTTATGCCATCTCCAGGCAAGAATGAATCAGCAGGGGTGGTGGAGTGGCCATGTATATTCCGTCCTCCCTAAAATTCACCAAAGTTCTATCATCCTCCCTCCCAGCAACTTATGATGCATTAACCATCCATATCACCCTGCTTTTCACCATCCTGATTTTCATTGTTGGCATCTATTGCCGCTCAAGTTCCCAGCCCTCAGCTGCTATAGATCTCATAACCTTCCATAACATCTCCATCTCTCTCTCTCTCTCTCTCTCTCTCTCTCTCTCTCTCTCTCTCTCACTCAGGTGAAACTTTTATTTTGGGTGACTTCAATCTAATCTGGTTGTCCCCACTACCACCAAGAAATGAAGTTGCAGCCCAAAATCTCACACAGCTCATTCTTGAACCTATGCGTCCTAACCATAAGACTCAAAATCACTCCATGCTAGACTGGACTCTCACCTCCCACTCTCATAGTTATTAAGTCTGGTATCTTACCAGATGTCTTCAGCGACCTCACCCTTGCCTACTTTAAAGAAAAAGTCTTAGAAATCTTGAACACTTTAGCTCCATCCAAACACACCAGAGTATGTGGCAACCATGTCTCCTGGATTACTGCAGAATTGTTGGCCTGCCTTAGGGAAAGGGACCATGCCTGGAAGAAACGCAAAGCATCTCAGCTCCCTAGTGATTATGCTTTCTGCCACCAGCTTCGAAACTCTTGCACCAAAGCCACTAGATTAGCCAAGTCCGAATATTTTAAATCTGCCTTCCTAACTAATATAAACATACCCTCCAAATTCTGGAAGTGGTCCATTCCTTCTTCACTCCCCCTCCCAGTCCCCATCCCCAGTGTTCAAAATAAAAGATTCCCTCATGATTGACCCTTGCTCCATGGCTGAGGAATTTAATTCCTACTCTAAGTCATGTGCCAAGACCATCCTAAACTCCCCTCCCACTCCCTGCCACATTCTGTCACCCATCACTACTGTCAACCCTCCCCCACTAGTATTCTAACCCTTCTCTTTCTCCCGTGTTACCCCTGTTGTAAGCCTAAACATTCTCCTCTCTCAACAACCCTTCAAAAGGTGCGTCTCCTGATGAACTCAACCCTAAGCTCCTCTTCCTCTCAGCCCCAGCTATTGCCTATTACCTCTCTACTATTCTAAATCTCTCCTTTTCATCTGCCTCAATCCCCTCATCATGGAAACATGCTATAGATCTGCCACTTCCTAAAGATGGTGACCCCACATCCCCTTATAACTATCATCCCATTTCCCTCCTTCCTACCCTTGCTAAACTCCAAGAACACTTGGTTATCACTCAGCTTACTACCTTTCTTTCTGACTCCTCCTTCTTCACACTGTTCCAATCTGTTTTTTGGAAAAAGAACACTCCACCACCACATCCCTACTCAGGCTCACTGACTTCATTCTTACAGGGATGAAAAATGGCCTTATCATCACAGTCATCTTTGTCAACCTTGCAAAGGTTTTTGACTCTGTCTCCCACAACCTTCTCCTGGACTCCATTTCTGCTGCTGGTCTGTCTAGTGTGGCCACAAATTGGTTCAGGGCTTACCCAACTGGCCGAACCCAATCAGTCAGGATCATTGACTCCATCTCCCTTTCTCTCCCTGTGGGCACAGGAGTCACCCAGGGCTCAGTGTTTGGTCCCCTGCTTTTCTCCATCTTCCTAAATGACCTTCCCTCCATCTGCTCTCCTTCCTCCTCCATCCACATGAATGTTGATGATACTGTCTTGTATGCATCAGGCACATGTCCCTCTGATGTTGCATCCAGTCTTCAGCATGAGTTCGACCAAGTTCATCTCTGGTTTGCTTCCCGTCAGTTCTTTCTCAATGCCAAGAAGACAGTCTCCATGACCTTTGGCACTAGACAAAGACTTTCAAGGCTACCTGACTTGCCCTCTTTCCACACCCTGGATGGGACTATCCTTGAGGACACTACCTCATTTAGATACCTTGGAGTATGGTTGGACCAACACTTCAACTTCTCTGGACACACAGACACCATCCTGAAAAAAACTGTGACCTAAGCTTGGCACCTTGTTCAGGAACCATAGCAGCATCCCTCTTACGGCTAGGTGTGAACTCGTCCAAAAGACGATTCTTCCCATTTTTGATTACTGTGACATAGTCTATGGTGCTGCTCCCAAATCCTTCCTGGCCAAATTGGGCACTCTCTTTAACTCCTTCTGCCATTTTGCTCTTGATGCTCCCTCTTGGTCTCACCACTGTGATCTCTATCATGCTCTGTCTTTTCCCGCACTGGCAAATAGACACCTCTCCCTTTGCATCAAACTGACCTCTAAATTCTGGCTTGGTGAACCCCCTCCCTACCTCTCCTCATCTCGCTCCATCCCTCCCCCACCCTTCCACTCTCTCAGATCCTATGACTCTCACACTTTGGCTATCCCTGTCACTCTACTCATTGGTCAGTCTGGATTTTCCACCAGTTCCTAAAATCTGGAACTCCCCCCCCTCAAATATGTCATGTTTCCTCCTCATACTCCCTCAGCTTTGCCCTCCATAACTATCTCTCCTCTAGCTGTTCCTGCTATAATCCTCCCTAACTTCTCACTTTACCCAGTTCCTGTTCTATATTAACCCCTCCTCCTCTACCCCTCCTTTCCTCCACCGTTCCCCCCCCCCCACATCCTCCAAGTATCCAGCCTTCCTTCTAAATACTCCTTCGGTCTCTTCCTGCTATTCTCTCCCCTCTTCTCCAACTTGCCCACTCATTTCCTCTTCCTCTTTCTCCTCCAACTTGCCTTCCCCCAGTCCCTTGGAAGGGTTCTAACATCCTGGAAGGTAAATGGATTTAACCTCCTCCACAATGTGATCTCATCAAAATAAGGCACTTGCTCATCTTCCCCTTCCCTCACACTTAATCTTTTTGTCTCTGAATATAACTCTGAAACTCTATTGCATCCTGATGTACTGTGTCTCATGATTCTGCCTGCACTACTTGTTTGAGTCCAGTCTTTCTCAACTGCTGTACTATATATAGTTCATCAATCCTGATAACTCTAAGCCTCACCCCTTCATTCCCTTCCCTCTGCACTTCAATTGTGTAACAATGCTATCTACCTGCTGTTAACACAATTAGTCAGTCCCTGTAAAATTGTATGTATCTCTGTGCACTACTGCTTAATTTTTGCTACCAAATGTAACTGTTTTCTCTTAAATTGTTATGAATCTCTGTTCCATCCTCACTGTATCCCCTTCTCCCAGGTTGCACTGGGAGACAAACAACTTGTTGTATAGTGTGCCTTTCTGGTGAAACAATTCAATAAATAAATACATAAATACATAAATAAATATGCAGGATTCCTAATCAACAAACTGCTGAAATAAAAAAAAGGAAGAACCATCTCCCAGTTCAAACCCCTGTAAAATAATGTAATCCCCAGCACTCCACTATCTTTTAGAACCCCACTCCTACCCTCCTCCCCACTGCACCAAAACTGTTTTTGTACTACAGTATAACCCCATAGTGGGAGACCAGCACAACCAGACAGCTTCCACAGATGACCCCCTTCTTTGTTAATGAAAGTGCTTGCTTATACTAAACAAATTAATTGACTAATGTACCCCCTACCCCACCCTGGCAGCATCCTGATCCCACCCTTCTCAGCACACAATTTTGAAGTCCAAAGGCAACCATCACAATCCACACTCCTTCAGGGCTGGACACCTTCAGAATTAACGGAAGTGCTCACACACTTGCTCAGTCTAAAGTCTAATCAGAGGGTCAACAAAGAAAATTAATGATGGAAACCCTAAAGTAAATAATTCATGTACTGAGAAAGGACAATTTCCTCACCTTTATCAATCTAAAGAACACATACCTGCATATACCCATATGGGCCAGCCACAACAAGTTTCTGCATATCTGTATTCTGTGACTCTACAATCAGTATTGTGCACTACCATTTGGACTAGACTCAGTATATTCACAAACATGTCGATAGTCTTGACAGCAGAGTTAAGGGCAAAATGAATGCACATCATACCCTATCTTGATGACTGGCAAATAAGGGCATGATAGTACCAAGAGGTGACAAAGGCAACTGAACTAGTGATAGAAGCAATCAAATCACATGGCTGAATTGTGAACAGGAAGAAGAGCAGCCTTTTGTCCAGCAAACAACTGGAACACCTGGTGGTGATAATAGGGTGATACGGAGATTATATGAGACCCACAGAGGGCTAGTATGACTAATGGACAAAAGGGACCAACAGACAAGAGGTCTCACAAAGTAATGACCCAAGCATACCAGATACTGTACAATCCAAGCTTGTGACATCACTGTTTTTGATACAACTACTTGGATCCATGGCATCTTTCTCTGAACAAGTACCCTAGGTAAGATGGAACATATACCAATTGCATGAACTCACAATTAGTGAATGGGATTTGGTGGAGTCTGAGCTAAGCAAAGTGGTCACCCTGAAAAAGCAATGGCAACATTTCGACATGATAGATTCACATGTACAACCTTCTCAATTTAAACAAAATGGACAGACACGATTACAGTGTTATAGGTACCACACCAAAAGGAAAAATGAACACACCTCCTTCTAAATGTGCCACTGCAAAACAACAGTGGAGTTCACACTTATAAAGGAAAAACAAAACAAGTCACACAAGAATTAAAGAGCTACATACTTTTATTGCATTCCTCACCACACAGACACAGAGTGATAGTGGAGAATATCGGACCACCACTACTTGCGTAGCATAAAGTTTTCCTAAATATGGTGCATGCTTTTGCTTGCCATTAATTTGGGTTTTGTCAGTTTGCCTAAGTTGGGGGTCTTTGTCCCCCACACCCTCTTGTTTTTTTTAAGGGGGGTGTTGAGGATGAAGCCCCCCAACTCAAATAGCTAATACAAAATAGCTTAAAGGCTGATTTCAGAAAGTAGTGTAACTGAGCTCTACACTAATAGCATGGGTCCATAGTCTGGGATTGGGGAGCAGACAGGAGGAAGGTCAGAGATGGGAAAATGGGGGAGCTAAACATGTGGCTCAAGGGCTGGTGCCAGAAAAAGGACACAAATTTGTAGGTAACTGGCAACAGTTTTAGGAGTGAAAGTTTTTTAAATTCGATGGACTGCATCTGACAAAGGAAGAAGTCAGTGCATTATGGCAGAAGTTTGATGTATTTGCAGAATATTTAAACTAGCAAATGGGGAGAGTGGTGCAGCACCTGATACATTGAATGGGAAGAACACCTTTCCCCCCTCAGTTAGTGATCAAACAGGAGTTCAGCATGTTTGTAGTTCATTTCCATCACCAGGTGAGGAAAATGCCCCGCTCCCCATATGACATACAGGGGAAAAACCGGATCTCATCCCACAACTAACTCACCAAAATCTGGTCAATGGAAAATCATGTACACAAATGCCCACAGTCTGGGAAACAAGATCCCAGACTGGGAGGCAACAATGACAGAGGCTAAACTAGACATAGTAGTCATTAACGACACATGGTTCACCAGAAACCACATTTGGGAGACTACCATACCAGCTATGCACTGTTCAGAAGAGACCAAGGTGAAAGGGGGGGGGGTGAAGTGGCCCTTTATGTCAATGAAAATATCAAAGCTACAGAAATTTAGAATACACATAAGGAGCCAGAATAACTGGTCAGACTAGGTGGGCCAAGTGGTCCTTATTTGCCATCAATTTCTATGTTTAACTGTGTGTCACTCTGGTGGGACAGCCATATGAACTGGAGTTGCCTACAGGCATCCAAATCAGGGGGAGGACATAGACACATTACTGTTAGAAGATATACAAAACATGACAGCTAAAGGGGAGGTTCTACTAATGGGAAACTTCAACATGCCAGCTACAGATTGATCAATACCAGCAGGAACATCTGCCAAAACTAGGTACATAGTAGATTCCCTGCAGGGGGAGAGCCTCAAACATTTGGTACAACAACCCACAAGAGATAGAGCTATCCTGGATCTATTACTGACTAATGGGGAAAGCATCACAGATCTCCAGGTAGAAGGTCACCCGGGGCCAGTGACCATCATATGGTGTGGTTTAGTTTGGCCACTAGAACTAAATCATCCCATTCCAAGTCAAGAATATGGGACTTCAGAGGAGCTGACTTTGATAAGATGGCCAAGAGAGTTAAGCTAGCCCTGGCAAGATGAAATACAGGTGAGGGATACAGGTAAAGTGGGTAAGTATTAAGGATGCAATATTTGAAGCAACATACCATTGCATTAGGGAGAAAAGCAAGAGCAAAAGAAGGAAGAAACCACTTTGGTTCTCAAAAACAGTAGCAGAAAAGGTCAGAGCCAAAAGACTGGCCTTCAGAAATTATAAGGGAATGTAGTGGGACAAAGATAGGGTGGCTTAACAACTTCCCTAAGGGAAGCAGGGAATTCAGTAAGGCAGGCAAAGGCCCAAACCAAGGAAACACTAGCACAAACAGTAAAAGAAGAGGACAAGACTTCCATAGATATATTAGTGAAAGGAGAAAGTCCAGAGGGGGTATTGCTAAGATCAAAGGGGATAAGGGGGAGTGTGTGGAGGAGGACCAAGGAAAAACATCTATCCTAACATAGAAACATAGAAACATAGAAGTTGACGGCAGATAAGGACCGCAAGGCCCATCCAGTCTGCCCATAAATAGATACTTCTGCTCAGTATTTACTGAGGAGATGGTAGAACAGGGCCCACAGCTCAGCACCATGGACACAGAGGGAAGGGAGGTGTGCACATGTCCCTTCACAAAAGAAATGGTTCTACAAGAGCTCGCTAAGCTCAGGGTGGACAAGGTAATGGGGCCTGATGGCATACATCTTAGGGTACTAAAGGAGCTAAGGATGGAACTAGCAGAGCCAATAGCAGAACTATTTAGTGAGTCTCTTGAGTACAGGAGAGGTCCCAGAAGACTGGAGAAGGGCCTAATTGATCCCACTCCACAAGAGTGGCAGCAGGGAGGAGGCAGGGAACTACAGACCAGTCAGTCTTACCTCAGTAGTGGGCAAGATTAGTGAGTCACTCCTTAAGGAAAGGATAGTGCAACACCTGGAATTTATAGGAGCACAGGATCCAAGACAGTATGGGTTTACAACAGGAAGGTCCTGTCAGACTAATCCCACAGAATTCTTTGACTGGATAACCAGAGTGGTGGACCAAGGGGGTGCAGCTGATCTTGCCTACCTTGACTTCAGCAAAGCTTTCAATACTGTCCCACATAGAAGATTAATTAATAAGCTAGGTAGGCATGGGGTGGGTCAGAAGTTGTTCAACTGTGTGGCAAACTGGTTGGCGGGTAGAAAACAAAGAGTGGTGGTAAATGGTGTACAGTCAGAAGAGATGCAAGTCACAAGTGGGGTACTTCAGGGATCAGTCCTTTTTAATATCTTCATCAGTGACATTACAGATGAACTGGAGGGTAAGGTTTGCCTTATTGCAGATGTCACCAAGATTTGCAACAGAGTAGATGATCCAGATGGGGTGAGCAGAATGAGAAGAGATCTACAAAAACTGGCAAAATGGTCTGAAGAGTGGCAACTGGGGTTTAACGCAAAGAAGTGCAAGATCATGCACATAGAGAAGAGAAACCCTGAAGCTACCTATAGGTTGGGAGGGGAGTTGCTGGCAGTCACAAGGGAAGAAAGAGACTTGGTCATCATCATCACAGATGATTTGAAATCATCCAAGCAGACCACTAAAGCAGTAGGTAAGGCTAGAAGAATGCTACCGTGTATTAGTAGTGGTATCACAATTGTAAGAGGGAAGTAAAAATCCCTCTTTACAAGACCCTGGTTAGGCCCCATCTGGAGTACTGTGTGCAGTACTGGAGGCTCCACCTACACAAGGACAGTAACCAAATGGAGGCAGTCCAGAGAAGGGCAACCAAAATGGTGCAGGGACTGCATCAGAAAACATACGATGGAACATCCTGGAAAACTCATTCTGGAGGGGGTGCAGGGGGACCTCAGAAGGCAGGAGTCCCTGGAGAGGTGAGGCGGGATCCAGGGGGCTGGGCCCTTGGTCCACGGCTATTTTGAGATGGGACAGGGAAGCTGCCACTGAGAGCTTCGCACACCCCTTCCTCCCCTCTAATAGTTAAGGATCCAAGTAGATCTGAGATGCTGTACAGGACAGGACATGTGGTTTGGGCTTAATGAATTATATGTGGGCAAGGGCTATTTATTCTGTTTGTTTTTAACTAGGGAATTAAGCCATCATTCTGCATATGGTTTACTCTGTTTTTAATACTTGAAATTTTTTGTTGTTGAATGGATGAAAGTACTGTATAAAACTGATGTATGATGTAATGCTGTGTTGTGATGCGAGTGTATACAGATTCTCAATTTTCAATAAACTTGAATTTAAAAAAAATAACGTATGAGGACAGACTACCAGAGCTCAATATGTATACCCTAGAGCAAAGGAGGGAGAGCGGAGATATGATCAAAACATTCAAGTATCTTAAGGGCATTAACAAGGTGAAAGACTCTAACATGTTTCAATATAAGAAAAATAGCAGGACAAGAGGACACAGTATGAAATTAGAGGGAGGCCAATTGGGGGGTAATGTGAGGAGGTTCTTTTTCACAGAAAGGGTGGTAGATGCATGGAGCAGCCTACGACAGGAAGTGGTGGATATGAATACAGTGCAGGGCTTCAAACAGGCATGGGATAGGCATAAGGGAGCAATACAGATAAGTATGAATAAATAGGCCACTGACAGAGCAAAGGCCTATGGCACATTTAATTTATTTATTTATTTATTTATTTGAATATCAGTTTAACAACCTTTGAGCCAGCGGCTCATTTACAAAGGTACCTCGTCACATGAAGGACAGACAGTGACACAGAAGACAACAGATAATACAAGTTCAAGCAAGTAACATAGTAGGCACAGTTGGTTCCAATGCAAGTGTAGAGTAAATAGACAGGATGAGGGTTAGTGGGGAGAGATGTAAAGGAGAAAGGGGGGTAAGAGGGGAGTGGGGACTAGGGAGAAGTATGGAAAGGGGAGTGCCAGGGTGGAGGAGTGGGTGGGGGAGTGCGGCTGTGGCGTTGTCGGAGGGGGAAAATTAGTTAGTGGCAGCGGAATCCATGTGAGACTAGCAGGTGGTCTCTAAGACTGCGTTTAAAACAAGCGAACGACGGAGATTTGGCAATAACGGCAGGGAGTGAGTTAAACCAGGAGGGCGCTCTGTAAGGGAATGCCCTTTGGCCTTGCGAGGTCCTGGCTCTTGGAATGATCAGTGTCGATTTGGATGAGCTGCGGGTGTTCATAACGGGATTGGCCCGGCATATTGAGTCAGATAAGCCGGGGGGGGGGATAGGCCATGGAGGGCTTTATAGGTGAGTTGGCAGGTTTGATACATGAGCCGTTCATCCAGGCTGAGTAGGGTAGCCAAGGAGTACAGCTGCCAGGTGTGGGTAAGTCTAGGGGCACCGGTTATAAGTCTGCAGGCTTTGTTAAGTATAAGGCGAACCTTGCACAGGGCCGTCAGATCGGCAGCCCCATAGACCGGAAGGCCATAGTCGATAAGAGATATGACAGAGGAGGTGACAGCCAAGCGGAGGGCGTCAGGGGGGAGACATTTTTTGTGCCGATAGAGAATGCCCAGCCGTGTGTTGGCGGTGGTGTTCAGGACGTAGATGTGGCCATGGAAGGAGAGGGCTGGGTCAAAGATTAAGCCAAGATATTTATAGGACTGTACACATTCGATGGGGATATTGAGGGAGGAGTGAATAGCGAGGGGAAAATTGCTGGATTTGTTTTGGAGGTGGCAGAAGAGCATGGATTTGGTTTTCTTTAGGTTGATTATGAGTCGGTGCTCAGTGAACCAGGTTTCAGCAGAATCGTAGGCAAGCTGGAGAGAATTCTGAAGTGACAAGGGGTTACTGTCAGAGGCGATGAGGACTGCATCGTCAGCATAGAGCAGGATTTTACCTGCTCATCTGCTGGGTAGTGAGTTGAGGAAGAGGGAGAAGAGAAGGGGATCTAGGATAGAGCCCTGGGGGACTCCAGAGCGGATCGGGCAGGTGTTAGAGAGTTTACTAACTTTCACAGTGAGGCGAGCTGAGAGATAACTGGTGCACCAGGCAATTGGACCAGTTGCAAAGCCTAGGTGGTCAAGGGTGGTTACCAGGAGAGGATGCGATACGGTATCAAAGGCTTTAGACAGGTCAATGAAGACCGCACCAGCCATGGAGCCAGTGTCCAATGCTGCGTGGAGGAAGTTGGCGAACTCCAGGAGAGCTGTATTGGTACTATGGCCAGCTCTGAACCCATGTTGTTCCGGGCAGAGAACATTGTACTTAGAGAGGTAGCCAGAGATTTGAGTGGCCACAATTTCTCCAAGGCCTTAGAGAGGGTAAGTTGAGATAGGCGGTAGTTACCTGGAAGGTTCTGTCACCACCTTTGTGAATTGGGGTAACTGTGGCGACCCTCCAGACAGCGGGGAATTGTCCAAGGCAGAGGGATTTGTTAAAGATGCAGGTGATAGGCGAGATGACCTGGTCCAGGACCTGACGTAGGAGACAAGGGTCAAGTGAGTTGTTCCCGATGGAGTTACCCTTTAACGCTTTAAGCAGGTATGGCCTGACCTCTTGAGTAGTGACACAGCGCAGGTGGAACAGGGGGCGAGTGATGGAGGGTGCGGACCTGGGGAGTGGGGGACTGAAGAAATTGCCCGGGAGCACTGGGCTAAGATCAGGAAAGGAGTTATTGAGTAAAGTGGCAATGAGGGCAGGATCAGAGTAGACAGAACCATTTACGTTGAGAAGTGCAGGAGGGGGGGACCGAGAATGACCATTCAGTTGCTTGACGTTGTCCCAGAAGGTAGAAAAAATGGGCAGACTGGATGGGCCTTGCGGTCCTCAACTGCCATCAGCTTCTATGTTTCTATGTTTCTATGTCTGATATTCTCCACCATCACCCAGACACAGTGCTATAAAACACCCTTTGTGGCACCATACTGTATATACCTACTACTGTTTGAATTGTAACCCTCATTTAATAACCTACCTTGTATCTTTGCTCAATTTCTTGTACTACACTTTGTATGTAAAAATGTTCCTTACTCATTGTATGTCTGCTATTTGATGTATACTGTAAACTTCTATACTGCTATGATATGGAGCCTTTGTGAATGAGTCCCTGACTCAAAGGATTATAATTCCGATACTGTTAAATAAATAAAAACATATACAGGGCTTCATCAGAGGGCTGATGCTTAGCAAGTTTAACATGTATTTAATGGCCACTACACACATTATCATGGCACATTTTACATAAAAAGTGCCAAGTTTTGTCACTGTGAACTTTATTTGCCTTTTAAATGAAATCACTGTCAATTAATTAAAAACACTTCGCACTTTTATGTTAAATGGATAATGAATGTATATGTAGTGGTCCATAAATACAGATCAGTCTTGCTACACATCTGTCCACTGATGACGCCCTGTATTTATGGTGCTATGTAAGCATGTTCTATAGGGCATTATAGAGATTATTATCTCTGTGGTGAGGAGTGCAATAAAAATATTACACACTTTAATCAGTATGCGTGCTGTTTTCTTCCCGCCTTTACAACAGGATACATACAAATGCAAGCCTGAAGCCTGATCGGATGATGAGCAACTGTTCATAGGAAATCAAGACAGAGAAGTGGTCAATGACAGAATCATGACTACAAGTCAACATGTTTGAAATGAGGGCAGTCTACCAAGGACTGATGCATTTCATCCCTGGCAATCAAAGGGGTGTCTGTATTGATCACTTAAGATAAAAGAATGACAGTGGCTTATATAACAAAGCAAGCAAGCATTAGAACCAAGCGGCTAATGTGTAAAATGGTGATCATTATCAGCTGGGCACAAAAGAACCTGAATAATATCTCAGGCATGGTCCTGGCAGGAAGGCAAAACAATCAAGTAGACTGATTATGCCACTAGTCTCTGAGCCCAGGAAAATGGTGACTGCCCACTAACATATTCTAACTCATCAACATGTGGTGAGAGCCACTACAAGTCAGCTTAAAGGCCTCCCCAAGAAACATTCAATTACAAATGTTCTTTCCAAGGTTCAAGGCCACACGGTCTGGCTCTGCTCATCGTCAATAAACTGGAATTAAAAAAGCATACAAACTTCACCCAGTACTGATGATCCTACAAGTGTTATACAAAATACAGAGAACAAGGTCAACAGAAGTCCTGAAACCACTGGTAGGGCTGAAATACTCATGGTTTCCTCTAAATGAAAACATGTCGTCCAACTCCCCATGGCAACTGCCCTTGTGGCACGTTATACTGACTCAGGACCCAATCAACCACCCCAACCCAGAGGCTCTCAACCTCATGGCATGATGCCTGAAAGGCGAAGACTGTCAAGCAAAGGATACAATGCCAATGTAGTCAACACAATCCTTCACTGAAAAAGATGCTTCACACATGGCACATACAGCAGGCATTGGGTAAAATATTCCCAATATGGTGCCTGCAAAAATAAGTGACTACAAATCAGTTCTCAGATATTACTGTTCCTACAGAAAGGCCTCAACAAGGGACTCTCTGCAGCATCCTTCAGAATGCAGGTGGCATTAATAGGGATAGCATGTGGAAGAATTTGTGCCTCACTTCTAGGATCCCACCCTAATGTCATCAGGTTTCGGAAGGCCCAAGATGCAGGTCCACCACTCCACCGTGGGACCTGAGCCTAGTCCTCAAGGCATTGACTGAACCTTCATTTAAACCCATACACCAAATCAACACCAAGTGGGTTACAATTAAAACAGCACTGATTATGGCAAGATGAATCATTGAACCCAACACCTACAGTATCCTTGTAAGTAAGTAAGACTCTATGTATGAAGCACCCTATCCCTGAGGCTCAGGGTGCTTTACAATATTCAGTATTAAAATTGGAATAGCAATGAATTCACGAGTCAAGGACAAATCAAAGATAAAATAATAAAATAATTTAGTTAAAATCATCAACCCATATACAGTAGTTCAGTCACAAGAGCTTCTTTGAAAAGATGTGCTTTTAGGGCCTCCCTCAAGGATCTTGGAAGTGAATTCCACAGGGCTGGAGCAGTGACTGCGAAAGTGTGGTTACCAGATGTTTTCAGCCAGGCCCTGGGAATTGCTAGGAGGCCTTCCTTGGAGGAGTGCTAAGAGTGGTAGGGGATCAGGAGATCAGTCAGCTAGCTTGGGCCCACACTGTATAGGGCTTTACAGATGAGAAGACCCACCTTGAAAGAGATTCTCCACCTTAGCAGCAGCTAGTGCAGATCATGGAGCACTGGGGTCACATAACATGATCTAGGAAGGCCTATCAGTAACCTGATTGCAGTGTTCTGCACTAGCTGCAGGCAATGCAGGACTTCTCCACTAATGCTGAGACAAAGAGTATTACAGTAATTTTGCCCGAATGTCACAAATGCACCATTAAGGGCAGGTCCACTGGCGGGTTAAGGGCTTTAATCTGGGTGATGTTCCTCAAGTGATAGAAACCACTCCAGATGATGGATAATGCCTGTGTTTCAAGTGTCAGTCCATCATGGAAGATAATGTCCAGATTCTTCACCCTTGTAGTGGCCCAGTGGAGTCAAGCCCAGCATCAAAACAAAGTTAGCCCCAGCAGTCTCCACTTCCCACTGCTGACCAAGCTCAATCCTGTAAGCCTCCATTTCTTATTGTTCACAACAGCATGATTATGTTCCACATCTTGTGAGAGTTCACCCTTGAAAGTATCCATGTCATTTTATAACAATCAGATGCAGCAGCTATCAGTAAACTACCTGATCAACATCAATGAGCAATAAACCCCAAAATTCAAATCAAGCAGAACTATTATATGCTACTGTACATTGTCAGAACCTGTCCCATAAGAAAGGTGGACAGGCTATTCATTATGTTCCAGGGAAAGAAAGCAAGTTACACTGTTACTAGGTCAACAATTGCATGCTGAATCCTGACAGCAGTTACATAACTGACTGTAAATATTAATTTGAATAATTATTGTATGAGCAGTTTGTAACACATAATATATCTATTATAAATACCTTGTGTATTTATTCAGCTTTTAAAGCTGCCCAGGTGCCACGTAGAAGTCTTTCTCTTGCACTCTGTGCTAATGTGAAAAAAAGAGTACCAAAAAGTTAATTACTAATGTGCCTCATATTTTTTAAAATAAAGTAGAAGGTTCTCGTATATTTTAAGTTAAACAATACCTCTGAATCTGTGACTAATAGAACACTGGACCAGCCATCTTCCTGCTGTTGGAAGTGAAGAGCTATGCAGGTGTTACTATATTTATACATGGTAGTAAATATGGGTACTGTTTTTTGGCAGCAGTTCAAAATGACAGGTATCCATGGAAACTTGACGTAACTATAGCTCAGTTTTCTGCACCATATTCCAATGTTTTTGAGCATGCATGGTTGATCTAAATTATGACTTAGTGTTTTACTGAATGGATAATAAGCTCAATGTTATGTAATCCAAACACTGTAAAGGCTTGATTTTTCACCATGTTCCAATATTTTGAACATGTACAAATGATCTAATCCATGACCTTTGTTTCTCCAAAGAAATCTTAAGGCTCTTTTTACCTACAGAATAACTTTTACCAAACTTAGCCTTTTCTGTTGCAAGTGATTAGTTTACCTCACCCTATTTTCAATGGTTCTACTAATTGTTATGATATACTATAGAAGATATTCATGGATACCATTAGTCAACTTTATGTATTTTTTCATGCTTATCACATTATAATGTATGGTAGAATGTCATTCTACCCAGTAATCGGTGTGAGCCAAAGTGTGGTTCTACTGTAGTAGTGATGTCTGTACTGCAGCAAATTGACATTTCATTCTGCTTCAGTACAGACATCACACTGGGCTGCCTGTGAGTGCTACCTATCCTATCATCCAGACATAAGGCTTGGCAGGCGCACAGTCAACCAGATATAAATAAAACCTATACAAACTACAGACAAAACCAAAATACAAGGCAGGATCAACCAGATAAAAAAATTACTAACAAACATGATCACTCACCCTAATGGACCTCTCGCTTAAAGAGAGAAACGTCCGCCATATTTTTTTCTTTAAGCCCTCCATAATGAAACTAGCAACCAATAAAACACTACACTACTGATGTACAGACATCTTCTCCCTTTCATTCGCATGAAAACGGAGCAGTCAATCTGCTTTTATCTTATAAAAAAAAGTCTGCGTTATGTTGAGTTCAAAAGTTTACCTAGGTTCTCAGTACTAGTAAAGTATTTTTTTCTCGCATCTACCTTTTGTTTTTGAGGGAATTTTTTGAGTGGTTTCTATTTGTCATGTCCATACACTATAAAGAAAAGTGTATGGCTTTATCATTCACAACAAGGTGTTTCTTTACCCTTGTGGTTACTATGCCGACTGTTGAACCTTTTGAGCTGCACTCTCAAGGTCAAAAATCAGCAAAATAATCACTAGGGTAAAAAATAGCCTTGTCAACGAAAAGTCATACACTATCCTATATATTCTTAGAACTTACTTTTAAATATAGAAAATGACTACAGGTTTTAGCTGTGGCAGAAAAGGAAAGACCTAAATACATTGTTTCTCAAGCTGTGTTAAATATATATATATATATACTGTATATATATATATGTATATATATATATTTATTCATCACTATATATATATATATACAATATATATATATATATATATATATATATATGTATATATATATATATATATACATTATGGATATAGTAAGTCTAGTCTGTGAGGCAGTGACTAGTATCCTTTCATTCTTGAGGTACTAACATACTATATCATTACTTATCTATCTAGTTAGAAAAAAAAAAAACTTTGTATCCTTCATTACAATGCTATATACTCTCACAGATTAGAATTATCCATAATGCATATAGTGATGGATAAATTTATATATTTAACACATGCTTAAGAATCATTACATTTAGATCTCTCATTTTCTACCACAGCTAAAAACCTGTAGTCATGTTTTATAATTAAGAGTGGATTCTAAGAATAATGTGATTATCATAAAAAAATACATAAGGTTAACTAATGATATTTGTGGATACCTTCTACATCATATGTAACAAATAGCAGAACCAGAGAAAATAGGGTGATGTAAACTAAAACAATCACTTCTAACAGAAGAGGCTAAGTTAAGTAGAATTTATAGTTCGATGTGCAAATATGGCAGGCAGTATAGCTTAGATATTAGAGTAACAAGCTATGAGCAAGCTTGGTATGCACAACAGACATGGTTATAATTCCGACAACCTCCACTTGCACACTGTGTGACTCTGAATAAGTCACTTAACCTCCCCAGTGCTCCTTGGTCACCTGAAAACAGGCACTTGTGCCTAGTAGGCCTTATCCAGGTACCAAGGAATAAAAAAAAATGAGAGCCTTAAAAAATCTTCGGAGAGAGAGAGAGAGAGCGAGAGACAGAGAGATAGAGAGAGAGAGAGAGAGAGAGAGAGAGAGAGAGAGAAAACCTAAGTCATAGATCAGATAATTTCGTGCATGTTCAAAATATCAAGTCATCAAGTCTTTGTAGTTTTTTTATAATTTAAATTTTATTGAAAATTTTCAAGCACAACAGAACAAGATAAAAACAATAACATTCTATAAACCAAACAGACCCCTTCCAAAGAGAACCCCCCAACCACTTATAATGTTTGGCAGGAGTAAACAAACAGACTGTAGGAAAAGACACTCTATCCCATTCCCCACATCCCCATCTCCCAGAGCATCATATAAGAATTACCTATTCTGGAAATAAATGAGTGGTATCTAAGGGGAAACTGAAAAATTGGCCATGTCTAGTCTGAAACCATCTGTAGAGACAAACAGGTGTGCAGGACTGCCCAAGGTTGCTGAAAGTGATCAAGCCCTTGATGGAGCCTGGCAATCTGTTTCTCCACCATGAGAGCTTGTATAAGCTCATTGTACCACTCCCTGTACAGAGGTGTAGAATCATTCCTCCAGTGTCGCAATATAATGATTTTTGCCACAGCTGAAATCCAAGCTATGTGGGCCTTGTGATATCCAATCAGAGTAGAGGGTAGTCCCCTACCAGACAAATTTCAGGTGTGAAGGCCTACTGCAAGCCAAGTAGCAGATCCAATGAGGCCTTAATCTTCAACCAGAAGGGAACCAGCTTAGGGCATTCCCACAGCATGTGGAGTAAATGCCCTGCAGAGAGACCTCAATGTGGGCACAATGAGGTTTTTGATCATCCCATCTGGAACAATTTGTAGGGGGTATAAGAGAGATTGTGCAAAACACAGAACTGGGTTCTTCTATACCTATCTCTTGGTAAATTTATAAAGATTCTGCCAAATAGTTTGCCATTGCATGTGGTCAAAGTGCCAATTAAAAGTGTGCTGCCAATAATAGCAAATTGCATTTATGGCAGCAGAGTTCGATGATTGTAAAAGGGAATACATACTAACCACCGGGTGGGGGCAGGTGGCCAAGGAAAGGAGCTGAGACAATGTTTTGCTGCCACTACATTTGGGGGGAGGGGAATGATGATGGAAAATGGATGTTAGAACCTTAGTAAGTTGCAGGTATTTAAAAGTATGGAAAACAGGGACTGGAAAAAAAAATTGTGACTGCTCATGAGACAAAAACTGGCCCCACTCAGTAAGTGAGGAGACAGAGGCCTCACTCAGACAAGAGCAGAAAGAGACAGGGATTTGGCAACCACCAATATGAATATTGGGATTTGCCAAAACTGGTTGGAGAAGGAACCAGTCCTAATGAAGGAATTGTTCCCACTGTCTATGTGCCTTAAGAGACCACATCAGCGGGAGGAAGCAAAGGGTTGCTGGCAAATAAGTTGGTTTTTTATACAGCAGATTGTTCATACAAATGCAGGCCTTCTGAAAAAGACATTGTTCAGTTTGTAACCATAGAGGTCTACATCCTACCCTATCTAACTCCTCTGGAGGAAGAGCCCACTGCATGAATTTGGTGCCATGCAAAGCTAAATAATAGAGGAGAAAATTAGGTAGACGCAGGCTGCCACTCTCCCTTGGGAGAGTGAGTTTGAAATATGCATGTTGGGCTGCACCCTGTCTCCAGAGGAAGTGATTCAGGACCCATTGGAGTGATATAAGCCAAGCTTTAGGCAGAAAAAACCCCAGCATGCCCAGCAGATAAAGCAGTTGAGGGAGAATGTAAGTCTTTGTAGTGTTTGTTTCCTAAGACACAGAACTTTTCATCCATTTAGTAAAAAAACACAATCATAATTTAGATCTATTGTGCATGCTCAAAACATTGAGATATGGTGCAGAGAATCAAGCTACAGCTGAGTCAAGTTTCCATGAAAAAACTCTCATTTTGAATTGGCACCAAAAACAGTACACATATTTACTACAGTTTATAAATATAACAACAGTGGCTTGGCTGTGCACTTCTAACAGCAGGAAGATGGCTGGTCCAGTGTCCTATTAGTTACAGAGTCAGAGGTATTGTTTAACTTAAAATGTAAAATGGATCTTCTACCTTGTTTTAAAAGATCTGAAGCGCATTATTTATTAGCTTTTTGGTGCTCTTTTTTCACATTAGCATGGAGTGCAAGAGAAAGTTTTTTACATGGCACCTAGACAGCTTTACAAGCTGGATAAATACACAAGTTACTTATAATGGATTTATCCTGTATTACAAACAGCTCATACAATTACTTGAATTAATATTTATAGTTAACTTTTTAACTAAATACAATATAATTTATTACTTTCAGCAGGGAGTGATACATCTCATCAAACAGAAGAGTGACAGTTCAATATAAGGTATTTATTAATGTTTGGATCACAATGCTGATTAACAAAACAAATGATACTGGTGCACTGTGTGACTTTTAGACACTCAGGGAGAAATTAATATGAAAAACATCCTGATGTTTGAAAATGTAAAACATGTAATCATAGTAATTTCCTTTAATCTCTTTGACAGAACTTTTTTGTTGAAATTAAATTGATGCCAGTAGAGTGAATATTAAATATAAAATAATTTTCAATAGATAAAAAGGATAATAACACGCTACAATTAATCATAAAGTTATGTGAAGGTACATGTTCATATTTTTAAGGTGACTAAAACATTAAGGTGGAACATACTTCACAATATGATGTCTGAACATCTTGGTTATATATTAGAACTGCATATCTGCATATTTCAGTGCTTAAATATTTCAGAGGGGTTTTTGATTTTATACTAGTGCTATATCAGTCATAATCAACAAGTATACATGGGTGACCAACAGGAAGTGAGAAGTGTATAGTATTTATATATTGTATATATTTGTTTAAGCATATTCATTTTTTTTCTGATTTGCTTATTAGAGTACCACCAACCTGATAAAGTGGGTAAAACCCACAAAATGTTTTGATTTTTATAGTGGAAGAAAAAATAAAAAGGAATTTGAATTGAAGAGGAACTGAACCCTCATTTACTATGGATTTGTATTGGCTGTTCTGCAAGAAGAGTTCTTTCAAATTGATACACAGTGCTATTAAGCACTAGGCATCCTAGTCCCTATCACAGTGGCATTGTTTAGAAATAGCAGATTCCTAGGACTAGTGGCCTCTTACCTTCAAGAGTGAATTTTACACATACACTATACCTCCTCCTACACCAACAGTTATCACTTAGACAGTCCTAAATAAATATGAACTAAATTCCAGAAGGACTGGAAAGCACCGATACAGCTCCAGTAACTTTTCTCTATTTACAGAAGAAGAAAAAAGGAGTAGACCAATAAGTACATTAGATTTAGATACACAATGGACCAACATTAATAATTCTAGCACTCACCTTAATAAAATAGAACATATCATTCAGAAACATAAAGAAATTAGAGTGGCATGTCTTAACCTTGGGACAATATTATAGGAGTAAAGGAATCCCCAGAAGTTTCTGAATACTCATAGAATCAAATTTGGATATTGCTAACCAGAAATTAACAGACAGATGGGATGGGATTAAAAGTAAAGCATCATTTGATTTCATGGTATGTCTTATTGAGGCACATATGGAGGAAAAACATAGACTGGCTGAAGACATTACACAACTAAAAGATGATTATGAAACTACAGTAGGATTACAAGAACACAAGAAGCAGATTGATAAAACTGAGAAAGATTTAAAATAATTAAAAAAAAAATATCAAACAAACAAAAATAAATTTCAAAGGAGCCTCAACGATGATCGAGACAATAAAGTCTACACTTGGAAGGAATGTAATAGGATTGGATACAAACAAGGAGGTGACTATTCAGACTCTGAAGGTAATGTCATTATACTAGGGAAAGTGATAAAAGAAGACAAGGTAAAGTTTTTTTGAGAGCTAGGAGACAATACATAGGATCCATTTGAGGGTACCAGCAGCATGATTATGGACAGTGGGGTGGTGGAGGGAAGATACAACCTACAACTAAGAACAGACACATATTACAGTGAAAGAGGAGGAGGATGAGGAGGCAGAGGAGGATACACATAGAAGGGAGGTTACCAGTTCATACAGAGATTCCAGAGACAAGGCAGGATGAGGTAGTCATTTTTAATTTAAGTAATTAATGTTTAACAGAACATCACATGGCAGTATTATGTAAGGGACTTTCTTTAGCACCAACTACTATGTTGGATGAGTTCTCTTTATTGTTGAAATGGAGAACTTTTTCAGGAAACTTTGACTAGCAGTACATTCTGACAAAGCTACAGAAGCAACTGTAAGTTCTGACAAGGCCACTTTAAAAGAAGTATTAAACACTAAGTATAGTTACAATCCACATAAAGGTGAGTCAGATGTGGCTGAGATGCATATAAAGCTGGTATCACAAGATATCAGGGGTTTCCAAGAGAAGGAGAAGTACAAGGAAAGTAATACTTATAGGAGACTGTCTCTTAATAAGGAAGAATACTCAGCCTTAAGAGAACTTGAAAATGACAGGGAAATTATAATTAAGCTAATAGAGGAGGACGAATAGTCATTCAGAACTGGATTGATTACAAATCAGAATGTTTAGGATCATGTGATAAGGATGTCTGAGTAGCAGTCTTCTAGCTGAGCTCCCGCCATCCTGACTCACAAACTACTTATTTTATCATTTAAACTTCATTTTCTTCATTTCCAACAGCATCTAAGATCTGGTTCAAGTGTGCGGCTACGATTTTGTCAAGTGCCTGGGACGCCATGAAAGCTGAAATGTGGCTAGCACTACCTAACCACACTCTCCCTCCTATGCCAGAGAAGAAGAGTAAGAAATCCAGGCTGCAATCCATGGCCTCCAGCAAGGTATCAACTGCTACCCCAGATCCTAACTTGCTCACGGTGGAGCGCTTCCTCGAGGAATTCCGTCCATTTCGAGGAGAAGTTAAATTGCTCACCTCTGAGGTAAATCTATGGCTGCTGCTATTGAGGATATCTCCAAGTGCACTGGAGATATGAGGTGTGCATCAAATCGCTGGAAAGAAAAGTGGACTATTGCCGTGATCATTGGACTGCCCGAGAAGGAAGAAAGGGCAAACACAGTATTGTTTATCCAAAAATTGGTGCAGAAGCTGGCGGGCCCTTACCCTTTAAGGCCTGCTTACTGTATCGAACATGCACACAGATCTTTGTGGCTGATGCCCCCAACTGAAGCACCTCCTTATCCCTTAATTTTCAAATTCCTGAATTTCCAAGAGTGCCAACATTTTCTAATGAAGGTGAAAGAGCTCCAGGAGGTGAAATGGGAGGAGAGGATGATTACAGTGGTGCAACATTTACCAACAACAGTCCAGCAAAGGCGTACAGTGTTCCACCTCATAGTCTCCAAGCTGATCCTAGCCAGAGTGAAAGTCAAAATGATGTACCCAGCTCGATTGCAAGTCCACCTGAATAACCAGTGGAAGAGTTATGAAGACCCCACCATGGCAGAGTCCGAACTGAGAGTAGCGTTCTCTGACCTATTTAAGCCATGCTGAGGACAGCACTGTAAACCCAGCTTGAGTCTTCAGCAAGTATGAGGATCAATTTTGTGTCTGATTCTACCTATACCCAGCTCCACTGTGTCTAAGGTGCCATATATCTTTACACTGCCGTAGGTGCCTATTGTGCCTTCAGCCTCCTTCTTAATAGCTTCTCACCCTTTTGTTTGGCACCATGAGAGTTGGCTTGTGCACTGAACTGTATGGGCCTGCAGGTCCCTCTCACCACTCTAGGAGTGACTCTCATTCTTGCCACCTCCATTGTACTGCAGCAGGGGTGAGACCTCCAACTTCGACCCCGTGTACTACGGAGCTTCCAGAAAGTATTTACAGGAGCATGACCCCTTTGAACTTTCTTCAGCCAATTCAAATCAGTGTCCCACTTCCACCTTTATGAGGATAGTGTCAGTTTGGAGTTTATATGCACAGTTAAGTTATGCATGTAACCCCTCACCCCTGCCTTTTTAGCAAAACGACAGGTGGCATGCTGTTGAAGCTGACAGCAGTACCTGGTGGGGACTGGGTTCGGTGGGGACGAGGTTACTCGGCACAGGGGGCCTAGGTTTGGCTACTCTGCACAGGGGCACCCAAGCAAATCCGAACACAGGAAGCAATAACTGTAATGTCCAGAACCAGGAATGGGATTCTTCAGTGTGGCTTTTATTCACATCCAAGCTGAACAAACAAAGCATAGACAGACCCCCACAGGGCTACATTCCTGGTAATGCAGATTAGAGACAACAGAACACTTTATCACTATTTCCAGCCCTCAGGCTCTAAACCCAGCAGGCACACAGCCCGGACTTGCACGCAGCTTTGGGCACACAGCCCGACTTGTACACTACTTGGGTTTTCCCCACTGGACTGGCTCCCCTGCCGGCCACTTGATCTGCGGTCCATTTGAGGAATGAACCAATTATCCTGTTGTGGCTCCCCAAACCACACTAGAGCCTTTGACTCCTACAGAGAATTTTCCTTACAATCCCACATCTGGATACTTCCCTCATCACTGGCCAAGTGCCTGAGGTAAAGTAGAAATCCACAGAAGAAATCCATAGAGGTGGATCTGGTCACTAAAGATGGGGGGCCACCCCACCTCCAGCTCCCACAGCCCATACCCGGCCATTTATGTGGAAACTGAACAGTTCCTTTACTGAAAACTTTCAAATGTAGATTCTGGGTAGACGTCTGTCACATCTCCGCTACATATCATTTGCATCCCAACAAGCTCTGGACTTGAACCTACTTTTACTTTGCTTAGCCCGTTACTCTAGGCTTCCACTATTTTAGTATTTCAATCCCCACATTGTCACACAAGTCCCAGGGTGAAAAACATGGGCCCTTTTAACAAGAGCAGACACTCACCCTCACGTTGCAGGTGCCCCACAGGCGACTCACAAATCTTTTTGTTCTCCCAAATAAACTCTGGAACACATAGACAGCTTCTCCTTTACAAGCAGTACTAGGGAGTTGCCCCTGGAATCTGCAGGGAACCCTTTCCTGCCCCCATCCCCAAAGGGAGGGGGCACTGAGACCCAAAAACAGCGGTCTCCACCACTTCAATTATCTTCTGTGTCTCTCTTTAAGTCGAGACACACACAGTTTTAAATCAAAAGTAGCCCTCTGTCAGGGCTGAGGCTCCTAGAGCCTAACTGAGCTGCTGAGCTGCTTTCTCAGCAAGCTCTCAACACCAACTCCACACTGAACACTGACTGAATGCCTTCAAAACCTCCCAACGTTCTATACCAACTCCCTTACTGCAGATTCCAATGTGGCTCATGCAGCTGCGATAGTTCTATTGGTGATGTCATCCCTCAGTCTCAGCTGAGACTGAGAACAGAGTGAGACAGTGTGAAACCCATTTAACTGGAGTTTCACAAGCTGCCTTCCCTGCCTACCACTAGGTCTTACTGGGATTTTAGTAACCCTGGGTAACAAGGGGGTTACATGCACATCTAGGGGACCATTCTTTTCCTTAATTGCTGCAAACGCAAAGCCTCTAAGTTCTCATTTTAGTAGGTAGTGTGAGCTGTTATAAGGTAATACCAAAAATGGTCAGTAGAGGGGTGCAGTGATATGCCAACTAGCTCTTTGTATGCTTTTCTATCTGGCTGCACTGTTAAGGTTTACATACACTAATTAGTAGTTTGATTAGATTGCTCAATTTTTTTCTATTCAAGTGGGTGGGGGGGAAGGTCAGTCAAGTCAAGTCAAACTTTATTTTTATAGCGCCTTTCCAAGCCAAAGCGCTGTACATAAAACCAAATACAACCAATATAAATCAAATTAAAACAGAAAATCAGTTTATCCATATTCTGGAAAGGCTAGGTTAAACAGATAAGTTTTTAGTTCAGTTTTAAACCTATCAACAGTCAGGCATTCTCTCAGTCTTGTTAAGCCCTTTTTCATCACGATCGGTAGGATTTGTATTGGATGAAGGAGAGGGAGACTACACTCTGGGATTTTTAGTGAGCAGACTGCATTTAATCTGGAGTCCCCTCAGGGGTTGGAGGGTGGTGGGGGGGTAGGGTGTGTTACATGTGATTTCCTTATGTTGGGTCAGGGTACCAATACAGGGAGTTATGGGGGGAGGGCATTGTAAGCCATCATCCTGGTCGGGCTCATACATGGTTATTTGTACATGGGTGGATATTTTTACCATGCAGGCAGTAAGGCAGGCTAAGGCCCAAACCGAGGAAACGCTAGCACAAACAGTAAAAGAAGGTGACATGACTTTCTATAGATATATTAGTTAAAGGAGACAGTCCAGAGGGGGTATTGCTAAGATCAAAGGGGATAAGGGTGTGTGTGAGGAGGAGGACAATGTAAAAGCATCTATTCTAAATAGATACTTCTGCTCAGTATTTACTGAAGAGAAGGTAGGGCAGAGCCCACAGCTCAGCACCATGGACACAGGGGCGAAGGAGGTGTGCACTAGTCCCTTCACAAAAGAAAGGGTCCTTCAAGAGCTTGATAAGCTCAGGGTGGACAAGGCAATAGGATCTGATGGCATACATCCCAGAGTACTAAATGAGCTAAGGGTAGAACTAGCAGAGCCATTATCAGAACTGTTTAGTGAGTCTCTGAGCTCAGGAGAGGTCCCAGAACACTGGAGAAGGGCTTATGTGATCCTGCTCCACAAGAGTGGTAGCAGGGAGGAGGCAGGGAACTACAGACCAGTCAGTCTTACCTCAGTAGTGGGCAAGATCATGGAGGCACTCCTTAAGGAAAGGATAGTGCAACACCTGGAATCCATAGGAGCACAGGATCCAAGTCAACATGAGTTTACAACAGGAAGGTCCTGTCAAACTAATCTCATAGATTTCTTTGACTGGGTAACCAGGGTGGTGGGCCAAGGGGGAGCAGTTAATGTCACCTACCTTGACTTCAGCAAAGCTTTCGACATTGTTTCACATAGAAGATTGATTAATAAGCTGGGTAGGCTCAGGGTGGGTCAAAAGTTGGGCAACTGGGTGGCAAACTGGTTGGTGGGCAGAAAACAGACAGTGGTGGTAAACAGTATACAGTCAGAAGAGATGCAGATCACAAGTGGGGTACCTCTGGGATCAGTCCTGGGGCCAGTCCTCTTCAATATCTTCATCAGTGACATTGCAGATGTACTGGAGGGTAAGGTTTGTCTGTTTGCAGATGACACCAAGATCTGCAACAGAGTAGATGATCCAGGTGGGGTGGGTGGAATGAGAAGAGATCTGGATAAACTGGCAAAATGATCTGAACAGTGGCAAATGGGGTTTAATGCAAAGAAGTGCAAGATCATGCACATAGGGAAGAGAAACCCTTTAGCCACCTATAGGCTGGGAGGGGAGTTGCTGGCAGTCACAAGGGAAGAAAGAAACTTGGGCATCATCATCACAGATAACCTTAAATCATCCAAGCAGACCACTAATGCAGTAGGTAAGACTAGAGGAATGTTGGGGTGTATTAGTAGGGGTATCACAAGTTGTAAGAGGGAGGTAATGATACCTCTTCACAAGACACTGGTTAGGCCCCACCTGGAGTACTGCGTGCAGGACTGGAGGCCACACCTTCACAAGGACATTAACCAAATTGAGGTAGTCCAGAGAAGGGCAACCAAAATGGTGCAGGGACTGCATCAGAAAATATATGAGAACAGATTAACGGAGCTCAATATGTATACACTAGAGCAAAGAAGGGAGAGAGGTGATATGATCGAAACATTCAAACACCTTAAGGGCATTAACAAGGTGAAAGAGTCTAACATGTTTCAATATAAGAAAAATAGCAGGACAAGAGGACACACCATGAGATTAGAGGGAGGCCAACTAATGTGAGGAAGTTCTTTTTCACGGAAAGGGTGGTGTATGCATGGAACGGCCTTCCTCAGGAAGTGGTGGATATGAATACCGTGCAGGGCTTCAAACAGGCAAGGGATAGGAATAAGGGAACAATACATATGAGCATGAATAGATAGGCCATTGACAGAGCAAAGGCCGATGGCATATTCATAAGGTAGAAAAAGAAGTAGGCAGACTGGATGGGCCTTGCAGTCCTTATCTGCTATCAACTTCTATGTTTGTAGACAATGCATGTTCTCATGAAGTATGGCTAATAAGATAAAATGTTTCTCTTGTAATGTAAGAGAGGCCAGAAATAAAACAAAACTTTTCCAAATTTTGAGGCACTTAGATCACCTTAAGGCTAATGTGATCTGTCTTCAAGAGACCTACTTGTTGGCCACTGAATCGGGGCTCTTCCGGAGACAAAATGTCAGACATGCTTTTACAGCAGGGTTTAGCATGCAAAGCAGGGGAATAGCTATCCTCATTGCACGTAGGCTGCCTTTCAATTGCCAGCAGACCCTAAGCGACCCCAATGGCCGATATTTGGTGATCCAGGGAATCCTAGGTTGGACCGAATTGATACTTGGTTGTTCCTACGGTCCAAATGTTGACTCTCTGTCCTATTTTATTGAACTCCTTCAGATCCTATCCCCTTTTTTCAACCTTCCCATGTTTTTGGGTGGCGATTGGAATCTCCCATTCACACCGGACTTGGACAAAACATTCCGTAGATCCCAAAAGCTATCACCAGCTCAAAGGGCTATACGAGATTTTGTGGACCACTTAGGGTTGTGCACCCCTTGGAGAACCCTTAATTCATCCTCTAGGGTGTACACTTTCCATTCCCTGGTACATGGATCTTCCTCTAGATTAGATTACTTTTTAATAAGCCAGACTTCTATCCCTGGTGTCTGGGATTGTGGTATTGAAGCAGGAGTCATTTCAGACCACTCCCCAGTTTGGTGTCTGGCATCCCTTGGGCCCTCTCCAACAAAAAGACACCTTCTGGAAGCTCAACAACCAGCTTCTGAAAGACCCCAAACTGATTAAAAAGATAGCCCATCTCATAGACCAATACATGAAGGAGAACTTGAATTCCACAGGGAAGCCAGAGATCGAATGGAGTGCAAGTGAAATGTTTTATCAGAGAAGAGTTGATTAATTTCACCTCTAACCAGAAGAAGAGGGAAGAACAAATCTCTAATTTGCTAGTACAAATTAGACAATTAGAAAGTTGTGTTCCCCAGTCCGGAGGTGACACCTCCAGAGCCTCCCTACTAAAACTCCAGGAATCTTATAGTGAATTGTTGAGAGAGAAGGTGGAATATGCCATCCTTAAGTCCTGCTCACTTTATATAGACCAGGGAGAGAAAGCCAGTCATTTGTGAGCCCTGCAGATAAAGCAACAGGAATCTGCCAGGCTGGTGAAGGCCATAAAATCTATCATTGATGGGTCCATTAAAACCATCCCTAGGGATATAGTACCTGAATTTGAGGCATACTATAGGGAGTTGTATAGCTCCAGGGCAATTCCCCCGTCCCCCAGGAGATAGAGACATACCTTGCACCTCTCCCATTACCATCATTGGGGATGGAACAGAAAAACTTGCTGATTGCCGCTATCACAGAGGTGGAAATAAGAGCCATAATCTGTGACCTCTCCCTAGACAAGGCCCCAGGCCCAGACAGATTCTCTCCTAGTTTTTATAAGAAGCTGCAGGATTAATTAGTCCCTTGGTGGCACAGACTCTTCGCCTTCATATTGTCAGAGACTCCATCTGACCCTCACCTCTTGGAGGCCCTCACAGTGGTCCTTCACAAGTCCAGTAAGCCCGAAGATAATGTCATGAGTTACAGACCTATTTCCCTTATAAACAGTGGCATCATAATTTTAGCTAAATTGATAGCCAACAGGCTGAGCAAGGTGCTTCCTGGACTAATTGGCCCTGAACAGGTGGACTTCAGGGCAGGTAGATCATCTCAAGATCACCTAAGAAAACTGGCTCACATTTTCTCCGCATCCAGGGATTTCGTCCACCCTGTGGTTTTGGTGTCTCTGGATGCGGAAAAAGCCTTCAATAGAGTAGACTGGGACTTTATGTTTAGTGTCTTAGCTAAGTTTGGCATCCCAGACCAGTATATTTTCTGGATTAGAACTTTATATAGAGGCCCCTGTGCTAGAATTTACTGTAATGGGGTGATTTCCTCCTCCTTCCCTCTAAAGTCCGATACCCAGCAGGGATGCCCCCTGTCACCTCTGCTTTTTAATCTATACTTAGAACCCCTCCTATGGAAACTCAGAACCAACCCTAATATCTATGGGGTGGAGATAGGCTCCCAAGTGTTAACAGTCTTAGCCTATGTGGATGACATTCTGTTGCACTTCACCTATCCCTCATGTTCTATCCAGGCTGCTCTAGTGACTATCTCGCAACATAGCATTGTCTTCAATTATAAAGTCAATCCTGATAAGACTCAGGTCTTTCCCCTGAATAACAGGACCCATAGAGCATCAGTTGGTTGTCCCAGTTTACAATGATCTCAAAACAGGCTTAGGTATCTAGGCATTTTCCTAGCTAGGAGTACTACCCTGTTGAAGTCACTTAATCTTGATTGCTTGCTTTCCAAGATACAACAGGATTTATCTCACTGGAAGGACATGCCTGTGTCTCTTTAGGGGAGTATTTGCCTGATTAAAATGAACACTTCACCCCATTTATTCTACCCCCTGAGTATGTTGAACTTGTGGTTACCCTTCACCTGGTTTAGGAAGTTACATGGGATTGTGTTGGACTTCTTATGGTGTAGCAAACCCGCTAGGAGGGCTTACCACAAACTTGCTGCACCAAAGGAGAGGAGGGCCTGCAGCTCCCTCATTTTGGTCTGTACTATTGGGCCAGTCATTTAAGTAAATATCCTAGGTGGCTGCAACCAGTGGAGACCCTACACATATTTCCCTATGTCCCCTCGTGGCTCTTCATTGAACACGAGTTAATCGATTCCAGTGGCATCTCTTGATAGGCCATTCTCCATGCTCGGATCAAAGACTTCCATAAAACATGGAATGTTTCTCCAGTTATCACCTCACTGTGGGTACATTCCCAGGTGTGTAAAGTCTTGAAATACAACCCCTTCAGGGACCCCAAGCAACCAATTTTACGGAACTCCAATTTTCACATTGGGGGGCATCCCTTTATCGGAGGCCTGGCTTTCGTCTCTCAAAGGGAAGTGTCCCCTAGAGTTAGCGACTGGTGACTCCTACCTCACAGTAAGGGACATGATGCTGAAATGCCCAGCTGGCCTGGGGGAATTCTCTAAGTTTTATCAGGTTCGACATCTGCTGACCTCTAAACAGCTCACATTGGGGGATGGGGGGGAATAGCTTAGATTTTTCAACCTCTAATTGCATTGTCCCACCAGCCTCATTCTGCCTTTCTTATATATGCCTCTCTTTATGACCTGGTTTTCTCCCAGGTAGAAGGAGCCTCCCCCTTCTCGTCTAATATATTCTCTCAGAGGACCCTTAATTGGGATAGGATTTGGAGGTCATGTCACTCCTACATCATGCAGGACAGACTGCAGCTCATGCAATGCTCAATACTCCAGAACATGTACTTGACTCTGGTAAAGTTGCATAAAATGGGCAAACTTCCCTCCTCCACTTATAGTCGTTGTGGCCAAGCAGAGGCTACTCTGTACCATATCTTCTTCGAGTGCCTTACATTGCGACACTCTGGGAAACCATCAAAGACAACTTATTTTCCCCGGAAATCTGTCTGTTGGGTGATCTTACCAGAGTCAAGGTCAAGCAACAATGGTTCCATATGGCCATGATTGCCCTCTCTCTTAAGGCCCTGGTGCATCATCACTGGAAAGAGGCCACTGTCTTTTCTTATATGGAATGGCTTCAGGAACTGTTAACCAATCTTCGAGCAGAGAAAATGGCTGCAAGTCTACGCAACTGTATGCACCGATACAAGGAACGTTGGGAGTTCATGTACACCCTATATTGTCTCTAAGATTAGTTGGTCAAAAAAGGTCACAGTAAAGAATGATGCCTGGATGGGGGTGTGGGGGGTTACCTGTGTTTGTTGATTTGGTTGTCTCATCCTGCATTATAGTATTGTGTCTTTTATTGTCTTGTGATTGGTTTTTCTTTTGTACACTGTTCTGATTAAAAAGTCAATAAAATTGAATAAAAAAACCAGAATATTTAAAACATCTGGATCTAAGTAGTGGCTCTACGATGCCGGTTCTGCAACTATGTTGTCGACCGACATCACAGTGACAGATTTATGTCGACCGCAAGTTGCGGTCGACATAAATCCTGCAGGAGACTCCAGTACTGTTTCTATCGTGGGGCTTTGCCCCCCAAACTCACCATGTGGGGGGCTCTGCCCTCACACCCCCGATCTATAGGATTCCAACTCCAAATCGGAGTTAATTTGGGGAAGGGGAGCAGGACCGTGTGGCAGAGTACCGGGGTCTCAGGCAGACCATTACAGCAAACTGTTGATGTTGTCGGCATCGATGTGTTCGCTGTAATGGTGTCGCTGTTCGATCTGCATACCCTAAGTAGCAATTACAGAAAGATTCATTATGATCCTACAAATGAAATATGTGCAGAGATTTCAGACAGGTTAGAATTTTTTTTTAAAATGGGATACATTAAAGACTGGGAGGCAGACAACTTGATTAAAAGTAGTCCAAAAATTCCCCATTTTTACACTGTCCCCAAGATATACAAGGATGAGTCACCCACATTAGAGTGGAAACATCCGAACATGAAGACTGCAAAAGTAAAAAGTCAGCAGCTCAGACCGAGCAACAACATTGGAAACAACTTGCATGGAAAATACACACACAGCAGGACAACAGGTATGATGTGGGGTGGGGGAGTTTATATGTAACATACTCCAGTCACCATCAACACTGGAGGAGGGCAGAAATCCAGTGGTGTGCATGTATGGTAGTCGGAGCACATGCTCTGAAGTCGTACCGCACACATTCACTTCGGCCTCCTTCCTGTGCTCACATCCCGTAGCCCTAAACTCTCCAGTCTATTGATGGGATACCCACAAGGATATCCCTAAACCCCCAGCTAGACCAATTGTCTCTGGTAGAGTCTATACCAGAACTATTGTCCAGTTATATCAATCATTTCATTAACCCATTAATCTGTGACATGTCCACTTACATCAAGGCCACCACACATTTCACAAAAGTAGTATAATGCATTAATTTAGAATCCTTGGGACAAACAGAGCATATTGAAATATAGTTGTGTACCTCAGGTGTTTAAGATTTGTATACTTGCATATCACACCAAGAAGACATTGTCAGTTTAAGATTAGCATGTCAAAATAGGCCCATATGCAGCAGATCACATACACAGGTTTTACTAGAGCTGGTAGAAATAGTTTTGGAAAATAATTATTTTAAGTTTGAAGATATTTTTTTGTAAACATACAGTACATGTGGCACTGCTATGTGCGGCAAGATGACACAGGCCATGGGGAGTCATGTGATGTAGCTTCCTGGATAGTTACACTTTGGACAAACTCCCACTAATCTCCTTCTAAATCCTACAATTTTGTGATATTTCTTGCTGGAAATGCTCAGCAAAAAGCGTTGTTGGCTTCACCAACCTACCAGGTGTATCTTGTGGTGTCTCGATTGTGGTGTAATGGAAGTGGAGATGCAAGCTGTACTCCCCAAGCATATGCCTCCCTCCATGCTGGAGAAGGCTCCTAAAAAGTCCAAGCTGCAACAGTCTACACAGGGCCAATCTTCATCTACTCAACCGGAGCAGACTTTATTAACATTAAAAAAATTTCTTGAGGAATTTCATCCATTTTGGGACAAACTTAAATCTCTTACCTCAGAGGTAAAATCGATCGCAACAGCCTTGGAGGATATCTCCCAAAGAACAGGCGACAATGCAGTGTGGATCCTCTCACTTGAGAAAAAAGCCAACAAAGTAGAGCCTGAGTTCGTGCTGACCAGACAAAGAATTATGAAGCTTGATGCGAAGGTGGAGGATCTCGAGGGCCGCAGTAGGCGGAACAATGCTATGCTAATAGGTCTCCCTGAATGGGAGGAAGGAGAGAACACAATTTTGTTTATCCAAAAACTGGTCAGCAAGCTAGCTGGATCTTTCCCCTTTGCTCCCTCCTATTCCATCGAGTGAGCTCACCCAGCACTGCTGCCGATGCCACCGACTGGAGCACCACCCCGTCCATTGATATTCCGATTCCTCAGCTATCAGGAGTGGCAGCATTTCCTTCTAAAGATTAAGGAGCTGCAGGAAGTCAAATGGGGAGATGTGAGAATTAGAATTGCCCAGGACCTTCTTGTCACAGTCAAACAGCGGTGCACAGCATTTCACTCGATTGTTATGAAATTGACCCAGGCAGGAATTAAGTTCCAAATGGTGTACCCAGCTAAACTACAGATCAACTTGAAAGGTACATGGTCTAGCTTTGATGATCCAGTAGCAGCTGAAACAACCTTGAAGGAAGCCCTACCTGATTTGTTTAAACCCCGTTGAGGCCTGGTAGTCTGGCTGAGTGGTTCCCTTGTCCTGCATTGCTATGTGTGCCTGGAAGATTCATGGAAGAGACCCACAGTTAGAGAAATTTACAATATTGAGAGATCAGCATCTATCTCATACAGACTGTGCTTTGCCTTTTTTCTCTCAGTTATTGTTTGGAGAATTTAATCCTGCATGATCTGTTTTTATATAAACAGTGTGGTACGCCTGTCACATTCCTGTTTCATCAGATCCATCTGCTTAATATAGACTCATGGCAGCACCTTCACTCCCTTGATAGAGACTGGAATTGCTATATTAAAGCTCTTCAGAAGCTTTACTGTATTTAAAGTTCCCTTCCTTTCACTGACTTATTCTGTAGTAAAGTTTTCAGTTGTAATTATTTCAAGGCTATGTGCTGTGAAGTAACAGTGCATCCTTGGTGTTTAGACCCTGGCTATCTCCCTTACATTATGCCCTAAGAAATTGGTAAATTGCCTGATTTTGGGGGTGGGATCTCTCTTTGTACTGTACCTGAGCTGAAAAGCTTACCGGGGAGTACAGGCAGGTTTTTGCCTCATGATGGATCCTCTGTTTTCATTTTCTTTACAAAGCAAAAGAGATAATTGCTAAGCTTTGGTAGACTCAAGATTTTGAGTAATCCGGGCTCTCGGATGTGTGTAGCAATGACAAGGAAAGTGTTTTTTAGGGCTTAATCATAGAATATTTAGTTTACATACTATTTAACTTCCGGGGAATTGGCGGTAGGTGGGAGAAGCGCTGAGTTCAAGGAACTTGGCGCCATGGACCAACTGCATTTGGACTTTGGGAATGGAGGGACGTTCTTTGTTTTTTGTGGTAGTAGGGGGTAGGGTGATGTGGGGGATCACAGAGGGAGAGGAATACATCCCTCAAAGTCTTTAATGGTACAGTTCTGTTTTTTGGGGGGAGGTGTGGGTGTTTACATTGGGGTATATGTTTTTTGGGGGGTGGGAACTTGGCATCCTCGGGCACATCATAAGCTGGAATATTTCTTGACAATTTGTCTCCATTCTACTGGGATTCTGATTATTACGAAGACAGATGGCGAATAGGTTTAAATTAATTTCTTGGAATGTAATGGGTGCCCGGAACAAAATGAAAAAAATTTCAGATATTAAAACACCTCAAATTCCTTAATAGTGATGTTTCCTGTTTACAGGAAACCCATCTCCTGGATACCGAAGCTGACTTGTTCCGAAGATATTACATTGGGAAAGTATTCATGACAGGCTCTAGCATGCAAAGCAGGGGCACAGCCATCCTTTTTCATGGAGAGTTTTGTTCTCCTGCTCCCAATGCATCTGGGACCTGAATGGCCGATACCTCCTGCTCAGGGGGGTATTGGACAGGACGGAACTAATAATAGGCTGTGTCTATGTCCCCAATTTGGATTCCCCTCCTTTCTTTTCAGATATAGTAGTGGCTCTCTCCCCTTTGCTTAATCTCCCACTACTCTTAGGTGGGGATTGGAATCTCCCCTTTGTCCTGGATTTGGATAAATCACATAGGAGGACTCAGGGGCTGACTCCCACATAAAGAGCTATTAGGGACATGACTGAACAATTTGGATTCTGCGATCCCTGGAGGGTACTCAATCCTACCATGAGAGCTTACTCTTTTTGTTCAATGGTGCACGGCACCTCTTCAAGGATTGATTACTTTCTGGCCAGCAGAGCTCTTTTATCAGGTCTGCTAGACACTGGCATCAAATCAGCTGTTTAGACTGACCACTCCCCAACCTGGTGCATGCTCACCCTAGAAGTCCATCAGCAAAGAGAAACCATTTGGAAGCTTAATAATTCCTTATTAAAAGGTGACCGGATAAACAAACATGTAGCCCACTCAATTGACTTTTCACAGAAGCTAATATGAAGTCAACAGGTAAGGCAAACATTGAATGGGCTGCTCTGAAATGTTATGTCAGGGGGGAACTCATCCAAATTGCAACAACCAAGAAACACAAAGCTAAGGAGCAAAGATCACATTTGCTACTCCAAATTAGAGACCTGGAGAATAAGCTCTCCCCAAAGTCAGAAGAACCCTTTAGACTCTGGCTTATTAAACTAAGAGAGGAATACAATGAGTTATTAAGAGCTCAAGCATAATTTTCCATTTTAAGGTCCTGATCCACTTATATAGATCAAGGGGAAAAAGCTGGTCACTTGTTAGTCCTCTGGGTTAAATGCCAGGAATCTTTCCAACTAGTGAAAGCCATCACTTCCCAGGTGGATGGCTCGATAAAACTTACTCCGAAGAAAATGTGTTGGAGTTTGAACAGTACTACCATAATCTATACAAGCCCAGGTCTGTGCTGATAGCTCCTTGTGAAATTGATGTTTACCTTCAGTCAACTTCCCTTCCCCATCTCTGTGATGAGGAAAGAAACATCTTAATATCTCCCATTAGAGAAGCCGAGATGCGAGGTGTGATCAAGAATCTCCCTCTTGACAAAGCTCCAGGTCCAGATGGTTTCTCCCCTAATTTTTATAAAAAATTTATAGATCAGTTGGTGCCCTGGCTGCTGAGATTATTCACCCATATTATCTCAGAAGCTCCATCTGACTCCCATTTACTGGAAGCCCTGATTGTGGTTATACATAAGCGCGGGAAACCAGAGGATAAGGGTTCAAGTTATAGGCCAATTTCTCTGCTCAACACCGAAAATGAAATTCTCTCAAAATTGCTGGCTAATAGACACGGTAGGGTCTTACCCTCCTTAATTGGGTCAGATCAAGTAGGCTTCATGGCAGGTAGAGCATCTGCTGACCGTCTTCGTAAACTGGCCCACATCTTTTTTCTTGTCCAGTGACTCGGACCAGATTGCTGTTCTGATGTCGCTGGATGCAGAGAAGGCTTTCAATAGAGTTGATTGGCAGTTTCTGTTCAGAGTTCTGCGAAGAGCTGGATTCCCATCTCCATTTATTCATTGGATCCGGGCTTTATATACAAATCCACGTGCCAAGATATATTGTAATGGGATATTCTCCTCCTCCTTCCCTTTGTATTAAGGGATGATAGAGGGGATGTCCTTTATCTCCACTCTTGTTCAATCTGTATTTGGAGCCTCTCTTATCTAGGATCCAGGAGAACCCTAGGATACAGGTTATCATGGTTGGCTCTTATGAACTTAAGCTGTCCGCCTATGCAGACGATATTTTGCTGCACCTTACCCAGCCTACCAGCTCTATCCAAGCCACCTTAGACACTATTGCAGAATACAGCCACTGGTCAAATTACAAAGTGAATTAAGAAAAAAAAACAGCTCATCCCTTTAAATGATAGAACCCATAAGGGGATCCTAGGACAAGCAGGCTTGCAATGGTCATCCAGATCCCTTAAATCTTTAGGTATCTCCTTAGCTAGAAGTCAAGTCAAGATGAAACAACTTAATTTAGATTCCATGCAAAATGTTATTCAGCAAGATTTAACTCGTTGGGTGGGTCTCCCACTTTCTTTGCGGGGTTGAATCAGCCTGGTCAAAATGAATATCTTGCCTCGCATATTTTATCCAGTCCATGTGTTGAATCTCTGGGTGCCACTCTGCTGGTTTAGCAAAATGCATAGGATTATCTCAGAATTTATCTGGAAACAGAAACTCTGAGAAGGGAATACTATAAGCTGGCAGCACCCAGACTAAAAGGTGGCCTGGCGCTTACCAGATTTTAGGTTATACTTCTGGGCCAATCATCTGAATAAGTACCTTCGTTGATTATCCCCTGTAGAAGACTCCCCATCTTTCCTGTATGTCCCCACCTGGCTTCTAATTGAACATGAGCAGCTGGACTCTTTGGGTGTCTTGGGTGAAGCCATGTTACATATTAAGACACGAGACCTCCCTAAGGTACAATCTCAATCACCTCTCTTAATCTCAGTGAAAGTCCATTCTCAACTCTGCTCCTATCTTAAATATGGGCACACTGTGGATGCCAATCAGCCATTATTAAAGAACCTTAATTTCAAAATAGGGGGAAGATGTATTTCTTCTAATTGGCTCCCAACAGTGGGTAACACCCACCCCAGTGAGCTGTTGGAAGGATCCTCATATGTATCCTCAGCAGAAATTATGAGAAGATTCCCAACTCTGGGTAGGGCCTTTAAGATGTATCAAGTCTGTCACCTTTTAGTATCCAAAAATTTGCAGCCAAGAGAGGACAGTAAGCTTGGTGAAGAAATTAAAGCCCTGGCTAACTTGGCCCAAAACCCACATGCAGTCTCACAAGTTTATCCAGCTCTTTACAACTTAGCCTTCCCAATGGTGGATGGGGTCTCATATTACTGGAGGGATACCTTCCCTCACAGAACCCCTGACTGGACTAAACTTTGGAAAGATTGTCACTCCTACCTTACTCAGGATAGACTGAGATTAATGCAATTCTCTATTTTACTCCAGTCAAGTTATTTAGGATGAGTAGGCTCCCTTCTTCAAATTGCACAAGATGCAACCAACCTGAGGGCAACTTATACCATATTTTCTGGGAATGTCCATCCATTACAGCCCTGTGGGCTAGCATTCACCAAAAGGTGGATCCCCTTTTGGGTATTAGTGATTTGTTCACCCCAGAAATATGTTTGATTGGAGACTTTTCTGGTGTGGAGGTTTTACAGAGGAGATACTACATGGCTCTGATTGATCTCTCTCTTAAGGCAGTAGTTCTACAGCACTGGAAGGTCCCCATTATCAGTACCTATGTAGAATGGTTCCAAGAATTACTGTCTAATCTGAGAGTGAACAAAATGATTGCAAGTATAAATAATCGATTACCCAGCTACAGAGCCCAATGGGAAACTTTTCATATGTTATACAGTCTTTAATCTTGTATTGACACATCTATGTTGCTCCAGCCTTGATGTGTAATTAAAGGCCCACACTCTCTTCTGTGATGCCAGAGGGGGACGGGGTAGGGGAAGGGGATGGGGTTCATTAGGATAATGTATATGTATTTGTATGTATTAATCGTGTTCTTATTGTTCTTGTGTTGATTGTTGTGTTTTGTTGTATTGTTATACAAAACTTGAATAAAGTATATTGAATTTCAAAGAAAAAAAGATGACACAGGCCTATGATAATATTTACATGTGGCAGTATTGAACAAGAGCATGTGATGGATATTAATATCAATCTATTTCACATATACATAATCATATGGACATTATATATATTGATATCTTTTTGGTCTGGAGAGGAGCTAGAACAGAACTAGAAAACGTTTATATTATTTGAACACAAGAAAGAAGAATGTAAAATGTACATTTCAGGCTGCCAAGGATTCAGTTCCCTTTCTGGATGTGAGAGTAGTAAAGAAAAATAACAGATTGTACACAACTATCTTTTGTTAAAAAAAAAAACAGATGGAAACACAATACTACACGGAGATAGCCTCCATAGCCCTCATTTAATTGAAAGCATACCATACTCACAATTGTTAAGAAGCTGGAGGAATTGCAAAAAAAGATAGGGGGGCAGATTTTCAAAGGCCAGAGAATGGTGCAGGGTACTTGTATCAAAAACAACTGACACAAGGAGCAGGATGCATCAAAACTCGCATCAGTTCTGATTTTCAAATGTTGCTTATGTCAAAAACAGGTCTGCATGTGCCACACTGGCTTGTGTCATGATTGCACTGAATAAATGCCTGCACAATGTCAGAAGGGATGCCTGCATCACTGAAATGCTGCACCATCCCCTTATTTATGAATTTCGAAGAATGTGAGTCCTGTCCTTGTGCTTAAGATGCATGTCACTGTTAAAACAGCCAGAGCTAGTTTAACACACACTACAGCATATAAAGAGGCCCATAATGGGGGGCAGACCTGACTATGGTATATTAAGGGACAATAGTCCCCTGCAGGACTAGTTAGAACATTTTGGGGGCTTAGCCTTGGCCATTTCATCTGCTGCATTTTTTGACTCAGCTTGCATCATTCTCATCCTTTGCGTTATTTTTTTGATCAACTTTCACCATTATTTTTTGACTCAACTTGTGTCATTCTCGTTCCTTGAGACATTTTTTTACTCATCTTGCAATATTTTGTTACTCAGCTTGTCTCATTCTCATTCCTTGAGTCATTTTATTGACTCAACTTGCACCATTTTCTTTCACAGCTTGCATCATTCTCATCCCTTGCATCATTTGTTTAATGCAGTGTACCTCTTGCATCAGTTTGGGGGGCTTTGCCACAGAGAATGCTTTTCTTGAAAAAATATGGTGCACAGAATTTGGTGCACCTGGATCTGATGCAAGTTGGTTGTTTGACACACCCTGGCCCAGATATTCAAAAGAGTTGAGCCATGCACAATAGGGTTGCACCTGCGCAAGTCCAAAATTGCGCCATTCTGCGATATTCAGCAGGAGGCAGTTGCGCCCCCGAAATCATGCTGAGCAACAGCGCAATGATAGTGAAGGCATGCGAAACTGAAGGGGGAGGAACCATGCATAAATGGCGCAGTGTTATATTCAAAGACTTGTGCAATGCGCAACAGTGGAGCAAGCAGAAATTGTGCCATAGCGGAAATGAGCCAAAATAAAAAGGAGCAAGGAAGAGACTCAAGAACGCTACAGGGAAGCCACATGAGGCAGAGGCAGAGGCACACAGACAGGGAAAGTGGCACGAACAGGGCAGGCCAGGGAAAGGCCACAGTTAACAGCCAGGCACAAGGAAGGTGTGGGGAGCCACACAGCATAGAGGCCAGCACAGGCAGGTGTACCCGGTGCAGGGGAGGTAGCAGCCAGGACAGCGGGGGGAATACAATAACAGCTGCCGGGGTGGTGAATGCAAGTCAGGGATGTGGCCAGTGCCACCTTCCACATGGAGGCCGTAATGAGGGGGGTGAGAAGGCGGGCAGCAGGGGGGCATGGCCGTGGAAGGGCCCATCAGTGGTATGCCCTCATCAGGCAGTACCGAGCCTGCACTAACTTTGAGCTGTACACTGATACTGAGATTGTGGGCCGGTACCTCCTGAACAGGGCAATTCTGAGGTGGCTCTGTGAACTGTGCAGTGATGTGATGCAGGCACCCACACGACGGAGCCATGCCCTGTCAGTGGAGACCACAGTAACAGCCTGCATGTGCTTGCTCGCCATGGGTACCTTCCAGAGACCAACCAGGGACACCACAGGCATAACCCAGTTGGCCACATCATGCCACCTCACCCAATTCCTCAGTGCACTGCTGCCACATGCTGAGGAGTACATCCATTTCCCCAGCACAGTGGCGGAGCGCACAGCAAATATACAGGAGTTCCACAGGGTAGCACGTATGCCTGGTGTGCTAGGGGCAATAGACTACACCCATGTGGCCATACGTACACCACCTGGCCACGAGGGAGCCACATACATAAATTGCAAGGGCTATGCCAGCATCAACTGCCAGGTGGTGTACGATGCCAGGGGGAGCATCATCAATGTCTGTGCCACGCACCCTGGGGGAGCACACGATTCTTTCATCAGGCACCATTCGGCACTGTGCCACAGATTCGAGAGTGGGGACATCCCCACTGGCCACCTAGTGGGTGAGTATGCAAACCACATGGACAAATATAGGGCCTGGGGGGGCATGGCCAGAGGTGCCATGGGTAGTGGCCTACATGGCTTGGGGCAGGGAGATGCTGATCACCAAACTAACCTCCACCCTCTACACACAGGTGACAGTTGATACCCACTCTGTCCCTGGCTGCTCACACCCTACCGGCGGCCCACGACCCCATCGCAGCAACGCTACAATGAGGCACACGCCACCACATGTAATGTCATCGAGCGGGTGTTCGGGATGCTGAAGGCACATTTCCATTGCCTGGACACCTCTGGTGGTGCCCTACAGTACAGCCCCTCAAAGGCCTGTGGGATATTCCTGGCCTGTTGCATCCTGCACAACATGGCCAACGGATGTGGGATAGCTGTCAAAGAGGGGGACAGTGATGGGGACGATGGGGACATCGGTGATGATGGTGATGGGCAGCCCCCCCCTTGGGCGACGGGACCTCCGACTGCTCTGGCTGGCACAGCTGCACCGGGACACCATCATGGAGGAGCACTTCAGCCAACCCAGGTAAGTCATGGGGCCATTCGCAACCACCAGTGGCCAAGGCACAACCCACAAACATGCAGGAACCCACACTGGGGGTGCATGCCATCGAGATGGCAGAGCACAGAGGCACACACACAGCCAGGGATGGGTGAGGATTAACATGCCACGCTGAAGCACACACACACACGCACACACAGAACGCAACAAACGTGCACAGAGGGCAGAAGGCACACCGACCCAGAACACACACCCTAGCAACACACATGTCCACAGACCACCACACCCACTGCCTGTCCATGTGCGTGTGTCAGATGCTGAGCACCATTGCACATTGGTGTACAGCGCAATGCAGGCATCATCATGCACATGTAACTACAGACAGCAGCCAGAAGGGTGTGCAGGTGGACTGTGTGTCTGCGTGCAGGGCCGGGTAACCCACCCATGCACTGCCCACTGAAACACACAATGCACACAGGGCATCACCAGACAGTAGCTGTGCTGGGAGACAGGGCAGTCCCATGACACAGTGCCACGGCCACCATGGATGCGTGGGCAGCCCCACCGAGATCCGCCAGCACTGGCAGGCTGACCACTGGCCCCATGGGGTGGCACCGATGGTCCCCCAGGGGTTCCACTGCGTGAACATGACCGTGCCCACGCAGGGGTCTGCAGCACACCGAACATGCCTGCACCAGGAGTGCTCGGGATGCCCACAGCTGAACCCAGCATCGACAGGGTGGGAGTCACATGACGATGGGAACGGGGGGTGGATAGTGCACTGCGTGGTGTCCGTGATGCATGGGCACCTGACTGTGTGCCCATTGTGGCCATGACAGCAATGAACGCCTGTGCATGCCTGTCAATGGCAGCGGTCACATCCTCCCACAAATGGTCCATCCGTGCCATGAGCATTTCGGCATCCCTGCTGCGATGCTCCTCTGCATGCTCCAGAGACACACGCAGTGCATCCACAGATGTCACAAGTCACATCTGCTGCTGGACCGATGCTCGCAGTAGGCGGGTGTGCTCATCCAAGAGGTCATCAGCCTCCTCGGCATCTTGTCCCTCAGGGTGTGCAAGGGCCTGATGTTCAGCACCCCTTGAGGGTGGGTGATGTGCACCAGGACCAGGTCTGGACATGTCCACAGGCAGTGCACAGATGCCGCCGCTGAACCCTGCACCCCCAAGCCCAGTGGGCGACTGCTGTTGCTGCCCCTCTGGCTGCCGCACCCCAGGGCTCAGTGGTGCTGCCGCAGTGGCCGCAACAGTCCCACTTCCTGAACAGACACCAGTGCTGCCCCAATGGTGCTGACAGGCACAGCCTGGGACTGTGCTGACATGCAGGCCTCCGTGGCAGAACCACCAACAGCCAGGGTGCGAATTGCCCTGCTGTGTGTCCATCCTGTGGCACACACGTGTCACTGCCCAAGATGGTCATGTCATCATCACTGGTGCCAGACCCTGCCCTGGCCACAGCCACAGTGTGCTGGCATCCGTGGATGCCAGCACACTGGGACACAGGCAGGGCTTCCTCCAGACCTGTCTCAACGACATCAGTGTGGACAGCCAGGTGGCCCCACTGTCGTACTGATCCACAGATACTTGTGGAGGTGGATGGTCCCACCTCCCACTCCATCCAACTGTCCGCAGTGGATGGGCCCACCACCGCTGACCCATGCAGATGCTCAGGATCTGTAAGGGATAGCAAAGTCACATTACTGCGTGTGACCTACCCTACCCCCCCAAGACAGACCATGACTTACCATGCAGTGATGGGCCACCACCCGTCTGGAAGCCACCACCCGGAACACCCTCAATGGCACTTCTGTGCATGCTTGCAGCAAGCCTGTCCTCTGCTGGGGTGAGCTGTACCACCTCCAGCTGTCCCCCACCTGTTGCAACACATGCTGCCCTGATGGCAGCCACCTTCTCCTTTACCCTCCTCCTGACTGTGCCCATCTTCTTCTTACACTCCTGCACAGAGCGCTGGTGGCTGCCATGCAGGTTCACGGCACGTGCCACCTCCTCCCATGCAGCAGCACGGGCCTGAGGGGTGCCCCACCGTCCACTGAGCAGTGGCTCCTGATCCAGGTAGGCCTCGAAAAGGGCCTCGGTTTCGGCCTTAGTAAAATTGCCTCCTCCTCCCACCACTGTTGTCCTCCTCTCCAACAACGTGCTTGGTCATTATGTAGCCTGTAAGAATGGCAGTTGTTACCTGTGACTGTGCAGTCCCATGCATGTCCCTGAATCCACAGTCCACACTCCCAAACAGCATGCAACTCACCAATAAACTGCAGTAACCGACTATGGCCACTGCAGCACATTGTCGCACCTTTATAGCGCAATCCATGCAAATGAGGTGAGGAACAACTTTAATTAGATGCAAATTGCAGTGCTGTGCCATTGAATGGCTGATTGGATGATTTGCATATGATGGCTGAATATCGCACTGTTGCGCTTTGCGCAATTGTGTTGAACGTGCTGAGCCAATGGCGCAGTTCTGTGGCATGCATAGTACACCTCACTGCGCATGCCCAGGTTGCTGATGCAGGCGTCTGCCATGCTGATGATGTGCTGTGCATGGTAGGCAATGCAGGGCATGGCCACCATTGTGTCAGTGGCGCTATAGAGAAGGTCACTAAATGGCGCTGTGGCAATGGGCCTTCATAGGCGCAATGGCCCAACTGCCCAATAGTCCACTGTGGCACTGGCACACAGGCAGCCACTCATGCTACATGCATTGTCATCCGATGGTGCTGTGCGTGGCCTTGCGCCAGAGACCCTGTGCCCGACCTTTGCCCCATTGGCGCCATGTGTCAGGCATAGGTGCACCTCTATCGCGCTGTTCAGTAACAGCACAATAGGGAATGGCAGCGCTGTACCGCGCAGCATCTGCACGTGGGGTACCGCACTGCAGAGCACCATATTGCCTACTATAGCTATTGCAATGGCGCGGAGAAGAGCTGCTCCTTGGATGGCCATTGAGCTAGCAAATCCGGTGGCCATAGTCGAGCCACACCATGGGCCTCTCTTTGGGGAGGCCCTCCTGGATAGGGCAAGAACCCAGGTGTGGCAGGAGGTGACCACAGCCCTTGAGGAGGCAACAGGCAGTGGCCGTAGTGCTGAGCAGTGCAGGCACCTATATGGTGACCTGCAGAGGAGGGAGCCGGAGCTACAGGCCTGACTGAGATCACATGCCAGGAGGGACACGGTCCCACGTCCAGGTAGGGGTTCTGTCAACACACTTTTATTGTCCATATGAGTCACAGTGTTGTATGTGTCCAGCACATAGGGGAGGGACCGTATGGGGTTGGCCGTGGCGGTGTTCACAGGGTGTGGGGTGGGTGGGTCTGGCTGGGTGGGAGAGCACACTCCTTGGGGCAGGGGGACTTTGCTTTGGGAATGTACTGATGTTCTTCTCTCCTTTTTGTCCCCACAGGCCCAGAAGAACTGCGCCGAGTGCGTGCAGAGCGGAGGGGGGTTGAAACTGCAGCCAGGCAGGCCGAGGACAAGCAACGGCCACCTGACCGGCCCGATGTGGGTGAGTGCCAGACATCCATGATTAGTATTGCATGCTGTGTGACAAGGTGGGCAGCGGGGCATGGCCACCATTCATTGACAGCACTGCCATGCACACCACTTGTTACAGTCAACACTGTCCAGTGGCAATGTGTGTCTAGGTGTGCATCACTGGTGGTCCATGCGTACACCAGGCATGGCTGTGCCACTGCCTTTACACCACATAGCCATGTCACTAGACGGCCACGGTGGTGCTGTGCGTGACTTGGCCAGTGGGTGTGTGCAGTGTTCTGCATGGCTGTATGTGCCTGGGTGGGCAGGTCCTGTGGATGTGATCACTGTGGCTGGTCACACACCATCACAGTGGTATGTCCCATGGCCGTATGCCGTGCACAGTGGGTGGGCTGTATGGGGTTGTGCATTCACACCTGTTGGCTGTGCTCCCTTGTCCTAGGTGCGAGACATCTGAGGGAGATAAGAGACACCATGCGGGAGCTCCTGATTCTGGCCCGCGAGACGGTGGCAATTCTGCGGAGGATAGACGAGTCGGGGATTCTGCGGAGACACAGAGCCAGAGCCAGGACCAGTAGAGCCTTCAGTAGTCCCTTGGTCCCTGACTTCCCCTACCCCTGGACCCACCCTCACACCCTCCTATCCATCCCATTTGTCCACCTTCCCCTGCCCACCCCACCTTTTTGTGTCCCCCACCACAAACCTGTAAATAGTTTTTATTCATGTACATAGTTGAGTTTTCTATTTTTATAATACATTTGACTTTTTATATGAATACTGTGGTGGTCTCTGATTTGCAGCGGGCTATAGGTGCTCAGCTGCAGTGGTGTGCATGGCATCAGGGGTGTTGCAGTCATGGGTATGTGTGTGTGTCCATGTGGAGGTGTCTATGGTGTGGGGGTAGATATCAGTCAGTGTCTGTGTTGTGTGTGTTGTTCCCCGTGCACTGGATGGCTGTGTGCAGTGGTCCATGGTGCATGCTCGGTGTCCATGGTGCACACATCGGCCCGTCCATGGCCTGTGCAGCCGACACACATGCCTGTCTGTGACCTGCATGGTCTGTTGGCATGTCAGTGGTGGCATTCCCTGCAGGGTGGACACTGTACCCGTTGCTTTGCTGGGTTGCCCATGTCACTGGTGTGGTGCATGCCTGGCTCAGGTGGCACTGTGGGCGACACTGTCATTGTTCCACCTCCATGCTGTGACTTGTGTGTGTTGCAGGGGATGTGCCCCACTGTTTGTGGCTTGTGCTCTGGATGACTACTGGTGGTGTATTGGTCCATGGTGCCTGCGCAGGGTGGTTGGCACTCCAGTGCCATGGTGGACTGCTGATTGTGTGTACATGGCTTACATGAGCCCACAATGGGGGCTTGGTTACCCCACCACTGCATCCCTGTGTTGTTGTGCCCTTGGGTATGGGTGGGTGTCTGTCCAGACCCTGTGTGGCATCTGGTGTAGTGCATGCTTCCACACACCACTGTGGGTGTCTGTGCTGGCTGTTGTGGCCAGTGGTGGGTCAGGGTGTGTCACTGGAATACTGTGCAGAGCACTGTACTACTGGTGGTGGTGTCAAGGGCATGACCGTCCCATATGGGGTAACTCTAGTGCCAATGCATGGTCGGTCTCTCAGCAGTACCTCGGGGGACTGTGCGTGGTGGCACTGTGTCTGCCATTGTTGCATTGCCGTGTGCTGCAACCTGCTGATGGGTGCTCATGGTGGGGCTGGCTTGCATGGTTCTCTGGTGCACAGGGTTGCATTGACACTGTGGGGGTGGTGGCATGCATGGGGTTTCCTGCTGTGGTGGTCACTTCTCATGGGAGGGTGTCTGGGGGTCATGGTGCAGGGTGTGCTGTGCACTGGGGGGATGGTGTGGCACAGGGTGGTCTGCCCTCCTTGTGTGCCAGTCACAGCTTGCCGGTAGGTGTGATGGGGCACCATGGCCAGGCTGTGGGTTGGTTGCTTGTCTCCAGGGACCAGTGGTTATTCCAGCCCTTCCCTGGTTGTGATGTGCTTGGGGTGTGGGGGGACAAAGTCTGTTCTGCTGTGTGTTTTTGTGCCCATCTGTGGCATGGGTGGTGGGCCCCTAACTCCCTGATTGTGCAGTCACATTGCTCTGCAGCTGGGGGGCATCCCTGGTTGCGCTATGGCACCTCTGGACTGCTCAGCTGAACATCCTTTGTTGCGCTATGGTGCATCAGATCTGCTCAGCCTCCCCTCCCTAGTTGCGCTATGGCACAGGTGGTGCGATATTCAGTCGTTGGCTGTAGGCGCAATTTGGCCTGCTCCTTTTTTGAATATCGCGTCTCTTTCGCATGGGCGCAATAGACTTGCGCTTGCTCCTACTATTGCGAACTTTTTGGGCGCAGTTTGAATATCTGGGCCCATGTGTCAATCTATGGACCCTCTGAAAATCCAGCCCAGTGGCTTTAGAGAAGAAAAAGAGGTTCTGAGACAAAGGTGCACCAGCAGAAAATATAGATAGGACACTGCTGATAAGGCAGAAGCAAGAATTGTCAACATGGTAAGGGAAGATGCTTTGATACAGAGGGATCAAAGGGACCAAAACAGAATAACTTTATCAACCAAATATATACAAAATGACAGAAAATGTAGACACATAATAAACACAGGCATGTTTTACAAGCTGATACTAGATCTACATCAAGATTTGCTGAACCACCATTGATAGCCTATAAGAGAAACAGCACTTTAAAAGCTACATTAGTGCACACAGTACATAAAGTTGACAGAAGACAATTACTACTAGGTTCATTAAACCTGGGAACATACCTTGTGATAGGTGCACCCAATGTTCAGCTTTACAAAGGAAAACAAAATTCAGGTCATCTAACTCAAATGGAATTCATCATCAAGGATACCATGACTTGCAACAGTGAATATGTGGTGTACATTCTGTGTTGCAAAACTGCACAATCACTGAAAACAAGGATCTCTGAATATAAGATCACTATTTGAAGAAAAGATGAGCATTCATTAGTAATAAGATATTTCACAACACATAGACACTTGCCAGCATCTTTGAGATTCTGGGGCATTACAATTTTTAAGGAGAAAATAACTGAGGATGAAAGAAAGTGTTGTTAAAATGTAAGGCCTGGAGGGTACGCAAACTCAGAACCCCTGAGGAAGCAAGTTGGATGAATGAGGAGCTTGATTGGATTATTTTTAGGGCTGCAGGGGCGGAGCCCTGCAGACCTTTTGTTACAAAAAAGGGAGACCTTTCCAATCGAACAACAGTGTGGAGTTCCATCATAGTTGCTTCCATGTCTGTGAAGCACTCAGCACAGCTTATTAGTGGTTAATATTTTTTTCCTCCCCACCTGACCCTCCCTCTCAGCACCCCCCCAAAAAAAACACAACAGTGATACTGGGGCTGCCCAATTCCCCAGTGTTTAACCCCCTCCACTACCATGCATGCACAGTTACTTGGTATATATACAACCCTCCTGCTCAGCACCCACCATCCCACCTTCACCCCAAAAACATAACAGTGACACTGGCAGTGCCCGATCCCCCAGTGTTGCAATGGTGATTTCTCCATCCTTTTTTGTTGTTGTTTACCCTGTAAAAAGAAAAATATTCATTGATGTCTTCTGCACTGTTACCATCCCTCCACCTGTCCCTCCCACTCAGCACCCCCCCCCAAGCCTTTACTTATACATCGGGGGTCCAACGACATAATCCTTTCTGGACTGCAGACATGTCTTCACTCTTCAAAATTGGACCATGAACTGAAGAAACAGGCATGTGGTTCAATGTATTTCAATGGGGGTTTGAACTTAATGGCATAACTTGGGTATTTTTGCATATTTTTGGCCCATATTTTCAACATACCTTCTTTAAAACTCTACCAGTTTGATAATTGTCAATATTTTTACCACAGATTTACAACATAGCCATATCTTTACAGTACCTCATGAATGTGACAGCTGTCACTTTTCAAATCCTCACCAAAATGTGTTTTTTATGTCCCAAAAGGTTATTTTGCGTCCCATGCGCAAAATCACCTTTCAGGCAGGAGTTGAACATTTCTTTGTCCTTGTTCATGGGGCAGGATAATAAGAAGGCTATGTTGAAAATTTGGTATAAAAATATAAAAAAAAGCAATAATGTTGTGAGCCTACATTGAATCTTGCAAATGCAGGCTCATAACTTTGGTGATTTTCAATATTTCTACCCCAAATTCACAGCATAGCTATTTCTTTACAGTATCTCATGATTGTGACCACTGTCATTTTTCATCTCTGGCCCAAAATGTGTTTTTGCATCCTGAAAGTTGATTTCACAGTCTCTGCACAAAAACACCTTTAGGCCAGCAGTTTAACATTTTCTCTGACCATCTTCATGAGGCAGGATCTTAACAAGGCTGTGTTTAAAATTTGATGTAAAAATATTTAAAAACAAATTTTCTAAATTTTTGCCCCTCATTCCTCACCTGCAGCCCTACTGGCTCTGACCAGAGTTTGATTTTCAAATGCTGGGTCTTCATTACACTGGAAATGGACTATTTCATAGTGGGAAGTGGTTTTCTGCACCCTTTAGAAGTTTTCACTGTGTTGGTGTCTCACTTGGAGTATCCTAATGTAGCAACTGGAACATGGTACATAAGTATTATCAAGAGATTGCTGTATGAGTTTGAGTCTTCACTTAGGCATTTTCTTTAGTTTTCTGAGGGTAGTAATAATCAATGTTAGTTGTTATATTGGGTGGTAGGTACTTTAAATGGATTATATCAGTTATGAAAGATATTATTTAAGATGTATACAATGGGGTCATCTATTGTATTGGATTGTAATGAAGGCTAAAAAGTGTTTTTTCTAAATAGATAGATAAGTAATGATAGTATGGTAGTAGCTTAAGAATGAAAGGCTACTTGTCACTAACTCACAGATTAGAATTAACATATACATAAACATAGTGGTGCAGTAGCACCACTATGCTTAGGGTTGAGCGGGGGTTATATGTTAAAGCCCAAACATTGCACTTTAATAGATTTGCAGCTATTCAATGGATTTGTATAAACATTTGTATGCATGGTCTTGGAGGAGAGGCCTCTTTATCTGCCAAGTTTTGTTCTGGTCAGATATGCGGATTCCGAGTTACAGATAACATTTTTTTTCTGTTTATTTTGTCATTGCCTAGCTCCTAGACCATTTAGAATTTTGCTACAACATTCATTTCCAGGGTAAAAAGGACTTGTCCTACAGTTTTGCCTTTCACTGGTTTGATGAAAAAATATTAATTTGTTCCAAAGTTGTAAGATTTAAAAATTTCAGTTCTGAGCATGCTTAGTATGGTTTTTGGACAGCTGCGTAGAACAAAAAAAGAATTTGGTCCATACAAAAAAAGGATAATTTTTCATGTGGTGTAATTCTATTTGGTGAGAAAAAAATTCCTTTTTCATATGGCTGCCATCTTGTTTCCATTTTTCTTCAAAAAATTTTTTGAAAACCCATAACAATGAGATCCTGCAGAGACATCAACATGTGTATCTTGCTAATCGGGACCCCATTAGTTGGATTCTGCAGTTACTTTTTGGAAAAATTACCCAGAGCTATGTGTTTTATACATTTTAAAATCTTTTTTCATGACTCAATTTAATTTTTTGTATTGCCATATGAAAAAGACATTGGGCCATAGAAAAAAGGATCCCTTCATATGAAAAACCAATTGAGACTTCATTTCTTCCCACATTTCAACTTCAAGAAGTCATAACTCCCTCTATATTTGCACTTAAGTGACAATCTATATATCAAAACAAAGATCATAATGAGTGCTAGAAGAATAATACATAATCCCCCCCCCAAAAAAAAAATGTATGGGCCATATTAAAAAAAAACATAAATATCAAATAATCAGAAATTCCATAGCATAACATTGGAAGTTTAACAGGCCATACAACCAAGCAAATAAATTGCTTTTGTGGAGAATTAGAAGTGCATGGCCCTCTAGGCTCTGTGCTTCTGCACCAACATGGATGGATGGAAGTGAAGGGCCCTCTATAGGCAAATGGATATATGATTATACTATCTCAAAAAGTAAGGAAATTATTTGTAAAAAAAATAAAAACTCATTAATACACCAATTATGGTTCAGCCACCCTCACCCTGCAGGCAGCAAAAGAAAAAACCATTACAGTTTCACCTCTCCTGACTCTTCACAAATCAGGACAGAGCTGTTCCTTTGGGTTGTCAACCTTAATGTTCACCCCATTCTTATATAGTCTGCACATCTTTGCTTCATTACTAATGGATAGCGATGTTGTGAAATTTTATTCTGCTGGCAAAATGGCCATGAAATCAGCAATTTCGCTGTGTGAAATAGTTCATGAAATTTCAAAATTTCACCCGCAATTTCACCCTCATCTCTCTATGTGCCCCTCTGAGTTCCTGGTGTCTAGTGGTCCCCCTGGCTGCTCACTGGCCAAATTGAAATCAATAAACCCCCCCAGTCACCCTGAGCCCCAGCCCCATATCTTTGTAAAATAAAATCCCCTTCCCTGTCCCTGGTGTCTAGTAGACCCCACTGACTGATCCCCAGCCAAATTCAAATGAAGAACCCTCCCTCCTCCCCCAGTCCCCCAGAGCCCTGGCCCCATATATTTGAAAAAAAAAATAAAATCCCTTCCCCTGTCCCTGGTGTCTAGTGGACCCCCAACCCTGTCTTAAGTCACTCAGAGCCCACCTCACTTCCTCTCATACCCCAATCAGGCCACTGGCACAGCCCTCCACTCACCTCCACATCCGGCAGCCAGGGACATGGGAAGAGGGGATTGTTTTAGTTAGGAAAGATTGGGGGCCTGTGGCAAAATTAAGAAATTTTGCCTGTGGGTGGTGAAATTTTGCCAACAGGTGGCAAATTTTGCTGGTTGATGGGTGAAATTTCACCCACCCAATGGGGGAAATTTTGCATTTCACCTGGTGAAATACTTTGTGTAATGTGCAAATTCCATGAAATATTTTGCCCAGAGGAATTTTACAATTTTGCACAACACTACTTATGGAATGGGGTGAGTGTTAGAGTTGAAAACCCCAAGGAACACCACAGGCCTGATTTGCAAAGGCTCAGGAGAGATGAAACTGTAATTTATTTTGTTTGCTTCCTGCAGGGTGAGGATGGGGTGTTAGTGTTGAGAACCCTAACACCACATTTCCCTACTTTTGTCACTTTAATCTGAACCATGACTGGTGCATTACCAAAGTTTTTTTGCAAAGAGTATATATATATATATATATATATATATATATATATATATACATACTGTATATATGTAATAGATATACCACTCTGAGGTGTGCGGTCGCGCTCTGATATCATATGCGCCTTGGTGTCGTCAACCGCCCAAAGGCGTGCGTATATCAGAGCGTGACCGCACACCTCAGGTAATATATCTATCTTATAAAATGTCAAAATTGTTTTGGAGGGGTAAAAGTGCAGGTGTGTGTTCGCTCTGATATCATACAGTCACCTGATGGTGTTTGTCCAATGTGATTGATCCCATCCATCACTTTTTTCTCACCATTTTATAAATATATATATACACACATATATGTGTGTGTGTGTGTGTTATATATATATATATATATATGTGTGTGTATATATGTGTGTGTGTGTGTGTGTGTGTGTGTGTATATATATATGTATGTGTGTGTGTGTGTATATATATATATATAAATATATATATATATATATATATATAGATGGATAAATGTATATATTTAACACAGCTTGACAAACATTACATTTAGGATTTAGGTCTCTCATTTTCTATCACAACTAAAACCTGCAGTCACTTTTAATATTTAAAAGTACGTTCTAAGTAAAATGGGATAATCGTGAAAAACTGCATGGGCAGGATTCACAAAACAGATGCGCCTGGTGCATCTCAGATGCGCCGGCGCAAGTTGAAAATGTGCTAGAAGGCAATTCAGGCACAGGGAGGAAGCGCCAGTGCAAACGAGATGCCCTGCACCGAAAGACATGCGCCATAGGTGCAATGCAATGACATGCGGCGCATGTACAGGGGCGTACCCATGCATACGCCGCACATCCCTATCCACAGAGCAAAACCAAGGAGCAGCAATGGAGCAACTCCAGTGCAAAGCCAGGATGCACCTTAAAAAGATAAGTACAAAAGAAGCAGACTTAAGTCTAGCACACCAGCAGGCCGTCAATGGAACGACAACAGCAGGACACGCACAGAGGGGAAGTCATAATAGAGAGAGAGGCACAGACAGCAAGCCACACCACTGGGCTACAGCAACAGAGGGAATGAACCCAGCAGCAGTCGCCATTGCTGGTGCCCCAATGAGGAGCGGCTGGCCCCATGGCGGTACTGTGCCTGGCTGTCCTTCGAGCAGCTGACAGAGGTGGAGACAGTTGGGTGATACCGCTTCAACAGTGCCATGCTGAGGCAGCTATGTGAGCAGTGCCATGATGTGATGCAGGCACCCACTGCACGAGGACACGCCATCACGGTGGAGACCAAGGTGACAACGGTCAAGTGCTTGCTTGCCACAGGGAACCTTCTAAGCCTACAGAGGACACCACTAGCATATCACAGGCCTCAACATCGCCTCCTCACACAGTTCCTCACCGCACTGCTACCGCATGCTTCGGAATACATCAGATTCTCCAGCACACAGTCAGAGCAGATAGAAGCCATGCAGGGGTTCCATAGGGTGGCATGCATGCTTGGTGTCATAGGGACCATTGACTGCACCCATGTGGCAATCCGTGCACCACCTGGTGAGGAGGGGTGCTACATATGTGAATCAGAAGGGGTACCATTCAGTGAACAGCCAGGTAGTGTGTGATGCCACGGGGTGCATCCCCAATGTCTGTGCCACACACCCTGGGAGTGCACATGATGCATACATATGGCACCAGTTGGTGATCTGTGCAAGGTTCAAGGCTGGGAATATCCAAACTGGACACCTGTTAGGTACATGTGACTGTGCGCCAGCAGCCCGTGGGGGGCCACCATGCCTGGGACACCTGGGGCAGGCTGTGGGAGGGATAGTGCAGGCTTGGGGGCACTGGGCCAGCTGGGATGTGGAATGATGCTGGAGCAGCAGCAGGGTGGCATGGTCCTGATGTGCACCACAGGATGGATGGGGACAGGCAGGGGCAGCAGGGGCAGGGGAAGCAGGACTGCCAGGCATGCGGCAGCATGGGCGGGGGGCAGGACAGGGGTGCATGACACAGGGCGAGATGGGGTCGGGTCACATGCCACAGCGTAACACAGTTAACTAATGGAGACACATCTACACCCACAGGTGATGCTGCATACCCATTGCGTCCCTGGCTCCTCACCCCCTTCCGACAACCCGGAACAGTGGCAGAGGAATGCTACAATGAGGTACACGCTGTGACACGTGCCATCGTCGAGTGTGTCTTCGGCATGCTGAAGATGTGTTTCCAGTGCCTGTGCTGGTCAGGTGGTGCCCTACAGTAAAGTCCTGAGAAGGCCTGTGGCATATGCCTCGCCTGTTGTGTGCTACACAACATGGCACAAGACCATGGAATACCTGCCGAGGCCTGCGAGGGCAATAGTTCCGGGGAGGAGGAGGGGTGGGGGAGGGTGCAGCAGGGTCAAACCCGGAGGAACATGGAGCCGATGATGGACACAGGTGCATGGATCCAAGCCTGGTGGCCAGGGCATGGGCATACCACAGCAGTGTGGTGGAGGAACACTTTGGGACATGCAGGTGAGTATGCAGGTTGGTACATGTGCAGATATGGGCACCACAGTGTAGGGACAACATGGCGGAGGCAAGGCAGGCAACGTATGGCACACCGGGGTGCACATGCTGGTACATGTACACGGTGGGACACACACATGCCACACACACACACACACACACACTGCATGCACCACACCAGAACCACACAGGCCACGCCCACACCGTCACGGGTCAGTGTGCACTACGGCCAGCACATGGGCACTGCATGTACCGTAAAGCACTCATCATACCCATGACACATGGCATGACTGAAGCGCACACACACACAGGTGCACAAGCACAGGTGACACGGGGTGTGCCACGGCAACTGTGTGGCTGGAGACAACCATGCACAGTGGCACTGGCACCACCCACAGGGTGGACAGTGTGCATGACCATGCCAACCACCACCACAGGCCCCTGGGCATGGACAACACAGGGCCACCCTACAACTGCCACGGACATGCGGGCGGCCTCTGCCATGACCGCTGGTGAGTGGGGTGCCACCACCAGCCACAGGGGGTGTCCCCAGGGACCCCACAGAGGTGCTGCACTGAGACCATGAATGGGTGCTCAGTGGGGTGGCCGAACCATGCCCCCCGACTGAGCCATGGCCGGTGGGGGTGGATGCCAGTGGCGACGGGGTCAGCAGCAGGGGGCCCACCTGGTCCCATTGACGGGGAGTCCAGGACATGCTCCTGGGCATCCGACTCAATGCATGCTGTCCATGGCATACTGTGGATGCAGCCACTGCCTCCACAGCAGCTGCGATCCACTCCATGGCTGCGGTCATGCCCACCTGTATGAGGCGTGTCTCAGCCAGCATCTGAGCACACCATGCTGCCACAGACTCATGCTCCTAGACCATGACAGCCCGATGGCTATGGAACTCTGCCCGGAGTGCCTCCTGACCATCCACAGTTGCCCACAACAGGTCAAGGTAGACACCCATGTCATCGGCAGGCGATGCGGCATATGGGTGGCACTGCCAAACTGGGGAATGGGCAGCCTCACCAGGGTCATCCATGGGCAGTGGATGCACCCTGTCAGGCTGTGCTGTGTGCGTATCATGGCTGGGCACTGTTACCTGCTGTCCATGCATGTCATCCTGTGGTCCCACTGTAGTGGGTGCGTGCCCACTGGTGCTCTGCCTGGATGCCACTGATGCTGCCAGCACTGTGCTGGGCAGCGGTGCAGGGGGTATGGCACACACAGCCCCAAGCATACATGCCACTGCTGCATCGGTGTCCAGCACAGTGGGAACGCCGTTGGCACCCAGGGTCCCATGCACAGGCAGCCCCACACTGTGTGCACTACAGTTGCCCATGGCAGTGGTGCTGCTGACGGTGGAACATGTGTAAGTGCTAATGCCCTCACCCTGCATGCCACTGGCAAGCATGATGAGTGCATCCACTATGTCCACCACATCCTCTGGGTCACCATCAGACAACCCAGCCAGGCTCCCCAACCATGTGATGTACCCACCTGCAGTACCGCCATCGCTGGTGGAGGGCTCTGCAGGGCCCTCCACCACAGGTGCCATGACTGGTGGTGTGTGGAGTGTGGACATGACCACGTCACTGTCAACAGCCCCATGGGGTGGGCTCATATCATTGCCTATGGGGGCTGCGCCGTCGGCCATGGCCGCGCCATGGAGTCATGATGGAGCTGTTGAAGACAGAAAGGGAGACATGGTTAATGCACAGGATGCACGTGGCACAATGCACAGTCAGCCACACACCGCCGGGTACGTACGCCAGTCCATGGCAGGTGCAGACAGGGTGCACAGCTACTCACCATGCTGCGATGGGCTGCCCCCTGTTTGGAAGCCACCCCCAGGGATGCCATGCATGGATGCCCCTGACACACTAGTAGCCAGGAGGACCTCATTGGGGCTGAGCGGTGCCACCGAGCTGGGTCCACCCCCTGTCCACCGCAGGGAGGACTGGATGCTGGCCACCCTCTCCTTGGCCCTCCATCACCCATCATTCCAATGCTTCCTGCACTCCTGCACTGTGTGGTTGTATGATGTGACCGCGTTCACATGCTGGGCCACCTCCTCCCAGCCCGCTGTATGCGCTGTCCTGCTGCCACCCCTGCCAGTAAGTACATCCAGGCATAGATGGCATGCCTTGATGAGTACCCTCTCCTCATCCCGTGTGAAGTTTGGTTGCCGCATGCTGGTGGCACCTGACTCTTCGGACATTCTATACACTGTGGGTAGAAGCAACCTTGTGTCAGACCCACCCAGGTGTGCACACAGTCCCACACCAAGCTCCCACCGTCTTCAGGCTCACCATGGTCTGTGGTGCCAGTGGCCTGTGCCATGGTCCATGCATGGGCTGCCTGGTACAGGTGGACATGCACCATGGTGTGCGGTCCATGAGGGATGGCGCACGTGCCACACATGGCACCCAGGATGCAGCAGGGGTCCCATGTAGCCACCACAAGGTGTGTGACACCGACCTGTCCACCGTGTGTGTGTCCCAATACCCCTGCTGTGTGTGTCCCACCACCATGGTGCACCATCATACCTGGGTGCCACCACTGTGTTGGCTGCAGGGTGGAGGGGGACTGCCATGTGGTGGCACACAATGTTTGCACAATGGCGGTGTGTGTGCTGGCAGTGATGACACTGTGCCTGCACAGGTGTTGCACTATGCAGCGTACATACATGTGTCATGGCTCTGCATACACCTCACAGTGCAGTACAACCCCAGCCATCCATACCATCCCTGTGTCCCTGTGTACTATGTGTTATCCTCCGTACACATTGCACCCCCCCGCAGTGCACTGCCATGGCGCGCTGCCTTCCATCATGCAGCAGTGCCTGGCACGTGCTGTGCTCTGTGTGTCCCAGTGACACGGTCCTCCACTGTGGCCTCAGCAGGGACCTGTCCAGTGTCACCCCATGGATACGTCCCTGCGGTTGTACATCACGTGTTGCTGTGGTGCCCACCTGATGGTGGTCTGGTCCCACATGCGGTGTACTGGGGCACCATCAGCTGTGCACACTTCGATGCAGGCACACCAGTATATGCTGTAGCCCTGTGACTGTCGCAGTGTACTCACCTGTAGGCACTGACTCCTCTCAGTACCCTGGTCTCAGCCTGCTGAATTGGGAGCATGTATGGATCAGGGCATGCAAATGAGGCCTGAGCACCTGTTAATGAGATGCTAATCGGCTGAGATGCCCATGCATGGATGATGAGGCTGTTTGGGGTGCATTCTTTCTGACTTGCATAATTGCTCCCAGCTCATCTCACTTTGCACAGAGCATCTGTGTGATGCACCACCGACAGTACGGCGCATTGCCAGCACATGCGTGGTCTGGGTGGCACATCTGCATGGCTTTGGGCTGTCCACACGGTGCATCCCCCATGCATGCGTTTTACATGTTGTACAGCACATATTCCGTTATGCACAGTTACGCCATTGTCCGGTGCGCCATAGCATGCTTGACGATCACAGTGCCATGTACCGTATCACGCAGCTAGTCCCACAATGCACCGCCCAGGCTGCAATGTCCGTCCCTCCCCACGGATCGCACACTATGCACGGTACACTTTGCTGGTGTATGCTGTGTGCAATGTGGTGTCGGCATGCGCACAGTGCATGTGTGATCGTGTCCTTGCCATGTGGCGCCATTGTGTGGTGGCGTGCACATGCACGGTTCCATCGGCAGTGGCCAATAGCGCTTCATGTTCAGTGCGTAGTGTGCTGCATATGTATCACTGTTGCACGTGGTGCATAACGGTCGGTGGACAGCGCATTCCGTGATTGCACCTTGCCACTGTATGTACACAGTGTAGGATGCCTGGAGCTGGGAGAATGGTGCCTAGGGCCATGAACTGGTCACATTTGGAGCTGTTACACCTAGTGGCCAGGTCATGGCCATAGAGGGCTGCCTGTTTGGACAGGAGGACCTCCATGAGCCCAGGGCCAGGGTGTGGGCCACCATTGCTTCACAAATTGTGCAGCATACTGGCATGCCATGCATGGGTGAGCAGTGCAGACATCACTATGGTGACCTCCAGAGGTGGGACCCGGAGAGGCTGGCACAACTGCAGTGCCATGTACACAGGAGTGTACTGCCATGGCCAGGTAGGTGTTCTCCAGCTGTATCCTTCTGTGGCATATGCTGTGTGTGTCTATCACTGCCCCCATGGTGCTCCTGTGTTGCTTTGCCCTACTGCTGGGGGGCATGGGCATGGCTGTGTGCACCCACCTACACCGGGTGCCTCAGACACTAGCATCACTGTTTGCTGCATGGCCATGTACAGGCAGGGTGGGGTGACTGGGGACTTGCATCCTGCACTGTAGCAGTGTTCACTCATTATGCTGTGTGTTGTGTTTTGCAGGTCCAGGGGCCAGGCAACATGCCACAGATGCTGCTGATTTGCATTCTCACCGATACATGGGCACCAGGCCTGGTGCCCCTCCAGGGGTGGGTGAGTACCGCTTTACATGGTTGCAGTCTTTCTGGTGTTGTGTGGGCTGTGGTGGGTGGGGTTGTGTTCCACATTCTGGCCCTCAGTGTGTGTTCCTTCTGTTGTTTTCTGTAGGTGTCCATGATCACCTTGCTGCTCTAGGTGGTGATGGTGGTGGTGCTGTGCCAGTGGATGTGGACCAGAGGATCCATGTGGCCATCCAGGCAGCCCTGCACCCTCTTACTCAGACTGTTCGGTGCCTGTCAGCTGCCCTGCTGGGCATTGTGCTGCACTTTCCGGGCTGTGCCAGGGTGCTGCGTGGCAGAGCACGGCACCACTAGTGTTCCCTGCCACTGACTGGGGGTCTTCCTGTGTAATTAGTTGCCCTACCCTGTTCCCTGTTTCTGTCCCTTTTCCCGTCCTCCTACCTGTCCCTTCTCCCCCATCCCCTTCTGTGGATGTCATTGTTGATGTTGTTGATGATGTTCCTTTTCTGGCATTTGATCTGTACAGTTTCTATGGCCATTACGTTTTATAAACATGTTTTACTCTACACCTGTGTCTGTGGGTCTGTTTGTGATTGCTCTATGTTTGCTCCTCCTGCCCTGCTGTTTTGCTCCAGTTGTTTTGCTGGCTCCCCTGTGTGGCTGCAGGGCTGCCTGCCTGCTCTGGGGCATCTCTGGATGCACCAGCACTTCTGCAGATGCGCTGTTGTGTCCTGTGATGATTCACAGTGGTGTTGCGATTGTTGCTTGGCACGGTGCATCCCTTTGTGAATGCCACCGCCTGGGCTCGGCACATTTGACTTGTGCCGGAGCATCTGAGGTGCGCCAGGTGCATCTTCTTTGTGAATCCTGCCCCATAAGTTTAACTAATGGTATCCATAGACACCTACATCTTATATAACAAATAGTAGAACTAGTGAAAATAGGGCAAGGTAAACTAGAGTAATCATTTGTAACAGAAGAGGCTAAATATGAAAACATTTATGGTTCCATAAGTAAATAGAGCCTTAAGAATTATTTGGAGAGAAAAAAACTAAGTCATAGATCATATTATTTGCACATGTTCAAAATATCAGGACATGGTGACAAATCAAGCCTTTGTAGTGTTTGGATTCCATGGACATGGAGCTTTTTAGCCAGTCAGTAAAAAACTAAGTCATAATTTAGATCAATTGCACATGCTCAAAACATTGGAACATAGTGCAGAAAATTTAGTTATAGTTGTGTCAGGTTTCCATGGATACCTGTCATTTTGAGTTGCTGCCAAAAAACAGTATCCATAATTACTACCTTGCATAAAAATAGTGACAGTGGCTCATCTCTCCACTTCTAACAGCAGGAAGATGGTTGGTCTAGTGTCCTATAAGTCACAGAGTCAGAGGTATAATTTAATGTAAAGTGTACAAGGAATATTCAACTTTATTTAAAAAAATATATTTGGCACATCAGTATTTAGCTTTTTGGTAGTCTTTTTTTCACATTAGCATAAACTGCAAGAGAACGTTTCCTACATAGCACCTGGACAGCTTTAAAGACTGAATAAATACACACGGTACAGTACTTAATGTATAATGAATTGATTCCATGTAAAAACACATCATACAATAATTACTCAAATTATTTACAGTCAACTTTTTAACTTAATACAATATCATGTATTCTTTTCAGCAAGGAGTAATAACTCTCACTAAATATAGAACAGTGACAATTTCAATATAAGGTATTTATTAATGTGTGGATCACAATGGTGATTTAGCAAAAGGAAAGATACTGGTCTGCTGTGTGACTTTTAAACACCCAGGGATAAATTAATACAAATAATACCTTAAGTTTGAAAATGAAAAACATTTAATCATAGTAACTTCCTTTAATCTCTTTGACAAAACATCTCTGTAGAATCAAAAATGTATACCAGTACAGTGAATATTAAATGTAAAATCATTTTTAATAGCTAGAAAGGATAACTGAACTCTACAATTTATCATAAGGTTGTGAGGAGGTACGTGTTCAAATTTTTATGGTGACTACTGCATTAGGGTGGAACACACTTTTGTAATATGATGCCCTAGCAGCTTGGTGATGCATTCAAATTTCAAATCTGGGTATTTCAGTGCTTCAGTATTTCAAATGGTTTTTGATTAGATACTAATGATATGTTAGTCATAATCAACAAGTATACATAAGTGACCAATACGAACTCTATAGTGTATATAAAGCATATATGTATTGCAGGTATTAATTTTAGGTTATTCCATTTTTTCTGCTGTGTTTATTAGATGATCACCAACCTGATAAAGTGAGTACAGCCACAAAACATCGTGATTTTCAAGGTAGGAGAACAAAATAGAAAAAGAGAATTTGAAATACAGAGGAGCTGAACATTCATTTAGTTTGGATTTCACTATAATATTTCCTGTCCATTGCTGAGGTATATAACTATTTTTAACTAACAGGGTGAAACATTTTGCAAGGGCGGGTGCCTGCCAGTGGGTAAATGTTAAGTACTTCTGTCAGTGCTATATCTAGGCTAGGTGTCATAGAATTCTTAAATAAATATATGTTGTCTATATCAAACTCCTAAATCTCTGTTCATGGGTATCTTCCCCTATTTCTTGGAAATAAGATTCTTACATTTATATACTATTGTAAAAAACAGCTTCATGTAATGATTCAACCACATGTCTGGGGTACATTAGCGGGCATACCTGTATTATTTTAAAAATGTCCTATTCCATGCTACTACTTGCCAGATTTCTTCATTGTTTTACATTCTACTGTAGTAAATACACTAGTGATTTTTTTTTAATTTTGTAGCAGGAGTAGACTACTCATGTGAAGATCTATTTTTAGAGTTTCCCTGTACATACATACACTTAGTTACCATACACACAATCCATCAGATACTGTACAAATAAACAGATACATAACATTTAGCATAGACTATATCAACTACTTAAAACAGTTACTAGCAAGTTTATACTTAAAATCCAAGCACATTTTAAAAGATCTAATAGCAGTCAATTCCTTTAGTAGAGGTTGAAGCTTTTTCTGTTCCATTTTAGCCTAATGTTGCTGTGTAATTTCTCCAAATTTAATTTTAGGCACTAGAATGTTTGAGTGCCCTGTTTTTTTCAGCAGTCCCAGCCTATGAGTAAGTTCATGCTTTGTTTGTTGATACAGAATTATTTTCAGATATATGGGCACCAGTTGTAAGCAGTGAGAATATGGTATTTAGCCACATTTTCTCCATATGCAAATTTAATGGAAGACAACAAAGGCTGGATAGTGTATGGCATGAATGAGAATCAAATCTACATGGCAGAACAAAAGAAGATATTGTTTATTCATCCTATCCAATTTAGCTAACATTGATTTAGAGGTATGGCAGTAAACAGAGCCTTCACTGGTTCCCCCTGAGCATGTTAATAGAGATAGGACAAGTTCAGACCGGCCCATTCATTGATTTCTTACAGGTGAAGTGCCAGTGGATTGGAGGACAGTAAATGTGGTCCCCCTACATAATATTAGGAGCTGGGAAGATCCAGGCAAATATAGACCAAATAGTTTGATCTCTATGGTGGGGAATCTACCAGAGTCTATAATTAAATAATGGATAGTGTAGTTCCTGGATTCTAGACAGCATGGATTTACCAGTGGAGGTTGTGTCAAACAAACTTGATTGAATTCTTTGATACGGCGACAAAGGATATGATTAATGATCAGGCAGTTGATGTCTTGCACCTAGAGTTCAGCAAAGCCTTTAACTCTATCCCACATACCTGTAGGAGCTTGATAAAGAAGTGTGGTGACCTGGGGTTGCAAGACAAGATTATAAGATGGGTGAGAAAATTGGTTAAGTAGGAGCACTCAGGGTATGGTTATGAATGGAACAGCCTCAAGGGAAAAGGAAATCATGAGTCACATTCTCCAGTGATCAGTTCTAGGATTTGTTCATGTTAACATATTTATTTGTGACATAACGTAGGAGTGGGGGTTCAGGGAAAAATGTCTCTTTACAGAGGACACCAAGATCTGCAAGTGAGTGGACACCAAGAAAAGGATAAGTGCCTCAAAGAAAGATCTGGAAGATCTGAAGATGCATAGAGGGGGTGCCAACTAAAATGTAATATGAACAAATGCAAGATAATGCACATAGGAGGCAAGAATCCAAAAATGAAGTATAGGATGAATGGGCTAGTAGTGATGAGCACATCAGAGGAAAGGGACACTGAGATGTTAATAATGGAAAACAAAGTCACACAAGTGCTGTATGTGCAACTACCATAGACTTTCTTTGTTGTATAACTGTGCACAAGGATAAGCCCCCTAACTGCATCCTAGTCCACTTCATACAATCAGACAGTGCCTCCTCAGTCCATTCAACAGCAGCACTTACCTTCCCAATCCCCAGGATGAATGGTGAATTTGATTGAAAGTCTTTACAGTTGCAACGCTGAACACCTGGAACAAACTAGCTCTCCAGATGAGGAATGCTTTGATTTTGCAAGTGTTAAAACAGCCAAATGAAGCAGTGCACCCAGGAAGAAAGCAGACAGTGCTGACACAGGGTTGCTAGCCCCAAAAGTATAGCAGCTAGGCTGTCACAGTCACTGGGGATCAGTTTAAATTACACAGGCTACATCTTGGTGCACAATTATACAATGGCAAAGAAATTTCCTTTATTGTGATTGGTCAGTGCATGCCTGGAACAGTGATGTTATTAGACAATAACATCACTGTATTAAGTCCAGGCACACACATGACCAAATGACACACTGTGAAATCATGTGTCCTGTCCACTTGTTGCCACTGCTGTAAACAATTTCACCCCCCCCCCAACATTCTGTCCCTTTCTTTTCCACAGAAATCCCCAATTTTCTGCAAAACAACACTTCACCGTCTACAGTCACTGTTTTGGTTTCAATAGACCACGGAAAGAAAGCTAACTTCCCACTGCATGACCATCACCAGACATCATGAACAAAAACAACAAAACCCTACAAATCACACATTTTGCCATTTGTTTAAATCTCACCTGTAAAAGTCTGGCCTGCATCACAACGTAAAGGGAAGATATTCTGTGAAACCTTTCTCGATCCCTCTCATCTGAACCTACGTATTACAAGCCACGTCGGAGACTACATCGCAACGCCTTTTACAGAGAGCTAAGCATGCTTACTAACCATCACAGCAACGAAAAAGAAAAAAAAAACAGAAAACACAAAATGCAGTCCACTTTAGCTATCTGGGTCAACAGCTCAGGAAATGTTGGGGGGGGGTTACTGTAAACCCTCACTACAGAAACATCTCTGAAACAACACGGAGGAGACGTACAGCCCTAGGAAAGCATCATTATGCAGAGAGCAGCTCCACCTACTGGTGGAAAGCTATAATGGACTTTTTTCTTTAAACATATGCATCCACACAGGAAAAAATGCCCCCAAAATGCCCCCAAAATGTTTTTCTAATTTTTTTCTTTTTAAAAAAAAATACGAGCCATTGTATAGTAGCAATAAGGCATGACAGGGTGTGTGTTATTGTCTAACAATGTCACTCATGGGGTGGTGGAAACACTCGGCTTTGCCTCGTGCTTACAGACCAACCCCAGGAGTGATGTTATTAACAACACACCTATATGCTATATATAATACATGTTTATTGGCGCACATACCATCATACATTGAGCATGCTGATTAAGCCCAGTGTTTTGACCTACCAAAGGTCTTCATCAGGGTGCATGCCAACAGAACAGCATCATCAGTCTTCAGTGCTATACATACTGAAAGTATTCAAGTCCAGTGTTTCTAGCCACTTAAGAACCCCCTGTATTTGTTTGGTCCAGTATCCTCTCACCCATGATCACATTGCATAACAATGCTTATTCCCTTAATTTGCTGTGACCCCATGTTCTTAGCTTGCTTTGACTACTGTTTGCATGTACTGCACTTATGTATACAATTTGTATTTTGCCTTATATATATTAGCCTGTATACATCTATTCCTGATTGACTATAATAACTTGTTGATGACTGTGGTCTTTTTTAGGGCACCTATGAAAACCTAATGTTGCATCTCAGGGAGTTATCCCAGGTGGAGTAATTTCAAACTACTGTAGTTGTAGACTGTTTTACCTCCACCAACCTACCTAGTTCATGAACTATTTTGTAGACTGGGTTTTTGTCCTTGCCTCCCCCTGCTTTCTGCCTTACTGCTACCCCCTTGAGCAACTACTGTAATTAGCCCTTTTCTCTGTCTGAACAATTCTTGAGCCCATTAATGGTTTTTACACACAGCACTTCAACCGGTAGGCTGTTCCATGGCTCAACTACTCTCTCCGTAAATTAAAATTTTCTCACAATCTCCTCTCAGCTTCCACTCATTCCCCCTCATTTTTGACTCACAATTCCTCCTGAATAATTCCTCACAGTTTGCCTTGTTTATTCCTTTCAGGAACTTGAAGGTCTCTGTCATGTTACCCCTTTCCCTTCTGGCCTCCAGTGAGTACATGTTAAGTGCCATAAGGCAGTCTTCACAGGAACTGCTCTGTTGGTCCTGAATCATTTTGGTTACCCTATGCTGCACTGCATTCAGCCTGTCTCTATGTTTCCTCAGCTGGAGACTCTAGAACTACATTGAAACACATAAACAAACATAGATTTTATCAGCAGAAAAGACCCTTTAGGCTCATCCAGGTTGCCCCTTGTCTCTGCCTATTCCATCACCACTGACCCTTCTTGCTCATAGGTATCATTCCCTCCTCCTATTAGTCTACCTATTAGGCCCCTTTACCTACCCCATGCATGCTTAATGCTCTCCCCCACAGACTCTGCCCCTTCTACCTCCTCTGGCAGGCTGTTCCCATCAACCACCACCCTTTCCGTGATGAAGTATTTCTGCACAACTTTTATAAGCTTCCCACGTTTTACTTCACTGCATATTCCCTTGATCTACTGCCCTCTTTTCTCTGAAATAGACCTTCCATTTGCATAGTTTTCACTCCTGTGGGTTACTTACAGTATGGGTTTCAGTTATATCCCATTTTACATGCCTCTCTTCCAGAGAATACATGTTAAGTTTCTGCAGCTTACCTTGCTAATTTACAATTAATGTTTATGTTGTGTGTATCCCTTTAAGCCAACCCTTTTTAAACACACCTTGGAGTACCTGGTTCATGCTCTGATGATGACACTATGTTGAAATGTGAGCACTTGACCACCATCTTGCAGGTACACCTACCACACCAAGCAAAGTAAAGGAATTTCTGTTTAAATTGGCTTTTTATGCATGTTTGCAGAATGAATTCAACTGTAGCCACAATATGGCCACTATTACACTCACTATGATGAAGTTGCAAAAGTTATTTTCTGAACAATGGCTTTGTGGCAGTGATTGGACTTCATTCATAGCCAAACTGCATGCTTTTCAGCTGCCAGGATTTGTATAGGTGAGAGATGCCTCCCCGTTCTATATTGCTTTGGCAACTGTGCACTGCTCAGCTAGGAATTTTACAGGTCAGCAGTGCCTTCCTGTTGCAATACTGCTCAGGCAGCCTTGTGGTAGTCCATTTAGTCTCTTTGTACTGCACCTTCATATGTTTGGATGTTTGTATTCAACTTCAAAAAATATTTTTGGTATTGATAAAGCAAGAAGATTTTTGTCCTGCCATTTTACAGTGCTGACCCAGTTTCCATCGTGTGGAACACTTTGTGCTATGTATCACTAGTATCTTGTCTAGCCTCAAGTGAGTACATGTTTAGTGCCTTAAGCCAATCCTCATATGTTTTGCTGTGCTGGCTCTGAATAAGTTTGGTTACCCTACACTGCACCATCTATAGCCTGTCCTTGTGTTCCCTAAAGTGAGCACTCCAAAACTGGGGATAGTATTCCAGGTGGGTCCTCACCAGTGATCTACAGAGAGGCAGTAATAACTCTTTCCTCCTGTTGCCAAAACCCCTCCAATGCACCCTAACATCTTCTTTGCCTTCCTGTATGCCTTGCTATACTGGATAGATTGTGAAAGGGAGTCACGTATAAAGACTTCTAGGTCCCTTTTCTCAGCCCTAGTGCACAGCTTAACACCTCCCATCCAATAATCCAGTCTGGGCTTTTTGTTCCCTAAGTGCATCACCTTGCACTTTCTGGCATTGAATTTTGGCTGCCAAACCTTGGATCACCTCTTCAACCTTTGCAGGTCCCTCTGCAACTTCCTTACCTCCTCCTGACTGTCTACCTTACCACAGAGCATAGTATCATATGTGAAGAAACACATCCTGTCCTGAATTCCTTCTCCAATGTCACTGATGAAACTATTGAAATGGACTGGACCCAGGACTGATCTCTGTCACACCCCACTGATGACTTCCCTCTCCTCGATTCTGAGTCCATTTACAACAAGCCTCTGCTGTCTCCCTTTCAATGAATCTTCCAATGAATTTCAGACCTATTGAATTTTGTCCTTCACTGTACCCATATCCTCTAGTTTCTACAGCAACCTTCTGTGAGGCACCAAGTTGAATGCCTTGCTAAAGTTAAAGTACATGAAACCACTGCATGACCCTTATCCACTGTCCTATTTATCCAGTCAAAAAATACAATCAGGTTGATCTGACAAGACCTCCCTGCCATGAATCCCTGTTGTTTACTATCCTATAGTCCATTTTTCTCTGATAGTGCACTAGTTCTTCTTTGATTAGTGTAACCATCATTTTGTCTAGAATGGAGGTCAGACTGACAGGTCTGTAGTTACCTGGATGCTCTTTGTCTGTACCATGGTGCAGTGGAGCTACTGTATGTTCCCTACCCTCCAGTCTTTCAGAACCACATCATCTGAACAGAGTTACTGAACAGCTCATCCAGGGTTACACTAATTAAGATGCCAGTTCTCTGAGCATTCTCAGGCTGTATCTGTCTTCAGGGCTTCTTGCTCTTTATGATCCTTACATTAGGACTGAGACCACCACAGCTCATCCAACATAGGCCACTGAAAAGTCCTCAGGTGATAATGGCTTTCAACCGCTACTGACCTGGGCTGGATTTGAACCAGTGACCTAGAAGTGAAAGGATTCTTAACCCGCTACCAACCCACTGAGCCATCCAGTTCTCTTTAGACATAGCCCTTCAATTGTTAAGAATGTCTGTTATTCAGTCTGAGAACTTTGTTTTATACTCCTCTTTGCTAATATGGAAATGAAATATGTTAATGCTTTGGAGTATAGAATCAAAATGTAAGATTTGCATCCTAAGAAGAACTCAGAAATGTGATTGATGCCACTTTTAATTTATTTGACTTATTGTGGAAGACTATGGCTTCAGAAGATACTAATGGATTTCCAGTAAAGGAGAAGCACACCCTCTTCTAGTTTTATAAAGAAACACTATAGCTGGCCCAGTGGTGCTGAGGGCTGAGGCACTGGACGCCTTACCTATCGGCATGCCGGTGACCCGGGTTTGGGAATGAACCCAGGTCATCGGAGTTCGGCAGTGGGGGGGTGGGCGGAGCTGGACTGAGCTGCTGACAGGCAGGCTCTCCTCTCCGGGGAGGTGATGCGGCATCCCTCAGCCAATGGTGACCCCTAGTGGAGGCCAGGAGCTGCACGGGCTCAGAGGGGGCTGGGTATTAGGCCATGGGGTGGGGGATAGGGGTCATAACCAGGGCTGTAGGTGCATGCGCACCTCCACGTGCATGTGTTCCTACTCCTGGAGCTCCTGGGTGAAAAACCAAAGGCATAAAAAGCCAGCGGCAAGCAGGATGATGACCAACTCCCCACAGGCTCCGCTCCCAGGCCAGGTACAAGGTAAACACCAGCGATTCTGGGGGACGGGGCTGGGGGAGTCGATCAGATGGGGCAGCCATCCGGAGGAGCATAAATAGGAATAAAAAAAAAAGAAACACTAATATTTGTTCTGATAAACCTGAAATGGGCAGAGTGGATGGGCCGTGCAGTCCTTGTTTGCCCTCAATGTCTATGTTTCTATGTTTTTATGTTTAATAGACTAATTCCTGTTTTTATATCAGTATTGAACATTGCAATGGGCCAGGCACATTTTGGTAACAAGAAAACTTGTGATTTATTTATTTTGTTTTTTGTTTACTGGGTAGGGTACACTAGGCAAACATTTGCCGATTTACATGTATGACTCAGAAGAGTACAAAAGGCATGTAATAAGTCAGTCAACAAATTATGTGAAAAGAGGACTCTGGAGGACCAAGCAGACAGTACAAATAAGATAACAATACAATTTGTGGAAGAAAATTAGTTTTAGGGGTGGAATGGCAACTACATTATTCACTGTTATATAAAAATAAAACCTTGGCAACTTATGTAATTTAAAGTGGTTATGGGTTTTTGATAAAAGATTTTGATGCTGAGGTAGAGATAAGGAGGGCAAAGGCACAGACAGAGGAGCGCATAGCTAGAGGGGTCAAAAAAGGGGATAAGACTTTTTTTTTGGTACATAAGTGAAAAGAGGAAGATTTGGCAGGGAATACTCCAGTTAAAACAAATGAGGGGGAGTTGCTACAAGGGGACAGAGAGAAAGCGGACCTGGTAAATATCTATTTTTGCTCAGTGTTCACTAAGGAGGAAGAATATCAAGGCAGCAGAGGAGGAAAAGCAATGGCAGGGGACAGGGAAGTGGATACAAGTCCATTTCTCATGGAGGAAATTTTGGGAGAACTAGGCTGCATGAAGGTGGACAAGGTGAAGGGGCCAGATGGGGTGCACCCAAGGGTGTTAAGGGAACTAAAAGAGATACTGGAAGTGCTATTGACTGCACTCTTCAATAAGAGCTGGAGAATGGGGTGGTGCCAGAAGACTAGAGGCAGGCAAATGTGATCCCGCTGCACAAGACGGGAGGGAGGGAGGGAGGAAGTGGGAAATTACAGGCCCGTGAGCTTGACATTGGTGGTAGGCAAGCTCATGGAGGAACTAATAAAAGGCAGGATCACCAGTTACCTGGAAGAAAGCGGCCTGATGGATCCAAGGCAACATGGTTTTACAAGGGGCAGATCTTGTCAAACAAATTTGATAGAGTTTTTTGGCGAGGTCACCAAGGAACTGGACATGGGAAGGCAGTAGATGTGGTTTATCTGGATTTCAAAAAGGCTTTTGACTCCGTGCCCCACAGGAGACTGCTGTATAAAATGTCATGCCTGGGGCTGGGGCAGAGGGTGGTTAAATGAGAGGGAACCTAGCTGGGGGACAGGAGGCAGAGGATCATAATAAAGGGGGTGGCATCTGGAGAGGGCATGATCACAAGCAGGGTCCCTCAGGGATCAGTATTGGGGTCCCTACTATTCAATATATTTGTAGGGGACATTGTGGAGGGCCTTGAAGGGGGTGTGAGTCTGTTTGCAGATGACATTAAAATCTGCAATAGGGTAGACACTCAGGAAGGGGTAGTAAGAATGCAGAGAGATTTGGGGAGGCTTGAGGCATGGTCAAAGAGGTGGCAGCTTTCACTTAACACAGAAAAGTGTAAAATCATGAATCTTGGCTATAGGAACCGGAGGGCAGGGTACTGCATGGGGGACAGAGATTTGGAGGTAACGGAACAAGAAAGGGACCTGGGCATCAATATATTGAGGGACCTGAAGGTGGAAAGGCAGTGTGGAAGAGCAGTGGTTGGGGCAGTGGAATGCTGGGATACATCGGAAAGGGGAGCACCAGTAGAAATAGGGAGGTCATAGTATGTCTGTACACCCATCTGGTTAGACTGAATTTGGAATACGGAGTCCAGTTCTGGAGGCCATACCTCAAAAAGGATGTGGGGAGGCTGGAGCGAGTTCAGAGGAAAGTAACATAGATGGTAAATGAGTTAAGCCACATATCCTATGAAGAAAGGTTGAGAGATCTGAACATGTACTCCCTGGAACAGCGGAGGGAGAGAGGGGACATGATCGAAACCTTCAAGTACCTTGAGGGTATAAACAGGGTGCCAGTGGGAAGCATCTTCCAGCTGAAGGGTAATCATAGGATGAGGGGGCATGGCCTGCAGATGGAGGGAGGGCAGTTCAGGTGTAACATTAGGAAGTACTATTTCACAGAGAGGGTGGTGGATAAGTGGAATAGACTCCCGGAGGTGGTCATTGGAGAAGAAACAGTGGAGGGATTCAAAAGGGCTTGGGACAACCACAGGGGAGTGTTGAGGGTGGGAGGGTGTATGTCCTAGCAGATAGCTGGATAAAGGGCAGACTCGGTGGGCCTTGTTGGTCCTTTTCTGCTATCACACTTCTATGACTCTATGAATCTATGATGTGGTTGACAATGCAGGCAGCAGTTATGCTTCTCATTATTCACCTGCTTTTTTTTATATACCAGGCAAGAATCTTCAAAAATCTGAGAACATCCTTCCTCAATTTGAAAATGTCCAGTTACACTCAGTGAAACAATGGCATGCTCCATCATAAAAATCCAACTTCCAAAGTAGAGCTTAAGAGATGTTTTAATGTCAAGTGCCATAGCAGGCTACAGGAAATTATGTGATCTGATTGGAAATGTGACAGCAGTTAGGTCAGTAGGTGACTCATATTTGCTTCTCTGGAGTGCAACCGATGTAGCAATGCCTGTGGGATATAACAGTAATTAAGGAAACAAATTGAAAAAACACAAATGAACATTTTTTTTAATATATTGCTACAAACTGATTGAAATTAGTATCTACTTTGTTCAGAGCATGCAGCCTGATAACCACATGAACAACCTGCAGAGGTTCAGGCCATGTAATCTCCCTGCATAATATTTGACGGAGTGCTGCAATACTGAAGTGCACCTATTGTGGTACTTCCTATGTTGATGTGTTATTCTGCTGTACACAAAGTCATTAAGTTTCAACAAAAAAAGGGAGGATGCCATGTAGAAGGGGCAAGCTATGTTTTTTAAAGTCATCCCAACCAATGCCAGACACAAATCTAACTTGACACTTTGAACAAAATCATGACCTGACCCAACAGAATAGCTAGAATTGTAAAATTGCAAATGTATTTTTGTAATTAATTTTTTTCACATAAAAGCAAGTTGCTCATTCTAATTGCTTATCCATTATTAAAGACAATTTTAGTTTTAACTATTCAGAGCATCTTACAATATCAGAATTGCAACATATAGTTTTTAGTGAGTCTTGTTCCTACAACTGGAAGGAATACAGGAAGTAGGAATTTAAGGATCGCCACTTGGCTGTCATCTGTTCTCACACCCTGCAATTGACCTGCTTAGCAGTGTACCTATTGGAGTCATTTGGCTACTAGTGTTGATTCCTATGGAATTATTTTTACAACTGCAGTGGGTGGAGCCTGCAGCAGGTTTGCGGTAGCTCTAAAAACAAGCTACAGGTTTCACACCCTGGATGCTTACATTTTGGAGTTTCAGAATGATCCTTCCTCAATTCCAAAACAGTCTGCTGCTGGTGCACTATTTCTGGCACCAGCACAGACCCTTACTGACCGCTGTCTCTGTGTGACTCTATGCCCTCCCTGTCCCAGTAGGTCAAGCAGTTTTGGCCCCTGTTCCACACAGCAACAGAATGTTCCTTTGGCTGGTGGGGAGCACAGCATGGTGCTTGTCACTGTGGAGTGCAGGGCTGTGTCCCTCAGAACCCCTCTTCCTCGTAGTGTGAAAGAGAACAGTAAGCAGAGATGGGGAGAAAGTCCAAATCGGTGAGTGCCAGCTGCTGGGCAGCAGGTGGGGGTAAGTCCCATGCTGTCAACTGTGTTTCTGTCTGAATCGGTGAGCTGCAAATGCCAGACGACAGGAAGAGGTACGTCCCATGCTGTGAACTGAGTTTATGTATTTTAATGCCTTGCTGGTGAGGGAGAGAGGGGGAGAGAGATGAGCAGTTCAAGGGAGCGAGTCATGTCAATTATCCTGCACTGCAGCATCTCTTCTGCCTGTGTGTGATCCACAGCAGGGATTTCCAGTAGCAGTCCAGTACTTCAGGAGTACTGATAGATGCCCTGGGTCAGTTAGAGAGAGTGAGTGACCGCACCAGTACGGTCCAGTTCCACAGAAGGTGTAATCAGTGGTTTTAGTCTCGATCACCACCTGCTGCCTGCCATGAGGTGTTCACCCTTGGCCCCATTCTCTCTGTCTCTCTGTGCCTTGCTGCCAGCAAATGGGACCTTTGTGGCAGCAGTCCACTCGCTTGATCACCACTGTTACCAACCCACAGGATCTGCTCTCTGTTGTGTGCTGGCTGACAGCAGGATCCGCTCCCTGTTCTGTGCTGGCTGACAGCAGGATCTTATGGGGCGGGATGTGCTTGACCCATTCCTGAGCTGGACATACTCCTGGTGCCTGCTGCCCTGCTTATCACTCCCATCACTGGCACACCTCCTTGTTCTCTTCAATCAGGGCAGCATGCCCATGTGTGTTTTGTCACTGCTGTTTGTGTGTCAAGTGTGTACAATGTCCTCGGAGGGAGAGATCACCAGAGTGCAGCCATTGGAAACCAGACTGCAGGCAGAGTTCCGGGGTTGGGATCAGTGGTGTGATGAACAGGGTGTGTTTTAATTTTTGGTAGGAACAGGTGCTGCAGAGTGCAGGAGAGAGATAGAGAGAAAGAGACACATTGTGTAGGCAGGGAGCTGGTGACATTCCCACCTCCCCATCCCCACCCTATCCTCACCCTGAGCAAATCAATAGAATGTCAGTCAGTGCACTGGAAAAAGCACCTCCATGGCCATCTCATCTGGTGCCCTTTGCACAGCTGCCCAAGTGTTGTTGTTTGCTGACTTGTGTCCAGGCAACAAGAGAAAGAAACAAATGACCTGTGTGTCCCTGTAAAGTGTTTCTGGGGTGTGATTTTCTGATTTTAACTTTAAATTCCTAGGTCCACCGAGTTGCAGGTTTGCTGTTATAGACTCCGGAGGCCAGCATAGTTGCCATATTTATTAACAAGAAAGTGTCCCTGCACCACACCTCTTTTATATTAAAAACCTTGAGATCTTGGATGACTATAGGCCACTTTCACAGATTCTCCTTCTTAGGAAAGGTAACTGAGAAGATAAAAATGTCATTAATGAGGCTAATCTGACACAGTATGACAGCTACAAGCCACATCAGTTGGCATTCAAGCCTCAACACAGATAGACTTGTACCTGTGACTGTGATAAATTATCTCTTCCTGGCAAGGGATTGCTGACAATACTCAATAATTATGTCCCTCAACTTCTCCTCTGTGATTGGCACCATTGACAGTTAGGTGTAAATGAATCACATGAGGAGGTCTGTATGAATCAGTAGAACACTACTGATTTGATTTGAGTCCTTCTTGGCTGACAGGGTCCAATAGGTTGTAATGGGGAAAATGTCCTCAGAGCCAAGTACAGTACAGTACCCCATGGTGTTTCCCAAGGCTCAATGCTGTCACCAGTGTTGTTCATGGTAAACATCCTACCACTGGGGAACACTGTGCAATAGTACAACTTAAAAATCAAATGCACATATTTGAGAAAAGCTTGAATTCAATTGACTTCCAGTCCTTGTGTCATGATTGCTGTTTCCTGAAAATATGTTGTTTGGTTTTGTGGTATTCTCTAAACGGCAGCTGTTAATGTGCTCTGCAGTAACTGAAAACAGTGAAGATGTTTCTGTTCCTATCAGTGATCAATGGAATCATTCTTGTCTAGCCTGCTGCTTCAGCAATTAAGTCCCTGATTGACTGAAAACGCTGTTGCAGTTCTCAGTCAAAGCAGTCTGTAGACCTAATTGTTTTCACTCAAAGTTTGTTACTAACCCATCTGGTCTGTCTTTAGATAGATTAACTTAACATCTATAATTCTGTGCTCATAGAAAGTTTATCATTTGAGTTTCAGTGTTGATCTGTAATGGTATGAATGAATGCCTGTGAGAAATAACCTTGTCTGAATTACAACTGTTAATTATATTTCATCAAAACTCTGCATTGTTTTCAGGATATATAACACAGGGTTGTGTAATGGATATAAAATAAATCTACAGTTTGATAATTCATAGAAGCAGTGAGTCTTTGATGTAGCCTCCAAACATAAGTTCATGTGAGAACAACTGTGTTATTATGTCAGATTGACAAATAGATATCTGCCACACAGCCATTTCAGGAAGATGTACTGCATGAACTCACAAAATTCAGTTCTTTGAGGGTTTCTGTGTGAAAATACATCATGTATGTGTATAACTAGAAATACTGTATGGCATCCTGATGCCCCAGAACCCTGCCTGACAGTTAAGACAACATCACTCTGTTGCCCCATGTCCCCTGTCCCACAAGCCCCTTGTCCCCTGACCCCATTTGAGGCTGCTATACCTGCTGCCCACTGTTTTCTCTACACAGTCAGGGGTGTTACACCTTGCTGCCCCTGCACAAACAGTTGAGGCTGCTGCAACCTGCTTCCCTCTGTCCCCCAGCCCCTTAGTTAGGGCCAATGCATCCTGATGCCCCCTGTTCCTGTCGTCTCAGATGGGCTGCTGTGTTCTGCTAAGCTCTAGAATCCAAGCCCCCCTGCCTTCACAGTTGGGGCTGTTGCAAAATGTTGCCCAAAGCCACCACAGATGGTGTATTAGCTATACCTGCTACCCACTTCCATTAGCAAACTGGGCAAGGCTGTGCACCATACACCCTGTCCCACAGTCAGGGCTGCTGTTCCCTGATGCCGCCTAGTGTCTTGCCACGTGGTTGTGGCATCTGCACCATGCTGTCCTCTGTTTCTGCCACCATATTCAAGGCTGCTGCACCCTGGATCTTTCTACACAGTCAAGGCTGATGTGGCCTGCTGTGTCCTAGAGCCCAATGACTCCACAGTTAGGGCTGCTGTTCCATGCTACCACATGCTGTAAGACAAGGCAGGGCATGTGCTGCACCCTGTCCCCTGCCACCACATTTGGGTCAGTTTCTCCCTGTTGCCCCAACTCTGGTGGCAGGGAGCATCATGGTGCAACAACCATAACTGTGGAGGCAAGACGCTCTATAGTGCAGCAGTGCACAGTAGTGGCATGGTAAAGAGGACAGAATGGTGCAGAAGCCTTGACTGTGGTGCAGAACACAGTGGGGCATCAGGGTACAGCAGCCCTGACTGTGAGATGGGATGCACATGGTGCAGTGGCCCTGCCCATTTGGGGAAATGGACATGAGTAGCAAGGTGCAGCTCCACCTTTGGTAGCCTGTGGTAGCATGGTGCAGCAGCCCCAACTGTGGAGGCAGATGCCCTGAGACTCTAGGGCTTAGCAGAGTACAGCAGTCCTGTCTGTGGAGACAAGAAAAGGGGGCAACAGGATGCATTGGCCCTGACTGTGTGGGTGGGGGACAGAGGGAAGCAGGGTGCAGCAACCTCAACTGAGGGGCAAGAGACAGGGGTTTCAGGATATCATATACAGTAATATTTCTAGTTATACATACATGACATATTTTCACAAGAAACCCTCAAATAACTGAATTTCATGAGGTCATACAGTACATGCTCCTGAAATAGTAGAGTGTGACAAACACCTGTTTGTCAGTCTGACATAAAAACAAAATTGTTCTCACATGAACCTATTTATGAAGGCTACATCAAAGACACACTGCTTCTGTGAAATTACAATCTTTAGATTTATTTCATATCCATTAAACAACCCTGTGTTATATAGCCAGAAAACAATGCAAAGTTTTGATGAGAAAGAACTCAAGACTGTGAAACAGACAAGGTCTTTTCTCACAGACATTCATTCATACCACTTCAGTTCAGCACTGAACTTAAATGATCAACTATTTATTAGAACAGAATGACTGATTTTAAGCCAATTTTTTTAAACACAAACCAGATGAGTTAGTAACAAATGTTGAGTGAAAACAATTAGCTGTACAGACTGCACTGACTGGGAACTACAACAGCTTTTTCAGTCAATCAATGACTTAAATGCTGAAGCAGCAGACTAGACAAGAATGATGTCATCGCTCACTGATAGGGACAGAAAAATCTTCACTATTTTCAGTTACTGCAGAGCACATTAACAGATTTAACAAATGCTGATTTAAAGAAAACCACAAAACCAAACAGCATGATATTTTCAGGAAACACTAATCATGACACAGGGACTTAAATTCAAGCTTTTATTAAAAAAATAACTGGAAAAAATGGCACATTTGATCTTTAAGGTTTCACTACTCTAAAGACAATACCCAGTTGTATCTGTCCTTCACATAGTACTGGATTGAGAGGATTCTGTGGCTGGGCAAAATCTATGATACATCAGTTTGAATTGAGCAACTGGATGGTAACCAGAGGTCAGAGACTCAATCCGGGTGAAATGGAGTTGTTTTTACTAGAATCAGGATCTAAGAAGTTGTCAGTGAAGAGGGGTGAATCTTCCTTCCATCTTTGGGTGGCATTCCTCTCTGAGCTGTGAATAGGAATAACAGTCTGGGGTCATAGTGGATGTCAAGCTGTCACTAGATGGAACTTTGGCTGAGGTGGACACTGCAGAGGCTGGTCTGTGTACAGCACCATTTTTAGGAGCAACGTTGGGAATCAGAACTCAGCCCAAATATATCCTGTCCTGTTTTCCTTGCTATATAAAAAAAAAAGAAACAAATACAACAATAACAGCAAAATCTTTTCTAAACCTATCCCTCATTGGCATAGAGCAAAGGCTTCTGGTGGCTGTAGTCCTAGTTGATAAAATTGGAACTACTCAAACAACAGCAGGCAGCAGCACTTTTAAGTGTTTTAAAAGTACATTTTAAGGGGGGGTTATTGAAGTTAGGGCTGAACAGGACTCAATGGCTCATACCGTGCGCTGTTTTAGTTAAACTGACCTTTTCAGTTTTGTGGTTTCAGTGGAGCTCTTGTGGCCTTAGGAGCAGGAGTCTGGGTCAAACCCTTGATACTGATCAGCCCTGCAAGATGTCAGCAAGCACACCCAGAGGTAGACACAGCAAAGACCAGTCTGTGTATAAATGCCAGGTATTTGGGCCAGTTGTCAGCCATGTAGCTTTAAGCATCCTCTGGTGCCATCTTGTGTACCTTGTTTGCTACAAAGTATGGTATTTCTTTTAGCAGACAAGAGCTGATAGGATTTTTTAGAGCTTGTTATATGTAGTTCTCATATACAGGACTCAAGTCTTTGGTGCCTTAAGCACCTGACATTAATCTATTTTTCATACCTTCTGTAACAGTGCCCAGATTGCTGCTCTGGCTCAAACTGCTCATGCTTGAGTATTGCACTTGCACAGTTCTGTTGGAGCCACCATCATGGGTCTACCCATGCCACAGTGACAGTCATCATGGAGACATCCCCGACAGCGCAGCCACAGTGCTGACAGTTGGCATTGCAGTGTTGGGGATGCCTTCATGTATATATCGGGGGTCTGTACCCCCCTGAACACCCCATGTGGAGGGCTATGCTCCCCACAGCCCCGCCCCCGGTCTCTAGGATTCTAACTCCGAGTTAGAGATGGGCCCGGGGGGCAAACACCCAGTGAGGCAGTCCCGATCACCATACAGACCACCACAGTGACTGGTGAATATTGCCTGATTCCTGCCACTGTGGTGGCCTTCATGATCTGGGAGTCACTGTGGCAATGGTATATGGCCATCCTGTAAACAGCTTCCTGCAACATCTGGTCTGGTGAGAGATCCAAGTATTCTTTTACTCACTCTTGCTGCACCACCGTTGCTCAAAGCAGCCATATCGGCTCTGACCAGAATTTGTTTCTTGGTGCTGTTGTATTATTTGGTAGTAGCTTTTGTACAGATACAGCACTACATTTTGTATGCATCTTATTGTGTTTTACTATTTCACAAAGTTGCTCCCTTCACCTTTCCACAATGCCACACCTGGAAATGAGCTGCTGTCCTCTCAGTATGTCTTTCATGATAAAACTTTTGAAATAAATATAGATGTATACTGTATTTGTATATATTGTACCATAACCTATTGCCATGCATCTACTGTCATTCAATTACTCTTCCCTACAGACAGATCTCACCAATACTGAGTAATAGTTTAGCAATAATCCCTTTACATGTCATCTGAGCAAAAACAAATTAGTGGTTTGGTACCAGGTCAATATGTCGATACTATGATAGTGAGGAAGCAACCACACTGTAACAATCATTAAAACATCAACAGCAACAGGGGTAGAAGAGTGGTAGTGAATTATCACTGCCCCATCACTGTATGCTGAAAGGAATAAGGGATCAAGTTGCCATTGGTATGATGCCTGGTTGAGATGCTCCTGTGGTGGAGTGGATAAATCACCAGCATAAGGCAGCATAAAAGACCTGGGGACCATGGTTCAGTTCCCCATCTCCTGATCTTAAGAATTTTCAGCAATAAATCCCCCCCAAGTTTCTCCATGCTCCCGAAGTCCACACCCCCTCAGAGTTGATTATATTTAGTCTGGGGGGTTTTCTGCAGTGGAGCCCCCTGCAAAACAAAGAATACCCACTGCCACCCTATAGTTTTCCATTATGTGGGTGACATTGTCTGCCAGTCGGTGTATTGACCTACCTTAGAGAATCAATTATTGCCACTAGGTGGAGAAAGGGATGTGGGAAGACCTACTGATGTTGCACTGAGCAAGGCTAGAGCTGAAGAGGATCTTGGAGGAGCTGGCTGTTCTGGGCATACTAAATGCCTGAAACAAGTTTTATAAAACAGTTTTAACTGTTGGAGAGCCTCCAGAGTTCCTGACAGAGTGTTGTGAGGAGGTGGAGGAGGGGTGGAGACAAACAGCAAAAGAGCCTGTGGCATCATGGTGTCCTGACGGGTAGTGACCTACAAGACTATATTGTGGAGAAACTGTAACCCACTGCTGTGATGAGATAGAGGGGGGTGATACTGTGGCAGCCTGAGCAGATTCACACCTGCATTTTAGCCAGCATCTCCAACTGCTGCCTACTATCCATCGACCTCCAGATGTCTGCACAGAAGTGAGAGCCACCTGGAGAAAGCACACAGAAGAAGGCACTGGTAGGGCATTTAAAAGTGAAGCTGCACAACCACTGTGGTAAAGACTCAGGAGAACATATGACTCACAAGGTACTTTTTATTTTCTACAAAAAGAGACTAGCTAAACATACTGTGGGGAAGATGGACTATTAGCACCAAGTGCTCAGTCTGAAATACAATCTATAAGGGGCTTATTGTTTGTTTTTTGACAAATACTATCCCCTAATTTTCCCCCCTTGTTTCTTTCCACTACAATTTTGAAACATTCGAGAAGCTAGCTTGCATAGCCTGCCCCAGCTCACAGGTGGTAGGACTGCCGGAAAAAGTGAAGGCTGAACTGTAGAATTATCTGAGTGAAATGCTTCATTTTATTTGTAGACCACTGACTGATGATTTACTAGGAATTGCTGTCTGCTCAGCTTTTATTAAACACTCTTGGGCAGAGCATCAAAAAGCATTACAAAACACTTGAGTAAATGGTCCCTCAAAGATATTTCGAACGTCACCTTGTTACTGAACTGCCTTTGCTTTTAGGTCATCAGACATTCTGGCATGGCTCTTTTTTATGGCTTTTTTATATGAATGTTTATTTAATGTCTCAAATTTTAATCTATATATTTGGCAAAGTATATGATACTTAATCGTATACTACTGACTTACTACTAGCATATTAGATTTTATTGGATTATATTTTTTGCTCTCACAGACTGCATATTTATTTCATTTTATTTAAATCATATAGCTTTGAAATCATTATCACACTGATTAATATCTTACATATTAACATACAATAGTACACACTAGCATAAATCAATTTACCAACATTTAGTGTGAATGTAGAATTAATTGGAATTAATCAGAATTTATTAAGTGGTATACAGCTGGAAAGTGTTTTCTTATAGGCTCTAATAGGCCATACTTGGCCTCATTATTTATCTAAAATATTTCCTTTTTAAATACATGCTCATAGAATACAGATTATCTGACTATGATTCCCTGAGACATAACACCCTTTCAAAATCATATATTAATAATTGCAACAGCCCAGTGGAGTTTTAGCTGCACTATTACACTTTGTATCTATTGCTCTCTTTTATTTGGGAATTTATAAATTTCCTCCTGTTGATTCCCACAATGGTACAATCAATATTAATGGATGGGCATAAAGACAAGTTGACAGAAACAGAAGGAATTAAGAAACCTATCACAAAACTCTGGAAGCCAGTATCACACTGACTCTAGGACAAGCAAGGGTAAAAAGGGAAGGACCAAAAAAGTAATAAAAAATGATCAGACATGCATCTTGCCTAAAAAGAAAGCTTCTGTAAATAAAAAGTATAACTAAATAAAGTCTGCTGAGGCAATCAAAGGGCCCCTTCAAATAAAACCAGTCACAATGGACCAATTTGTTAACTCCTCAACAGCACAATTGGGCAAATAAAGTTATAGTAACAAGGCCCTCATTAATGAAAATTAAAAAACCCTTAATAGGGAACACAGGGACATCAATAAATAAACTAGTCATCGCAGTAGACTCTATTACATTGGTCCAGATGCCTGATACCTTAGATAAACTCAGAACACCTGTTCAAGCAAGGTTCCATGTCAATCGAGTGAATTTTACTGGGCTAAAGCAAGGTCGGTGATGTATAATGGGTGAGTACAATTAGGGTGAATACATGCTGAGCGTAAGCAAATACCACAACCTCCCATGTGGACTACAGTCATTTGAGTGGCTACATATCAACACAAATGCTAAATAAGGCAATTTGTCCCCACAGGCACATTTATGACACATAAATATTGTAGACAATGCCACAAAGATAATCAATCAAGTTCCGCTCACCATACTCACGCACCACCTGCACAAGTCGCTCTGTTACATCTCTGTACTACCTTCTACCACTGATGTCAGCTTCCCTGACACTATTTTCTCCATACACACACCCATCTTTATTAGGCACCCACAACAAGTACATATGGGTCACGCAGGGGGGTTACGCCCCAACCCCCCCATTTCTAGGATTATAACTCCAAGGTGCAATTGGACACAGAGGGAAAGCTATATATTTAATTGCCAAAATATCCACTCACTAATCTTGTGGCATGCTATTCTTGTACTCGCTATAGATGTATGCACTGTAATGTATTGTCGCTCACATGGCATGTGTGCAATAGCGGTAATCACTGTTCTGTACTCACTCATATTGAACTGCTCATATTGGTTAGCTTAATTGACATGCTACCTTCAAGCAAATCAAGTGGTTGTCATCTCACTACACTCTTCTACATAATTTTAGTAGGAGCCTTTCCTGATTTCTGTAACTAAACTGGATAATGCGGGGACTAGATTAGATAGCATCCTAGAGCAATCACCTTCCTACAGGATGGAAAAAAAATCACAAAACAAAACCATGCAACCACAAATCAATGAGGCAGGAATTAACCCTGATGTAGTGTCTAACTACTCCACCCCTTTCACCCCTAGATTAGTAACTGCTGTAAAAGATCCTCATATGGTGAACATTCTATTAGAGCAGCAACTGTATAAATATTAAGAGATGAAATTACCTCAATAAAGTGCACCCTTGCACACCATGAAGCATTAATTATATACTTATTTAGGAAATTAGTAAAGTTTGAGCTTGGCTCAGAGGTTGACTCAGTGATTAGAGGACCTATAGATAAATCTGATTTGAACCAATCAGATTTACCACTATCTGGATGGGGTAATTTGGTAAAGGAAGGAAGAAAGAAATAGAATAATAAAACCAAAACGTCCCATGTTGTTCCAGCCCACAATCCAAAAACAGCCCTGGAAACCAAAAATGAAAATACAAGTAAAATAAATGAAACCAAAAAATGCATTTGGCACATCCAAACAAGTGGAGAAAAGAAAGGTTAAATTCTAGAAACAAACACAAGCAAAAGAAACTTTATTAACAACAAAAAACACAAAAGGGAAGGGCAAAAAAATAAAAAAAAACAGAATTCAGGGAAAATTCTGAAAAAATCAAATCAAAGAGTAACTAAGTATCAGCATATAATGACGTAAGCAAAACAAACAGAACAAAATTTAATTAACAGTGAGAAAGAGGAGGAAAAGCAAAGGAATATCTGGCTTTCGTGAAATTAATCTGTAATAATCATCAAAGGCCTTTATCAGTGCCACAGGGAAAGTGAAGAACATTTAAATGCTATTTTATTTTAATACTTAGAGATAATCTGATATATGCTGTCAGATCACATAAGAAACAAGAAAGGGTGATAGACAAATCAGATCAGCCTGTGATGGTAAACATATCTGACATAAAAATAGCAAACTGGATATGGATGCACAAACTGGTTGTACAAAAATGGGTCTCGAAATCACCCAAACATTCCCTATTTCAAACTAACTGCAGGAAAAAATGGAAAACTTCAGTGAGGGGAAATTTGTATCTGATATAGAATTAGATAATAGATTTAGGTATACAGCACTTAAACATGTTATTCAAGAAACAAGCATTACATATTAACATTACATGGTTTGGAAGAAAAAGGTATACTGTGATGATAGTGACCGCATATGGGCGACTGTCAAAACAGTGACCCATATGATGGTGCTATCATCGTGGGCGATGGTAGAGGGATGGCGAATGTTGTGACCATAAAAATAGGGTGGGCAACAGAAAGGGAGGCTGAGTGACAGGACTTGGAGAGATGAAGGACAGGGTTATAACCCTGTAGTGTGCCTGCTTCCACCAAGACAACTGTGTGGTGTGGTGGGTAGGGTGGTTGTCTCTGATGGAGCAGGTCCTGGGTTCAGGACTGGGGGTTGGTACAATTTTGCTGCGTCCCACAGCTGCTGGACTTATTTTTTTTTTAAATGGGCTGTGCCCCCCTCCCTGACATGCACCCCCCTGGAGTTGAGACTCTTTAGTTAGGGTGGTGCAGTGGTGAAGCTCCCTGTGGGGAGGTGCACTGTCTCCTGCATGCACAGTTTCCTGGTCACCTTTTACTGCATATCGTCAAAAATGTTTTCTGTGATAATGCAGGTCACGATAATAGGAATCAATTTTTGGCAGTTGCTAGTATCAAACAGAACTGAGGAAATATATAATGAAACTCAAACAGATCTTTTAAAAAGAATTTGTTACATCGTCAAAGAAATATTGAGAATAAAATTGGGACAGAAAGAGATTTTGTGGGCATATAGGGAACCTAATATAATTAACCAAGGTCACGTCTCATTTGCTTTTCATGATCAAATACTGTACCATTTATGTTTTAATGCTTCTAGCAAATTAGATCACTAGGGTATATTGCTCTGTGATTGGGCAGACACAGAACCAACAACTTGCCAGGACAACATAAGTTCAGAATGGAGCACTGTAGTGGGAACATATGCACTCCTACAGAACCAATTAACCTGAACATTTCATTCAAACATTCTTAAAATGATCAAACCTCACCTATTCAGCTATCAGATCAATATCAGATATTGACTAACCTGACAGAGAATTGACTCAAAGCGAAAATACCCCAGTCAAATATAAGTATCACACAATCTACCAGACACTTATGAAACTTTGTTGTCCTGCAGTGTTATGAGATGATTCTCTCTCTTAGAGCAAAAGGATGGGGGGGCACTGAACAAATGTTATGGTAGACAGTCTTTTCCAGTTTCAATAATATCTTTCTTTATTATTTAAAAATGGCTCCAAAGTTCTGTTGAATTCTTCCAATTGTAATTTCAACTTCATAACCTCTTTATCTAGGTGCTTCTGCTCTGCCAATTTACCCCTCTCCTCAATTATGGGTATTAAGTTATGGGCTAAATATTGGCCTAATGTGATAGCATGCCACTCAAGGTGGCATTCCTTGAATTGTTGATTTTCTATTTGTAAAGATGTCTGTTTAGCACTATCAAATGTGTTATTAGCAAAATCTCTATCCCCTCTAATCTGACTAAGCAATTTCTCTTTCTCTGCTTCCAAGAAAGTTGCAAAATGATATTTAGCATTTGCACTAGCTCCTATTGCATTAAACACATCCATATTTTCAGCTTTTGTAAAATAGACTCCTTCACTTATTTATTTAAACAAACACTCATCAATGAAGCAGCACCAATGAAATTCAAACCAAAAATTTTGAAGTCCATACAAGAAACTTTTTTCAATTATTGAAATAACCTAAATAGGCTTTCAGTACATTGTATATATAAACCTCAAAGTCTTTGAAATGTCCAACATCTGTGGATCTGACACAGTACATCTCTGTCATACAATGATAAGTATCAGAAGTGGAAAAAAGGGAAGGGGAAAAGAAGGAGGGGTCAGGTTCCACAGGAAATGAACAGATCTTCAAAAATTCCAAGCTGCCTCTCCCGATGTATGAATAAATATGACACGTTTCTCTCTCTTACAGCAAAAGGATGGGGGGTGCTGAGCAAATTTTACTGCAGACAGTCTTTTCCAGTTTCAATAATATCATTCTTTATTATTTAAATATGGCAAACGACTCAACGTTTAACCTACTGCGTAGGCTTTTTCAAGAGATGCCTTTCTAAAAAAATACATAAATAAACAATATTAAAAAACTGTCCACATCCAATCAGTTAATTAACAAAAAATTTATCAAAGACAAATTTAATATCATGACTCCCACAGGTGCTAATTACAAGATGTGATTTCTCAAAATTCAAAACTGTTATTCTTCAGTCACATAATCCTCTAAAATAGATTTTCAGGAATTCTAGAAAAATACAATATCCAAAGATATATCTGATATCTTTTAACTATATATTTATATAATTAAAAATGCTACCCAGCACCATATATCAAACAAACAGGAAAGAAAAGTGATTTAAGCACCAAATCAAAAAATATTTAATTACCCAAACATTCCTGTACCACATGAAGTAAAGCGTGTTTAAGTCTCACAACATTCCTTGATATTCTTTCTTTCAGTTCGTTGATTCATTTGTTCCCTCAGGTTCCTGGCTAAAATTCAAATAATGAAAATCTTTTTTTAAGGCTTCCACATCAATTTCAAAATGGAGAAATGTTTTTACTCTATTACATTAATTTCATCATTTCATTACATAGAAACATAGAATTTGATGGCAGATAAGGACCGCTTGGCCCACCCAGTCTGCCCATTTCCCTGCCTACTGGATAAGCTGCAGATCCTAGTTAACCAGCAGCCTACTTCTTTCTACCCCCACCCCCTAGAATTACCTTATGACTGTCCCATGCATGCTTGAATTCCACCACTGTTTTTGACACCACGACCTCCTCTGGAAGGCCGTTCCATGCATCCACAACCCTCTCTGTGAAAAAATACTTCCTTAAATTACCTCTGAGCCACCCCCTCTATCTTCAAATTGTGCCCCCTTGTTCTTGCACACCTCTTTTTTTGAAAGATGCTACCCTCTTGGACTTTGTTGAGTCCCTTGAGGTACTTGAAAGTTTCTATCATGGCCCCCCTCTCCCTCCTTTCCTCGAGGCTATACATATTAAGCTTCTTAAGTCTCTCTTCATATGTCTTCCCGTGCAGACTCTGCACCATTTTAGTTGCCCTCCTCCGGACAGCTTCCTTCCTGTCTATGTCTTTGTGAAGACTGGGTCTCCAGTACTGCACACAGTACTCCAGATGGGGTCTGACCATCTGTCTGTACAGAGGGATAATAACTTCCTGTTTTCTACTGGTGATGCCTCTCCCTATGCATCCCAGTATCCCCCCAGCCCTCCTTGCTGCCCTCTCACATTGCTTGCCCACCTTTAGGTCATCTGATATGACTACTCCCAGGTCCCTTTCCATTTTTGTTGTTGTTAGTATCTCACCCCCCATTGTGTACTCTCCCCTGGTTTTTGCTTCCCAGGTGCATTACCTTGCACTTCTTAGCATTGAATCTAAGCTGCCATACATTTGACCATTCCTCTAACCTTGTCAAGTCCCTTTTCAACCTTTCCACCCCACCTTGTGCATCAACTCTGTTGCAGATCTTTGTGTCATCTGCAAAGAGACATACTTTTCCTTCCAGTCCCTCTGGAATGTTGCTTATAAAGACATTGAAGAGGACTGGTCCTAATACTGAACCCTGTGGTACCCCACTAGTAACCCCCTTTTCTTCAGAGTGAACTCCATTTACTATTACTCTCTGTGTCCTATTCTCCAGCCAATTTTTTACCCAGGCTGTCATCTTGAGACCCACTCCCAGGCTAGCTAACTTGTATATTAATCTTTTGTGTGGGACTGTGTCAAATGCCTTGGTAAAGTCTAGGTAGGCCATGTCCACAGCCCCTCCCTGATCAACTACTTGACCAAATACTTTGGTCGCCCAGTCAAAGAAATCTATCAGATTTGTCTGGCATGACCTTCCCGCTGTGAATCCATGCTGCCTTGGGTCCTGTGCCCCTCTGGCCTCTAGATACTTGACAATTCTTTCCTTCAGAAGTGATTTCATCATTTTCCCTACCACTGAGGTTAAACTAACAGGTCTGTAGTTTCCTGCTTCTGCCTTGCTCCCACTTTTGTGAAGGGGAATCACATCTGCCCTCCTCCAGTCCTGTGGTATAACCCCATCCTCCCATGATTTGTTAAACAGAGTAGTCAGTGGTGTCACTAATTCCACCCTTAGTTCTTTTTGAATTCTGGGATGAATCCCATCAGGCCCCATTGTTTTGTCCACCTTCAGTTTTAAGAGTTCTTTCAGAACCCTTTCTTCTATAAATGGGCTGGTTTCAACTTCTGTATCCAGAGTGTTTCTACTGTTTGTTTTAGTTACCTCCCCTCTTCCTTTGTAAATACAGAGCAAAAATATTTGTTTAGTATCTCTGCCTTTTCACAGTCACCCTCTGCCCACCTCCCCCTTTATTAAGCCTCACTATCCCTCCCTTGGTCTTCTTCACTCCTGATGTACATATAAAAGGTTTTATCCCCCTTCTTAACTGAGTTGCCTATCTTTTCCTCAGTTTGGGCCTTTGCTGTTCTGACTGCCTTCCCAGCTTCCTTTTGCTTTAACTGATACAGTTCTCTGTCCTGTTCCTTCTGTTGTTCCTTGTACTTCCTGAAAGCTTTCTTTTTCTCTTGAACCTTCACTGCCACTTTCTTTGAGAACCATAGTGGTTTCTTACATCGTTTAGTTTTGTTTATTTGCTTCACACAAAGGCTAGTTACCTCTGTGATGGCAGTTTTTATTATTTCCCATTGTTCTTCCACCCATCCTTCCTGCCCATTTGCTAGTGCATTCCTTAGGCACTTACCCATTTTAAAAGTCAGCCCTCCTAAAGTCAAGTACCTTTGCCTTTGTATGGCTTGACTCTATTGCTGTGTTTATTGTGAACCATACTGTTCGATGGTCGCTAGTTCCCAGATGGCTACCCACTTCTACATCTGTGATCCTCTCTTCATCTCCATTTGAGAGAACCAGGTCTAAGATTGCTCCCTCTTGAGTGGGCTCCAATACTAGTTGTCTAAGGCATGCCCCCTGTAGGGCATCTAGAATAACCCCACTCTTCAAAGTGGCTGCTGCAACAGCACTACAGTTAACATCTGGCATATTCAGATCGCCCATCAGCAATATCTCCCCTTTTTCTGCCTTACTAAGTATACTTTCAATCATTTCCTTGTCCATTTCCTCCCCCTGAGAAGGGGGTCTGTATACAACCCCTGTGCAGATTGTGGTGCCATTGCCGGTCTCCAAATTTACCCACAGTGCTTCTTCTCCTCCCTGTTTTCCCTTTTGTTCTGCTGCTTTGATTCCTTCCCTTATGTAAAGAGCTACTCCTCCTCCTCTATTATCCTCTCTGTCCCTCCTGTAGATAGTGTATCCTGGTATGTTTACATCCCAGTCATGGTTTTGTGTGAACCATGTTTCTGTGACTGCCACGATATCCAGATGTTCCTCCTCTATCAAGGCCACTAATTCAGGAAGCTTGTTACTCAGACTACAGGCATTGGTACTCATTGCTTTCAATTTTTTGATGGCTTTACCTTCAGTTGCAGCATCCCCCACTGACCTTTCTACCTTGGTCTTTTTCTCATTTAGTACCCTGTTTTGTAGGGAGAGGCTGGGATTTTCCTGCTGCTTATCAGTGCCTCCCCCCTTGACTAGTTTAAAAGCTTGCCAATGAAGCATTTAAACCAATTGCTCAAAAGACTTGTTCTCTTCCTGGACAGATGCAGACCATTCTGCCAGTATAGGCTGGTGTCCCTCCAGGTGGAACCCCAGTCGCCAATGAAGCCAAACCCCTGTGTTCCACACCATTTTTTCAACCATTCATTAAACTGCATGGTGCAAAGTATCCTCACCTCACTCATGCCATTGACAGATCATTAGATCATTCGTTCCTAATGGCTATGATTTAAAAGTAAACAGAAAAACCTTTTCTCTAGCCAGACCATAACAGTACATTTAGCAACCTATTTTCTCTTAATAGACAAATTTTCTATGCTTTTCATTAACAGGATCATCTATAAATCCACAATAGCGACAACAGCAATAGACAGACCTCATCTCTGCATTTCATTTATAACTATTTTTCATTCCCGGGCATCATTAAGCAGCAGGATTAGCATAGCTACCTAGGAAAGAAAAAGGTATAATCTCACTCATTTAGCTCCATTTACTGAAATACATTATCTAAAAATCCACCAAATCTGCAGCAGTGTATACGACAATATATAGCATTTCTCTAAATTATTCCTTTTGTGATGTTTATCATTCCCAGAATCTATTTAGAACATCTACACTAACTGTGGCTCTCTATAACAACCACAGTTATTTAGAATTGCATTTGTTTCATCCTATTTGTCCCACAGAAAATCATATATAGGTTATAATAACATTAGGTTTATGGTTAAATTCTCAATAGAAACAAAAGGGCAAAAAGCTGCCACTCTTTTTAAATGATAAATCTCATACCTGTACTGGTTCTAGTTGTAAGCAAACATCTATTTCCCCATGATTATATCAAATATAAATTAAAATATTTAAGGAGCTCACCCTGTTAACTCAGTTTTTCCTAGTGCATCAGATGTCAACTAGGTATCCTCATGTTTCTATATGGGGAATGGTCGCTTTTTAACCTCAGAGACACTCTGTGAACTACGTCACCCATTCACCTGTTTAAAGCTACAAGCCCAATCAGCCCAAACAATTGCATGAAGTTTTTATTTCAACCAAAGATACTAGGTCCCTCAGGTCTTATGTAGTTTCTATTCTTCTATAACTCATTAACCATGTAGTTCAACTGAAATATAATTCTATTCAAAGTGGAAATCATTTGTGAATCTTCTAAAAGTCACAAAAAGATTTTTCATTTCTATTCTCAGAATTTAAAGTTTTTCACTCAGCCATACTCGAACAGGTCCAAGTTTTTCTTTAGACTATCAAGTACCTACTAGAGTCTACAAAAATCTGAGAACATTCTTCCTCAATTTGAAAATGTCCAGTTACACGCAGTGAAACAATGGCATGCTCCGTCATAAAAATCCAACTTCCAAAGTAGAGCTTAAGAGATATTTTAATGTCAAATGCCATAGTAGGCAATGGGAAATTATGTAATCTGATTGAAAATGTGACAGCAGTTAGGTCTGTAGGTGGCTCCTATTTGCTTCTCTGGAGTGCAACCGATGTAGCAATGCCTGCGGGATATAACAGTAATTAAGGAAACAAATTGGAAAAAAACAAATGAACATTTTTTTTAATATATTGCTACAAACTGATTTAAATCTGTATCTAATTTGTTCAGAGCATGCAGCCTGATAACCATATGAACAACCTGCAAAGATTCAGGCCATGTAATCTCCCTGCATAATATTTGACAGAGTGCTGCAATACTGAAGTGCACCTATTGTGCTTCTTCCTATGTTGATGTGTTATTCTGCTGTACACAAAGTCATTAAGTTTCAACAAAAAATGAGAGGTTGCCATGTAGAAGGGGCAAGCTATGTTTTTTTAAAGTCATCTCAACCAATGCCAGACACAAATCTAACTTGACACTTTGAACAAAATCATGACCTGACCCAACAGAATAGCTAGAATTGTAAAATTACAAATGTATTTTTGTAATTAATTTTTTTCACATAAAAGCAAGTTGCTCATTTGAATTGCTTATCCATTATTAAAGACAATTTTAGTTTTAACTATTCAGAGCATCTTACAATATCAGAATTGCAACATATAGTTTTTAGTGAGTCTTGTTCCTACAACTGGGAGAAATACAGTAAGTAGGAATTTAAGGATCGCCACTTGGCTGTCATCTGTTCTCACACCCTGCAATTGACCTGCTTAGCAGTGTACCTTTTAGAGTCATTTGGCTACTAGTGTTGATTCCTATGGAATTATTTTTACAACTGCAGTGGGTGGAGCCTGCAGCAGATTTGTGGTAGCTCTAAAAACAAGCTACAGGTTTCACACCCTGGATGCTTACATTTTGGAGTTTCAGAATGATCCTACCTCAACTCCAAAACAGTCTGCTGCTGGTGCACTATTTCTGGCAACAGCACAGACCCTTACTGACCACTGTCTCTGTGTGACTCTATGCCCTCCCTCTCCCAGTAAGTCAAGAAGTTTTGGCCCCTGTTCTCCACAGCAACAGAGTGTTCCTTTGGCTGGTGGGGAGCACAACATGGCACTTGTCACTGTGGAGTTTAGGGCTGTGTCCCACAGAGCACCCCTTCCTCGCAGTGTGAAAGAGTACAGTAAGCAGAGATGGGGAGAAAGTCCAAATAGGCGAGTGCCAGCTGCTGGGCAGCAGGTGGGGGTAAGTCCCATCCTGTCAACTGTGTTTCTGTCTGAATCAGTGAGCTGAAAATGCTGGACAACAGGTAGGGGTACGTCCCACGCTGTGAACTGAGTTTATGTATTTTAATGCCTTGCTGGTGAGTGAGAGAGGGGGAGAGAGATGAGCAGTTCAGGTGAGCGAGTCATGGCAATTATCCTGCACTGCAGCATCTCTGCTGCCTGTGTGTGATCCACAGCAGGGTGTTCCAGTAGCAGTCCAGTACTTCAGAATCACTGATAGATGCCCTGGGCCAGTGAGAGTGAGTGACCACACCAGCATGGCCCAGTTCCAGTGGTGAGATGAACAGGGTGTGGGTATTTTTGGTAGGAACAGGTGCTGCAGAGTACAGGAGAGAGAGAGAGAGAGAGACTCATTGTGTAGGCAGGGAGCTGGTGACATTCTTACCTCCCCATCCCCACCCCATCCTCACCCTGAGCAAATCAATAGAATGTCAGTCAGTGCATTGGAAAAATCCCCTCCATGGCCATCTCATCTAGTGCCCTTTGCACAGCTGCCCAAGTGTTGTTGTTTGTTGACTTGTGTCCAGGCAACAAGAGAAAGAGACAAATGACCTGTGTGTGCCCGTAAAGTGTTTCTGGGGTGTGATTCTGTGATTTTACCTTTAAATTCCTAGGTCCACCAAGTTGCAGGTTTGCTGTTTTAGACTCCGGAGGCCAGCATAGTTGTCATATTTATTACCAAGAATGTGTCTCTGCACCACACCTCTGTTATGTTAAAATCCTTGAGACCTTGGATGACTATAGGCCACTTTCACAGTTTCTCCATCTTAGGAAAGGTAATTGAGAAGATAAAAATGTCATTAATGAGCCTAATCTGACACAGTATGACAGCTACAAGCCACACCAGTTGGCATTCAAGCCTCAACACAGAAAGAAGGCTTGTACCTGTGACTGTGATAAATTATCTCTTCCTGGCAAGGGATTGCTGACAATACTCAGTAATTATGTCCCTCAGCTTCTCCTCTGTGATTGGCACCATTGACAGTTAGGTGTAAATGAATCACATGAGGAGGTCTGTATGAATCAGTAGAACAATACTGATTTGATTTGAGTCCTTCTTGGCTGACAGGGTCCAATAGGTTGTAATTGGGAACATGTCCTCAGAGCAAAGTACAGTACCCCATGGTGTTCCCCAAGGCTCAATGCTGTCACCAGTGTTGTTCACGGTGTACATCCTACCACTGGGGGACACTGTGCAATAGTACAACTTAAAGATCAAATGCACATATTTGAGAAAAGCTTGAATTCAATTGACTTCCAGTGCCCGTGTCACAATTAGTGTTTCCTGAAAATATCATGCTGTTTGGTTTTGTGGTATTCTCTAAATGGCATCTGTTAATGTGCTCTGCAGTAACTGAAAACAGTGAAGATGTTTCTGTTCCTATCAGTGATCAATGGCATCATTCTTGTCTAGCCTGCTGCTTCAGCAATTAAGTCCCTGATTGAGTGAAAACGCTGTTGCAGTTCTCAGTCAAAGCAGTCTGTAGACCTAATTGTTTCACTCAAAGTTTGTTACTAACCCATCTGGTCTGTGTTTAGATAGATTAACTTAACATCTATAATTCTGTGCTCATAGAAAGTTTATCATTTGAGTTTCAGTGTTGATCTGTAATGGTATGAATGAATGCCTGTGAGAAATAACCTTGTTTGAATTACAGCTGTTAGTTCTATACATCAGAACTCTGCATTGTTTTCTGCATATATAACATAGGGTTGTGAAATGGATATAAAATTAATCTACAGTTTGGTAATTCATAGAAGCAGTGAGTCTTTGATGTAGCCTCCAAACACAAGTTCATATGAGAACAATTGTGTTGTTATGTCAGATTGACAAATAGGTGTCTGTCACACTCAACCATTTCAGGAAGATGTACTGCGTGAACTCACAAAATTCAGTTCTTTGAGGGTTTCTGTGTGAAAATACATCATGTATGTGTTTAACTAGAAATACTGTATGGCATCCTGATGCCCCAGTCTCCTGCCTGACAGTTAGGGCAACATCACTCTGTTGCCCCCTTTTTCCTGTCCCACAAGCCCCCTGTCCCCTGCCCCCATTTGAGACTGCTATACCTGCTGCCCACTGTTTTCTCTACACAGTCAGGGTTGTTGCACCATGCTGCCCCTGCACAAACAGTTGAGGCTGCCGCACCCTGCTTCCCTCTGTCCCCCAACCCGTCAGTTAGGGCCAATGCACACTGTTGCCCCCTGTTCCTGTCTCCTCAGTCAGGGCTGCTGTGCCCTGCTAAGCCCTAGATTCCCAGCCCCCCTGCCTTCACAGCTGGAGCTGTTGTACAATGCTGCCCAAGGCCATCACAGGTGGTGTATTTGCTGCACATGCTACCCACTTCCATTAGCACAACTGGGCAAGGCTGCTGCACCACAAGCACCCTGTCCCACAGTCAGGGCTGCTGTTCCCTGATGCCGTCTAGTGTCTTGCCACGTGGTTGTGGCATCTGCACCATGCTGTCCTCTGTCTCTGCCACCATATTCAAGGCTTCTGCACCCTGCATCTTTCTACACAGTCAAGGCTGATGTGGCCTGCTGTGCCCTAGAGTCCGATGACTCCACAGTTAGGGTTGCTGTTCCATGCTGCCACATGCTGTAAGACAAGGCAGGGCATGTGCTGCACCCTGTCCCCTGCCACCACATTTGGGGCAGTTTCTCCCTGTTGTCCCTGACTCTGGTGGCAGGGAGCAGCATGGTGCAACAACCGTAACTGTGGAGGCAAGCGGCTCTATAGTGCAGCAGTGCACAGTAGTGGCAGGGTAAAGAGAACAGAATGGTGCAAAAGCCTTGACTGTGGTGCAGGACACAGTATGGCATCAGGGTACAGCAGCCCTGACTGTGAGATGGGATGCATATGGTGCAGTGGCCCTGCCCATTTGGGGAAATGGACATGAGTAGCAAGGTGGCACTCCACCTTTGGTGGCCTGGGGTAGCATGGTGCAGCAGCCCCAACTGTGGAGGCAGATGCCCCAAGACTCTAGGGCTTAGCACAGCACAGCAGTCCTGTCTGTGGAGACAGGAAGAGGTGGCAACAGGATGCATTGGCCTTGACTGTGTGGGTGGGGGACAGAGGGAAGCAGGGTGGTGCAGCAGCCTCAACTGAGGGGCAAGAGACAGGGGATTCAGGATATCATATACAGTAATATTTCTAGTTATACACATATATGATATATTTTCACAAGAAGCCCTCAAAGAACTGAATTTCATGAGGTCATACAGTACATGCTCCTGAAACAGTAGATTGTGTCAAACACCTGTTTGTCAGTCTGACATAAAAACCAAAATGTTCTCACATGAACCTATTTATGAAGGCTACATCAAAGACACACTGCTTCTATGAATTTACAAACTTTAGATTTATTTCACATCCATTAAACAACCCTGTGTTATATAGCCAGAAAACAATGCAGAGTTTTGATGAGAAAGAACTCACAACTGTGATACAGACAAGGTCTTTTCTCACAGACATTCATTCATACCACTTCAGTTCAGCACTGAACTCAAATGATCAACGATTTATTAGAACAGAATGACTGATTTTAAGCCAATTTTTTTAAACACAAACCAGATGGGTTAGTAACAAATGTTGAGTGAAAACAATTAGCAGTACAGACTGCACTGACTGGGAACTACAACAGCTTTTTCAGTCAATCAAGGACTTAAATGCTGAAGCCGCTGGCTAGACAAGAATGATGTCATCGCTCACTGATAGGGACAGAACAATCTTCACTATTTTCAGTTACTGCAGAGCACATTAACAGATTTAACAAATGTTGATTTAAAGAAAATCACAAAACCAAACAGCATGATATTTTCAGGAAACACTAATCATGACACAGGGACTTAAATTCAAGCTTTTATTAAAAAAAATAAATATGGAAAAAATGGTGCATCTGATCTTTAAGTTTTCATTACTGAGAAGATGATACCCAGTTGTATCTCTCCATCACATATTACTGGATTGAAAGGATTCTGTGGCTGGGCAAAATCTATGATACATCAGTTTAAGTTGAGCAACTGGATGGTAACCAGAGGTCTGAGACTCAATCCGGGTGAAATGGAGTTGTTTTTACTAGAATCAGGATCTAAAACGTTGTCAGTAAAGAGGGGTGGATCATCCTTCCATCTTTGGGTGGCATTCCTCTCTGAGCTGTGAATAGGAATAACAGTCTGGGGTCATAGTGGATGTCAAGCTGTCACTAGATGGAACTTTGGCTGAGGTGGACACTGCAGTGGCTGGTCTGTGTACAGCAGCATTTTTAGGAGCAAAATTGGGAACTGGAACTCAGCCCAAATATATCCTGTCCTATTTACCTTGCTATAAAAAAGGAAACAAAAACAACAACAACAACAAAATCTTTCCTAAAGCTATCCCTTATTGGCATAGTGCAAAGGCTTCTGGGGGCTGTAGTCCTAGTTGATAAAATTGGAACTACTCAAACAACAGCAGGCAGCAGCACTTTTAAGTGTTTTAAAAGTACATTTTCAGGGGGGTTATTGAAGTTAGGGCTGAACAGGACTCAATGGCTCATAGTGTGAGCTGTTTTAGTTAAACTGACCTTTTCAGTGTTTTGGTTTTAGTGGAGCCCTTGTGGACTCAGGAGCAGGAGTCTGGGTCAAACCCTTGATACTGATCAGCCCTGCAAGATGTTAGCAAGCACACCCAGAGATAGACACAGCAGAGACCAGTCTGTGTATAAATGCCAGGTATTTGGGCCAGTTGTCAGCCATGTAGCTTCAAGCATCCTCTGGTGGCATCTTGTGTACCTTATTTGCTAAAAAGTATGGTATTTCTTTTAGCAGACAAGAGCTGATAGAATTTTTAAGAGCTTGTTATATGTAGTTCTCATATACAGGACTCATATCTTTGGTGCCTTAAGTGCCTGATTTAATCTATTTTTCATGCCTTCTGTAACAGTGCCCAGATTGCTGCTCTGGCTCAAACTGCTCATGCTTGAGTATTGCACTTGCACAGTTCTGTTGGAGCCACCATCCTGGGTTTACCCATGCCGCAGTGACAGTCATCACGGAGACATTCCTGACAGCGGCAGCCGCAGTGCTGACTGTTGGCATTGCAATGTTGGGAATGCCTCCATGTGTCCATCAGGGGGCTGCACCCCCCTGAACCCCCCATGTGGAAGGCTATGCCCCCCACACTCCCCGGTCCCTAGGATTCTAACTCTGAGTTAGAGTTGGACCGGGGGGACAAACACCCAGTGAGGCAGCCCCAATCATCATACAGACCACCACAGCGATTGGTGGATTTTGTCTGATTCCTGTCACTGTGGTGGTCTTCGTGATCTGGGAGTCACTGTGGAAATGGTGTATGGCCATCCTGTAAACAGCTTCCTGCAACATCCGGTCTGGTGAGAGATCCAAGTATTCTCTTACTTACTCTTGCTGCACCACCGTTGCTCAAAGCAGCCATATCAGCTCTGACCAGAAATTGTTTCTTGGTGCTGCTGTACTATTTGGCAGTAGTTTTTGTACAGATATAGTGCTACATTTTGTATGCATCATATTGTGTTTTACTATTTCACAAAGTTGCTCCCTTCACCTTTCCACAATGCCACACCTGGAAATGAGCTGCTGTCCTCTCAGTATGTCTTTCATGATAAAACTTTTGAAATAAATAAATATAGATGTATACTGTATTTGTATATATTGTACCATAACCTATTGCCATGTATCTACTGTCATTCAATTACTCTTCCCTACAGACAGATCTCACCAATACTGAGAACTAGTTTAGCAATAATCCCCTTACATGTCATCTGAGCAAAAACAAATTAGTGGTTTGGTACCAGGTCAATATGTCGATACTATGATAGTGAGGAAGCAACCACACTATAACAATCATTAAAACATCAACAGTGATAGGGTAGAATAGTGGTAGTGAATTATCACTGCCCCTGTCGCTGTATGCTGAATGGAGGAAGGGATCAAGTTGCCATTCGTGTGGTGCCTGGTCGAGATGCTCCTGTGGTGGATTGGATAAATCACCAGCATACGGCAGCATAAGAGACCTGGGGACCATGGTTTGGTTCCCCATCTCCTGATCTTAAGAATGTTTTTGCAATAAATCCCCCCCCTGAGTTTCTCCATGCTCCTGAAGTCCACACCCCCTCAGAGTTGATTATATTTAGTCTGGGGGTGTGGGCAGTGGAGCCCCCTGCAAATCAAAGAATCTCCACTGTCACCCTATAGATTTCCATTTTGTGGGTGACATTGTCTGCCAGTCAGTGTATTGACCTACCTTAGAGAATCAATTATTGCCACTAGGTGGAGAGAGGGTTGTGGGAAGACCTACTGATGTTGCACTGAGCAAGGCTAGAGCTGAGGAGGATCTTGGAGGAGCTGGCTGTTCTTGGGTTACTAAATGCCTGAAACAAGTTTTATAAAATGTTTTTAGCTGTTGGAGAGCCACCAGAGTTTCCACCAGAGTGTTGTGAGGAGGCGGAGGAGGAGTGGAGGCAAACAGCAAAGGAGCCTGTGGCATCATGGTGTCCTGACGGGTAGTGACCTACAAGACTGAATGGCGGAGAAACTGTAACCCACTGCTGTGATGAGATAGAGGGGGTGATACTGTGGCCGCCTGAGCAGATTCGCACCTGCATTTTAGCCAGCATCTCCAACTGCTGCCTACTATCCATTGACCTCCAGATGCCTGCACAAAAATGAGAGCCACCTGGAGCAAGCACACAGAAGAAGGCACTGGTATGGCATTTAAAAGTGAAGCTGCACAACCACTGTGGTAAAGACTCAGGAGAACATATGATTCACAAGGTACTTTTTATTTTTTAAAAATGAGACTAGCTAAACCTACTGTGGAGAAGACGGACTATTAGCATCAAGTGCTCAGTCTGAAATACAATCTCGAAGGGGCTTATTGATTGTTTTGTGACACATACTATCCCCTCATTTTCCCTCTAGTTTCTTTTCACTACAATTTTGAAACATTCGAGGACCTAGCTTGCATAGCCTGCCCCAGCTCACAGGTAGAAAGACTGCCGGAAAAAGTGAAGGCTGAACTGCAGAATTACCTGAGTGAAATGCTTCAGTTTAGGTGTAGACCACTGACTGATGATTTACTAGGAATTGCTGTCTGCTCAGCTTTTATTAAACACTCTTGGGCAGAGCATCAAAAAGCATTACAAAACACTTGAGTAAATGGTCCCTCAAAGATATTTAGAACGTCACCTTGCTACTGAACTGCCTTTGCTTTTAGGCCAACAGACATTCTGGCACAACTCTTTTTTATGGCTCTCTTTTATATGAATGTTTATTTAATATCTCATATTTTAATCTATATATTTGGCAAAATATATGACACTTAATCATTGTATAATACTGACTTACTACTAGCATATTAGATTTTACTGGATTATATTTTTTTTGCTCTCGCAGGCTGCATATTTACTTAATTTTATTTAAATCATATAGCTTTGAAATCATTATCACACTGATTAATATCTTACATATTAACATGCAATAGTACAGACTAGCATAAATCAATTTACCAACATTTAGTGTGAAAGTAGAATTAATTGGAATTAATCAGAATTTATTAAGTGGTATACAGCTGGAAAGTGTTTTCTTATAGGCTCTAATAGGCCATACTTGGCCTCATTTTGATCTAAAATATTTCCTTTTTAAATAAATGCTCATAGAATATAAATTAGCTGACTATGACTCCCTGAGACATAACACCCTTTCAAAATCATATATTAATAATTGCACAAGCCCAGTGGAGTTTTAGCTGCACTATTGCACTTTGTATCTATTGCTCTCTTCTATTTAGGAATTTATAAATTTCCTCCAGTTGATTCCCACAAAGGTACAATCTATATTAAAGGATGGGCATAAAGACAAGTAAACAGAAACAGAAGGAATTAAGAAACCTATCACAAAACTCTGAAAGCCAGTGTCACATTGACTCTAGGACACACAAGGGTAAAAAGCGAAGGACCAAAAAAGTGAATAAAAAATGTTCAGACAGGCGTTTTGCCTAAAAAGAAAGCATCTATAAATAAAAAGCATAATCAGATAAAGTCTCCTGCGGCAATCAAAAGGCCCCTTCAAATAAAACCAGTCACAATGGACCAATTTGTTAACACCTCAACAGCACACTTGGATGAATAAAGTAATAGTAACAAGGCCTTCATTAATGAAAATTTAAAAACCCTTAATAGGGAACATAGGGACATATATAAATAAACCAGTCATGTCAGCAGACTCTATTACATTGGTCCAGATACCTTAGATGAACTCAGAACACCTGTTCAAGCAAGGTTCCATGTCAATCGAGTGAATTTTACTGCGCTAAAGCAAGATCGGTGATGTGTAATGGGCGAGTGCAATTAGGGTGAATATGTGCTGAGCGAAAGCAAATACCGCAACCTCCCATGTGAGCGACAGTCATTTGAGTGGCTACATATTAACACAAATGCTAAATAAGGCAATTTGTCCCCACAGGCACATTTATGACATATAAATATTGCAGACAGCGCCACGAAGATAATCAATCAATTCCGCTCACCATACTCACACACCACCTGCACAAGTTGCTCTGTTACATCCCAGTACCACCTCCTACCGCTGATGTCAGCTGCCCTGACACTATTTTCTCCATACACACCCATCTTTATTAGGCACCCACAACAAGTACAAACGGGTCATGCATGGGGGTTACGCCCCAAACCCCCCCTATTTCTAGGATTAGAACTCCAAGGTACAATTGGACACAGGGGGTAAGCTATACATTTAATTGCTCAAATATCCACTCACTTATCTTGTGGTATGCTATTCTTGTACTCGCTATAGATGTATGCACTGTAATGTATTGTCGCTCACTTGGCATGTGTGCTATAACGGTAATCGCTGTACTGTACTCACTCATATTGAATTGCTCATATTGATTAGCTTAATTGACATGCTACCTTCAAGCAAATCAAGTGGTTGTCATCTCACTACACTCTTCTACATAATTTTAGTAGGAGCCCTTCCTGATTTCTGTAACTAAACTGGATAATGCGGGGACTAGATTAGTTAGCATCCTAGAGCAATCACCTTCCTACAGGATGGAAAATAAAATCACAAAACAAAACCATGCAACCACAAATCAATGAGGCAGGAATTAACCCTGATGTAGTGTCTAAATACTCCACCCCTTTCACCCCTAGATTAGTAACTGCTGTAAAAGATCCTCATATGGTGAACATTCTATTAGAGCAGCTACTGTATAAATATTAAGAGATGAAATGACCTCAATAAAGTGCACCCTTGCATGACATGAAGCATTAATTATATACTTATTTAGGAAATTAGTAAAGTTTGAGCTTGGCTCAGAGGTTGACTCAATGATTAGAGGACCTATAGATAAATCTGATTTGAACCAATCAGATTTACCACTATCTGGATGGGGTAATTTGGTAAAGGAATGAAGAAAGAAATAGAATAATAAAACCAAAACGTCCCACGTTGTTCCAGCCCACAATCCAAATACAGCCCTGGAAACCAAAAATGAAAATACTAGTAAAATAAATGAAACCAAAAAATGCATTTGGCATGTCCAAACAAGTGGAGAAAAGAAAGGTTAAATTCAAGAAACAAACACAAACAAAAGAAACTATATTAACAACACAAAACACAAAAGGGGAAAGGCAAAAAAATTAAAAAAGCAGAATTCAGGGAAAGTTCTGAAAAAATCAAATCAAAGAGTAACTAAGTATCAGCATATAATGATGTAAGCAAAACAAACAGGACAAAATTTAATTAACAGTGAGAAAGAGGAGGAAAAGCAAAGGGATATCTGGCTTTCGTGAAATTAATCTGTAATAATCATCAAAGGCCTTTATCAGTGCCTCAGATAAAGTGAAGAACCGTTAAATGTTATTTTATTATAATACTTAGAGATAATCTGATATATGCTGTCAGATCACATAAGAAACAAGAAAGGGTGATTGACAAATCAGATCAGCCTGTGATGGCAAACATATCTGACATAAAAATAGCAAATTGGATATGGATGCACAAACTGGTTGTACAAAAATGGGTCTCGAAATCACCCAAACATTCCCTATTTCAAACTAACTGCAGGAAAAACTGGAAAACTTCAGTGAGGGGAAATTTGTATCTGATATAGAATTAGATAATAGATTTAGGTGTACAGCACTTAAACATGTTATTCAAGAAACAAGGCATTACATATTAACATTACATGGTTTGGAAGAAATAGGTATACCGTGATGATAGTGACCGCATATGGGCGACTGTCAAAACAGTGACCCATATGATGGTGCTATCATCGTGGATGATGGTAGCGGGATGACGAATGTTGTGACCATGAGAGTAGGGTGGGCAACAGAAAGGGAGGCTGAGTGACAGGACTTGGAGAGATGAAGGACAGGGTTATAACCCTGTAGTGTGCCTGCTTCTACCAAGACAACTGTGTGGTGTAGTGGGTAGGGTGGTTGGCTCTGATGGAGCAGGTCCTGGGTTCAGGACTGGGGGCTGGTACAATTTTGCTGCATCCCACAGCTGCTGGACTTATTTTTTTTTTTAAATGGGCTGTGCCCCCCCCTGACATGAACCCCCCTGAAGTTGAGAATCTTTAGTTGGGGGGGTGCAGGGGTGAAGCTCCCTGTGGGGAGGTGCACTGTCCCCTGCATGCACAGTTTCCTGGTCACCTTTTACTGCATATCGCCAAAAATGTTTTCAGTGATAATGCAGGTCACGATAATAGGAATCACCTTTTGGCGGTCGCTAGTATCAAACAGAACCGAGGAAATATATAATGAAACTCAAACAGATCTTTTAAAAAGAATTTGTTACATCGACAAAGAAATATTGAGAATAAAATTGGGACAGAAAGGGATTTGGGGAGCTTATAGGGAACCTAATATAATTAACCAAGGTCACGACTTATTTGATTTTCATGATCAAATACTGTACCATTTATGTTTTAATGCTTCTAGCAAATTAGATCACTAGGGTATATTGCTCTGTGATTGGGCAGACACAGAACCAACAACTTGCCAGGACAACATAAGTTCAGAATGGAGCACTGTAGTGGGAACATATGCACTCCTACAAAACCAATTAACCTGAACATTTCATTCAAACATTCTTAAAATGATCAAACCTCACCTATTCAGCTATCAGATCAATATCAGATATTGACTAACCTGACAGAGAATTGACTCAAAGCGAAAATACCCCAGTCAATTATAAGTATCACACAATCTACCAGAGACTTATGAAACTTTGTTGTCCTGCAGTGTTATGAGATGATTCTCTCTCTTAGAGCAAAAGGATGGGGGGGCACTGAACAAATGTTATGGTAGACAGTCTTTTCCAGTTTCAATAATATCTTTCTTTATTATTTAAAAATGGCCCCAAAGTTCTGTTGAATTCTTCCAATTGTAATTTCAACTTCATAACCTCTTTATCTACGTGCATCTGCTCTGCCAATTTACCCCTCTCCTCAGTTATGGGTATTAAGTTATGGGCTAAATATTGGCCTAATGTGATAGCATGCCACTCAAGGTGGCAACCCTTGAATTGTTGATTTTCTATTTGTAAAGATGTCTGTTTAGCACTATCAAATGTGTTATTAGCAAAATCTCTATCCCCTCTAATCTGACTAAGCAATTTCTCTTTCTCTGCTTCCAAGAAAGTTGCAAAATGATATTTAGCATTTGCACTAGCTCCTATTTCATTAAACACATCCATATTTTCAGCTTTTGTAAAATAGACTCCTTCACTTATTTATTTAAACAATCACTCATCAATGAAGCAGCACCAATGAAATTCAAACCAAAAATTTGAAGTCCATACAAGAAACTTTTTCAATTATTGAAATAACCTAAATAGGCTTTTAGTGCATTGTATATATAATCCTCAAAGTCTTTGAAATGTCCAACATCTGTGGATCTGACACAATACATCTTTGTCATCCAATAAGTATCAGAAGTGGAAAAAAGGGAAGGGGAAAAGAAGGAGGGGGGAGGTTCCACAGGAAATGAACAGATCTTCAAAATTTCCAAGCTGCCTCTCCCGATGTATGAATAAATATGACACGTTTCTCTCTCTTACAGCAAAAGGATGGGGGGTGCTGAGCAAATTTTACTGCAGACAGTCTTTTCCAGTTTCAATAATATCTTTCTTTATTATTTAAAAATGGCAAACGACTCAACGTTTCACCTACTGCGTAGGCTTTTTCAAGAGATGCCTTTCTAAATAAATACATAAATAAAAAATATTAAAAAACTGTCCAATCAGTTTATTAACAAAAAAGTTACCAAAGACAAATTTAATATCATGACTCCCACTGATGCTACTTACTAGATGTGATTTCCCAAAATTCAAAACTGTTATTCTTCAATCACATTATCCTCTAAAATAGATTTTCAGGAATCTAGAAAAATACAATATCCAAAGCTATATCTAATATCTTTTAGCTATATATTAATATAATTAAAAATGCTACCCAACACCAGACATCAAGCAAACAAGGAAAAAAAGTGATATAAACACCAAATCAAAAAATATTTAATTACCCAAACATGCCTGTACCACAAAGAAATAAAGCATGTCTAAGTCTCACAACATTCCTTGATATTCTTTCTTTCACTTCGTTGATTTATTTGTTCCCTCAGGTTCCTGGCTAAAATTCAAATAATGAAAATCTTTTTTTAAAGGTTCAACATTAATTTCAAAATGGAGAAATGTTTTTACTCTATTACATTCATTTCGTCATTTCATTAGATCATTCGTTCCTAACGGCTACAATTTACAAGTAAAAGGAAAAACATTTTTGAAAAACATTTTCTCTAGCCAGACCATAACAATACATTTAGCAACTTATTTTCTCTTAATAGACAAATTTCTATGCTTTTTATTAACGGAATCATCTATAAATCCACAATAGCGACAACAGCAATAGACAGAACTCATCTTTGCATTTCATTTATAACTGTTTTTCATTCTCAGGCATCATTAAGCACCAGTATTAGCATAGCTACTTAGGAAGGAAAAAGGCATAATCTCACTCATTTAGCTCCATTTACTGAATGACATTATCTAAAAATCCACCAAATCTGCAGCAGTGTATACGACAATATACAGCATTTCTGTAAATCATTCCTTTTGTGATGTTTATCATTCCCAGATTCTATTTAGAACATCTACACTAGCTGAGGCTCTCTACAACAACCAAAGTTATTTAGAATTGCATTTATTTCATTCTATTTGTCCCATAGAAAATCATATATAGGTTATAATGCCATTAGGTTTATGGTTAAATTCTCAATAGAAACAAAATGACAAAAAGCTGCCAATCTTTATAAATGATAAATCTCATAACTCTACTGGTTCTAGCTGTAAGTAAACATCTATTTCCCTATGATGATATCAAATATAAATTCAAATATCTAAGGAGCTCATCCTGTTAGCTCAGTTCTTCATTGTGCATCAGACGCCGACTAGGTATCCTCGTGAGTCTATATGGTGAACGGTCGCTTTTTAACCTCAGAGACGCTCTGTGAAATATGTCACCCATTCACCTGTTTAAAGCTATAAGTCTGATCAGCCCAAACAATTAATTGCTTGTCATGGCTTTCTCATCTTGTGTTGTTAAAGTAGAAATGGTATAAGAAGTTTTTATTTCAACCAAAGATACTAGGTCCCTCAGCTCTTATGTAGTTTCCATTCTGCAATAACTCATTAACCATGTAGTTCAATTGTAATATAATTCTATTCAAAATGGAAATCATCTGTGAATCTTCTAAAATTCACACAAAGATTTTTTCATTTCTATTCTTAGAATTTAAAGTTTATCACTCAGCCATACTCGAATAGGTCCAAGTTTTTCTTTAGACTATCAAGCACCTACTAGAGTTTTGTATTTTTCTGATTTTTTTTGACTAATGTATCTCAATTACCACAATGTCCATGGCACCTGTATTAATTATACATCAGCCACTATAGGGTTTTTTAGTTAGCAGAATTTCACTCAACTATTTTTGCATCTGTATATATTCCCTGAATCATCAGTATTCAACTTTATACAAATATCCAAAGATACAGTTCCAGTCACAGAGATATCTCAAATCCCTTTCTCAGTCATATAAGAGCACACTAGTATCCCTAATTGTCAGCATTCTTATCTTAGATAGTTCACATACTCATAAACTGAATAACAAATGAACTTCGACAGCAGTTTCAGTTTATATCTGTATTTAAACCTATCCTGGGTTCTAACACCCTCATTTCAAAAATTGGGTGAGTTTCTATTCTTTCAACCATCCTGTTGAAATCACCCCCTCTAACAGAGGGTTTAAATCCCTCCAACCCCCAGAATCTCAGTGATGCCCCTGTATGTCCAGCTTCTGAAAAATGATCTGCAACTGTGTAGATTTTTTATTATGAATATTGGGCTTATGTTCCTGGATACGCCGCTTAAGGGGTCTAGTAGTTTTGCCAATATAGATTTTGTCACATGGACACTGCAGGACATAAATGACTCCTGCAGTGTCATAAGTAATAAATTGTCATATTTCATATTCCATATTTGTATAAGGATGTTTATATTTTTGCTTCTTACTTGTGTGGCCACAAACTGAGCACCTGCCACATGGGACCATGCCAGGATGGAAAGGTCCCAAAAGTAACTGATTATTTTTCTCAAGATGACCCTGTATATGATCTGTGTGAACTAGTCTATCCTTTAAGGTTGTAACCTTCCTTTTTGCTATCATGGGTGATGTGCAAAAAACATTATTCTCTACGGGGAAGTCTCTCAGAATAGATCAATGTTCGTGTATAGTCTTTCTTATTTCTTTCATCTTATGGTTATGCTTAATACTCAAAACTACTGGTCTTTCTTTCTGTCTTCCCCTTTCCCCTTCTAAAACTTCTGTCTTTGTGATGTTTTGTACATGTGCTGTTGCTTGATATAAGTTCTTCTTACTGTATTCTCTTTCTTGAAATCTACATGCAGCTATCCTAATCTCTCTTTTAAAGTCCTTTTCATCGCTACAGTTTCTGTGAATATGCAGAAACTGTGAAAAAGGAATGTTTTCTATTAAACATCCAGCATGAAAGCTGTCAGCATGTAAGATAGTGTTCCGTGCTGTTTCTTACCTGTATTAAGTCATCATAAGTCCCTCATCTTTGATGCTAACCTTAACATCCAAATAGGATATGGAAACTGTACTGTAATCGATCATGAATCTTAAATTTGGATCACAGACATTAATATATTGCTGAAAAGCAAAAAGGTCCTCACCTGGACCTGTCCACAGCATAAATAAATCATCAATATATCTTTTGTATAGTTTAATGTGATGAAAAAACTGATTATGATGCTGATTCAGAATATATGAATTCTCAAAGTTAGACATAAACGTGTTGGCATATCCAGGAGCCAGGGTGGATCCCATGGCCATACCTCTAGTTTGTTTATAGAAAGTTTTCTCAAACCTGAAATAACTGTTCATTAAGATGAACTCCACTAACATTTGTAATGTTCTTGTTTTAGGATGCATTCCCTGTTCTCTAAGGTCCAACATTTTCCATAGCTATTATTCCTTCCTCATGAGGAATTGAGGTATACAAGTCTGCCACATCCAGGGTAATTAGAAACATTGAATCCCTTTCTTCATGTGTTAGTTATATCTCCTTTAAGATGTTAATAAAATGAGAAGTATCCCTGACATAGATTGGCAAATTCTCAACTAAGGGCTGAAGATGGTAATTAACATAATTTGAGAGAGGTTTGAATATGCTCTGGATGCCTGATACTATAGGACGTCCAGGGGGATCCCTTAAATTCTTATGTATTTTGGGCACGGTATAATAAACAGGTATTCTTGGAAATTTCTGTAAAAGCAGATCTCCTTCCCATTCTTTAAGAAGTTTGGATAATACCAATTCCTCTATAAGAACTGAGCATACCGTATTTAGACTCTCAGTTGGATCTTTATTCAATTTAAAATAATTGATCTCATTTTCAAGCAATTTAACATATATGTTCTTATAGTGTTCATAAGCCAAAACAACTATACCCCCCTTATCTGCAGGTTTTATGATTATGTCTTGATAATTTTTTAAGGTATTTAATGCATTTCTTTCATTTTGTGTCAAATTATCATGTTCTGGTTTTTTATCTCTTTCTGATTTAAATAAATCATATATCTCTTTTTTCACTATTCTTGCATATGTTTCAATAGCTGGAAAATGCCCAGTGGGAGGATTATATGCAGGTTTTATGTCTAAAGCACCCCTTAGCTGTTGTCTATAGTCATCTATTTGTTGTCGACTGCTGAATTGTGCTTAAAGACGCAAAGATCTAAAAAATAGTTGTAAATCACATTCCAACTCAAACATATTTATTGCTGTGGATGGAGCAAATGATAGACCCTTTGTTAGAACCCCAATTTCTGTGTCATTTAAAATGTCTATTACTAAGGTTAAATATGGGGATCATTTCTGGTGATATTTCTGTTTGTGGTGGGTGTCCCCTTGCCCTCTGCCTGTTCCTTGTCCATTTCCTAGACCTGTTCTTCCCTGCTCTATGTCCTCTTCTATTACTCCTCTGGTTCTCATGACATATCTTGGTTCTATCTGATCCTCTGTTCTGGGTTGTCCAGGTGACTCCCTGTTCCCTACATCCTGTCTGGAAAAATGTTCCCTAATATTTACCTCTGAGTTCTGTCCAGGTCCTGTATCTGCCCTATATGTTGTCCTATTAGTAGTTCTATCAGTCTCGTGTTGCATTCTGGATGTTGTCTGTACTCGATTACTAGCCCTGCTATAACTTCTAGCACTATCAGAACCACTTTCTTCATATCTGTTCCTGAAATGAGTGGTCTGTCTGGGGTTATTTTTTGTATGTGTGTATATTTTATTCTCCTTAGAATCGTTTGTGTCATGATTAAATTTCTTTATTTTTTGTTGTCTGAAATTTCTTTCATAGACATCAATTTTTTTGTTTAATATGGTCCAAAGTTCTGTTAAATTCTTCCAATTGTAATTTCAACTTCATAACCTCTTTATCTAGGTTCATCTGCTCTGCCAATTTACCTCTCTCCTCAATTATGGCCTCAATTAAGGCATATAAAATTGACAGAACACTAGTCCTGATGCCATAGCATTTCATATCTAATTTCATAGACTTTATTCCTATGTTATGCCCTACATATATTCTTAAACCCCTGGGTATTAAGTTATGGGCTAAATACTGTCCTAATGTGATAGCATTCCACTCAAGGCAGCAATCCTTGAATTGTTGATTTTCTATCTGTAAAGATGTGTGTTTAGCACTATCAAATGTGTTATTAGTAAAATCTCTATCCCCTCTAATCTGACTAAGCAATTTCTCTTTCTCTGCTTCCAAGAAAGTTGCAAAATGATATTTAGCATTTGCACTAGCTCCTATTTCATTAAACACATCCATATTTTCAGCTTTTGTAAAATAGACTCCTTCACTTATTTATTTAAACAATCACTCATCAATGAAACAGCAACAATGAAATTCAAACCAAAAATTTTGAGGTCCATACAAGAAACTTTTTCAATTATTGAAATAACCTAAATTGGCTTTCAGTACTTTGTATATATAAACCTCAAAGTCTTTGAAAAGTCCAACATCTGTGGATCAGACACAGTACATCTCTGTCATCCAATGGTAAGTATCAGAAGTGGAAAAAAAGGGAAGGGGAAAAGAAGGAGGGGGGAGGGTCCACAGGAAATGAACAGATCTTCAAAAATTCCAAGCTGCCTCTCCCGATGTATTTATTTATTTTATTTATTAAATTTTGATAACAGGGTGAGCCCACTGGGCCCCAAAAGTCCCTTTTTCAGGGGTGACCCGGGGGGGGTTACATAGATTTTTACAAAGGATTGTATACAGCAAGGTACATTACATAAGTCACATTGTCACATAACATGGGTAAACATAGAAGAAATGAATCAAATAACAAATGGTGTGTGGTCAGTGTTGGACTTCCACTTGTGGGGGGTGATGGGGGAGATGAGGGGGGCCCAAGGTGCGTGGAGAGCACAGAGTGTGCGGCTTATGTTTGGGAGTCCTTTACCTTAGCAGTTGCACTTTGTAGAAGCCATCATATGAGCTTTGAGCCTAGTGCGGAAGGTGTTGGGGGAGGTAGCTTCCTGAACACCAGGGGGCAGGGAGTTCCATAGGGTGGGGGCAGTAATGGAGAACGACTTGCCACCTGCCTTGGTTCTAACCCTGGGCACAGCGAGGAGAGTCCGGTTGGTCATACAGAGGTGCCTAGGATTCCTCTTGTGGGCGATGAGCCCAGAAAGGCTGGGTGGAGGGGAGGAGTTGAGTAATCTATAGGTGAGGCAGAGTGGGGGGTACTGGAGCATGGCATCCCAGGAAGGCCAGTTTAATTGAGACAGCATGTCATAGTGGTGGGTCCTAGGGCCTGATAATGTGGTGAAGAATGCCACCTTATGGTAGAGAACTTTTAGCTTGTTTTACTCTGGTCTGGCTGCTCCCAGGACCACAGGGGCCCCATAGGTAATGGTGGGGAGCAGAACACTAGTGGTGATGGAGGCTCGGGCCACTGGTATCAGCTGGTCTTTCAACCTGTATAGGGTCCCAGGTTTGGAGTGTATATTTTTGGTTACTTGGTTTACGTGTTCCTTGATGGTGAAGCCCTGGTCCAAGGTGAGGCCAAGGTATTTTATTTATTCGACCACCTCAAGCCTCTTGCCTGAGGTGGTCGTCAGTTGGAGGAGTTGGCTTCTGTTGCAACTGAGGGTTCTGGGGCCGAACAGCATGGCCTTAGTCTTGTTCGGATTAATGACCATTCTATTGGTGACCAGCCAATCCTCTAGGGATCTCAAGTCATCTTGGAGCCCAGATCAGAGTTCCCCCAGATTGGTAGAGGGCCAGTAGATGACTCCATCATCTGCATACTGTACCACAGAGCTCCCACCACAGTGGTTACAGAGATCATTGGTGAAGAGCAAGAAGAGAAGGTGGCCAAGTATTGACCCTTGGGGCACCCCCTCTGTTAAAGGGAGAGGATCTTACAGGGAGTCTTTCCATTTTACCCTTTGTGACCTCCCAGTGAGGTAGCTGGTGAACCATGACAGGAAGTGGCTGTCTAGCCCAACATGGCTCAGTTTGGAGAGCAGCAGGTTGTGATTGATGAGGTCAAATGCTTTGGATAAGTCTATAAAGACAACCCCAGTGGGGGTTCCCTTATCCAGTTCTCTGAGAACATCTGTAGAGAACTTGATGAGTGCAGTCAGTCCCATGATTGGTTCTGAATCGTGCTGGGAGGGGGATAGTAATTGGTGGATCTCTAGGTAGTCCCAGAGTTGTCTGTATATCAATCTCTCTTGCATCTTACCAAGGCTACAGAGTAGGGAGATTGGCCTGTAATTGTTGGTGGATTCCCTCATACCTCCCTTGTGGACAGGGACTACATGAGCCAGTTTCCATTTTTCAGGGATGGCCCCTTCAGTGATGGAATGATTGAGGAGCCAGGTTAGGGTCCTAGCGAGTGCTGGTGACCCTTCCTTTAGAATTCGTGGGAGAATGCCATCTGGTCCCATGGATCCCGTTGCTTTGAGGGATTTTAATAGGGGGAGGACTTCCTTAGGTCTTACTAGCCTAAGGTGGAAGGAGGGGTGGTCCGGTAAGTGGGGGGGTCATAAGGGCCTGGGGGGTGGATAGGCAATCTCGCTTTGATCTGGTCCAGGTTTGTGAACTGGTGGTTGAGTGCCATAGCAATGATTGTGTCATCACTCATTTGTTGGCCATTCACCTCAGTGGGGCCATGTACGGTCTTTCCGCTCCCCTTTATTAGCCCATTTATGTGAGCCCAAAAGAGTCTAGGGTTACTTAAGTTCTTTTTCTGTAGGTTAGTGACATACTCTCATTTTGCCACTTTTATGGCCAAGTTGCACCCATTTCTAAGCCCCTTATAGCTAGTTAGGTCAGCTGGTAAGGAGGAGAGCTTGTATTTCTTCCAAGCTGTGTCCAGGTATTTCATGAATGATTTCACATGGGGGGGGTGATCCACTTGTAACAGCTCCCCTTGGTGTGGAATTTCTTCATGAGAGCCAGCTGATTGGCCACCATGATGATGGCTCCCTGGAAGAAGGCAGCAGCTTCATCCAGTGAGGGGAGTAGTTTGATGGGACTCCAATCAATACTGTTGAGGCACCCTAACAGGTGCTCAGGTAGTAGGTTAGTGAAATCCCTTGCCTCCAGAATTCATGGGCGGACTCTAGGGGCCCTGTTTTTCCAAGTACAGAAGATTGGGGAGTGGTTGCTCAGGGCATCCGCTAGGGTGCCTGCCGCCTGTACAATGGAGGGTTTGCTCATGAGTACCCAATCGAGTGTGGAATGGTTTCCCATCTTATAGTTCATTTGGGTGGGCCCAGTGATGACCTGTTCTAGATTTGCATCCTGGACCAGTCCTATTAAGGAGTGGTTGTCTTGGGGGGGCCCAATTTAAATTAAAGTCCCCCAAAATGAGTAGTTCAGAGTATACCTCCTCAGAGATATCCCTTAGGACTGCCTCAAGAGATGACTGAGCATTCATTGCGGAGTTGTATATACATCCTATATTGAGGTGCTTACAAGGGCCAAGGGTGTTGTGCACAAAGATCGATTCGCCTTCCGTACAGGTGGCATGATTCAGGTTTATCTGTACTGCGATAAGGGTGTCTTTCATGTAGATTAACACCCCTCCCCCCTTTTGCTCAGTCTGTCTCTGCTATGGGAGATGTAACCAAGGGCAGCTACCTCATGTGGAAGAATGTGAGGTTTGAGCCAGGTTTCTGATACTCCCAGGATGTCCAGGTTGTACCGGTCAAGCCAGGATTGAAGTTCCTGCACCTTTGGTCTTAGGCTGCATATGTTCATATGCACGATCCGTAGGTCCTTAGAGGATGCCCAGTGGGGGTCCAGTGGGAAGGAGGCCAGGAGGTTGTATGGGGGGCCAGGATTGGGCTAGACATCCCCGGCCATGAGCAGGAGGGTTGCAAGGAGGCAGAGAGTTGGGATCCTTCCAAGGGGTAGGGACTTGGCCCTGAAAGTCCGCTTGGTGATGAGTAGTGTTGAGTATAAGATCCCTCTTCTGCAGAATACATGGGCAGTCAGGAGTGCCTCAGTGTTGCTGAAGGGGAGGGGGTGGCAGAGCCAGGAGTGACGGGGAGGACCAGAAGGAGGGTGACGTCTGGTGTCCTGTTCTCCTATGGAAATGGTCATGTTGGCCCAGAGGAGGGATAGTATGTACAGGATGACCAGGAGGAGCCCTTTGTTTGGGAGCTAAGATAGGGAGGCCCAAGCTTGGGGGGCCTCATGCTGGTCAGGGGGAAAGGTGGAGGGGAGGGATGGCTGGGCAAAGGGGAGGTAGTGCCCCTGGTTAATAACTACCTTGTGTCTGGGGGGCAACACTATGCACTGTGCCCTAGTTTTATGGGGCTGAGTCCCAGGAGGGTCTGTTCAAAGGAGTAGCCAAATTTTAGTGGGGCACCTCTCCTTTGCAGTACCCAAGTCTTGTAGGGATGAGGTGTTCCAGGCATCGATCCCCCAGAATGGCAAAGTTAGGGGTAGGAGGGGCTGGTGAGCTTAGAAGCTCTAGCTGGAGGGTAGTCCTCCTGAGAGTGTCTTATTAACTCTGCTATGCTGTAGGCAGGCAAGTGGGATGGGAGCAGGCATAAATAGGGGTAACCCAGGCACTGGAACTCTCCACTAGTGTGATAGTGGGTTCAGAGCAGTGTCAGCCTATGGCTTTGTGAGAGGTCATGCCAAGGCTAGGGAGGGTTAGTCAATAGATGGGAGGCTATTTAGTTGGAGAGCAATCTTGTCAGTTATACAAGCTATTAACAGTAGGTATATATGGCTCAACTAGTTGCATTCAAAGACCCTTAAGGCACAGTTACACAGGTGTTAGAATAGAATATAAACTGAATATGCAAGTTAGCTGTAAGATTATTAAAGTCACTGTGAAGTTACAGATTTGGAGCAGGTAGATGCTATCAGCCACCCTATTATGATTAGCAGCACAATTATAGGGTGGTAAAATAATCAAGTATACTAGCAGTGCGATTAGGGAGTATGATAATGTCCTGTGTGGGAAGTGATCTGTAAGATAAGTACCAGTTTGACAGCTTATCCCCAGCTAGACAGTGGAAGAGGAGGTGTTCCCGTAGGTTGAGCTGTCTCAGCCCTGAATTGGTCCATTCCAGCGGTGGACGTGGCGAGGGTGTATTTAATGGGAGGAGGGAATGGGGTGGGCGGAGGCCAAGAGTCAAGAGTCAGTTCAGAGTCCTCGTTAGTTGGTGGAGCGAGAAAAGAATGCGTGGGAAGTCCTGGTCATCGGGGAGGTCCACCAGTTAGCGGTTTGTTTGCGGTGCCTCAACCTCGAGGAAGAGCAGCTTACGGTAAGGTCCAAAGTTACTGTGCACTTGAGGTCTGTGCTGTGGGAGGGTTGGAGTCAAGCAGCCCCAGCCACTCTCTCCTCCCCCTGAAGTCCTTCGGTGGTGTAGAGCCGGCGCGCACACTCTCAGCCTTAAGACCAGGCTGGAAGAGCGTTGTCACAGGCTAAGGCATCCAATCAGCAGAAGTTGCTGATTTTCAAATCTGCGCACCTCCTTTGTTCACCTTGGAGGTGCGGGTTGGCAGTAGTCAGTGTCTGGGGGGCGAGTATACCAGCAAGGTGGGCGAGTGTCCTTCCCGAGGCCCAAGAGTCAGTTCAGAGCCCTCGTTAGTTGGTGGAGCGAGAAAAGAATGCGTGGGGAGTCCTGGTCATCGGGGGAGGTCCACCGGTTAGCGGTTTGCTTGCTGGTGCCTCAACCCTGAGGAAGAGCAGCTTACGGTAAGGTTGAAAGTTACTGTGCACTTAAGGTCTGTGCTGTGGGAGGGGGGAGTCAAGCAGCCCCAGCCACTCTCTCTTCCCCCGAAGTCCTTACAGCAAAAGGATGGGGGGTGCTGAGCAAATTTTACTGCAGACTGTCTTTTCCAGTTTCAATAATATTGTACTTTATTATTTAAAAATGGCAAATGACTCAATGTTTCACCTACTACGTAGGCTTTTTCAAGAGATGACTTTCTAAAAAAATACATAAATACTGTAAATAATATTTAAAAACTGTCCACATCCAATCAGTTAATTAACAAAAAAGTTATCAAAGACAAATTTAATATTATGACTTCCACAGGTGCTACTTACAAGATGTGATTTCCCAAAATTCAAAACTGTTATTCTTCAGTCACATAATCCTCTAAAATAGATTTTCAGGAATTCTGAAAAAATACAATATCCAAAGATATTTCTGATATCTTTTAACTATATATTTATGTAATTAAAAATGCTACCCAGCACCAGATATCAAACAGGAAAGAAAAGTGATATAAACACCCAATCAAAAAATATTGAATTACCCAAACATTCCTGTACCACAAAGAAGTAAAGCATGTCTAAGTCTCACAACATTCCTTGATATTCGTTCTTTCATTTCATTGATTCATTTGTTCCCTCAGGTTCCTGGCTAAAATTCAAATAATGAAAATTGTTTTTTAAAGCTTCCACATCAATTTCAAAATGGAGACATGTTTTTGCTTTATTGCATTCATTTCATCATTTCATTAGATCATTCGTTCCTAACGGCTACGATTTACAAGTAAAAGGAAAAATCTTTTCTCTAGCCAGACCATAACAATTCAATTAACAACTAATTTTCTCTTAATAGACAAATTTTTCTATGCTTTTTATTAATGGAATCATCTATAAATCCACAATAGCGACAACAGCAATAGACAGAACTCATCTCTGCATTTCATTTATAACTATTTTTCATCCCCAGGCATCATTAAGCACCAGTATTAGCTAGCTACCTAGGAGAGAAAAAGGCATAATCTCATTCATTTAGCTCCATTTACTGAATGACATTATCTAAAAATCCACCAGATCTGCAGCAGTGTATACAACAATATACAGCATTTCTCTAAATCATTCCTTTTGTGATGTTTATCATTCCCAAAATCTATTTAGAACATCTACACTAACTGTGGCTCTCTATAACAACCAAAGTTATTTAGAATTGCATTTGTTTCATCCTGTTTGTACCACAGAAAATCATATATAGGTTATAATGCCATTAGGTTTATGGTTAAATTCTCAATGGAAACAAAAGGGCAAAAAGCCACCACTCTTTTTAAATGATAAATCTCATACCTGTACTGGTTCTAGTTGTAAGTAAACATCTATTTCCCCATGATTATATCAAATATAAATTCAAATATCTAGGAGCTCACCCTGTTAACTCAGTTCTTCCTTGTGCATCAGATGCTGACTAGGTATCCTCATGTGTCTATATGGGGAATGGTCACTTTTTAACCTCAGAGACGCTCTCTGAACTACGTCATCCATTTACCTGTTTAAAGCTACAAGCCCGATCACCCTAAACAATTACATTAAGTTTTTATTTCAACCAAAGATTCTAGGTCCCTCAGCTCTTAAGTAGTTTCCATTCTGCAATAACTCATTAACCATGTAGTTCAACTGTAATATAATTATATTCAAAATGGAAATCATCTGTGAATCTTCTAAAAGTCACACAAAGATTTTTTCATTTCTATTCTCAGAATTTAAAGTTTATCACTCAGTCATACTTGAATATGTCCAAGTTTTTCTTTATACTATCTAGTACCTACTAGAGTTTTATATTTTTCTGTTATTTTTGACTAATGTATCTCAATTACCATGATGTCCCCGGCACCTGTATTAATTATACATCAGCCACTATAGGGTTTCTTATCAGAATTTCACTCAACCATTTTTGCATCTCTGTATAATCCCTGAATCATCAGTATTCAACATTATACAAATATCCAAAGATACAATTCCAGCAACAGAGGTATTTCAAATCCATTTCACAGTCATACAAGAGCACACTAGTATCCCTAATTGTCAACATTCTTATCTTAGTTCACATACTCAGAAACTGAATAACAAATTAGCTTTGACAGCAGTTCCAGTTTATATCTCTATTTAAACCTATTCTGGGTTCTAACGCCCTCATTTCAAAAATCCAGTGAGTTTCTATTCTTTCAACCATCCTGTTGAAATCATCCCCTCTAACAGAGGGTTTAACTGCCTCCAATCCCCAAAATCTCAGTGATGCCCCTGTATGTCCAGCTTCTGAAAAATGATCTGCAACTGTGTAGATTTTTTATTACGAATATTGGACTTATGTTCCTGGATACACTGCTTTGGGGGTCTAGTAGTTTTGCCAATATAGATTTTGTCACATGGACACTGCAGGGCATAAATGACTTGTGCAGTGTCACAAGTAATAACCTGTCGTATTTCACATTCCATATTTGTATAAGGATGTTTATATTTTTGCTTCTCACTTGTATGGCCACAAACTGAGCACCTGCCACATGGGACCATGCCAGGATGGAAAGTCCCAAAAGTAACTGATTATTTTCCTCAAGATGACCCTGTATATGATCTGTGTGAACTAGTCTATCCTTTAAGGTTGTAACATTCTTTTCTGCTGTCATGGGTGATATGCAAAAAACATTATTCTCCATGGGGAAGTTTCTCTAAACTAGACCACTGTGCGTGTATAATCTTTCTTATTTCTTTCATCTTATGGTTATGCTTAATACTCAAAACTACCGGTCTTTCTTTCTGTATTCCCCTTTCTCCTTCTAAAGCTTCTGTCTGCGTGATGTTTTGTACATGTGCTGTTGCTTGATATAAGTTCTTCTTACTGTATCCTCTTTCTTGAAATCTACATGCAACTATCTTAATCTCTTTTTTAAAGTCCTGTTCATCTCCACAGTTTCTGTGAATATGCAGAAACTGTGAAAAAGGAATGCTTTCTATTAAACATTCAGCATGAAAGCTGTCGGCATGTAAGATAGTGTTCTGTGCTGTTTCTTTCCTGTATAAGGTAGTTATAATTCCCTCATCTTTGATGCTAACTTTAACATCTAAATAGGATATGGAAACTGTACTGTAATCAATCGTGAATCTTAAATTTGGATCACAGACATTAATATATTGCTGAAAAGCAATAAGGTCCTCACCTGGACCTATCCACAGCAGGGTTCTTTAACAATATATTGAATCCAGAATTCTTAAACTTTTTGTCTTCCCATACAATTACTGTATATAATTACAGGTGACATGGGCACTAGAGGATCATAGCATACCAGGTTATACCATGGTAACAGCCCAGGGAAAGAAAAATCACAAGTTTGGCAGACCAATGGTAGGACTTTCAATTTTTATTAAAGTCCAAAACAATATTTAAATTAAAGCTATACTTAAGAATAATATGACAATACAAATTGTGTTAATACAGTGGGGAAGCAATCTGTTCTGTTTAGCAAATGCTTACGTACCATCAAAAAACTCAAAATATTATAACATAGACATTTGAAGTGAAATAGAAAGTTCACTTCAGTAAGTAATGGTGGACACTCCAGAGGCAGGAATCTTTCTAACAGGTGACTTCAATGCTGCTGTAGGTTGGGCCTTAAGTTCCTCCACCTAAATAATGGCATAATGGTGCAACAAAACAGACTAAAAGATAAGAAAACCAATGGGAATGGCAGAAAGTTTTTCCAGTTAATAAAAAACCTAGGATTACTGGTAGTTAATGGAATGTATGAGGGGAAGAACACTTCATACTATCCATATCTTTGTAGTAAAGGTGCAAGTATGATCAGCTACATATGTATCTTACCTTGGCAGGTACATTTAAATTCAAATTTTAATCTAATATTAAGAGAAGAAAGTGATCATTTTCCATTAATTCTACCAACTATGCATTCAATCACTACAAACAAAAATCAAGCTGACTCACATAAACTGAAATCAGAAACAATACAGAGAATAACTGATAGATTTGTGTCTATTACCAGGGAGTAATAGCATTGAGAGGTTCTGGATACATGAACCTTAAGAGTGAAGCTCGAGAGGTTACAATGTATCCAGAACCTTGAGATGCCTTTACTCCCTGGTAATGGACACAAACCAATTGGATATTTTTTTTTAATACATGGATCCGATTTTCTTGGATCAAAAATGGGTGCCTGACTACTTTACTTAAACACTTGGTACAGGTGCCCAACATCTAGCCTGACAGCTTGCTGGAAAGGAGACAGGAAGAGTGCATTGCTGTGTACTGAGGAGTAACTCACTGTCACTCTTACCTTGAGTGGTGACTTCAGTTCAGAGGTAAGAAGAGCGAATGGAGGATCAACCAGATACTGTAGTCCAAACAGCTTTTTTAAAAAAGAAAAATATTGTTCGTGTCTGCGAATGGGCATTTCTCTCACTAAGCGAGAGGGAGAGGGAGATCCACCATGTTTTTAAACTTCTTCTGCCCTCCCACAAAGGAAAAGCGGGCAATCAAAAGACATGCTTTAAATAACATGGGTCTGGTGGACTTGCGGTTGCGCGGTTGAGTTTAAGTGATAATACTATCATTTGGTCTGAACGATACTATCACAGGACCCGAATGATAGTATTATCACTCCTGAAGTGTGCTATTATTACTCTGGGAGTGATAGTATTATCAAGGTTTTTTTGCATGCTTTAGCAGCATATTAAATTATGTATCCATATATTAAAAAAGAATAGTATGCTCAGAGACCGTAGATCAACAAATAACTGTGGCTCGTTTTAAGTTATCACTCTCAAATAAAAATGAATGCAATAACAGAACAATACTCCTGCCAAGTAGATACATGATATAATACAAGAGATATCAACTGAATGTTTACCTGTTCTATATAACAAAAGGAAACCAGTCAATGAAACATTGTTCAACAAGGGTTGTATAAGATACAAGAAATATGTGACACGGTTGACATGACATGAATGGAAAAATCACAGACCAGAAAATATAAAAATTCTGAATAAAACAAGGAAAGATTATAGAACTTTTCTAAAAACACAGAACAAAATGTACAAAGTTATGAAATCAGGTGATATAAAAAAATTCTGACAACTTGTTGCGATAGGGACAGGAACTATTCAAATAACATAGCAGCAAATATCCATCCTTATGATTGGGTAATTTATTATAAAAAATGTTTTATGATAATACAGCAATAAACTATCATATTCCATGCTTAACTCAAACAAGAGAATTTCACCCCTTAAATAATAATAATAATAAATAATAATGTAACACCTATAGAAATTACAGTAATAAAACAATAAAATCAACAAGACAAAATAAAGCTCCAGGATCCGATACATTGCCCCATCCTATACAAAATACAATTAGAATAGTGGTGCAATATACTAGAAATTTTATTTAATAAAATGATAGCAGAAAATGATATCCCTAACTCATGGAAAGGTAACATCATAATCCCTATATTTAAGAAAAGAGACCCATGTCAACTTAAAAATTATAGGCCAATAAGTTTATTGAATTGTCTAGGGAAAATATTTGCAAGAATCCTGTTGGCCAGAATTAACATTTGGTTAGATTCTTTACAAATTATGAATCAATATCAGGCTGGATTTTGAAGAGGGCATTCAACAGTGGATCAATGTTTCATATGACAAAATATTATGAAAAAATATTATGTTAGAAAACATCTCCCAATTTATCTAACCTTTGTAAATTTTGAGGCTGCTTTCCATAGCAAAAATAAAGCATTACTGTGGGATAAGTTAAATAAACTAGAAATGGACCCTACAATCATATGTCTAATTATTCATCTATATTCAAATAATTGGACCCAGGTAAGGTATGATCTAATAGGAAACCTAACACAAGCATTCAAAACAAATACAAGCGTTAAACAAGAGTGCATTTTAGCCCCATTACTATTTAATCTTTTCATTAACTATCTTTCAAATTTATTTCTTGAATTGTCTTTGTGTTGCCCAGCCATGTACAGCACAACAATACCAATGATAATTTATGCAGATGATCTCATACTAATATCTATGTCACCTGTAGGATTATGAAAATATTTAAAATTACTAGAGAACTATTGTATCACTAGTAAATTAAATATAAATTTAAAAAAACACAAGTAGTGGTAACAAGAAAAAGGATATTGAAGCAACAATGGTTACTAAACAACACACCATTAGAGCAAGTGACAATATATAAATACTTAGCATATAATATAACTTCAAACAACAAAATAAATAAACACATACAATATATATTAAAAAACTACAACAAACAAGTAATGCTATTATGAGATTCAGTTTTAAATATGGTGGTACCTCAATATTATCAACATTACAAGCACTAGAAATGAAGTTAACACCAATAGCATTGTATGTAGTCAAAGTATGATACACAAATAAAATTGAAGTTCTGGAAAAAATGTTCACACAATTATATAGAATTTTGTTACAACTTCCAAAAAAACAATAGCTTCACAAATAGCAAGGGCTGAATTGGGAAGAAGCCAGGCAAAATACCTTGCCATGGTAACTAAAATGACATATTGTGTAAAAACTACTTTTTTGACTTTGAACTGATTGTCTAAAAAATGCATGTTGGAAGAACAAATATGGATGGATAAAGGAACACAAGATGCATGGTTGGGACAGATAGAAGAAACCTTATACAGACTGAACTTAATCCATCTATTGGAGGATATCTAAAAGGGTATAGTTATTTCTGAATTGTACAGTAAACTTATACAGAGGCTGCAACAGTTGGCAGCAGCTGTAATTGGTCTGGGACCATCCTCCCCTCGACCCAGGAAAGAAGAGGGAAGGGGAAGTCAAAGGTGGTCCTGAGGGGGCTTGGTTGGGTCCAGTGTTTGAACAAGGGACCACCAAGGCCTTCCACTTGGAAGGGGGGGGTTCACATCCTGCAGGGGAGGAGAAAGAGGAATTACTAGGACTATAACCAGTAGTTCCTCCTCTTTTTCCTTTCATCCTGGTAGGATCAGGATCAACACACATCCACACATCCAGCTAGCCAGGCCACACAGGTAAGGGCCTAGTAGGCCTGAGGGTTTACATATGCCTGGGGGCTGGGGGAGGCAGGGCCAAAGGGAGAGGAAGATAGGCAATAGCAAGGAGGCCAGAGCTAGACACTGGGTATGGGTTTGGGGCAGCCTACAGACCTGAACAATTGACAGTGTGTTGTAGACCAGAGTTTGAAACTCACAGCCTCTAAGTGTAAAATGTAAACCCAAGTGTGCCATTTGAGCTCAGAGAGGTACTGGCTGCATCTCTGACAGAATGTGTTCAGTGGAGAAAGTCTCAGGCTCCTATAACTATTTTCCACCCCCCCAAAAAAAGAATAATAATAGGTAGAAGCAGTTGGGGATTTCAGCAGCAGCCTCTGTGAAGCAGCCCCCCCGAGGATTGGGTTTACCTGGGGTGCTGGGGCTGCACGTCCTGGTGGGTACTCTTCAGCTTTCCAGCCTGCTGTCCTTTACACTGGCTGGTCACTTCCTGCGGTGCTCCTCACTGGGTGGTGAAGGGGCACTCAAGCAGCACAGCTGGCCGAAGCTCATAGGACAGGTGCAGTTTCTGGGACTGGATGGCAGCTGGAGGGATGCCTCAGCCATTGCAGCATCAATCACAATTGGCCTGGGCATCAGATTGTTCATGTGGTGCCCCAGGCAGGTTTCAGCAGCTCTCCACAGTCAGCAGGAGGGACAGGTCCTCGGTGGCAGTGTTCCAGATGCCGCTCCCTCGCTGGGAGCATGGGTGGGCAGTTCCATGATTCCACAGCCCAGACAGCAGATGATGGCTTGAGCAGAGTGGCTGTACTGGATCCTCCTAGGGGCACAGAGGGCCCTGGAGGGGCTGGCTGGGCAGCAGCTCATGGCTACAGCCTACAGCTGAAATATTGCAGGCTTCGGGAATGGGGGGTTGTGAGATGTGACAATGTATGGATCGGCTGCCAAAGTCTCACGAGACTCTCGGCAGCCATCTTGAGGATGGCAAAGTGGTTGGGCGGCTCACCAGTTAGCAAATCCAGCAGCAGCCATCCCACCATGTAGCTCTTAAAATGGAAATACCTAAGTAAGATAAAATCAATAAAATGAATTATAACATGGGGAACAGGGCTCATTGGGTAGCAGGCCCCATGAGCCTCACAAATGTTATGACCTCCAGTTAACGGGGGGGGGTCTTTATTTTCCTGCCAACCCCCTGCACATTCATTCAGGGTGTCCTCTTGATGGCTTTCCCCGGGTGGGGTGGTATGGAGAGAATTTAAAAATATATTATACTGGCGCGGTCACACCAGCATAGTTAGGGTTGAGTAGGCACTTTAATGTTAAACCCCAATATTTGCACGTTAATGACTTTGCAACCATTCAACAGATTTGCACAAAATTTGGAATGTGTGGTCTGGTATGGTAGATATCTTGATTTGCAAAGTTGTGTTTTGGTTGGGCTTACAGTTTCTGTGCAGCACAGTGCTGAAAAATGACTTTTTTGGCACTTTTGACATGTTTTTGTCCAACACGCTGCAACCACACTGTTTGGTGTTTTGGTCTGAAATGTGGAACGTAGAAAGAGTTTGGATCACAGAACCATCCAGTGTTGGTTTGGTTAAAAAATATTAATCCGTTCCAAAGTTATTTAATTTTTGATTTTGGGGTTCTGAGCATGCTCAGTTCACTCCAAGATTTATATGTATGTTTTGCGAAAGGGGATTTGGCTCACGATCAAGGATTTTGCCAGCTCACGAAAGGGGATTTAAAAAATCTCCATCCGTCAGAAAATATTCTTCATCAGTGAGCCACCATCTTGTTTTCATTTTTTCCTTCAAACAAAATGTTGTAGCTTCCTCTACTGACTTCTTGTTGCAATAAAGTATGGGATTTGTTCAAGGTGATGCCCTTTACAAACCTATGCCTTTGGTTTGCTTTGTTATGGCCAAAAATGGCCATTTCAAATTTTGAAATTCTTCATCCGTGACTCGTTTTTGATCCCCTTTCGTGAGCTGACAAAATCCCAGTCCGCCAGCCGATCCCCACTCGTGAGGTAGCAAAATCCTTAACCGTCACTTTGTGACCAGATGGCCCTTCTCGCTGATGAGGTTTGAATCACAGTCAAGAGTTTTGCTGCCTCACGAAAGGGGATTGGCTTGCAGACTGGGATTTTGTCAACTCATGAAAGGGGATTGGGTTTTTGAATCCCCTTTGATGAGCTGTCAAAATCCCAGCCCACACGCTGACAAAATCCAAGTCTGTGAGCAAACCCCTTTCGTGAGGTAGCAAAATCATTGATCATCCCTTTGTGACCAGATGGCCCTTCTCGTAGATGAGGCTTGACTCATAGTCAATGATTTTGCTATCTCATGAAAGGGGTCAGCTCATGGACTGAGATTTTGTCAGGTTGCAAAAGGGGATTGGGTTTTTTAATCCCCTTTCGTGAACTGACACTATCCCAGTCCACGAGCTGACAAAATCCCAGTCCACAAGGAATCCCCTTTCATGAGGTATGGCTAAAATCTGATGGTCAAGGATTTCTCGTGGGCGGTGATTTTGACAGCTCACGAATGGGGATTGATCTTGCATTCGGGGATTTTGCTACCTCACAAACTAGGAATTTTAAAACTTTTAAAAACTTTCCCACTGCATTGTAAATTAACGGTTTGGTGTTTTGACTTGAAATTTTCAGGATATAAAGGGAATGCCCCAGAGATGTGAATTATGCTATTTAGGTGTTGAAAAGTTAATTGGTTCCATAGATATGCCATCACAAAGTTGAGATTTTTCCCATAAGATAACATTGTGGTGCCCATATTGAGTTTTGATGCCCGTTTCTCGAAAACGAAGCGAAATATGGATTTTTCACTATGCACTGCTTAGTTCACCTTTAGGTGAGCTAAGCTATAAAAACAAGTTTGGAAGTCATAGATTACACCTGCAGTGGAATTTTTATCCTACTTGCAACGGGTATGGAGATATTGGCAAAAACATGTTACAAGGGTTTCTTTGGTGTGGTTTGGCACTGCTGTATCGCTCTGTACTTATGTATAAGTGGGAGCACAGGCCAGAGGGCACATGCTCATGCTAACATGTACTAGTTAGGCTATGGCATATTGTGTGTGTGTGTGTTATGTGTAAGTGGGAGCGCAGGACCAGGAGGGTCTGTGCTCTCACATACATATGCTGTTAGGTAGAAATTCAGAGATTTGTCTGTTCTAATTATCCAACTTTGATATGTTGGTTACCTGGCACGCTCAGTTTGGTTGGGTGGGAGGGGGTTGCCCTTTTTTTTTTTTCCTTTGGTTACACCATGTGTTATTTGTGAATTGTATATTTGCCTGTCTCATGGTGGTTTTGGTTTTGTGTAAAATCAATAAACTTAAATTTCAAAAAAAAAGAAATTCAGAGATTTGTGGGAGTTCAGGGCCTGAACGACCCTTACTTCAACCAATATGTACTAGTTAGACGTATGCTGTACTGTCTGTCTGTGCTATGTGTAAGTGGGAGCGCAGGGCCCAGACAGCCTGCGCTGCCACACACACATACAGTTAAGTGGAAACCGATCAATTAGTAGGAGTGAAGGGCCCATAGGGCTCGTGCTCAGCCTAACATGTACTAGTTAGCCCTATGGCATATTGTGTGTCTGTGTTATATGTTAGTGGGAGTGCAGGGCCCGGATAGCCCGAGTTCCCACACAGGCATACTGTTAAGTGGAAATGGACAGATTTGTGGGAGCACAGGGGTTGGAGGGACTGTACTCCCAGCAATTCATACTAGTTAGCCATATGCCATATTGTGTATCTGTGCTATGTGTACGTGGGAGTGCATGGCCCATAGGGCCAGTGCTCTCAAGCACATATACTGTTATCTGCAAAATGGCAGGTTAGTGGGAGTGCAAGGTCCAGAGGGTTCGTGGTCACAGTCACATGTACTAGTTAGCCATATAGCATAGTGTGTGTCTGTGTTGTGTGTAAGTAGGAGTGCAGGGCCCAGAGGGCCCGCTATTCCACCAATACACACTAGTTAGCTGTATGCTATTTTGTGCGTCTGTGCCATGTGTAAGTGGGAGTGCAGGGCCTGGAGGGCCTGTGGTGCCACACACAAGTGTTTTGTGAAAGTGGACAGGTTAGTGGGAGCACTACACCCGGAGGGAGCACAGTACTAACAAGATGTACTAACTAGCCCTAGATGGTGTATAACTGTGACAGTGGGCCAAAAGTATGGCAATAATTTGTTATGTTTACACAGTCTCTGTGTTCTGCATACTGCCTTCCACCCTAGTCACACTGTCCTCCCTAATCTCCCCACGTTCCTGCAACCATCCCTTTCACACCCAAACACACAATCTACTGTCTGATACACTCTGTGAACCTGCTCAGAAACTCCTTGGACTTCCTTCACCTACCACCCTCCACCCCCCACCCCCCCACACATCATATCCCCCATAGCCACACACAGTTTCTCCACACCTCTTCCCTTAGTAGATATACTACTTGTGGTGCAACACCCACTACCTCGCTCCCTTACACTGCCTCTGTCCCTCTACCACACACTGCTACTGGTTTCACCATTTGATACTATGCTTAATTTGTTAAGATTTTGAAAGAAGACTCAGGAGACATATTTTTATGTTGAAAATGCTAATTTTATTTAAATAAAAAGCTTTACAAATTTTACATAAAATAAAACTCTTTCTTTTTCAAAAAATTATACATGTGTTTAAATTAAACATGACTATGTAGAAAGAAAAAAAATGATGTGTTATCTTCACACAGGGTGGGTGGGGTAGGGAGATAAGAAAAAATAAAAATAAAATGGGAATGGTTTAACTGAAATCAAAACTATGAAGGTCTCTGCGTTTACATTTAATATAACAATATAAAATTTTATTGTAAAAATAATAGTCATTTTTAAAGATTAAAAAGAAAATTCTATTAAATGATAGTATATACAAAAACATAAATAAAATATTGAAAGTGACCTGCAAAGAAGTTGAGTAGCCTGCTCCCATCTCCACATACCTTTCAATACTGCTGTGGGAGTCTGGGGCTGCAATCATCACTATTTTTCATGCAATGTTTACATTTTAATCAAGTGCCGAAACTTATGGCCGAACGCAGAAGTGTGATCGGGTCCAGACTGAGCAGTTACGTGTCAAACACGACTGCTCTTATTGTAGCAGTGGTGCTGGTAGTTTATTATATTTATTTTGTTGGTTCCTTGGGGGTCTTGATATGCAAAATATTACCTACACCTGGACAGGCTGTTGCTGTAAGTAATGTCTCGGGTATCAACACCCCTACGAAAGCAATGAAATAAATATTATTAACTACCGGCACCACTGCTACAACAAGAGTAGTGGTGCTTGACATGTTACTACAGTAATGGGCTTAATACCCATTTGTGCTTGTGCCCACTCTATCTGAACTTGCTCGCACATCTGCATTTGGTCGTAAGTTTCAGCAGTTAATATAAATTTAAACATGAGATGAGAAGTAGTGAAAATTGCAGTCCTGGACTCCTACAGCAGTACTGAAAGGTATGTGGGAAGGGAGTGAGTTGTGGGCTTCTTTGCAGGCCACTTTTAAATATGTGTTGATTTCACATGGGGGGGACAAGAAAAAAGTCAAAAAACAAAAATTGGATATAAGTTACATACAAACTAAAAACAACAAATTAAGACCACTGTCTGTGATAGTGATGTGCTAGCCCTTGTTCTGTGATGAGGGTACCTTGGGGGAGGTGGAGGAAGTGGAAGGATCCACAGGAGTTTCTTGGGTCAAGAGTTGGTGCCCCTCCTCCTCCTCTGGTGTTGTGCTGAGAGGGGCACTTGGTGGAGGTTCCTGGTGTTGCTGAGGCTGCTGGAGGGCCAGGTCCATTTCCTTGTACTGCTGCAGGTCCTGGCCGATCAGGTGGTGGATTCCTTCTGTGTACTCCAATTGGTTCTCGGCCAGCTGCAACATGAGGCCATGTATGGTCTCTTGGGCAGCAACATTGGCCTCTTCCTGCTCATGCAATTGATTAATAGCATGGGTGAGGCCTCTGTTGCTGCCCTTGAGACCACGGACAGCAACCATAGCCACGAGTTCAATGCGGCCATGTTGTTGCAGCAAATTAATTATTTGAGCTTGTTTTTCTAACATTTTTTCTTGGTTTGCTGCAACATCCTGGCTGCATCAGTCTGCAGCTTGTTTGCCATCCTCTATGGCCTTGAGCAGCCAGCTGAGACTGTGCTGTGTGTTTTTGCTGTGTGACCATCACATGGTATGGTTCAATTTGGCTACTACATCTAAATCATCCCATTCCAAGGCAAAAATATGGGACTTCAGAGGAGCTGACTTTGATAAGATGGCCAACAGAGTTAAGCTAGCCCTGGCAAAAAAAAACACAGGTGAGGGGGTACAGGCAAAGTGGGCAAGCATTAAGGATGCAATACTTGAAGCAACATCCCATTGTGTTAGACAGAAAAGGAAGTGCAAAGAAGAAGGAAACCACTTTGGTTCTCAAATACAGTAGCAGAAAAGGACAGAGCCAAAAGGCTGGCCTTCAGGAAATATAAGTGAACACAGCGGGATGAAGATAGGGAGGCATACCAAACTGCCCTAAGGGAAGCAGGTAAGGCAGTAAGGCAGGCAAAGTCCCAAACTGAGGAAACACTAGCACGAACAGTAAAAAGAAGGTGACAAGACTTTCTATAGATACATTAGTGAAAGGAGAAAGTCCAGAGGGGGTATTGCTAAGCTTAATGGAGAAAAGGGAGCATGTGAGGAGGAGGACCCTGTAAAGGCATCTATCCTAAATAGATACTTTTGCTCAGTATTTACTGAAGAGAAGGTAGGGCAGGGCCCACAGCTCAGCATCATGGACACAGGGGGGAGGGAGGTAAGCACTACTCCCTTCACAAAAGAAAGGGTCCTACAAGAGCTTGCTAAGCTCAGGGTGGATAAGGCAATGGGACCTGATGGCATACATCCCAGGGTACTTAAGGAGCTAAAGGTGGAACTAGCAGAGCCATTAGCAGAATTGTTTAGTGAGTCTCTGAGCACAGGAGAGGTCCCAGAAGACTGGAGAAGGGTCTATGTGATCCCGCTCCACAAGAGTGGTAGCAGGGAGGAGGCAGGGAACTACAGACCAGTCAGTCTTACCTCAGTAGTGGGCAAGATTATGGAGGCACTCCTTAAGGAAAGGATAGTGCAACACCTGGAATCCATAGGGGAACAGGATCCAAGACAGCATGGGTTTACAAAAGGAAGGTCCTGTCAAACTAATCTCATAGATTTCTTTGACTGGGTAACCAGAGTGGTGGACCAAGGGGGAGCAGTTGATGTCACCTACCTTGACTTCAGCAAAGCTTTGACACTGTTCCACATAGAAGATTGATAAATAAGCTGGGTAGGCTCGGGTGGTCAGAAGTTGGTCAACTGGGTGGCAAACTGGTTGACGGCAGAAAACAGAGAGTGGTGGTAAATGGTATACAGTCAGAAAAGATGCAAGTCACAAGTAGGGTACCTCAGGGATCAGTCCTGGGGCCAGTCCTCTTCAACATCTTCATTAGTGACCTTGCAGATGGACTAGAGGGTAAGGCTTGTCTGTTTGCAGATGACACCAAGATCTGCAACAGAGTAGATGATCCAGATGGGGTGGGCAGAATGAGAAGAGATCTGGATAAACTAGCAGAATGGTCAGAAGAGTAGCAACTGGGATTTAATGCAAAGAAGTGCAAAATCATGCACATAGGGAAGAGAAACCCTGAAGCCACCTATAGGCTGGGAGGGGAGTTGTTAGCAGTCACAAAGGAAGAAAGAGACTTGGGCATCATCATCACTGATGACCTAAAATCATCCAAGCAGACCTCTAAAGCAGTAGGTAAGGCTAGGGTGTTAGGGTGTATTAGTAGGGGTATCACAAGTCGTAAGAGGGAGGTAATAATCCCTCTGTACAAGACATTGGTTAGGCCCCATCTGGAGTACTGCGTGCAGTATTGGAGGCCACACCTTCACAAGGACATTAACCAAATTGAGGCAGTCCAGAGAAGGGCAACCAAAATGGTGCAGGGACTGCATCAGAAGACACATGAGGACAGATTAACGGAGCTCAATATGTATACCCTTGAGCAAAGGAGGGAGAGAGGTGATATGATCGAGGCATTCAAACACCTTTAAGGGCATAAACAAGGTGAAAGAGTCTAACATGTTTAAATATAAGAAAAATAGCAGGACAAGAGGACACAGCATGATATTAGAGGGAGGCCGATTAAGGGGGAATGTGAGGAAATTCTTTTTCACAGAAAGGGTGGTGGATGCATGGAATGGCTTACCACAAGAAGTGGTGGCTATGAATACAGTGCAGGGCTTCAAACAGGCATGGGATAGGCATAAGGGAGCAATACAAATGACTATGAATAGATAGGCCACTGACAGAGCAAAGGCCGATGGCACATTTATAAGGTAGAAAAAGAAATGGGCAGACTGGATGGGCCTTGCGGTCCTTATCTGCTGTCAACTTCTATGTTTCTATGTTTCTATGTTTAACTGCTTTAGAAATTCTGTAAGAGAAAAAAAGGAGACTATGTAAGTAAATGTTATATTGTATTGCTGTTTAGTTTTAGGGTTTGGGGGCTCTTAATGCATGTCTTTCTTTGCTGTTTACTACTTCTACTGTTGAGCAGTGACAAGCTATGTTGCTCATGAAGAACATGGCAGTGATGTTGGTATGTTAAGAATGTTCTGAAATATAATGTATGGATAAGAAAAATTATACAATGGCAAGAAAAAATCCTGGACTCTGATTGGTCAGTCTTGGGCTGGACCTGTGATGTTATCCAAGTACAACATCACAGGTCTAGTTTCAGCCTCACTGTGAACCTCTTGATGATTTTTTGGATGATGAGCTAGAGGAGCTCTTTTTTTGCTTCTCCTCTTAAGAAACAAAAATATTTTTCCTCACTAATAAAAACATTCTTTAAAGTTATTTTTTAATTTTTTATATAACAACGAACCATTGTATAATAGCTATAATGCCCTCCAGGGTGTGTGTCGTTTGGGATAACTTCATCCCTCAGTTGTTGGATGCACTCGGCCTGCAGCCTCGTGCCCCACCACCTGAGGCGTGATGTTATCCCAGCACGACACACAACCTGTCAGGCATTATTGCTTAATTATATAAAACATCTGTGTCTTTCAGATGTACAGACATAGACTGTTTTTTTTCTGGTGCATGATGCAGCTTTTATTGATGCCTGTGTTGCATAGTATAACAACAGTGCAGTTTTGAGAATAAAGTAGCCATCTGCTGTCCTATGTTGCTGAGTCTGACATAGTAATAATATGTTGAAAATAGGATAACAAGAAGAATATTTGTTTTGTTAATGATATTGAAGAGATGTAGTTGCTCAATTTGGCATAAAAAACATATTTTGTGCCATACTACACTATGTTCTATGTGTGGGTATAGCTTATACAGATACAATATTAAATGCTTTTAGAGTATTTCTTGTGCTGTGTAACAATTGCTAGGTGATTTGATGACATTTATGATGACTTTTTGGGGTTGCTTCTTTAAACGTTAAGAGTGTTGTCACTGTTGAAAGTACATGCATCATGTGGGGCGTGGCCAGCTGCTGAGCTGAATGGACGTCTAAACGTCTAGCTCCGTAAAAAAATTCCTCAAAATCCTGCTTCTAAGAACTCGTTCCTGCTCAACGGCACAAAGCCAAACTAACAAACTGATGGTGGTCATCCTGATGCCTATTTTTCGATTGAAAATTGGATTCCTGTTGGATTGCAACCTATATTGAGTGTCCCGCTTCGTTTGCGGCCTGTCAGCTCATCAAATGGAGCTGGCTTCTATGCAGACAACTCCGGAGGGCAATCTAGCTGAAATACGACAGATGTAGGCCGAAATATTACATCGAATGGACAAATTAGATGTGGCTACAAAGAAAAATATGGAGGATATAGTTGATTTATCACAGCGTGCCTGCATATCTGAGCATAAACTGGCAGAGGCTGAGGATGTTTGGCGCAAGGCTGGGGCTAAATTATACGACCAAGAATGGCTTATACAACTACTATGGACCCGTGTTGAAGACCTCGAAAATCACAGTCACCAGAATAACTTCAGGTTTGTGGGTTTTCTGGAGGGCTGTGAGGACAATGATGTTATACGATTCCTGCAAAAAGAGCTTCCCCCCTTGCTGGATGGGCAATGTGAAACCCCTTGGGAGATAGAGCACATAGAACTCTTGCTCCTTGCCCTGCACCGGATGGATGCCCCCGCACCATACTAGCCCGATTTCTCCGGTTCCAGGACCGTGAACTGATCACTCACTTGGCTCGGCAAAAGGAAAAATTACTCTGGAAGGGCAACAAGATCCAAATTTTTGCTGACTATTCACAAGAAGTTTTGAATAGGTGAAGGGCCTTTACAGTGGCACGTAGGGCGTGTGCGGAGCTGGGACTCGAGTATGCTCTCAGGTACCCTGCGTCTTTGCGAATTGTGGTGAATGGGATGCCACGGGTCTTTGACAACCCGGCTTCTGCGGAGGATTTTATCTCATCCCAATCTCCCAAATTAAACTGGGGCAAGTTACGAGACAATCACAACTATGGAACATTGCCTGTACACTCCGCCTCGATAGACAATGCAAAAAACAGGGCATCTGGAATGTTATCAGTTTCTCCACATCAGCCAACTAAATTTTCTGAGACTCCTACCCCAGCTTCTTTCTCAAAATCTCCGGGCAGTAATAAAAAAAACAGGAGAAGGGCTAGGTTTGAGGGGGGCATGTAGACAAAACTCCAAGGCTCCGCTCTAGAAGTAGAAGCCATAGCTGTAGTCCCGAACTCAATGGCTTTCAAGACCTGCTGATCCCAGATATGAGTAATAACCAGTTCAAGGCGCTGATGGATCTCCCCTCTGAGGACATACCTCACGATGTGCCTCTTCCTCCTAGACACTCCCGTTCAGAAGATTCGAAGTCCTCTGCAGTTAAACATCTTCTTTGGGCTGAGGAACCAGTGGGCACCCCATCGGCAGATTATTCGACTTTGACAGTTGTGCCAGACATTATGAACTCCTCCGGCGATATGGATATCTCTACTCCAGCGGTTGAATCTGCAGGCTGACTGTGGCTGATAATTCCCTTTTTTTGCAGCACCACATATGGTTGTGGATAAAGAAGCCCTCTCCTCTGATCGGGAAGCTATTATTATTTTTTTTTTCAGGGGCCCTAGTGGTAAAGAAACCCCCCCCCCCGAGGAAGGCTGTGTTAGGCCCTTGTGTCACCTATTGTCATACACTCGGGTCATTATCTCTTTTTTACTGGTGTTCCTCTCAACTATATGTATCTCCTGCTGTCTCAGTATACACCAGCACTATATTTGCCAGCCTTCTAAATATGCTGACTGATGGCATGGGGGAGGCTTTTTTCATTTATAGTTTTTTCCTTTTTACTTTCTCCTTCTGGTTCACTTAGGACCCGATTATACTCATTCTCGATAACACTGCTGGGGAATGTAGAGGGAATTTGAAGGGCTTCTAATACCCCCACCCATCTGCTTCTGGGATGACGATACAGGCCGTTGTTGCATGAATGTTTTCGTTTCTCCTTCCTTTTTTATAGGGGTTATAAGAAGAACTACTTAGTCTTTAGTTGATATGAGTATATGGGGCTGCGTACCTCCCAGTGACCTCTACTGGTGTCTGGGCCTATTTTTAGCTGACACATACAGTGGAAGCTGGTCATGTGTGGGTCTGTGGGGTAGTGATCAGGGGGGAGACAAAATGGATATGGGTAACAACAAAGGTCTGAATACCCTCCTGTCACTGGGTGATGTAAATATTAATTCTTTTTTGTTTCAGGTTAAAATGTTTGTAATATGTTATATGGTTAACTCTTTATATGGCAATCTTACTCATGGGGTGTGGATATACTCCTCAATATTAGAAGGGGGGGTAAGGAAAGTAATGGTGCCAAACTCAGACCATATATATATTGTTTCTGATTATGCATTCCTGCTACTTTATTGTTTTTATGATTGGTCCAGATGGAGATTAAGCTGATTTCATGGAATGTGAGGGGGTTAAACTCTCCTATTAAGCGAAAGAAAGTTTTACTGCACTTAAAAAAACTCGGCCCTATGGTCATCTTCTTGCAGGAGACGAAACTCTCCTCTGAAGAAGCCATGAAGCTTAAACAGGGTTGGGTGAGTAAAGAACTCCACAGCGTGGCACCCTCCCATAAGAGGGGGGTCTCCATACTTTTTCACAAAAATCTGGGGTGGAAAGTGAAGGATTATATAAGAGATCACGATGGGAGATGGATCATAGCAGAAGCTGAAACACCTGAAGGTCCCCTGGTCCTGGCTAATTTATATGCTCCCAACCAGGACTGTCCTCAATTTTTTCATACAGTTAATCAGGCCCTGCTGGATTTTAACAAAAACGGAGCCCCAATACTTCTAGGAGGGGATTTTAATCTAACATTAGATCACTCAATAGATAGAAGCAATAAATCCTCTGAACCCCACAGACAGGCTAGGAAAGCAGTAGGCAAACTAATGTCTGAACTTGGGTTATTGGATGTTTGGAGGGCATTACACTCAGGAATGTATGATTATACATGTTTTTCCTCAACGCATGGAACTTCCAGCAGAATAGATCTCTGGCTAATATCTTCTGGGTCTTATGGAAAGGTGGTTAGTGCCCTGATGCATCCAATTTTTGTTTCAGATCACACCCCTCTTGAATTAGTCATTAAAACAGGACAGGACTCCTACCGGTCCCCTACATGGCGTTTAGACCCTCTACTGTTAGAGGACGCAACCTTTCTAGACTGGATTGGTCTGGCAGTATCAGAATACTGGACAGATGATGATAATGGGGATTTATCCAATTCAACTTTGTGGGAGGCCTTTAAAGTTACTATTAGGGGTAGGATAATTGCCTTTGCAGCTGCCAGAAGGCACCGGCGGGAAGTGAACCAGAGGGCATTGGAGAAGCAACTATACAATTTGGAATCCCAATACAAAGCTCTTAAAAAACAATCCCCACCCTCAACCTTACTAGCACAACTAGCCAGCACATGAATAGCACTTAATGCCCATCTATCTCGACAGGCTGAGCTAAATCTCCGACGTATTCATCATGCTTATTGGGAAAGGGGAGAAAAGGCCAGTAAGCTTTTGGCCTACTGTCTTAAACGGCAACAAACCTCCAAGGTGATACATGTACTAGAGGATATGAAAGGGGCTTCGTGTCATACTAACTCTGGGATAAACTGAATCATGTCTCAATTCTATGAAAATTTGTATGCTTCTCCAACTCCCCCTGATCCAGTTAGGATCCAAGCTTTCCTAACCTCATTACCTATCCCCAGAATTTCAGGCTGTGAGGCCAAACTGCTGGAAGTTCCAATAACTGTGGATGAAGTGACCCAGGTGATTAAATCGGTGACCCTACGTAAATCCCCAGGGAAAGACGGGCTGCCCATAGACCCAAGATGCTATACTTATTGGCTCATTTACCCATGTCCATACCTCAAAAATGGTTCCAGAAGTTGGAGGCCCTGATGGGTAACTTCCTGTGGGAGGGCACCCCCCTCGATACAGTAAACTTAAGCTTCGACAACACTGGAAAAGGGGTGGTTGGGGTCCTTGGGGACTCCCCTGGTTGCAGTGGTATCATATGGCTTTTGTTCTGTCCCAGACCCTTAGATGTTTTTTTTAAATTGAAATGGCCTCTCCTAACTGGATCCATCTAGAAGCCTCCCTAACTCACGCTCCCTCCCCAGCGATCACCCTTTACGGTAAGAAAAATGTACCCACGCGCCTTTCCCCCACTATATCACTATCAATAAAGTATTGGAGGCAAGCAATGGCTCTGCTGGACCATGATATGGCTCCTTGGGTTCATATGCCTATATGGAATAACCCTGCCCTGAAAATAGGGAAATCCCCCCTGAATTGGAAAATCTGGATGGGACTAGGTATCTCCTCAATACAGGACCTCCTAATTCCTGGTACATCGACTATAGACTCCTTTGATTCCCTGAAGGCATGATATCATCTCCCTACATCCCACTTCTGGATATACCTACAGATAAGAGATGCCATATCTCACCTTCCAAATTTCCCCTCCCACAATATAATAGTAAAAAGCCCTCACCCCATTGTTTCATGGGGTAGGCTAACCAAGAATAGAGCTAGTCGCATATATAGTGAGCTCCGAGACTCTATCACAGACCCCTCCCAAAAAGCCAGATTGCAGTGGGAGAAGGAATTACAGACTTCCATCTCGGAGCAACAATGGGAACAAGGATGGGTCTGAATCCATCTAGCTTGCCGAGGTGGGCGCACATGACTTATTATGAATAAGACCCTCCATAGATGGTATAGAGACCCGGCTAAATTAGTCAGGATGGGACTCATACCGGCAGACATATGCTGGAGATGTGGTAATCCCGGTGCCCACCTGTCCCATATACTCTGGGACTGCCCAAATCTTCAGCCATTTTGGACAGAAATCCAGGGCATCTGTCAACAGATTTTCCCCAATACGGGGCCGTACCCTCTTCTGCTCCTTTTGGGCTGCAGTAGCTCGACCGTGCCCCAACACAGCCCAGCAGCACAATGGATCACAGCAGCTGGGGCACTGGCTAAGAGACTTATATTGAGGAGGTGGAGAACCCCGGAGATTCCAACTGTGCAGGAGTTCCTCTTGGCCCTTGCTCAAGAGGCCACATTCGAGAAGATCTCCAGTTTTGCCCAAGGCTCCTTAACCCAGTACGATAAATGTTGGCAGCCATATTTAAGATCTGAGTATTGCCACAATACTTTTCCTAATGTTGATTCTTAGATTCCCCCCCCCCCCACAATAGGTCTGGGTTGCGAATCAGAAATCCCCTCATCCCTTTTCTTAATATGCTTTTTTGTATGATTCAGTTAAGATTGCCTTTTGTACATAGTTGATATTGTAACATGCAGTGCAGATGGACATGCTTGAGATAGAGAAACTGGACTGCGAGTAAGCCTAACTTGTTCTATCTCTTTCTTCTCTGCCACATATGCCTTTTCTTTTCCTTTATTTTGGCTCCCTTCTATTGGGGAGGAGTGAACCTACATTGGCTTACTAATTCATGGAGTCAAGGACTGTAACATAATCACTATGCTAAGATATATGGCTTCTTATAGTCTGTAACCCATGAAGCGAATATGTGGCAATTATACATGCTGGCAGTGCCAAATGTTGTGATATGATTCAGATATGTAAGTGCAATACTCTGCCTCTATGTGTGTGTACTGTCTAAATAATACTAATAAAAATGTTAAACAACAAAAGAAAGTACATGCATCATATTTCATGTTGTTTTGAATGCACTGTTTGCAAGTGATATGCAGAAACATAGCTTAGCCTGGCAGTAAGCTTGATCATATATATTTGCACTTCTTCACATGCAAGCTCTATGGCACATGTGATGATGCTGGGTTGTAGATTAGAAAGGATGATAGAGTAGAAGGTATGAAAACAGCGAAGTATGCAATCATGGAATGCTAATGTTTAGCCCAGTATTAAAGCAGCTAAAAGTGCTATGTCATAGCAATGCACCATTTTCATAGTATGAGAGACATATTGCTTACTGTTTCTTTTTTTCTTGACAGTGTGTGGCGTTATGGAAAAAAAGAAGAAAAAACTGTTATATAAATATATAGTTGCAAGACCTTCACCCTCTCCTCCTTTCCTGGACACATACCTACTTATATGTTAAGATTGATAATGTTAGTAGTTCAGCTTTGGAGACTCCATTCATGACGGATAAATACACATATACATATTGTGCAATCAATGTCTGATCTTGTACAATTACAGTTTTACGTGATATTATTTTCACATTTTTTTTTGTTCAAACAGTGTGTCGGTGCCCTCCTCCCTTGCACAATATGTTAACAACATTGTAGTACATCAACTCTCTTTGGACTGTACACTTGCTGAGCACAACAAAAAATATTTACTTGTAGACCTTCAAATGATGGTTCATCTTGAACAGGAATGTATCTGTCCCTTTTTAACATCACCTTCTTACCATCTAATAACGGTGTACTCTTCCTACTTACCAGCTGTGTCTGCACAATAAACTGTGTGAACAGCCTTTTTACCTTACACACTTTTAAAGATCTTATTAAACTGTGCTGGTGTGATTATGTGAGTGCAATAATACAGTCACAGGATTGGCGCCATTGAGTATACAGGACGTTTCATAAGGTATGACACCTTGTGCTTGTGCTGAGGGCTGTGATCACACTACTGCATGATCCAGTATAGCTTGATATTGTGCTCCCTGGATGGTATTATGGCTTTATTTTTCAACACAGAACAATTTGACTATATACTTCTTAACTTCTAGAACAGATACTTTTCATGGACACACAGCGCAGTGATCCATTGAAATAAAAGATAGCGGTTTAATGTACCGCTTTGTAAAATACATAATGCTGTGCCTTTTGGAGAAGAGATTTGCTTAGCCATACAAACATAATGCTTATTATATGTTAAATACCGTATAAAAGAATGAATTCACTGCCCTTAAATTTCACTGTTTTGTCCACTCTGACATTTTCATGGCAGTTTAATTTAGCTGAAGTGCAAGGGCAAGCAAACTTGTCAATTGCAGTATATATTTTTACTGACATATAATTTTCACTGTATTTTCAAAATAGTGAATATAGCTAAAATTTTATTCCAGCAAAAATAATGTCTTATACAGCAAATTTGTATGATAGTGCCCCCCGCTGTTCTTTCTGCTGCGAGCTGTGCTTTTGATAACTTCTGTGCTTATTATGTGTTCTTAATACCATGGTGTTAGCTGTGCCCCCTTCCCAATATCTGTTGCACATGGACAACTGCAGCCACTGATAACCCACATTCTTGCTGTATAATAGTGTGGTTGATGATACTGTTACATGAATTGCTCAGTTTACATCAGAATCATCACCAGACACACAGAAAACACTCTGGAAACAATTCAAGAGTCCAGTGAAACATTGCAGCACACGATAGAAAACAGCCCGGAGACATCAAAAGAACTGACCTCAACTGCAGCTCCCAGAACGCAACAAACAGTGAGTACTAGATTTGAGCACTACACACCTTAGCAACTCAATGCAACTAAAACTTTTTAAAAATGGGGAACTACTTTCCTCAGCAGAAGAATATTTCAACAAACAAATAAATATATTTTTTCCAATTTAAAACAGTGTGTAAACTGAATATTTTTGAAAAACAAAAGAAAGCCATTTCATAAGCTCAATAAGTCATTCCAGAGTGTGTGTTATACTGTTCTAACACACGACTATGGGTCTGGACACACTCTGCTTGTGGCATTGTGCTTCACAGCACCCCCTAGCCATGCTTTTGAACTGTGTAATGCACACCCCATTGTGTCTTATTGCTTACTTCTTGAGTATGTCATTTCAATGGTACAACAAAATGGTATGCTCATAAACATTAGTGTTATAGTAACATGGAATGCTCACAACAATCAATGTTCTATTAAGTTATTCAGTTACGTAAAGTAATTAAATCTGTAGTTATGCAATCTTGGTAGCCCATACAGCATCAATTAAGAGGTACAGTCTTTGGTTAACAATTGAGCTGAAAAATTTCTTGAGGTTGCCATGATATATGAAAATGTCTTGAGCTGCCATCTTGAGGTTTCCAATGATGTCATTGTAATGCTTCAATGTTTTACCAGTGTGGTTATTAAGTAAAGACTGCACATTATCCTCTGTATGGTGCATATTTCAGTGTTGTTAAGGATGGAAATATATCCCTTTTTAAAAGTTGTTATGCTACACTACTTATGCTTACAACTTTGCAATGGTGCAGTAGTTTGTAGCTGGTGTAGTATGGTAAGTTTTAACATTTGTTTCCATCTCTCTGATTCTTAAAGAATGTTTAAGACACAGAAATATGGTCTGGGAGGCAAGCTTTGTCAAAAACATTAAAAATTTAAAAATAAACATATATACTTCACCATAAGAACTTACCACACACTATGAAACATGGTGTGTGATCGATAGAATATAACAGGACTATTTTTTAACTCTTGAGGTGTCTTTGGTAATAAGACCTGTTGGGTTGCACTTTTGAGGTGTCTGGTTAATACCGAAACCTCTTGAGTGGCAAATATGCCTGTTGTGTATGGACAATCATGAAGTATGTTAAATGTGATTGTGGAATAGTCAAGGATGACACATGGTTATGCTAGTGCTGAGCAACCAATATGGAATGAGCAAAACACTCTTTCTACTGCCAGAAGTATGCATTGTGTGTACCTCTACAACCATTTTTTTCTTACTATCACAGGAATTGGTGTTACATTTGCTGTGTATTTGCATCTTTGACTGTGTACTTAAAAAGAAACACTATGGTGTTTAGAAAAAACAGAGACAATCAATTATCTTGTTTTAACCTGTCCATCACATAGTAGTTACACATGTTGATAAATTAGAAATATTCATTCCCTTAAACTAACATCTTGGGGGGGATTGTTGTGTGTACTTAGTGCAGAATAACATGAGGCTGTTGTAGCTAGTGGGTTTTTCTAGAAGTTGATACTGTGCACTGCTAGATGTCATGGACTGCTTTTGACCACCTATTCCCCCTTCAGATCTTGTGCAGAGTGTTAACTGAGGAACTATGTATTGAGTTGTGTGAATGAGTGGTTGATCTAACAGAGAAATCTGAGGTTATGCTAAGATAGTAAGATAGTGATATATAGTTTGATATAATGGTACTTATGTTCCTCAATTGGAGAACTGGCAGGACCTGCAGTAGTGCTAGATGGACCCAGATGGGGATCTATTGTTGCTTGTGCCTCGGCCACTGTTGGGGCTGTTGGTTTAGTCACAGAGGGTTCAACCATCATTACATCATCTTCTCCCTCTGTGGCCTGTTGGTCGCCCCCAACAGTGCCCTCCAGCTAATCGTCTTCATCTGGAAAACAGTAAATCATATTTCTTTGTTGAATTGCATAATCTGTCAGACTTTTGTTGTTGTTTTAAGCTTTACATTGTACAGGTGCTTATGGCTTACCACCTTAAAAACTATTGATAAGCATCCACAGTGTACTCTGGTTGTGTAGTACCCCACTCACTGCCTGGTGTGTTTATCTTTGTAGAAAATAATTTCATGCATCTCTGGGTAGTCTAGTGTATCTGTCATTCCCCAATAATAACATGACTGTGGCCAAAGAAGTGACGTGTTCATTTTTGATAGTATGGTGGCACACCTGCCATGTCCCAGTCGCTCCTGAGCGCACACACACACACACACACACACACACAGCTGATGTCAATACCTTACCCACAGTCCTGCAGTTATTGATGGGCAGTGAACACATCTGCAGACCTACACAGTTCACTGACAAATGTCAACTTACAGTATCTACTGCAACTGTTATTGATTCACACTGTGGAGCAATATGCTTGCTATGCATACTGTAATAGCCATACGCAGCTTTCTGTATGAAGGTTTTCATTATGATAGCTGTGCATGGCTATGATAGCATGTAGTGCAATCCCATTGGACCTCCACTGTGGAATAATTCAGTAGCAGCAGCTACTGTATGTTTACAATAAGCGGGAAGTCATGTATGTGTGCAGCTGCATTTGCTGCTGCTCAATGACGGGGGTTGCGCTGGGAGTTGTGTGTGGGTGTGGATATAGGGGGCTAGGAGTGGCACTGAAGTACAAGGGATGGGTAAAAGTGTTATTCACATGCACTAAGAGGCACACATGGTGTGTTGGGTGCTTGGTGCATTTTGCTGATAAACTGTTTTTAACGCATGCATACATGGGCACAAAGTTAAGACTGTACAAAAACAGGTGTAAATGGTAGCCACAGATAGGTTGGCTGTAGTATTGCATGCTGTGACACAGCAGACACCAGTTGTGATTGACAGCTCCCCCCGCACCACACCCCCATGAAACCTGCTCATGAGCAACCACTGTGTGTACTGGTAGTCTAGTGAGTCTAGTCCCTGTGTTGTGCTTTAAACTCTGTGAAAAACAGTTCCATGCATCTCTGCTAGTCTAGTGGTTCTTCCTCCCCAACTGGTTATTTTATTGTGGCCAAATAAGTGATGTGTCTCTTGCAGCTAGTGTGTTGGCACCGCTGCACTTCCCCACCCCCTGCCCAACAGTGACAGAAGACACCCAGCTCATAGCAGTACCTGTCTTGCATTCCTGCAGTTATCGACAGATAGTGAACACACCTGTAGACCTCTGCCCTGCCCAACAAATGACAACTTACAGTATACACTGCAGGTGCATGGATCACACTGTGGAGTAAAACACTTGCTATACATACTGCAATAGGCATACACAACTTTTTCATGCAGGCATTCACTGAGGAAGTTGTGGATGACTATCATAGTATGTAGTGAAAACACATTGATTCCCCAGTGTATATCAATGCAGTAGCTGTAGCTGCTGTATGTTGTCATTTTGCAAGTACAAGTGGAGGAGTGCGGTTGAGTTTTCTGCTCCTCAATGAGTGGGGGAGGGTGATCTGGGTATCCTGCATGGGTGTGGGTGTAAGGGGTAGGGTGCCACTTGGCTACAAGGGTTCTGGGTGGTCTTAGTGCCATCATTAGGGAGCTGCAAAACACAGCACTGCCAGGGGGTCCTTGGACCACAAGAGCACAGCCACCAGCAGAGCGCCACAGAAGAGGAAGCCCAGCACCCATAGACTGAGCACAGTGCCAGCAAACAGAGTGCCAGAAGGGCACAACACCTGCACAGTGGGAAGAGGCACAGCCATAGACACACCCTGGGTGTCACACATGAATGGCCTGTGGGAAGGGGAACCTGGATGCAGGATGGCTGAGGAACAGGGACACAGTGGCAGGCACCCTGAGCAGATAATGGGCTGCAGAGCCTGTACACCTAGGAATCCAGAAAGTGCACCTGGTGAAGGCATAGAATGCAGGTCTGAGCTGTGCACTGGAGTCGAAAGCCAGCAGACATACCACGCAGCAGAGTACAACAAAAGCCACCAGGAGTTTAAAAAGGCCCTAAAAACATATTTGTGGACCCAAGTATTCAGAGTCTGATTGCATTATTTTAATTACTTGTTTTTATTGTAATGCTTGGAATTTCATCTATGTATTTTGTATGGTGCCTTGATTTTTTGAAAGGAGCCTTAAAAATAAAATTTTATTTTTATTATCTTTTAATACAAGCAGGTCAGGTATAGTGACACAGCAGAAGAGACATACCTGTCTGTAACACCCTAAGAGAGCTGAATGTGCAATAATGCAACAGCTGACATGACACAGCAACAGGCAGACTAGGAAGGAAGGAAGGAGACCCCACCCGTCAGTGCTGTTTTCAGTTGGTGCCTGCTGCCAGGTGGATGTGTTGGTGCCCGTGGCCCCTCCCGACTGCCATCCAACCCTTGCATGGCTGTCGCTGGTGTCTGGCCCCTGTGGCTCATCTGCTGTTCTGATGCATGTGTGCCATGGAATGTGCATTGCCAGGGGAACACATACACACACACACACATCCCCAGTGGAGAGATCAAGCAGGAAGGGGAAGAAACCTAGTGCACCTGCAGGGCAGGTACAGCACAGGGCAGCATCAGTGGTGTGCAGCATCATCATGAGGGGTGCAGGCAGTGGCAGAGTGGGATCACCATGGTAAAAATGCCAAAGAGTTCACAGGAGTACAGGCAGCAATGGTTGGCAACATGGGAGCCAAAGGGCAGTACAGATGAATGGGAGTTGCCCCCCCCCCTTGCAATGCACACAGACCAATCAGTGCAGTCTGGCTTGGTCTCGTGGCCAGACAGGTGCACCTTATTGTAGGTGGCCAATGGCCTGCAAACAGTTGGCTACGTAGGCAGCGGTGCTGCTGAGTGTCCACAGTCGCATGTGGAACAGCAGGCATGCCACTCAAATATGTGGACAGCATGAGGGGAAACAGACTCCTGTTGCACGAAGGGTTCCTGTTCAGGAAGGAGTGCTCATGAGGACACAAGATGTATTGGAAGTGCATCAAATACCGAGGGGGCAGCTGCAAGTCATGAGCCCATACCAGCCAGGGGGAGTTGGTGACCACCCTGGGCACCCACAACCATGTTCCAGACTGAACAGACATAACTGTGTGCTATGTGCATGGTGACATCAGGAGGAGGGCATTGCAGGTGCCAGATACCCGGCAACAGGTGGTAGCTACATGCTGCAGTGCACTACTAGAGGCTGTTGGGGGGGTGGCTGCCATGCCTGGAAAATTTCCGGTGGTCTCTGAGGTGCAGTAGGAGGGCAGCAAGCATGGCACCACAACTGCTGGCATCACTCGCTGACCTAACAGTGCTCAAGCCCTACAATTTCACACAGAAGGGGGAGCTGTTCCTCCTATGGGACTCAGGGTCTGGACCAGACAGATACCTGCTCTTTTGCAGCACCCAGAACCTACAATACATGGTGCGCTCTGCCAACTGGTATGCTGATGGCACATTCAAATGCTGCCCACCCCTGTTCAGACAGCTGTACATGATCTACGGCCTGGAATACAGTAATGTCATCCCCACTGTCTTTGTGCTCCTGGCATTGCACACAACAGCCACCTACACAGCTGTGTTCAGGAAGCTGGCAGAGCTGCACCCTGGCCTGTCCCCAGAGTCCATCATGGTGAACTATGAGCTCGCTGCGCACAAGGCATTCCACACCATCTTCGCAAGGCCACTCTGTGGGGGTGCTTCTTCCACCTATGCCAGGCAGTGTGGTGGAAGGTGTAGCAACTTCCAGAGGTATATTAGGAGTACACTACAGACCCCGACTACCCCATGTATATACAGCTGCTCCCTGCCCTAGTGAACGTGCCACTAGATGATGTGGTACCCACCTTCTAGGAGCTGTGAACATGACCATTTTTCACCGAGCGGGAGGGCATGCTGCCATCACTACTGGATTACTTTGAGGACTGTTGGCTTGGAGGCCCATCTGCAGTGGGCACAGGTACAAGGCTACCTTCCCCATTGCTGTGTGGAACTGTTACTCTGCCTCATGGTCTGGACTGCCAAGTATGATCAATGTGGTGCAGGGCTGGCACAGGGGACTCAACGCCCTGTTGGGGGCTGTGCATCCCTCCATCTCAACATTCATTGACTGTCTGCAGAGCGAGGAGCAGCTGAATGAGATCAAGGTGCAGCAATAATTGGCAGGGGAGCCCGCTGCACCAGCATGCAGGAGGCTCCGGGACAGGGGCCAGTGTATTATGGATCTGGTTGCACAGTATGGGGAGCACAGTGTACAGGACTATGTGAAGGGCATTGCCATGCACTTCAAGCTGCAGCTGTAGTCACAGGTGTCTGCCCACTGCATGTGCATGCATGCAGGTCTGCATCATGGGTGCATGCAGATGTGTGATGTCTAACATATCCTGTAGAGCACAGTAAATATGTGTAAACAGCATTACTGCCTCCAGTGTCCTTTGTTTGTGTGCATGTGCATGTATGAGTGTGGCTGTGTGCATTCGGGTGTGGTGGTGTGTGTCTGTTACTTGCATAGCCATGGGTGGCCATAGTGCCCTGTGGGACTGTGGCTGGGGTGGGCATGTGGCTGAGGCTATGGGCTCTGGTGGGCTGCTGCTGGCATCCAGGGTTGCAGTAGGATTATCATGTGCAGGTATAATGCCCCCCTCTGCCCCATGCATGGGCACCGCCTGCCACATGTGGCACTGTGGCTGCCCTCATGTGCCACATATAGACACGACTATATTGGTGGCTGCAGTCCCTCCCTATGCTAATGACTGTTGATCTGGCTATCCCATGCTGTACCTGGAAGGGTGCGGCCCTCATCCCATTGGCCATCCCCTCCAGGGTGCGTCACTATCCTGTGGTGTGGCCCTCCCCTCCGGTTTACCCAGGTGCCCCTGGATGCCCCACCATGCTCCCCTGTGGCCTTGCTGTGGCCATGGTGGTGTGTTGTCCCATGAGGGCCTGTGCGCTCCCCTTCCCATGTGTTTGCTCCTCCTGGTACTTCCATCACAGGTGCCCATTGGCAGGGTGCATGCTCCTCCCCGGTGTGCCTTCAGTTGCCCCTGCCCACCCCCTTGGTCCCTGTGCATGGGTGGCTGCTGTTCATGGCAGCAGGGTGGTCGACTGCGTGTACTGGTCTGTGGCCATGTCACTGCTTGCTGCACTGTTTCCTTGTGTTGTGAGTCCATGTGGGCCTTGCTACTGTTGCGTTGGCCCCCATGGGGCACCTTGGTGGTGCTGTGCCTGTCGCCACCCTGCTACCGTATGGTGGGCATGGCTTCAGGTGTGATATGTGTGGCCCTGCCCTGCCATGATGTGTTTGGTGGCACGCTCCATCCCCGGCAACCTTGCAGCACAGTGCTCTGACTGCCGGCTCCCTGTTACCTGTGCTCTGCATGCCAGCACCCTAATGATGGTGCCCTGACCACCCGGAACTGGCTACAAGCGATGAATAAAGCTGTCTTTCACATACACTAAGGAGCAGACATGCTGTGCTTGACAGTTGGTGCATGTTTGGGTGGTGAATAATAAACAAGTCATTCATTGATGGGAACAAACTTATGACTGTGCAAAAGACTTGTACATGGTATCCACAGACACGTGGGCTGCTGTGTTGCATGGTACAACACAGCAGCCAGCAGTGTTGGGTTGCAGTCTCACCTCTCCCTGCAACTCCTATCCCTTTGTAAACTGTCCATAAGTAATCACTGAGTGCCCTGCTACTCTAATGAATGAAGTCTCTGTATGGTGTCTTGTTTCCTATTAAAAAACAGTTTTGTGCATCTGTGGTAGTCTAATGTGTCCATGGTACCTGAATAATTTATTTATTTATTTAATAACATTCGGAATTACAACCCTTTGAGTCATAGACTCCTTTACAAAAGCTCCATGTCAAACAACAATATGGACATACATATAGTATTAAGCAGTAGAGTGTTCAGGTAATAGAAAAAAGTAGTGGAAGTTACACATACAAAAAAGTATACAATATTTTTAAGTACAGTGATCAAGAAAGAAAGGCAATACATAAAAACACACAGCTTGGGGATACTGAAACAACAGTCTTTGGGAAAGGTGGACCTAGCATTATCCATAATATGCATAATATTTAGGTAGTGCATGAATGCACATTTTGTTTTCCATATATATCATAACATTTATGAGGTAGATTTATACTACAGAGCCCCACCAAGAGGAGAGAGCAGGAGGGAAAGAGGCTTAGGGACAGTCACAGGCTGAAGATTCTAGCAGATGAGCTTTGAAACTGGTCTTGAAGGGACCGATCCTGGGATCCAGGGAGATGGAGAGGAGGCTGCTGTGCCAATGGGGGGGGGGGCTCTGTAGAAAAAAGCTCTTTGTTCAAGGGAAGTTCTGCAGTGGGGGACTATTTGGGAGGTCCTAGTAGAGCTATGGGAGGTTCTGACCAACAGGGCAGGTTGGATGAGGCTAAGCAGACCAGTCGGGGCTTGATCAAGGTGGGATTTTCTTGGCCAGGAGGTAAATATTGGTACCTAAGATGGGCATCAAATGACAACCATTCAGCAGACTTGTAGAGATCACAGAAGTGTATCCATCTGTCACAACCCATGTCCAGTCTGCATGCTCTGTTTAGGGTGACTTTAATGCATCACAATGCAGTGGGGTCAGCAATGCCATAGATGACAATGCCATAATCTACCAGGGAGAGAACTGAAGAGGTAACAGCCAGGCGGATAGCCATTGGGGGAGGGCAGTGTTTATGGCGGTACAGAAGCTCAAGTCTGGAGTGATAGTGGAGGACAGTTTTTGGATATGTGCATGGTAGGTGAGAGATGTGTCAAAGGTGACACCTAGATATTTGAAGGAATCAACCAGCTCAAATGGGGATCCTAGTGAGTTGGTGATGGTCAGCGGGAAGTCACGATGAGGACTCTGACGGTGGGCAGAGATCATTGATTTTGCTTTCTTATAGTTAAGAACTAAGCGGTGGGAACTGAACCATGCCTCAGCTTCAGTGAAAAAAACCTGCAGGAGAGAATTAGGGCTGGGATGGCTCAAGAACATTACTGCATCATCTGCATAGAGCAGAATTTTTCCAGGGCATTAGCAGGGGAGGGAGTTTAGGAAGATGCTGAAGATGAGGGGTCCCAAGATGGAGCATTTAGGTACCCCTGAATGGATCTGGAGGCTGGTTGATAGAGTGGAGTTCATTTTGACCTACTAGTGACCCTACTCCCTGTCTGGTGGTTTGAATTCTGTGGAAAACAGTTGCATGAATCTCTGGTAGTCTAGTAGTTCCTTCCTTCCTCTCTGACTGATAATGTGATTGTGTCCAAATAAGTGACGTGACAATTCTTGATAGTATGGTGGTACCCATGTACCCTCCCATCACCCAACACCCTGAGATGACACCCACCTAATACTACCCCTTTCCCTGCACTCCAACAGTTATTAGCAGGCAGTGGACACACCTGCAGACCTCTGTGTCTGTCTGAGAAATGACAGCTTACAGTACCTACTGTAACTGCATTGGTTTACACTGTGGAGCAATACACTTGCTACACATACTGTTATAGACATACACAACTTTCTGTATGAAGGCATTCATTGACAAAGTTGTGGATGAGTATCACTGTATCTAGTACAAGCCCATTTGTTCCCCCCAGTGTGGTACAGTGCAGTAGCAGCAGCTACTGTATGTTGTAATTCAGTGGGCATACATGGATGCATGTGGTTAGTTTGGTGGTGCTCAGTGACTGTATGGGGTGAGCTGGGTGCTATGTGTGGGTGTGGGTGCTAGAAGGTAGAGATTCCAGTAGACTACAAGAGATGAAGAAAACTGTCTTTCATGTGCACTAAGAGGAACACATGCTGTGCTGGGTGCTTGGTGCACTTTGCTGGTGAACACTGCACAACTCATGCATATATGTGCACAAAGTTACGAGTGCACAAAAACAGTTATGGATGGTAGCCAGAGACAGGTGGGCTGCTGTATTGTATGCCACAACATAGCAAGCACCATTCATGAGTGGCAGCCCCCCCCCAAATCTCCTGTCACCTAGAAAGCTGTCCATGAGCAGCAACAGAGTGCCCAGGTAGTCTAGTGACCGTACTACTTGCCTGGTGCCTTGGTCAGTTTCATGCATCTGTGGTAGTCTAGTCTAGCCCCTCTTCTTGAATGATACCATGAGTCTGGCCAAATAAGTAACATGACCGTTCCTGATAATATGGTCACATCCCTGTCCTCCCTTCCCCCTCCAGCACCCCCCCACCCTCCAAAGCATGCACACAGGATACCTAGCTCATACTACTCCCCTACCTGTTCTCGTATAGCCATTCCAGGGCAGAGAAGACACCTTCAGACCTCCACAGCTGCCTGACAAATAACAACTTACAGTATGCTGTGCAAGTGCAATTTTGCACACTGTGGAATAACACGTTTGGTATCTATACTGTTATAGTGATTCATAACTTTCTGCACAAGGTCATTTATTGAGAAAATTGTGGATGACTCTCATAGTATATAGTACAACTGTATTAGTGCCCAGTGTGGAAGAATGTAGTAGCAAGAGATACTGTATGGTGTCATTTGATAGGCAGTCACAGAGGTGTGCGATTCTGTTCGCTGCCCCTCAATGAAGCTGTGTTTGTGAAAAGTGTGTTAGTTTTACTTACCAGCAGAGTTGATCACCAGGAGTTGGCTGACTGCCAGAATCTCCTGCTCCTGAACCTCCAGGACTGGCACAAGGTGGAGTCGATGTTCTGTGGCAGGGAAGCTTTGCTGTGCTGTTTGTGTAAAAAAAAATAAAATAATTTTACACAAATGAAAAAGATGTAATGTCACAAAGAAAATACCTAGGTGCACTTTTGGTATGGTGATCTTTAAAGTGCTGTAGTTTAAAAATGTCACATGATACTAAGTTGGAAAATTGATCACCTGTTAGAGCACACAATTCGATTTTGATCTTTTTTTTTTTTACTTTGCCCAGCTCCCACAGCTTTTGGAGGAGGCCTCATACTGCCTCCTACTCCATCCACCTGGGCATCCCTCTAGGCAACCCCTGCTCTGGCTTCATCTTGCTTGGGAGGCCAGGGTGTATGTATTTTTTCCACTTTTGCTCCCTTACCCCTGAGGATGCCTGCATGAAGGACGTATGTCCAGGCAGACGACGTGCTTGACACAAGCTGTTACCAAGCACCCACTGTGTCCTCCCCTTCCCAGCTGGACCTGGAGACTGGTTGATAGAGTGGAGTTAATTTTCACCTGCTTGGATCTTTCAGAGAGATAAGCTTTGAACCAAGTTATTATTTCATCTGAGAGCCTCAGGGAGGGCAGGGAGGCAAGAAGCATAGCATGATTAATGGTATTGAGTGCCTTTGTGAGGTCAATGTACACCAAGCCCACTAGGTGACCACGTTCAAGGGCATCGTGGATATAAGAGTGTAAGGGGGTAGGGGTGCCACTAGGCTACAAGGGATGGATACAACTGTCTTTCTCATGCACTAAAGAGAAGACATGCTGTGCTTGATAGTTGGTGCATTTTTGGGTAGTGAACAATATACAAGTCATGCATAGATGGGAACAAACTTATGACTGTGTAAAAGATCTCTCCCTGGTAGATTACGGCATTGTAACGTGATAGTGGTCAAATAAGTGATGTGCTCCTTTGTGATAGTGTTGTGGCTTTGCTACTCCCCCCCACACACTATCCTTCTTAATATCCACAGACTACACCTACTTGCTACCACTTCCTTACTTGCCCTCCTGCAGTCATTATGGGCAGTAAACCGACATGCAGAGCTGCACGGCTGTCTGAAAAAATGACAACTTAGACTATGTAATGCAAGTGCTGTGGCCCACACTGTGAACCAATACATTTGGTATGCCTACTGTGATTGTCATACACAACTTTATGTATGCAGGCTTTAATAGATAAAGTTGTGGATGACTATCATTGTATGTATTTCAAGCCCATTGGTCCCTGCAGTGTGGAACAATACAATAGCAGCAGTTACTGTATGCTGTCATTAAGCGGATAGCTGTAGAAATGTGTGGTTGTGTTTGCTGCTTCTCAGTTACTGGGGGGGGGGTGACCTGGGTGTCCTGTTTGAGTGTAGGTGTAGGTGTAGGGGACTAGGGGTGCCACCAAAGTATAAGGGATGGACAAAACTGTGGTTTGCATGCAGTAAGAGGTACACATGCTGACCTGGTTACTTGGCACATTTTGCTGGTGGACACTGTAAAAGTCATGCATACATACACACAAAGTTATGACTGCAAAAACACAGGTGTGAGTAGTACTCCTAGAGAGGTGGACTGTAGTATTGAATGCTATGATATAGGAGACAACAGTACTGGATGGCAGTTCCCACCCCTCTGCCGTAGCACACCCTTTTGAAACCTGTTCATAAGCAGCTGCTGTGTGTCTTAATAGTCTAGTGAGCATACTCCGTATGTGGTACGTTGACCCTGTGAAAAAAAAAAGCAGTTTCATACATGTCTGGTAGTCTAGTGTATCCCTGCTACCCAAATGATAACATGATTGTGCCCAAATAACTGATGTGGTAATCTTGACAGTGTTGTAGTACCACTACCCCAACCACCCCTCCCCCCTCTCCCAAGCACCCACATAGGACATATAGCTCATAACATTGCTCTGCCATACCCGTTCTCCTGCAGGCATTATAGGCAGTGAATGCACCCACAGATCTCTGCGTCTGTCTCACTAATGACAACTTACAGTATGTGCTCTGTGTGCAGTGCTCCAAACTGTGGCCAATATGTTTGCAATGAAGTGTGGAACAATGCAGTGAAAGCACATACTGTATGTTGTCATTTCTTGGGCAGCCATGGAGGTGTGTGATTTGGTTTGCTGTTTTTCAATGACTGGGGTGATGGGGGAGAGAGTGGCGTGACTTGGGTGTGATGTATGGTTGATTGAGGAAGGGTGAGGTGCCACTAGACTACAATGGATGGATAAAACTGGCTTTCATGTGGACTGAGAGGACCACATGCTCTGTTGGGTGCTTCATGCATTTCGCTGGTCAACAGTGCACAACTGATGCATATATGGGCACAAACTTATAAGTGCACAAAACAACTGTAAATGGTAGCCACAGAGAGGTGGGCTAATGTAATGAATGTCACAATGCAGCAGCCAACAGTTGTCAGTGACATCCACCCCCAACAATGTTTTGAAAAATGGTCGCAATTACCAACAGTGTGTCCTGCTAGCCTAGTGACTCTACTCCCTGTCTGGTGGTTTGAATCCTGTGGAAAACAGTTGCATATATCTCTGGTAGTCTAGTAGTTCTTCCCTCCACAACTGAGTGTGATTGTAAGCAAATAAGTGATGTGTACGTTCTTGATAGTGTGATGGCACCCATGTACACTGCCCCACCCTTCTCCTCCCCCATTGTCAAACACCAACAGAGGACATCCACTTAATATCACTCCCTTCCCTGCACTCCAATAGTTATTGATGGGCAGTGAGAATGCCTGCAGGCCACTGCGACTGTCCGAGAAATGACAATTTAGTATCTAGTGCAACTGCATTGGTTCACACTGTGGAGCAATATACTCTTGCTATACATACTTCAATAGGCATACACAACTTTCTGTAAGAAGTAATTCATTGACAAAGTTGTGAATGAGTATCACAGTATGTAGTGCAAGTCCATTAGTACCAAGTGTGGAACAATGCAGTAGCAGCAGATACAGTATGCTGTCATTTGGTGGGCAGCTATGGAGGTGTGTGATTGGTTTAGGTGCTGCTCGATGACAGGAGGTAGGGGTGGAAGTGGTGTGTGCTGGGTGTGATGTATGGGTGTAAGTGTGTGGGGGTTATGGTGCCACTACACTACAATGGATGGATAAAATTGTCTTTCATGTGCACTGAGAGGACCAAATGCTGTGCTGGGTGTTTCACGCATTTCGCTGATCAGCACTGAACAACTTATGCACATATGGGCACAAACTTACGACTGCATAGAACAGATCTAAATGGTAGCCACAGAGAGGTGGGCTGCTGTAATGCATGTCACAATGCAGCAGCCACCAGTCATCAGTGATAATCCCCCCACACCATTTTGAAAAGTGTTCACAGTCACCCATAGTGTGTCCTGGCAACCTAGTGACCCTACTCCCAGTCTGGTGGCTTGAATCCTGTGGAAAACAGTTGCATGCATCTCTGGAAGTCTAGTAGTTCCTCCCTCCCTCTCCAACTGATAATGAGATTGTGTCCAAATAAGTGACATATCCATTCTTGATAGTATGGTGGTACCCATGTAACCCCCCATCACCCAACACCTTCAGACGACACCCACCTAATACTATTCCCTTCCCCGCACTCTAACAGTTATTAGCAGGCAATGGACACACCTGCAAACCTCTGTGTCTGTCTGAGAAATGACAACTTACAGTACCTACTGCAATGGCATTGGTTTACACTGTGGAGCAATACATTTGCTATACATACTGTTATAGACATACACAACTTTCTGTATGAAGGCATTCATTGACAAAGTTGTGGATGAGTATCACTGTATCTAGTACAAGCTCATTGGTTCCCCCCAGTGTGGTACAGTGCAGTAGCAGCACTTACTGTATGTTGTAATTCAGTGGGCATACATGGATGCGTGTGGTTAGTTTGGTGGTGCTCAGTGACTCTGTGGGATGAGCTGGGTACTACGTGTGGGTGTGGGTGCTAGGGGGTAGAGGTTCCAGTAGACTACAAGAGATGAAGAAAACTGTCTTTCATGTGCACTAAAAAGAACACATGCTGTGCTGGGTGTTTGGTGCACTTCGTTGGTGAACACTGCACAACTCATGCATATACAGTATGTGCACAAAGTTATGAGTGCACAAAAACAGTTGTGGATGGTAGTAAGAGACAGGTGGTCTGCTGTATTTTATGCCACAACATAGCAAGCACCATTCATGAGTGGCATCCCCCCCCCAAAATCTCCTGCCACCTAGAAAACTGTCCATGAGCAGCAACAGTGTGCCCTGGTAGTCTAGTGGCTGTACTACTTGCCTGGTGCCTTGGTCACCATTAGAAAAGTTTCATGCATCTGTGGTAGTCGAGTCTAGCCCCTCTTCTTGAATGATACCATGATTCTGGCCAAATAAGTAACATGACCGTTCCTGATAGTATGGTCAAATCCCTGTCCTCCCTTCCCTCTCCAGCACCCCCACTCTCCAAAGCATGCACACAGGATACCTAGCTCATACTACTCCCCTACCTGTCCTCGTATAGTCATTCCAGGGCAGTGAAGACACCTACAGACCTCCACAGCTGCCTGACAAATAACAACTTTCAGTGTGCTGTACAAGTGCATTTTTGCTCACTGTGGAGTAACATGTTTGGTATCTATACTGTTATAGTGATACACAACTTTCTGCACAAGGTCATTTATTGAGAAAATTGTGGATGACTCTCATAGTATATAGTACAACTGTATTAGTGCCCAGTGTGGAAGAATGTAGTAGCAAGAGATACTGTATGGTGTCATTTGGTAGGCAGTCATGGAGGTGTGCGATTCTGTTCGCTGCCCCTCAATGAAGCTGTGTTTGTGAAAAGTGTGTTAGTTTTACTTACCAGCAGAGTCGATCACCAGGAGTTGGCCGACTGCAGGAACCTCCTGCTCCTGACCCTCCAGGACTGGCACAAGGTGGAGTCAATGTTTTGTGGCAGGGAAGCTTTGTTGTTCTGTTTGTGGAAAAAAAATAAAATAATTTTACACAAATGAAAAAGACATAATGTCACAAAGAAAAAACCTAGCTGCACTTTTGGTATGATGATCTTTAAAGTACTGTAGTTTAAAAATGGCACATGATACTAATTTGGAAAATTGATCACCTGTTAGAGCACACAATTCGATATTTATCTATTTTTTTTTACTTTGCCCAGCTTCCACAGCTTTTGGAGGAGGCCTTGTACTCCCTCCTACTCTGTCCACCTGGGCATCCCTCTAGGCAACCCCTGCCCCGGCTTCATCTTGCACGGGGGGGCCAGGGTATATGTATTTTTTCCCCTTTTTCTCCCTTACCCCTGAGGACGCCTGCATGAAGGATGTACGTCCAGGCAGATGACATGCTTAACACAAGCTATTGCCAAGCACCCACAGTGTCCTCCCCCCCCAGCTCTGATGAGCCACCATTGCCCCCAAAAGCCCATGCTTCCACATGCCCCAGGAGCGTTGGGTGTGCAAGGCACCCCCGGTAACCCACCCCAGGAGGAGGAGAGCATCCATTGGGATGCTCGATCCTCCATCCCCCCGCTGACCCCCAGCAACCCAAGTGCATTCCTGAACTTGGGTCACCAGTGTACTGCGAGGTGTGGCGTCCAGCACCTCAACCCTCAGTGCCACCGGGCCTGCCCTTCTATTATATTTTTATACAAAATCATCCATTTATTATATGTCTAAGCAATGTTGTTTTGTGTGATGTAAATGAAGAGGAAAAACTGCACCACAGTAAAACTATGAGACATGCTTACTTTAAACTGCTCTTTTAGCTTGAATGATAAATCTTGCAGAATTATGAAGAACAGCGTTTAAATGATCAGAAATTCAGATTTTCATATCTATTAAATTGGTGCACATACATCAAGTTGAAACTGCTTAAAAAGTGTCATGTTAGAAAATTTTACTTACAGTTCCTCAAGATTATTCATGCTGCTGGACTGCAAAATCCAAAACGGCCGACTTCCTGTTATTTCCCGTGTTTCCATTGGTCTAGAAAGCTCATTTACTGTTGTTTTTCAAATCCTCTTTCATGAGCAATGAGCATGTAAAATACTTAACCACAACTCATACAGACATGAATCCTCTTTCTCGATCTGAAAAAATCCTTGACTGTGAGATTAATATGAAGAACAATAGTGGGAAATAAATGTTTTTTTCTTTAAAATGAAAACATGATTCACATCAGAATAATTGCTTGAATATGCTTTTGCGTAGCATTTATGGGCTCTATAAGTCATTGTTTCATATTTTTTCTGATATTTTAGAAAATAAAATTTTGTTTACCGATCCTCATTTGCAAGCATGCAAAATCCTTGACCGCAACTCATGTGGACGGAGATCCCCTTTCGAGAGCTGACAAGATCCTTGACTGTGAGATTAACATGACTAAGGAGAGTAGGAAATCACAAATTTTATTTAGAAACTAAATTCATGTTTTATCTCAAAGTAATTGAATTAATATACTATTTTCTACCATTTAGGGGCTCTATAAGTAATTGTTTGATATTATTTTTCTGCGTTTTAGTAAATCTATTTTTTTACTCGATCCTCATTCACAAGCATGCAAATTTGTTGATCACAACTTGTGTGACCGGGGACCCCCTTTCACAGCCAACAAAATCCTTGACTGCGAGATTAATGCGAGGAATGAGAATATGGATTTAATAGTTTTCATGGGTAGCAATATGGTTTTCATTGTTGTTACTTGTTGTATGACCTTCTGTATGGCTTTTGGTGTTTAACAAGTGACTGCATAGTATTATTGGTTAATTTCTTTGTTAAGAATTGAAAAATCCTTATCCATGAGAAAGCGAAATCCTTGACCATCCATGAGTCGCGGTCAAGAATCTTAGTTTGTGAGGATACAACATCCTTGTCCTTGATAACACTTTCAGAAATTGCATTTAACTATATGTTATCTTGTATGTTTGCATGGGGATAGTATATTTACAGGTGAAAAATTAGTTTTATGTATATGATGACTGCATTGTAACAATGTTACAGTACTTTTACAATGTAATGAAGACAGTGCTGTTAAACATGCTTTTGTGCATATGAAAACAGAGCGTACAATGCTGTTAAGATTGTATTTTGTGCAGTTTGTACAAAGAGACTTCCATCTTCCATCCCCCTTTCCCACTCCCATTCCCCATGATAGGGACTGGTAAGACAATGTACGGTGCTCAGTGTAGGCTAATTGAAGGACAGAGTTCATAAATTCACCTTCAGTAGTACAGTACATCAAACTGTTGTATAGCATTGTTGGTGGGCAGCTGTTATAAAGTGCACAGTAGCTTGTGGTGCCTGCTGACATTTGGGAACTGATGGTGGTAGGGAAGCAGGCTGTGGTGAGGGTGTACTACTGGGTGGGTAAGTAGATGGTGTTGAGATAATGGGTGGGGTGAGGGGGCATATTCAGTGTGTCAGAAATACGTGTATCTTGGGGTACAGATAGATAAATGCTGTATACAGGATATCACTGTCAATGTGTAGGCTCTGGAGTCTTGATGTTCATGTCTGTGCTGCTGTAGACTGTGTCTTGAGTGTTGGGATCCAGACAGGTATTCAGTTTATTCCAGGCATGGCATTCCTACTGCAGGGTGTTGCATTCACTGTGAGTGTTTTGGAGTTGTGGGGCTCAGCCTGTCAGCAATACAGAGTGTGTTTTGGTTACTAGTGAACAGGCTGTGAACATGTTTAGCGGTACATGGTGACATCATGTGGTATCTGAATGCAATGGCTATTTGAAGGTGCACAGCACAATCTGCTGGATACCATTCTATGAGAGAGAGATGCAAATTGACACATAATTACATGTAAAGTCCCTCATAGCACCTTGAATGTATGATGCCCCATTTGTATGTAGCTGACTGTGAATTGAACATTTTATGAATTTATCGTAGCATTCCTTGCTGTCTTGGTTTCCCATCATGACTGGAGGGATTGTGCTGGCACCTGTATTGGTGAGACTAACAGTGTTATTAAAAGTGGGTGTCCACTGGCAGGTTGATAGGGCACATCAAATTTGAATACCGCAGTGTGTGATCAACACATCTCATTTGTGATGGGGCAGTAGACTTGTGAAGACTGAATTTGTATTGGAATTGTATGCATGTACTTTAGTACTACGAAAACACACATATACAGTAAAAAGAATGTGTCACCCCACAAAAGAAAAAATACAAGTTGTACCACTGTAGGCTGCCATGCTGATGTGCTGTATAGCAGTTGCTAAATATGCATTCAATAATTTATCTGAAAGTGTTTACAATGCATGGAGTGTTGTGTACTGATTTCCATATGACAATTGTCATTTTGTCTAACAATTATTTTTTTAGGCGCGACTTTGAAAAGAGTGAACAGTTCAAGAAGAGTTAGAGAAATGACTATTGTGCATAAAGTGCAGCCCATTTTGAAGTGAAACAGGCATAATGGTGGCTCCATGTCATGTCAGGATAAGAAAACTAGTATTTCTCATCAGCTCAAAACTGCTGAGTGTTCTTCATCTTCTGGCACAGTTTTTAAAAAATGGACACGTGAAAAAATTTGTGTGTCCTGGAAAACTGCCATTGAAGAATAAAAAGATAAAAAGTGTCTCACTGAAAAGACCTGCACTACAGATGACACCAAGCTCTGTGGGAAAGTGGACACCGCTGAAGGGATACAGGACCAACAGGAAGATCTGGAAAAGCTAGGGAGGCAGCCCAGGATCTGGCAGCTTGGCTTTAATGCCAAGAAATTCAAAGTTATGTATATTGGAGCCAAGAATCCTAGGATAGCACACTACCTGGGTGGAGTCTGAGTATCTGCATCAGAGGAGAAGGACCTGTGAGTGATGATCAATAATGACCTGAAGCACTTCACGCAGTGCAAGAAAACAGCAGCAAAGGCAAACGATGCTGGGATGCATAGCTAGGGGGATCAGTAGTAGGAGAGGGGAAGTTATACTGCCCTCGTACAGGTCACTGGTAAGGCCGCATCTAGAGTATGGAGTTCAGTACATAGAAATATAGAAAGATAGACTTTGACAGCAGATAAGGACCGCTTGGCCCACCTGGTCTGCCTGTTTCCCTACCTACAGGATAAGCCATGGATCCTAGTTAACAAACAGCCTATTTCTTCCTACCCCCACAAGAATTGCCTTATGTCTGTTCCATGTATTCTTGAATTCTCCTACAGTATTAGACCCCTCAACCTCCTCAGGAAGGCTGTTCCATATATCCACTACCCTCTCTGTGAAAAAATACTTCCTCACATTGCCCCTGAACCACCCCCCATCTTTAAATGGTGTCCCCTTGTTCTTACATGTCTCTTTTTCTGAAAGATGCTACCCTCTTGGACTTTGTTGATTCCACTGAGGTACTTAAATATTTCTATCATGTCCCCCCTCTCCTTCCTTTCCTCAAGAGTATACATATTAAGCTCTTTTAGTCTCTCCTCATATGTCTTCTCTTGCAGACCCTGCACCATTCTAGTTGCCCTCCTCTGGACTGCCTCTATCCTGTCTATGTCCTTGCGGAGATGGGGTCTCCAGAACTGGACACAGTACTCCAGATGGGGTCTCACCAACTGTCTGTACAGAAGGATAACAACTTCCTGTTTTCTGCTGGTGATGCCTCTCCCTATGCATCCCAGTATACCCCCAGCTCCCCCTACTGTCTTCTCACATTGCTTGCTAATCTTAAGGTCATTTGATATGATTACCCCCAGGTCCCTTTCCTTTTTTGGTTTTGTTACTAACCCCCCATTGTGTAATCTTCCCCTGGGTTATTGTTTCCCAGGTGCATTATTTTGCACTTATTTGCATTGAATCCTAGCTGCCATAGTTCCGACCATTCCTCCAACCTTGCCAAGTCCCTTCTCATGCTTTCCACGCCTCCTTGTGTATCAACCCTGTTGCAGATCTTTGTGTCATCTGCAAAGAAGCATACTTTTCCAGTCCCTTTGCAATGTCACTTATAAAGACATTAAAAAGGACTGGACCGAGTACTGAACCCTGTGGTACCTCACTAGTAATCCCTCTTTCTTCAGAGTGGACTCCATTTACAATTACATTCTGTGTCCTGTTGTCCAGCCAATGTTTTATCCAGGCTACCACCCTGGGACCCACTCCCAGGCTGGTTAATTTGACTATTAATCTTTTGTGTGGGACTGTGTCAAATGCCATGCTAAAGTCTAGGTAGGCCATGTCCACAGCTCCTCCCTGGTCTACTACTTTGGTCACCCAGTCAAAGAAATCAATTAGATTTATCTGACATGACCTTCCCACTATGAACCCATACTGTCTTGGGTCCTGAGCCCCACTGGCCTCTAGGTACTCAACAATTCTTTCCTTCAGAAGTGATTCTATCACTTTCCCTACCACAGAGGTCAAACTGACAGGTCTGTAGTTTCCTGTCTCTGTCTTGGTTCCACTTTTGTGAAGGGGAATCAAAATCGCCTTCCTCCAGTTCTCAGGTACCACACCATCCTTCCATGATCTGTTAAAAAGGGTAGTCAGTGGTTTCACTAGTTCTCCCCTTAATTCTTTTAGAATTCTTGGGTCAATTCCATCAGGCACCATTGCTTTGTCCTCCTTCAGTTTTAGGAGTTCTTTCAGAACCCTTTCTTCTGTGAAAGGACTGGGATCGACCCCCCCTATCCAGATTGGTTCTGTTAATTGGATTAGGCACCTCCCCCTCCTCTTTTGTGAATACTGAGCAGAAATATTCATTCAGTATCCCTGTTTTTTCACTATCCCCCTCTGCCCACCCACCATTTATTCGATTCAGCCTCACTATCCCTCCCTTTGTCTTTCTACGCTCCCTGATGTACCTATAAAAGGTTTTATCCCCCTTCTTAACCGAGTTGGCTATCCTTTCCTCAGTTTGGGCCTTTGCTATTCTGACTTCCCTCGCTGCTTCCTTCTGCCTTAACTGGTACAGCTCTCTGTCCTGCTCCTTCTGTGCTTCCTTATACTTCTGGAATGCTATCTTTTTCTCACTGACTTTCCCCACCACCTCTTTTGAGAACCATAGTGGCTTTTTCTTTCATTTTGATTTGTTTATTTGCATCACACAAAGTCTTTTTGCCTCTGTGATGGCAGTTTTGATGATTCCCATTGTTGCTCCACCCCTTCTTCTAGCCTGTTTGCTAGTGCTTTTCTGAGGCACTCTCCCATCTTGCCAAAGTCAACCATCCTGAAGTCCAGTACGTTCACTTTTGTATGACTTGACTCTGTAGCCGAGTTTAACATGAACCACGCTGTTTGATGGTCACTTGTTCCCAGATGGCAATCCACTTCTAGATCTGAGATCCTCTCACCATCCCCATTTCAGAGTATGAGGTCTAAGATTGCTCCCTCATGAATGGGTTCTGAAACTAGCTGCCTGAGGCATGCCACCTGTAGGGCATCGAGAATGGCCCTGCTCTTGGATGTGGCTGCAGCAAGCGTGCTCCAGTTAACATCTGGCATATTCAGATCTCCAATCAACAGTATCTCCCCTTTCTCTGCTATCCTAAGAATGCCTTCTGTCATATCCTTGTCCATTCCCTTCCCCTGACCTGCAGGTCTGTATATAACCCCTGTGCGGATTGTGGTGCCACTTCCAGTCTCCAAGGTGACCCACAGTGCCTCCTCTCCTCCCTGTTTACTCTGTTGTTCAGTTGCTTTTATCCCTTCCTTTACATAGAGAGCTACTCCTCCCCCTCTTCTACCCTCCCTGTCTTTCCTGTAGGTTACGTACCCTGGTATGTTAACATCCCAGTCATGGTTCTCTGTGTACCATGTTTCTGTGACTGCTACAATATCCAGGCATCCCTCTTCCATCAAGGCCACCAGTTCAGGAAGCTTCTTGCCCAGGCTACGGGCATCGGTTATCATTATCCTCCATTTCCTGATGGCCTTACTCCTTTTTGCCTCATCCCTGTCCTTCTTGCCTTTGTCACTTTCTCCATTTACCCTTGCCCTTCTCCCTATTGACATCCCTGTGTTGGTGTTTACTGCACTTACTACCATGACTTTTTTGGGGGCTAGGATTTCCCTGCTCCTTGCCAGTTCCTCCCCCCTTGGCTAGTTTAAATACTTGCCAATGAAGCATTTAAACCTATCACCTAGGATCCTGGTTCCCCTCCTGGACAGATGCAGCCCATCATGCCAGTATAGGCTTGCATCACTCCAGGTGGACCCCCAGTCCCCAGTGAAGCCAAATTCCTGAGCTCTGCACCAGTTTTTTAACCACTGATTGAATAACATGGTGTGGAGCACCCTATCCTCTCATATGCCATAGACAGGCAGCACCTACAAGAAGGTTACCATGCATGCTACTTGTCTAAGGCCCCTCCCCAATTCCACAAACTCTTCCTGCACTGCTCTGATCCCATTCTTAGCCAGGTCATTTGTCCCTAGGTGGACAGTGACATCCGGGCTCCATCCCCTGTGCAGCTGCTCCAGCAATCCTGAGGATTCGCTCCCTGTCCCTCCAAGCCATGGCACCAGGCAGGTGCCTTACCTCTCTCTCCTCTTCCTCCCCCAGTTCTACCTTCCTAACAATGGAGTCCCCCACCAGGAGTTGTTTCCTTCCCCTGTGGGGTCCCACACCTCAAAAAGGACATTAACTTGCTGGAGAAAGTCCAGAGGAGGACTACAAAGATGATAGCTGGTCAGAAGGGTAAGGCATATGAGGAGAGGTTGAGGGTACTGAAAATGTACTTCCTGGAAGATGGAAGAGAGAGGGGGGGGGGGGACATGATTGGGACCTTCAAGACCTTGAAAGGGATAAGTAAGGTTGATAAGGAGAGTCTCTTTAAGCTGATTGACAACCATAACATGAGGGGGCACAATCATAAGCTGGAGAGTGGGAGGTTTAGAAGGGTGGTCAGGAAGCACTTCTTAACAGAGAGGGTGGTGGGCACTAGGCATGCACTGCCAGAAGAAGTAATCTCATTGAAGACAGTGGACAGTTTTAAGAGAGACTCGGACAGGTATGGGGGAGGGTAAGGATCATGGGTAGGGAGGATGGGAGGAGTGGGGAGAGGGGTCAGGGACAGTAGCTCAGGCTATGGACCCTGCAACATGAGCAGATTTGATAGACTAAATGGCCTTCTTCTGCTGGATTTTTCATATGATCGTATGAACAGCCTCATGAGGTAATTTGTGCTAGGTCTGTTAGAGATAAAAAAATGGTGTTAGTGATTGTTGTGGTGTTAGACGTCAAAACAGAGCTCTCTTCTTCAAAAAAAATTACACATACTGCTAGGATTGACCCTATCATCCCAGCAGCTGTGAGGCGTAAGGGAAAGAAAGTCAAAAACAAACTTTGTCTGATGAAACTATGTTTGAGAGCAAGACACTTTGTGAATATGGCCACAAATATACATTCACAATTGTGGGCTGTCATGATATCAGCCATTGATAAACTAAGTGGCAAAGTTGAAAACAGGAAAAATAGACTAATTGCATTTGAACACTTAAACAGAGACAATCTTTGTTCAGTGTTTGAAGGCAAGTGGATGCATTCTGAGCATTCCGAAACATGTTTCTGAGAGAAAACATACAGGGCAGGTTTTCAAAGGGGGCTGCATTCGGCATAAGCTGCAGCAAATAGCAGCTTGCGCTGAAGCCCTGTGCACCAGGAACCCTGCACCTGATTCAGGTAAAGGAAGGGTCCCGGCGCCTAACTCCCCCCACTTGTGGCAACTCCTCCCATGCGGCTAACACATTGTGAACAGGAGGTTTGCCACAAGTCCCATGCAGCAATGGAAGGATGTCCCCAAGCCCCGATCCATGTTGTGCCTCAGTACAGAATACCGGGCAGGATCTCCCACCCATTCTCTGATGTGCACCTCAAAGTAAATATATATATATATATATTTTTTTTTATTTAGTTGTTCAACCATGTATAGCACACTAAACTGGAAGCTTTTTTACAGGAGCAACCTGGGAGCACAAGGAGGTTAAGTGACTTGCTCAGGGTCACACAGTATGCAAGTGGAAGCTGTGGGATTCAAACCCAAGTCTGGTCTGCTGGATGTCACCAGATTTGCAGCTCAGAGCCTTAGACTCACTGCGCTATACTGCTCCTGATCCTCAGATCCCAGTAAACACACATTCAAATGCAATAGGGCCCGTCACTGGAGGCCTGTGCCTCCCCACCCAGCAGCTCTCCCCATCTCAGACAGATAGATCAGCACAGTTTCTTCACACCTCTCTGTGGCCAGTCTCGATTGAACTGAATGTGTAGTGATCGCACAGTGTATGTATAACAGCTTAGCAGGCTTACAGCACATACACTGTACAGTCTGCAGCACATTCAGTTCAGTTGGAGACCAGCCACAGAGGTGTGAGGAGGGCTGTGCCAGTCTCCTGCTCTATCTGTGGATGGGGAGGGGCACTATCTGCTTGGGTGGGGGGCACAGGACCACCAGTGAGAAAGTTTGTTACATTTGACATACGGGGACACCTGGATCTGGGTGGGGTGGTCCAATATCTGTCTGTCTATCTATCTATCTATCTATCTATCTATCTATCTATCTATCTATCTATCTATCTATATATATTATGGTAGCATGGTAGTGCTACCATAGTTAGAGTTGAGGAGCCATTTACATGTTAAACCTAAAATGTTGCACCTTAATAACTTTGCAACCATTGAACGGATTTGCCTGAAATTTGGAACACACGATCAAGAACCTTACATCTTGGGATCTGCCAGTGTTTGTACTGTTCGGATATACGGCTGCGGAGTTATTAAGCATGATCTGCGCACACATTTACACTTCTTTGGAATTCTTTGCTCATCTTTACAGGTCACATGGTTTGTGCGACTGGTACGAAATCTTCAGGGAACATGCGGCCAGGGTCCCCGATGTGTCTTTTGAAGATTTCATGAAAAAATATTAAACGGTTCAAAAGTTATTCAAAAAACAAGTTCCCATTATAAGTCAATGGGAAAAGTTAACAAAAAGTTTGACAGTGTCGCAAATGCAGTTTTTACTTTCACAGATGGCCCTTTTACTGTCGCAAATCTGCCATTTTGTTTTCAGTTGGTCATCAGAAAAATGCTTGCCATTTAAATTTGGGACCCTCTAGCAACCTAATTCTTTTTGTATTCACCTAGTGGGAACCTGAGGATGCTAGGCATGTCTTTATTTTGGGGTAAAACACCGCAGAAATATGATTTTCAAATTTCTGGAAAAAGTACTTTCGCAAAGTACTTTCGCACTTGTGACACTGTCGAATGAATTTGCGAAAGCTTTCGCAAAGTTCGACAGTATTTTTCCAGGCTGTGGGAAAATGACAGCAATTCTTTGCCACCCTGCTGCAAAAGAACAGTTTGGTCTTTTGGGCTGAAATTTGGAGAATCGCAGCCAACATCTCACAGATGTGCCTTTCAGTATTTTGGTGAAAAAATATTACAGGGTGGCAAAGTTACAGTACTCCAAAGTTGATGCTTTTTCCCATAGGATAACATTACGGCGTCCGCCGCATTACAGGAATCCTTTGCCGCCCTGCTGCAAAATAACAGTTTGATCTTTTGGGCTGAAATTTGGAGAGAAGAAAGCCAACATCCCACAGAAGTGCCTTTTACTGGTTTGGTGAAAAAATGTTACAGGGAACCAAAGTTATGGCACTCCGAACGTCTCTTTTTTTCCCTTAGGATAACATTACGGCATTTGCCACGCCTTTCAGGGCCCGTATCTCGGAACGGTAGAGATACGGACTTTCTATTGAAAAATACTCTAGCATTTTACTGGGGTTAAGTACAAATTAGTCAGGAAAGTCATAAATCATATGACTTTTAAATTGTTTTTCTACGTAGTACGGTTCTGAGATATAAGCAATTTAGTATTGCAACTCCTCATTTTCTGCTCTGAGACCCATTATTATGCATACATTCTTTGTACTCACTGTCTTTCTCTATGCAGCTTTTGGGGAAAACCAGCCTGTGTGCTTACATTACTGTTACCCTTACCACTTCTGCTTGCGGTCTGCTTGTGGTTCCGTAACCATTTCACTTACTGTTCCCGTCTACAGCACCATGTGTGTTACCCATAGCGTTTTCATTTGCGCTTGCATTTGTGTTATTTTAACCATTTGTGTCTACAGTACTGTTTATCTTTCTGTTTCGCTTTGCGTCACCATGCGCATTACCATTTTCATTTGCGGGCACCGTGTTACTATGTGACAAGACATCATGTGGCGGGAGCGTGGGGCCCTTCCGCTGCCACATTACATTCACTATTTCTCATTATCCTTCTCAAAAAGAAGGGAAATTAGAGGCAAAACTCAGTTTAATGCATTAGTTGGGTTTAGCCAGCTTGTCAGTGAGAGGGTTCTGTTGAAAGTCTTCTTGACCCCCGCCCACACCCCAACTGGCATCGGGTGCACATAGGGGTTGTCAGTCCCAACTCTCACCTCATTCTCCTATACATCTGCTTCTTCACACATCTGATGGGGTGTGAGTTAGGAAAACCCCAACCACACCCTGCCGGTTGGGGTGTGGGGCGGGGGTCCAAGAGGGTCTTTCAACCCTAACACTGAATTTCCTTACTTTTGTCACTGTGGGACAACCCTAACTAATGCATTAAATGGAGTTTTTTGCCTCTAATATATATATATTTATATATAGATAGATAGATAGATAAAGATATAGACAAAGATATAAATATATATATCTATACATCTGTATCTGTATCTATATACATACTTTGAGAAGCACATCAGGGATCAGGCAGAGGACCCTGCCCTGTATTCTGTATTGGGTCACAATGTAGATCGGGGGGTCTGATATATACATTACTTATGGGGCACATCGGGGTTGGGGAGGTGGGACTCATGGCACTAATGCTATAACATGTCTCACAGAGGAGATATTTCTATGTCCCTTTAGACCAGCCCTTGCTGGTCTAAGGGTGATTAGAAGTTTTCCCTCTGGGAGAGGTTTGTGAATTGTATTTCTGGGCTGTGGTAGTTCATGTTTGCTGAAGGGCCCCTAGCACCTTATTCAAGTCCCTCTCTGGGTGCAGGGATGGCACAAGCCCCATTTGAGGCAGGCAGGCTGCCTTTGAGAATCGCTCCTGGTATATCTGTCAGAGCAAGGTGCGCCTTGCACCATTCTTTGTAGTGCAAGTACCTTGTGACATGCTGGAGCCTTTGTGAATCGGGCCCAAAATGTTCACAATAGTAATGTGACTTTGACATTGGATGTATGTGGCAAAGTTTAAAATATTTTTCTTGTGTCAAATGATGAGAATGTCATGGATGATGAAAATGACACTTGAGAAAATATTGCACAGCAAAAGTCATGTGCTAAGAAATGACCTTGTGATGACACGTGAAATTTAAGGGAAAAATAATTTCTTGTAATTGAAAAGTTTCCTTTGACGTTCTTAGACACAAAAAGATGTGTAAGGCACAAAGTGTTTGCCAGTAATGACAAGTGTGATATTAGACCTTTTTACTGGTTGGATGGGACATTCATTTGCTTGTTTGCAAACTGGAGCACATGAGAGTGTATTCCATCACTTTCACATGATTGCTGTGCACAACTGTGGCATGTGGAGATTTGTGCAACAGCTGTATCACATAAGATTTGCCATGATAGACTTCACATGTTTTGATTCTTTGTTAAACGCTAGAGATGTGGATGGTATCATTGACTTTGTAAAAGAATTGCAACAAAAAAATAAAGAGGAAAAATATTGATACTGATAGTACCATAAATGTGATACAGACTGGCACAGTGTAAGAGTCACAGTTGCTAAGAAAATTTGGAACTGAGATTGTTAAATATGAAATCGACAAAACTCAGAAATTTGACATTGTTTGTGTCTCCTTTGAATGATTGTTTTACATAGAACAGTCTGTTACTGTGGACCTGTACAATATCACATGGTGGCATAAGATGTGTTGTCATCTGGTTGCATATTTGCTTCTGAAGACAGACTTTACTTTGCAGGGTGCAGTGTCACTATGCACACACTGTTATTTTAAGATCAAGTCTGACATTTTACCACCTCGGTCTGTACTAAATGGCATGGAAGTACAGAAAACCCCTGTAGAGATTGCTGGCTTGAATTTGTTTGAGAAAATTTTAGTCCAGACAATGAATCCATTTCAAACCATTGTGAGACTGAACACTGAAATGAAAGATTTGCTGAAAAAAGAGATCATAAGATCATTAAAGAGCTCTATTATGTATCTGCCTCTACCACTGCAAGAGAAAGTGAACACCATCTCTAGAGAGAATAGTGTTGTCATTCTGGTAAATGGTGTTCCAACTAAAGCCAAAACAATATGGCAAGACATTGTTAATGTTGAAAAGGTCAAGCATGCTTTGCAATACCTCAAGCAACATAATCCTTTCTATGTCTACATTGACATAGGCACATTTGCTGATGTTCATATGCAAGCTGATATGCCTGAATGTCCAAAGGCCATGATTGAAAAAGTAGAGGCTGCCACAAATGAAAATGTGTATGAGCAATACACTATCCACCCTTTGCATGGGAAGGACCCCGTTGTGGATAATATAGATTTGTACAAGATAAAACAGGTAGAGGGCAATCCTGCCAGCATCTGGGAGAGTACACTCAAGGCACATTGCTTTCCAGATCTCTTTCCACATGGTGCAGGTGGACGCCTGGACGATCATGATGTTCGGGTTCCTGGAGCTCAGTACAGAGCTTCAAGACTTCTGCATTCGGATGGAAAGTTCCACAGAAACATATCATATCTCTTTCATCTTCTGAGGGAGAGTGAACTTAGCATTCTGTCTGCAAGCATTGCACAAACATTGTGACTCGGTACAGAATTTACCAATATGACAGCTGCACAGTTGATCCAGAAACTGTAGAAGAAAGATGAAATACTACAAGCTAGTCTTTCTTCAGTTGTGTCCAGCATGTGTGGTACTAAAGAATATTGGTACAGATGGCACTCTAAGGTGATGTGCATGTTAAAGAAGTTTGGCCAGCAACATGGTTTGTCACCCTCAGTTGTGCGGAATACTACTGGAATGACTTGGTTGACCTTCTTAGATGGGTTAACTCGGATGTTGATGGCATACAGAGTATGACTCTTGGTGACATGTGTTCACTAGGTCCAGTCTTGGTGTCACAATACTTTCAGCACAGATTCCAGGCACTCTTAAGATTCATACTGTCCAAAAGTAATCCACCTCTTCATGTTGGTGAGCACTATTTTTGGAGGATGGAATATCAAGAACATGGAGCACCCCACATACACATGTTGCTGTGGATAAAAGATGCTTCACAAATTGGTGACAGTGATGCAACTGATATGCTAAGCTTCATTATGAGGTATGTAACGTGCCAGATTTCTGACAAGTGTGACAAACTAATGCTCTGGAAGCTGGTACAGAAATTTCAGCGACACTTATGCAGCAAATACTGTTGCAGAAAGGTGAAAAACAGAGGGAACTGGTACACAAGGTGCCAGTTTGGATTTCCTATATGAGTCTGTATGAGTGCATGTCTGAATGATGTCTTCTCTGTTATGCAGCATCATCTGAAGGCCTAAGTCTATAAAACAGGTGTATGAGCCTCCTCACAGGGAGTCAGAAGTTTGCATCAATGACTACAGCCCTTCTCTGTTGTTTATGGGCAGGCCAACATTGAGATACAGTATGTTGCTGACAGTTCAATGGCTCTGGTGAGATATATAACTTCATATATCACTAAGCATGAGCAGACTTGCTTATAAGAACTATAGAAAGACTTGGTCAACAGTAACAGGTCTAGATCTTCTAGACTGTGGTCACTTAGATTGAGAACTCTGTCACATCATGAGTGTGGAGCATATGAGGCTAGTGGCTGTCCTACAGGTACATGTCTGTATGGCAAGTCCAAGTCCATTCGCTATTAGATTGTTAACTTTAAAAAGAAGAGATGTCATGTCCTTAAAAGTCATGATGAGATTGAAGACCTTGCTGCAACCAGACCATCATCTACAAACATACTGAAGAGCAACTTGATTGATAACTACTATCCACTGCACCATAGTGCAATGGATGATTTGTGTTTGTTTGAGGTTTCTCAATGGTAGGCTACAAATGGTGTGTCCCTTCTGACCCTGAGAAGAGTATATACAAGGTGTCAGGCCTAGATGGGTCTCTGGTGAAGAGGCATAAACCAAGGTTGATTGACCACTGTAAACTGAGCTTGACACCAACAGAAAGTAACGAGTGCTACTATTTTGTTCTTCTATTTCTGTTTAAGCCTTGGAGAGATGAGAGAAGTTTGAAAGGTGTATGTGACACTTTTCAAGAGCAGTTCAATTTGAGCTATGATTCTTCCAAAAGTGAAGTGTCAACTACATATATAAAGAGACTGGAACTTGAGAAAGAGCAACTTGAGAAAGCAAGGCAACAACTGGAAGATGATACTCCAGGCAACTCACAGGACATGGTTGATCCTGAGGGTGAAGGAGCACTTGGTGCTCCATTGCCAGCAGATGACCCAACTGTGTTGATGTCAGAGATAGAAAGTGCAATGCAGCAAAGCATGTGCTTCACAGATACATTGGTCAACATTGTAAATGAATTGAATGCTCATCAACAAGTTGTCTATGCCACAGTGATGTATGCTGTTGAACATGGTGATATACACCATAAAAAGGAATGTTTCTGTGACAAACATATGCCAGTTAGGATGTTTGTCAGTGGTGCTGCTGGCACTGGCAAAAGCTTTGTGATTGAAGCAATAAGCACAGGTGTACACAGAGTTACTGACACACCAACATCTGCCATAGTATCTGCTCCAACTGGCCTAGCAGCTTACAACATAGGTGGTGTCACTTTCCATAGGTTGTTTATGCTGCCAGTTGAGCTGAGGTCCATGTTTCATAGAATGGAGTTACTGAGCATTGATGAAATCAGTATAGTTTCCAACATTCTTATTACATAAATTCACCTATGTCTACAGGAGATAGTGAGCAGTGACGATAATGTACCATTTGATGGTAAAAACATTGTTGTCTTTGGAGATCTTCTCCAACTGGCTCCTATCAATGGTCAACATGTCTTCTCTACTCTTTCAGTGGAGGAAGCTAGAAGAAACCATTGAGTGTATAGGTGGAGTTAATCTCTGGGAGTTCTTCTCTTATGTTAAGCTGTTCCAGAATATGCAACAGAGAGGTGATATGTCTTATAAAGCATTACTTGATGAAGCTCAGATTGATAATTTGTCAGCTTCTCATCTACAAATGCTAAGAGAATGCATCCAAAAGAGACATCTATGCAAGAAGTATGCAAACTATTTACACAGCTGCAGAGCAGTGGGCAACGCATTGTCTTTTTGCTGCCAAGACTAAAGCAATGTGCTGAGGTCAACCAGATTATGCTACAAAGAGAACAACAACCTATTATTACACTTACATCACTTGATGTGATTGATGGTGTTAGTCTAACACATACAATGGTAACAAAAATGGTTGAATGACTGAAAGAACTCACAACTGATGTGTCACAGACTGCTGGCTTGGAAACTGTGTTAACACTATGAAAAAATTCACATGTTATGCTGCTAAGAAATCTTGACATTGATCGTGGGCTGGTTAATGGAGCAATGGGCTACATTGTTGACTTTCAGTACAATGCACAGAACACATTTGTTGAATTTGTTATGATCAAATTTGACAGTCATGACAGTCCTGTTCCCATAACCAGATCCACTGTCAAATTTCAGATTGTGAATTATATCTATGTGGTGCATAAGACGTTTCCGCTGTGTCTTGCTTTTGCAGTGTCCATTTATTAATCACAAGGATTTAGCCTTGATAGTACCATTGTTAACATAGGAAAGGGAATCTTCTAGGATGACATGACATATGTTGCTTTGTCAAGAGTCAGATCTCTTTCTGGTGTGCATATACTGAACTTTCAAGAAGCAGAAGCATCAAAAGTACCCACAGTAATCAGGTCACACAGGACTCCAAATTCAAATATAAAAGTCCTTTATTGTACAAAAGTGCATGTCTTCACGTACACCAAGTAAGCCCCATAAAATGTGGTGGAAAAGTTGCTCCAAACAATAATGTTTCTCCTGAACACTGTCAGGCATCATCAGAGTGAATTTGGAGTCCTATGCGACCTGATTACTATGGGTGCTTGTGATGCTTCTGCTTTATGATGATTCTATGTGAATGGGCACCACAGCACAGTTCCTAGTGCTCCAACCCTGTATCTGATGCATATATACTGAACCTTGCAGAGAATAAGGTATGTGCTGATGTGAAATGTATTGTGGAATGCAACCTGCTACGTACAGTATACCAACCAACCGCAACTCTGATTCCTGTTCCTAGATACATGCCCATGCAAGATGTACCAATGGACACAACATCATAAGTTGAAAAGGAAAGAGTAAAACGTCAGTTTCTTTGTCATGTGCTGTATGTGGTCATCGGTTGCTTGCTGATCAAGTCAGGTCAGCACCTATAAAAAAATGCATTGGTCTTGAGAGACTACCAATGTTAGACAATAGCACTGAAGTGAACTGCTATGCCAATGCTGCAATGCAAGCTCTTTTGCATATGCCAGAGTTTCTTCATGTATTGAGTGCTGCAAAGTTAACAGCTCTTTCTGATGCACTGAAAAGAGTTATAAGAGGTTGTCAAGAACAAGCACCTAGCTTACAGAGTTTGACTCCTCTGCTGCTTACTCTGTCCAACTATGCTGGACTGAAGATGTTTGCTGATAATGCCCAACAGGATGTGACTGAATTTATGATGGGTGTGATGAATAGCTTGGCTGATGATGGAATTCAACTTAGCTAGATCTTCACAGTTAATTATGTGTGCAAGTACACATGTTTGTCATGTGGACACATAGAGTCTCGGGCAACTAATGACATTTTATGGCTGTCTGTCTACATTCCTAAAGATACAACTGTTAAGTTCCATAGGTTGTTTAGGAATGCGGCCACTGATTGGCAGTGTCACAGATGTTGGCAAAGTACTGTCTGTTCTTTGAGATTGACTTACTTCAGTTCATACATTATAATTGTGCTTCGGCGATTCAACTCTCGAGGCATGAAAGTTACCATGCCTATTACTGATTTTATTGCTGGAAGAACTATGTTCTCAGGCACTCAGTTTGACACACATGCTACCATTTTCCATCATGGACCTCCTATTCAATCAGGACATTATGTCACATGGTGTAGATTTAGAAGTGGATGGGTGGAGTGCAATGATACAGGGTGCACTATGAGAGAACGATTACCAAGGAATATAAAAGTTGCATATGTAATCATGTTTCATAACACAGATAATGCTCAATATATTGAGGAGTTATTCTTTGATCAGAGGCCTATAGAATCCCACCATGTTCTACACATTGGTTTACATCATATGTATTCCAATTATTTTTATAAAAAAAACATGATGTGAAGGGGAATAATATGCGTGTCATCATTAAACACATTCACAACAAAGTACTACTTTTGTGGTGATTTGTTATCTGTTATGAGCCCACAATATATATTTTGATCATTGAGTCTGTTGTTACCTGGAAGTAGTGCTGTTAAAACTTTTACAGGCTCTGTTTCAGTTACTATGAAGTATGTCACGTTTGCTTTGATTAGTAGTAGTAGTAATGTTGGAGGACCACAAAAACAGTGTGATCATTTTGTTGTTGGCATGGTCTGTTATTGAGCCAGATTTTACACTCATTTCTGTATATAGTAAATTCATTTTTTTGCAAGCTACTAACAGTTAAAGCTGGCATACCTTTTACTGTTATGTTCTACATAAGTGACCTTGATGTGCTTACTAACATGACTGCCATGAGTACAGTCTAAGCAGACTTGAGGGCGCTGGGCAGCACTTATGTGACAGCAAGTAAATAATATCTTGGCACATGTAGTTGAAAGATGCTGATTCATTACATATATTTGTCTTTAAGACTGATATGTGTTTCAGAATAATTTTTGTGACTGCTTCTTATCTATCTACATACAAACAAGGTGTCTGCAACTCATGAAGTATGTAGTGGTCTTTATGTATCACTATGACACCTATTGATAGGAATTCCCATTGAGATACTGTATTTAACAGCTTGTGTCAATTGTACTGTTACATTCAAAGGAGTAATGAACAGTGGAATACTCGCTTTGCATATCTCAGCTGTTACTGAGTGACATGACAAACTGATATCTGCTCATAGAAAAATACATTTGCGACTTGGTAGCAGGTTGAACTATTATATATTTTCCTGTTTCACTCTACATGATTGACCTTGATGTTTTTACTTACAAGACTGGCATCAGCACAATCCAAGCAGACTCGAGGGAGTTGGACAGCACTTATATATCAGCAAGTAAGTTATATCTTGGCACAGATAGTTACAGTATGTGATTCTGAAGTATTCTATTGCTTTGTCTTTGATAATGTCATAGGTTCATACTAATATGTAATCCTAATGTCATAGGTTCATACTAATATGTAATCCTAACACCATTGATGGCTGTGTGATATCTTACTCAAATGGAAATATCATTGATTCACCAGACATGACAGTACAAACCACCAAAATATGACTCAGTGTGTTGTAAATATGTATATACGACTGATACTGAGCTGAGTGGTAGCATACCGATGTTGCTTTTATTCTTACTTTGTTTCTTTGAAAAAAATGTGTTGTTATTGTGCATGCTTTGTATAAATATATTGTGTTATGGAAGTATCTGTAGCATTTAATGTCATTGCATTACATTAAGTGCTGTCCAGCATATTGATGCTGTGAATATGTATGTATGTGTGTGTGTATCTATATATATATATATATATATATATATATACACACACACACAAACACACACACTTACATGCATATATGTATAGGTGTATATGGATTTATATACTGTATGTATCTCTATGTAGATTTGCACAATTACTGCCTTTTGTTTTACAGAGTGATAGTTGTGCACATCTATACTACAATGCAAATTATTGGTGTGTTCCTGTTCTTTTATAGGATTAACTTTATTGAGGGATCAGAGGAGGAATTTTCCAGTTCAATTAATATTTCTTAAATTCTGCAGGATGCGATTTTGAAACCCCAGCTATATTTTACGTATATACTGTGTGCTTTCACATGGTTCCATGAACAGTACATTTTGTATAGGATACAAATTTGCTAATTTATAACATATAGCTCATGCAGTGTCTGATATAATGACAGTACAGTGATTTGTGTAAGTAATCAATCACTACAATAATATCTCTGCACTATGCTATTTGTGTACTTGGTATATGTACAAAAACATTGATGATCATATCTGTATTGTACTTTTAAAAGTGCAGAAGGTTACTGCAATCTTTTTTAAGAATGTGTTGATGCAGTGTGCCACAATTATTTATACAGTATGCTTTGTGTGATAGCGCAATTTATACTTAGCTGTGGTTTCAAAGGCCTGTCCTTTTTTAAGAGATAGTCCAGCTCTCAAATTTTGAGTAGAACAAAATGTTCATACTGTTAAGTAGTGTTATGGTAAATAGGCATTGGATACTATTTTCTAAAAAAAGATATACATAATTCTAGATTACTGTTGTTTTCAGGAAAAGTGAGAAACATATTCTGTGCTATAGAATTGTAATATCACAAAATATGTATTAGCATTACTGAGAATATTTAACTAAAAATAGTGATAAACTATATATCAAAACAATAATATTGAATAAAAAATATAGCTCTAATGTTAATGTAATATTGTAATTAAGTCAATGGCAACACAATGTTTTTGAGATCTATAAATATGTAGCCTTAGTATTTCTGTAACCTTTGAAAATGTAGTTATAGTACTTCAATATAGTTAATGAAGTAGTCAAAAATATATTTGTTTAAATTGCTTTTTAATATTAAATGATAGATAGGTCACTACTTTTACCATTGTGTAATATCTTCTTTACCATTACAACAAACATACTGATTTAATTATGCTTCTAATATTGTTCTTTATTTGTGTTTCATAAAAAAAGAACATTTTTATTTTGTGATGGAACCTATGTGATGTGTGTCGATACAAAACAAAATCAAAGACCACAATCATAACAATTTTTTTGTATAGTGTACAATGGAACTGTTTTTTCACCCATCTCAGGAACAACCACCCAATTCGGCAACACCTACACTGGAATTTCTTACATGCATTTTTTAAAACTTATCCTTTGTGTTTTGTGTATTTTTTCTTCATGAAGTGCTGTGCAACATGTATTACATTGACAATGTATACATCAAAGCAATACTATATTTAGAGATGTATGCATTTATAACTGGGGTTTTGACAGAGTTCAAAGATCATGGGAATGTGATTATATCACATCAGCAAACAGAGGTAAACAAGAGTCTGTTGTAGAGAACTGTGGTAGACATGTTATGTTTCTAAAGAGAGTCATTGCAGTGGATTGGGGGGCTGAAGCCAAGTGGCAGTCAGCTGCGAGTTGTGATAATAATAATAATGGAAGTTTACTCTCCTGGTAAAGGCGATTGCATGAGCATCACCTTACAGCATCCCCCCACCATTACCATCTGGGTTACATCCATCTCATAGGCTACTGATACACAAGTGACCAGATGTTTCAAAATACGATCTGCCTTGGTCAGATGATGTACCAGCTAAGGTCCCTATGATTGAGGAGAGCCTTCCTAGTGAAGGCCACCTTCTCATTGTTGAGAACCTATAGTCTGAAATGTCCGGAGAATGCATGAAAAGAGGACCAAGTTGCCACTGCACTGGTGTCCCGGCTTGAGGACTGGCTCATCTCGGGCCAAGGATGTGAAGATTGCCTTAGTCAAGTAGGCCATGGAGCTGGGCAGGCTCTGCGGTTCTTTGAATTTGTAGGGCTCGGACATGATTTGTTTTACCCCATAGGGTAACATGTACTGTGCTTCGACTTGGCCCCTCCTTGGCCCTTCATGTAGCATGAATAGGCTATCTGGAATGTGGAAGTCCTGGGTTCTCCTCCAGGTAAGTTAAGAGGGCTGTCTTGTGTCCTGGTATTCCATTGCCAAATTGAGGCCATCCTTTGGACAGGAACTCCCTGATGGCAGCTCTATAGCCTGTGAGGCATGTAACTCAGTGGTGACTTCTGGCAGGAATGTTTGAGAGGTCCTTAGGGTGACTCTGTCCCTGAGAATGACTAGGTATGGAGTGTGGCAGGAGAATGTTCTAACTTTGTTGAGTCCAAGGGCCGAGCACATTGGTACCTAGGATAGTGTCTGAATGAGACCCACTTCATGTCCGCCATGGCCCTGGGCTCAGTGGATGTGAAGGCCAAAGCGTCTAGGAAGAGGTCAAGGTGCCAGTATGGCCCAATTGATTTTACTTTGGGATGAATGTTAGACACTATTTTGAGGGAGTGGGGCATGCCTTAAGTAATCTGGTATTCTGATCTGTAATGATTCCAAGCTATTATTTTTTTTTTGTGACTCCTTGAGCCTCTCTTGTGTAAGAGTAGGTAGAGCCCGTATGGGAGATTCTGAAGTTGTTAAGCACTCCAGGGAAAGGGTGTGTAGCTATTCTGCTAAATGTAAGCATATATCTAAGTCTTATATGGGTCATGAGCGTACACTTGGGAGCCCGGCTGGGAGCTACTGGCCAAAGAGTTGTACCATATCCCCAAAGAGAGTGCATATCTGGGCTTGTTAACTGGGTGAGCTCTTAAAAGGGGTGCACATTTGCCCTCATGACTTGAGGCTAGTGGGTGCTTATGACCCAAAAGCAGACGGGAGAGTTACCCCATTTGTATGTTCTCTCACCTGTTACCTAGTCAACTCCTATTGTATCTTAGCATATTTCCACATAGCATAATATAGGTCTCTTCACTGTTACACAAACAACACTGTTTATAAGCTCATGGAAAAAATGACCACTGATTTGTAATCTGTTTACAAGCTAATTTTGGTTTGTATCAGATTTATTTTTCTCAAAACAACCTTACTCTAAACATCCACAAACTTGACGTGTATTCTCTTAGGATCGAAATATTCCTTTGATCATAACAGAAATTTGTTTCCATCACTACTGTGGAAAAAGATTCATAACCACTGGTGTAAATTATAAATCGTATACTTAAGCTCTTGCTAGCTAACCATGTAACCTGGAATACCCAGATTAATGACTTGGTAAAGAGAATCAGTACCATAATTAGCTTTGTTTTGAGACAGTATTTGCCCTTAAATGTTATACACCATATTGCAGACAAAGTAATTGACACTTGCCTATTTCACCGCAGCTTGCACCAAACATTCGGCACAACCCCCCTCAAAGTGGTATCCAGGATTGTGGGAAGCTAGGCCAGAGAGAGCTGGGTTGTCTTGATGCATTGCTGTGTCTTGGACAAGCAGTTCATGTCAAGTGACACATTCTTGCCGGTGACCCTAACAGGAGAGGCATGTACATGGAGCAAAATAAGCTGTAGGCATCCTGCAGGTGATAGGGATAGGCTCACTAGGGAGCTTATGTCTAAGTAGACTTGTCAAAACCCTTTTTTATATGTGTAGTATGTGTAATATGTGCTGGGGAACAACATGGTGTAGTGGGGAGTGAACCCGGGCCTCTAAAATACTGTTCCACTGCTCAGACTGGTGAGCTCCATGTACTGTCACGTAAGCAGACCGAGCCTCCACGCAGAAATAGGAAGCCAGTATCTGGCAAGTCATCAATGTCCCTTATTGCACTCATGGCTTACTGTGCTGATAGCCCAAGTGAAATGCTGTATATATGCTCTACAATCAAATCTTCAAAGCAGTGCATGCATGACCATGTGCACAGCATAGTTCGTAGTCAGGGAAGGGCACCCTTTTGGAAGCTGATACTTCTGGCCTTCAATTGTACACCCAGAACAAATTGGGAAACTGAAGCACGGTGGTTGGGGTCACCCCCTTTTGCTGTGGGAACTATATTGGATTTCTCAGGTAGAAGTTCAAAGCATGAGGGCACAAATCATGATTTGGATAGAAACCATTATTGCAAAGTTAGCAATTGAGACTTTGAAACTATATTATTGTGTGCCTCTTTTTTTTTTTATTGCTATGCCCTTCAGTGTGGGAGATCACTTTGACAGCTCATTAGGTAGGCTGCTAAGAAACAAGTTACATTGTAGAAACTGCCCCTTTAGAGAAACAAATCATTTATTAGTTTGAGTGATGTTATATTGCAGCCTTCTGCTTTCGATGCATATCACTCTGGCAGCCAAGAATTGAAGTGTCCCCAAGTTCATGTCACCTGAATTCTGCCATAAAATTCAATAACTTAGGGAATGGTATGGGGATGTGAAATGTCCGCACAATATCGCATGATACTAGAGCCTGACATGTTGTAGATTAAAGGCATGTGGACTATCACCTGTATCCTGCTTGTAAAACCATGCTCCCATGGCTACTTGCTGCAGCATGAAGTGTAAGGCAAATTATTGTAGTCCATAATCAAATTTAAGGTGTACCTCTAGTGTACTTAATGTATAGAAAATTTGTGATGGTATTGTTGTATGAGTTTGTAGCAGCGCTTCACACTTTGGCGAATGGCCATTGCTTGATTCTTCAGGTACCGAAAGGGTGCCGTACATAATGTGGTTGCCAGGTTCTAAGATAGTGCGGTTTGCTGTCCTTGGAGACTAGCAGGGTGAAATTTCCATTATATGTTCTTTCACTCCAGTGAGAACCAAGTGGGCCCATGGAGAAACGAAATTGCTAATATCCTTAACTACATCCACTGGTGAAGCTGATTGAGCAAATCGGCATGGCGTGATCTGCTGGCAGTGGGAGGGAGTCCCCTCTTTTTTTATATATATATATAGGTGTAGTCCATTTAAATAGGTATGAATTGGTTTAGCATTATGGAATTAATTTGCAGTAATTATTTACCCTAGTGATACTGTTTGTAGACATAATGGGTATATGATGCTGTTACGCACTGTAAGCTGCAAGGCAGTGCATGCCTCATGAAGACTGACTGAAGAAGGATGATCACAAACCAGGTGCCTGAGGAGAAAGGTGTGTGTGTGCAGGACCAAGATGGCTGAGAGGGGATTTGTGCTTCAATCGTGGCACCCTATGGTTGTGGGGTCCCGGAACTGTGGTCGGACTGTCCAAACACTTCTTGGCATAGAGCAAGAGGACCGCAAGGGGGAAAGGTGAATCAATGAGTGGGACCTGCAGCCCAGCACACCCGCCAGTCACTGGCTAGGTCAGTGCTCTCTTTTGCATGTTTCTGTTGTCCCTCCAGCCAAATATTTCCACAGGGATGCATGAGAGGGTGGAAGGATTGGGACTGTTGCCCTACACATTAGCGCGGTCCATTCATAAGGGGACCCTGCCCACGTAAGCAGGAGTTGAGCCACTCGCAAGGGGCTCAGCCTCCTAGCTGCCAGAGCTGTAACAGAGTTTCGGCTAGGGAAGGGGAGGAAGGAGTGCAGGTGCCATTTTTAAATAACCTTTGGAGATGCTGAGCACCAGATAGCTCGAGAAGTATTCATTTAGGGGCTATACTATTGCCTGATGCCGTGTAACGATTGCTGGACTAATGTAACATGTACATACAACTGCAGGCAGAGTATTTTGCAACAAAATAATGACTGCTGGCTGTCCAAACCCCTTCCTAGGTTCTCATGCAAGCACAGATTCGAACCGGCTTTTGTGCAATGCTAATAGGTAGTGGGCAAATCAATGAAGCAAGTGTATTACTCGTTATGTCTAACTAAGCTCTATGTAGCATTTAGTGCACTCTGGGATAGATGGCAGTATTACGACTTTCATAATGAAATGTGGTAGTGGCAGCAGTATAAGTCCCCTGGCAGAAGGTAATTAAAATGCACATCCAGTGTGCTACTGAGCTGCAGTGCCCATAGTGTGGGGGTGGCACTGGGGTAGCCACTGCCTGAAGTCAATGGAGTGAGTGGATGCTGGTGGGTGGTTGTTTAGCCCCTAGCATTTGATAGGTCACCACAGTGCTTGTATTGGCAGCATTGTACTGGGGACTTGAAATTGGTGTTGTCGACCCCAAGATGGTGGAGGGTGAGCCACTGCACTTCCACGAGCACTCATCTATACTCAGAGCCTTGTAGTTACATTACGTTGGTGGGGTCAGTGGATGCTTTGCCACATATAGAGTGAGAGGGGCAGTTGCTCCAGTGCTCCTGTGACTTTAATGAGAGTGTGCTTCTCTCCGCGATTTGCCATTTCCATGATGGTGGCAGCATGGTCTGCGGGCATTCGTGCATGCACAGGACATTGCTCGTGCATGCACAAGCTTGAGGATGGCAAGATGCAGTAAGGGGAAGAAGAAGAAGGAGCCTAAAGGTCAAGATGGAGAGGGGGAGAGTTGGCATGATCATGCAGATAAGGGCAAAGAGCCATGGAGAGCGGAGCATGGGAGGACCTGAGGAAGGTGAGGGGCTCTTTTGGATCATCACACTGGAGAAGGCCCAATGGGGCTTTACAGGTCAGAGGGCCTTTGATTCAAATTGTGACAGGCTGTATGGATTTACTAATATTAAAGCTTTATGCGATATAAGACAGATCAGTTTTTGGATACGGATAACAAGGCTTCCGATATCCAGGATTACTTTTTTAAGTATGGAGGAAAAACAGCAATGGTTTCATATGGTGTATACCCATGGATTTTGGTATTCAAAAATTCTAAAATTATTAAATAAATATAAATTAGAAACACTAGCAGGATGTGTCAAGAAGCTGGTTTTACTAAGTAATAAATACAAGAAATATGTGACAAAAAAAAAACTATTGGGAAGAGCAAGATTTAGAACACATAAAACATTCAGCTTATTCCAAATGGTTTGCACATAATAACTTTAATTTTGGATGTAAAGCATACCTTGATGTACTGACTAATCCTATGCTTAGAAGAACATTTACTGTATATAAATTTGAGAAATTTGACAGCAGTGTTCTAAGATGTAGATATAAAAAAACACTGACAAAAATTATAGTTGTGCAATTGGTGGACAAGAAGATTTAATCCACGTTATGTGGTATTGTGCTTGGTACAACAAAGAGCGTACATACTGGCTACGTCCTTTTATAAATAATTTGTATTGTATTGACTATGTAACTCTGACTTTCATACTAATTCACACACAAGATGCATATTCTGTTCAAAGAATCACCAAATTCTTTCTGGCAGCTAGTAAAGTAAAGAGGAAAATAAGTAGTGCAATTACGTTGGTGGAATTTTCATCTTGTAATTATTTTAGCTAAAAGTCATTATTTGTATATTTATATGTCTTTTTATATAATTGTATGTGTTTGTGTCTTTTTATACTCTGTGTTAATTGTATCTGTATTTGTTGAAGGCTCTTTGAGTCAAACAATAAACTTGGATGATGATGATGACAGGTTGTATGAGATATTCTGCTACCGAGGAATGTTACTGTACCTGGGCTATACAGTAGCTGCTGTTTTGCCTCATGCCTCAGTGAGATCCACTCCTAAGGGGACCTGGCGCATGTAAGGAGAGCCTAGGTCACTTGGAAGGGGCCCAGCCTCTTGCAGCTTGTTGTAACATAGGGGGTTAACAAGGAGAGATGAGTCTAGGGAGCAAGGCACCATGTTTAAATATCCAAACACTGAGTGAAATTCAGGGCACAATTAGGCAGAAAACCTGAGGAGGAGAGCTAGTCTCTGATGCCAAATATATATGATATCTAGCCTAACAGACAAACAATATGCAGTCTAAAGAGAGTAGAGAGAGAAAGTCTAAGAAAGGGAGGATTAATTCAGCACAGAATTGAAATGATTGCTGGTTGCATATTGCAGTATAATCTATAACTTAAATTGGGGAGCTGCTTTTCTGCTCTTCTGCTCTTGACTGAGATAAATCCTTCCTACATTTCCCTTGCTTGTTTTTATTCTTTTGAATGAAGGAGCTGAATGCAAGGCAGGGAGCCCTGTACTGACTATAAAAGGCATAGACTATGCTTTTTTGAATTCTTTGCTCATTCCTACAGGTCGCACAGTTTGTGCAACTGGTCTGAAAACTTCAGGGAACATGTGGCCAGGGTCCCCGATGTGACTTTTGAAGATTTCGTGAAAAAATATTAAACGGTTCAAAAGTTATTCAAAAAACAATTTCCCATTATGAGTCAATGGGAAAAGTTAAAAAGTTCAACACTTTCACAAATGCAGTTTTCACTTTCGTAAATGGCCCTTTTACTTTTGCAAATCCACCATTTTGTTTTCAGTTGGTGATCAGAAAAATGTTTGGCATTTAAATTTGGGATTCTCTAGCAACATAATTCTTTTTGTGTTTACCTAATTGGACCCTGAAGATGCTAGGCATGCCTTTATTTTGAGGTTAAGCATCCTAGAAATATGTTTTTCCAATTTCTGGAAAAAGTACTTTTGCAAAGTAGTGTCGCACTTACGAAAGTGTCACAAATATTTGCGAAAGCTTTCGCAAATTGCGACACTACTTTTCCAGGCTATGGCAAAATGACAGCAATTCTTTGCCACCCTGCTGCAAAAGAACAGTTTGGTCTTTTGGGCTGAAATTTAGAAGGAACTCAGCCAACATGTCACAGATGTGTCTTTCAGTATTTTGGTGAAAAAATATTACAGAGCGGCAAAGTTACGGCACTCCAAAATTGACACTTTTTCCCTTAGGATAACATTATATCATCCACCGCATTACAGGAATCCTTTGCCGCCCTGCTGCAAAATAACAGTTGGGTTTTTTGGGCTGAAATTTGGAGGAAAGAAAGCCAATATCCCACTGATGTGCCTTTTGGTGGTTTGGTGAAAAAATATTACAGGGCGGCACAGTGACGGCACTCCAAAGTTAAAGCTTTTTCCCATTGGATAACATTATGGCGCCTGTCGCATCTTTCGGGCCCCGTATCTCGGAAACGGTGTGAGATATGGACTTTTGTCACTAAAATGCTTAGCCCCCTAATTACTATAAATGGGGGCTAAGCAGAAAACTAGCCAGGAAAGTCATAATTCATTTGAAATTTACATTTTTTTCTACATCGTACGGTTCCTGAGATATAAGCAATTTAATATTCCAAGTCCTCATTTTCTGCTCCGAGGCCCATTGTTATGAATACATTCTTTGTTTTCACTGTGTTTTTCAATGCATTTTGGGGGAAAAGAAAGGTGTCCTTTTGTTACTGTGCCAGTTAGAGTTTCCAGTTTGCTCCTGCTATCGTTTGTAGCACCATTACCGCTTCACGCCACCGGTGCATTACGGTTTGTGTTTTCACTTGCATTTGCATTTCTGTGTTGTTTGGTGTTATTGTTGCTGTTACCATTACCAGTTTCATTTGCAATTGTGGTACCATCCATGTGCATTACGGTTTGCATTTTCATACGTGCTTGCATTTCTGTTTAGTTTCTGTTTCCATTGGCATTATTTTTGCTGTTACTGTTACCATTTGATTTACAATTATGGTACTATGACCATGTGCATAACGGTTTGCATTTCTGTAGTCACTTGCATTTGCATTTCTCTTTCCTTTGGCTATTGTTGTTGTTACCATGCATTGTTTATGCTCACAATTAGTGTTCCAAGAATCATGCATGTTACGGGTCATGCTTCCATATGCCCATTCCCATTTCTATTTCCTTTGGCATTATTCTTCATGTTAACTTTACCATTTGCAAATTTACTATTGTGGTACAGTGTCAGCGCTTCTTACGGTTTGCGCTACATGTGCGCCGCGATTCGCATTTTCATTTCTGTTCCTTTATGCTCTTTTGCTGTGACACTTAACATTTCCATTTAAAATACCACTGCCATCACTGTTCACATTACCAGTTGTGTTTTTGTATGCGTTTCAAGGTCTGTTTGCATCACTGTTCGCTGGTGTCACTTTCGCTTGCATTTCTATTAATGTTTCCTTTACCATTTATGTTTCTGTTACCATGTACTACTGTTGGCATTTCTGTTTGTGTTGCTGTTCCTTTTGCTATATCACAAGACAAGCGCGTGGTGGGCGTGGGGCCCCAAAGGGCCCGCGTCCCCTACCTACGTACTTCACTATTTGCCATCATCATTCTCAAAAGAAGGAAGTGGGGCAAAAACTCTGTTTAATGCATCAGTTAGGGTTGTTCCACTGTGACAAAAAAGGAAATTTGGTGTTGGTTGGAAAATCCCTTTGGACCCCTAGCCCACCCCCTAACTGGCATCGGGTGAGCGTTGGGGTCGTCAGTCTTAACTCTCACCCCATTCTCCTATACCTCTGCTTCTTTACACATGTGCTGGGGTGAGAGTTAAGGCCCATGACCCCAATGTGCACCCTGATGCTGGTTGGGGGGTGGGCTGAGTGGTCCAAGGGGGGTTTTCAACTCTAACACCAAAATTCCTCACTTTTGTCACTGTGGAACAACCCTAACTGATGCACTAAACAGAGTTTTTGCCTCTAATATATATATATAATCACAGAGTGCTACATATGGTAACCACCTGGTGCCTACTGAATAAATGCTGAAGACGTTATTGTCTAATTTGAAGGGGAAGTGAATGTCCTACCTGAATAGTAGTAATTTCTGGGGAGCCAGGCAATGTATTTGTAGCTCTATAGGCACATGAATGAACGAGGTCCTGTGGGAAGGAGGTGGAACAAAGCAGATCAGATTTAAAAACATCTGGTCACATGTGCATCAGTAGCCTATGAGATGGACATAACCCAGATGGTAATGGATGGGGATGCTGTGAAGTGATGCAATATGCAATGTCAAAACAATAGTTTAACAATTAACCACATGCAACATTTGATAGAACACTTTTGCTTGCTGTCACAAAAAAAAAGTTTTAAAGATGTTGCATGTCTTTCTCAAAAATAAGGAAATTCATTGGAAAAAACTCCATTAATGCAACAGCTAGGGTTGTTCCACAGCGACAAAAAGTGAGGAAATTTGGAGTTAGGGTTTTTTTTTTGTACTTTTTATTTTATTATTTTCAGTTATTTGTACAAAATAACATTTAACATACCATAGACAAACCATTAAGTTACATTTAATTCTCATGAAGGTTGCAGCCTTCATAATCAGAGAATAGATGCATCTGAGATATTAGCGCCACATCTGGGGTGATACTAAAATTATACATCACTAAAGATCAGTTAGAAAGAAAGAAACTGCATAGATGTGCCCAGGAGTGGTATGATTGACTTAAATTCTAAAGTCCATGTTCTTAGTCCAATATAGCACACCCTATTTAGGGCTTGTGGTGTCATACTTTAAACCTTAAGCACCACTGAAACAGTATTACATTAAACACTTAACAGAAATATCATTGTTTCTCATAAGTTATTGCTCAAAAGCACTCTAAATATTATTGGGGCTCTCAATTCAGTGCCCTTAATTACATAACGGAGCTCGTAAGTCCTAAAGAGACTAAACCACTGACATTTATATAATCGTGACTTATCCATGAATGATAACATTTCCTAAAAAAAAAAAGAAAATGAGAGAAACCAGAGAAGGCAACTGAGAAGAAGAGTTTAAGAGCAGCTCCCCTCCAAATTCACTAACAGGCCTCATAATATAACTGTACTGCCCAGTCTATGGTTGTTACTTTATTAGTCTACAACTAAAGTCTTATGTTTCACCCATCTGGACAGTGGGTAAAGTCATGAAACTGTGAGGAGAAATTCTGAGCTATACTTAGCCTGCTTCAGTCTGCTGCATCGTCATCCACATTGGATCTCTCCCCCTTGGCCATGGCTTGCTGCTTCAGGTGATCAGGTTGAAGTCTTGTAGGCCCATTTGCCCACTTCCAGTGGATTCTGTAATATCCAGACCTTTCTCTCATGGACTATTCTCAGCTTGGCAGGGTAGATTATCGATGTGGGACAGAAGAGGCTTTTAGTTTCTGACTAACACCATCACATTTTTACTGCATATCCTAGTTGCATAGCTAATGTTGAGGAACAAATAGATGTTCTAATCATCTTGTATTAAGGGACCAGCCTTCCGTGCCATATGGAGAATTCTATCTTGGGTGCTTACCCCATCGGTTATAACCAGCAGTGTGTGAGAGTTATTGGAATCTTCTCTGTATCCTCTAGAGGTAATACGATACGCTTTCTGCAGAACTAACTGCATCAGTTGGTCTGGGGGTACAAGTTTCTCTGAAAGCCAGTCATGGAGGAACAGAAGAGGGTGGTCACCTTCAATCTCTTTGGGCAACCCCAGTATTCAGATATGGGAGGCTCGGCCTGGTTTTCTAATGTCTCGAGATGGGCCCAGACATGCACATTTTCCTTTATCAGCATCAGAGTGGCTGAAGCTGCAGACGCTTGCCGCTTAACATCACAAAGTTTGTTTTGATGCAGTCCACAGATGTTTCCACTGTAGCCACATGTACCTCAAATAGAAACATAGAAACATAGACTTTGATGGCAAATAAGGACCGCTTGGCCCACCTAGTCTGCTCATTTCCCTACCAACAGGATATGCTGTGGATCCTAGTTAACCAACAGCTTATTTCTTCTTACTTCCCACAAGAATTGCTTTATGTCTGTCCCATGTATTCTTGAATTCTCCCACAGTTTTAGACCCGACAACCTCCTCAGGAAGGTTGTTCCATGTGTCCACTAACCTCTCTGTGAAAAAATACTTCCTCACATTGCCACTGAACTGCCCCACCTATCTTTAAATTGTGTCCCCTTGTTCTTGCTACATCTCTTTTTCTGAAAGATGCTACCCTCTTGGACTTTGTTGACTCCATCGAGGTACTTAAAAGTTTCTATCATGTTCCCCCCCTCCCTCCACTCCAAATGAGTCCATTTTCATATTTAGATCTGAGACAGAGGAAATTAATTTCTGTATTTTGTGCCCAAGCGGTGTAAGTGTCTCCTCAGTCTCTAGAGCTGTAGTGGCCTGTGCTGTCAAATGCAAGCTCTGGGATTAAGCTGTAGTGCCTGATTCTCCACTGGATCCTCCCCCGTGATCTTTCCTAGGATTCCCCATCTTAGAACATTTCAGGTCCTGAATTCAAATTTAACATTTTCCTGGAATTTTAGTTACAAATAGCAGTTTTTATGCTTTTTATTGCAATCTTGGAGAGATCTGTAAAAAATGCTGCCAGTCAGCTCAGGCTCCACAGCACCCCCCCTCAAGAGTTAGGGTTTTCAACCCTAACTCTGCCTCGCCCTCAACACCCACACACACACATAAATACACCCACATAAGAGTGGGACGGTACAAGGCAGCACAACCAATCAGAAACACACCATAAGGTAAGAGAAAGAACATGGGAGTCATGTGATGAGCTCAAGCTGACCAGACGTCTCTCTCAGAGCTCTGAGATCCACAACAACCAAACTATGGCAAATTCAGATTAAAAGGGCAAAAACATTACAACTTTGCACTTTTAATGCTAGATAAAAAAAGCAACTAACGAATTATTAAGGAATCATACTCCTAGGACATGGTAGAAGAGCAGCAACTAGACTTTACTGGGACACAGCTCCAGCAGCAGCAAGTCATCCAGCCAGCTAAATGGCAGAAACATGACTCTCCACCATTAGAGACATCTATGGACTCTGCTCCCCTCAGTTGCTTCATAGACAAAATGGAATATTACTTAGACTTTGCAGCACTGAAACTATCCATTGGGGATGTGAAACTAACCATTGGGGAACTGGCTGCAAACATGAAGTCAGTAAAACAAAACCTGGAATCACTAACAACCAGAATTTCAGATGCTGAAACCAGAATTAGCTCCATTGAAGACCAGCAGCACTACTGGACCTAAGGGAGAAAGTTCAAAAGCTAGAAAACTGAATTGAGGAACGGGAAAGCAGATACAGGGGCAACAACCTCGTCCTGGTGGGCATTCCAGAGATGGCTGAGGGCAGAGATCTCACATCTTTTACACAGAAACTACTCCAGGGCATTGCTGATCCCCCAGAGTCAGGGTCAGCTTACAGGATAGAGTGTGTACACAGATCACAAACACCCATCACCTAAAGGTGAGAAACCCAGAGCTATAATCCTCCGCTGTGCAAATTTCCAAGAAAAGCTGCACAACATGGCACAGGCTCACAGGAAGGGAGCCTAAACTGAAGGACAAATGCTTTTTATCTTTATTTATGTAACACCCACTGTCCAAGACAAACAGTGGGTTTACCAGGACATAAAGAAAGCCCTACGTCAAGCAAATATCCAATAGGGCATTTTACACCCAGCAAGACTAATAGTGACAATCTCCGAAACATCCCATGAATTCCCCAGTGCAGAATCCACCCACAGGGATCCACCAAAGCTTCTCTTCCCTCCACACCAAACTCAACCAACAATGCCTAAATAAGATTAAAGAAGACACTAACCTCAGGTAAGCAGCATACAAAGAAATACCAGTTGGCCTTTGCTGAACCTGACATCCCTTCTGAATCAAACTGGTCAACATCACAGGAGCCCAGGGATGTTCCTTCTCTCATTCCTTCTGCCTTTGCATAAATACTCTAATGCAACTAATTCTTTCCTCAGAGAAGCCTCATCACACTTAGATGACAATGGACAGCTCTTGCAGGAAAGAGGGGATCAGCACTCCAGGCTACTCCTTCCTTTTTTTTTCTTGTTGTTTGTTAACCCCTTTCACTGTCAAGAGTCAAATAACTGCTTTTTTTTATCCACAAATCCCTGTTTGACACTGGTGAGAAGGTGTTCAGGCATGAAACATGGTGGTCAATTAACATCCTTTATTCTGTCTTCTCCATCAACTGGGATTCCTGCTTAAGATCCCCACTGGAACCATAAAACCACCATTTGACAATAGTTGCTGCAAATGGGTCCCAGGACAATGCCCAATTGATTGAAATTCCAACCATCCTCAACCCCACCCCCATCCTTGTTCTTTGAGCAGACCAGCTATCTGGTGCAATGGCCTGGAACCAAACACCCAGCCTACATGCAGCAGCTCCTAATTAACTCTCTACTCTATGTCTCTCTTTGACTGTCCTGCATAGCCTTGACCTGTGGCTGTCCTGCTTACTCAGAAAAGAATCAAAGATCACAGCCGACCTATAGACAATCATTCCTTTGTATTTCAATGCAGTAAGCCTAAATTTCCACTGAAATCACTGTAGGTTTTATTATTATTTTTTATATATCTATAGGCAAAGAAAATATAGCAATGCCAGCTGTCAGTTAATTTCCAAATGCTATGAGCTGTGCCTGATGCATAGGAATAGTGTGTGTGTGGGGGCCCAACATACAGGGGTAGAATAGGGAAGGTAATGAGCTGTGCAGAGAATTGAAAATGTGAACATAAGAAGTGCACTAATAATCTGAATTCCCTAAAGAACTAATTGATGAAGAAAGTAACTAGAGAAACTAGAGAACATAACCTCCCACCTAGATGTTCTCTGTAAGCATGGTACCAGCCTTGAATACACATGTCGAGGGGTTGGGTGTGTGTGTGGTATATGCCCATGGGTGATAACATGCTGTTACATTAACATCTAACTCAGAAACAGCAAACTCAAATCAAGCTTTATTGCAATATATTAAAACTGTTTTTTAACCCTCACACCCACACATATGCACACACACGCATGCACACACCCATACATACACACACATATGCACACACACACACACATGCAAACACACACACACACACACACACACACACACTGATTTGTAAGATACTCTGCTGCATTTACCTTGTGTATCATGGGAACTCGCTGTTAAGTCATTCAATGGAGCTGATTGCCAAAGATACTGTTGCAGTAACTACGCAACCAGAGGGATTGAGTATGCGGCACACTAGGCACCCCTGATAAAGCAGGCATGCTTATCACCAGGAACTAAATGAACAGCAAGTTCCAACAGTGGTGGTAACTGTGTAGCCTGATCCACAATGCCCACTCCTTGGTTGGATCTGATAGGGATGGGGCAAATTGTAACACAGCAGAGGAGTCAACACTATGGATGGGGCCCTCACCAGAATATTACTACAGATCCAAAGGCAGTGAGTAGATCCTCCTCCACAGCTCCAATTTAGCGCATCAAGCCCATGGCCAACTGGCAGGGTTCAAAATATGGGATGCCAAATTGCATGCAGTACTGACAGGTTGTCCCAGAACTCCCTTTCCCTCTTTTGAAGCCAATAAACCACTTTGGGGGGGTTGCTTTGCACACAAGCAGTGAGTAACCTGCTAACATGCCTGATTTATCTACCTCATATTGTTAATTCTAGGTACAACGGTAAAGAACAATGATTGTATAATACTTTACAAGAATGTTCTGCCCTTGCACAGCATTTAAAACCTTGGATCACAGACAGAGAGCAGCACTGGACGACAGCCTTGCATGGAAAAAAGGTCTCAGGGGCTAGTCCCCACCTATCTGTGTCCCAGACCGCAGAGTCTGGTGTGATAGGCTCCAGCATTCTCCGCCCATGTTGTTCTCTGTTTATAGTTATAGTTAGTGTTATAGTTAGATTATGTGTTAACAATAGCCTCTGTGAGCAGCCCTATCATTACTCCTAGAGCTTTTCAGACATGTAGTTGTTGTGTTTTGCATATGCTTTTGTTAAACCAAGCTTTCCAGAACAGACAATTAAACTTCTCAAGATACTGCTGCTAACTTCCTTGCCACACCATCTTGGGGGTCACCAGGATCAGAAGACTTGAGTAAACAACCCAATCCCAGACTGACTACTGAATGCCAGGCAGACCCCACTGGGTGGGCTGGGACAGGGTGCACTGACTCCTCCTCTGCCCACCTGGCATCTGAGGCTTATACCATGACCACATACCATATAGGATAACATCCCCAGGCTATGATCTCACCACATGAAATGTTAAAGTGGCTCAGACTAAAGAAAAATGACACTAAATTCTCTGGCATCTCAAACACCTAGGCACAAACATTGCATTTCTTCATGCCCAAGCTAGCTTATGGCAAAGGGAGTGGATGGGTCAAGTGTACATGACAGGGGCCAATACCAAGTGAGCCAGAACAACTATCCTCATTCACCTGGGGTTGGCAGGGGAGGGGAAGGATCGAGTGTCCGGAGGATGGCTCTCCTTCTCTGGGGAAGGGGAACGTGCAGCACCGGCACTTGGTTGCCCCTTGGCAGAGACTGGGAAGCAAGATGCCATACAAGAGCATGGGGGAGCCGAGTGCAGACACATTGAGGGGAGTGGGCATGGAAGCATGCGGGTTCCTCCTCATCCTGCATCATTGCACGCACTTGGCTCCATGGGAGCAATCTCAGAAAAATGCCAGCTCACCATGTATGAGCCGCTCCTGGTGCCTGTCCCCTCTGGCCACGACAGTTCCACCCTTGGCAGCCCCACTGGGGCACTTCCCCAAGTATGATGGGACAAGGCTGCCTGGAGACAGGTGAGCCCATTCGTGGGCTTGGGATCCAGCCCCAAAAAGAATAAAATAAAATAAATTTAAAAAATCCTCATTCACCACAATACCCCCTTCCAGTTAATTAGTCAAATGTCTGATCCTAATAGGCACTTTGTTGTCCTCAGATGGGTGCTGGACAGAACTGAGGTCCTATTGGAATCAGTGTATGGCCCTAATAAAGAGGATCCACAGTTCTTCTCCTCTCTTTTAGTGGAACTAAGGTCACCCCAATCAACACCAGTGATCTTGGCAGGGGACTGGAACCGGGTTCAAGATACTACACTGGACAGGTCCAACTCAGTTAAGAAAGGCCTCACCCCAAATCAATGGGCCATGCAGGAAATCCAAGACTCCTGGGGCTCATAGAAACATGGAGGGTTCTTCACCCTGAGACAGAAGCTACATCTTCCTGCCCCTTTGCACAACTCATCCTCACATCTGGATTACTTCCTCACCTCCCTGACATCCTCACAAATTTGACCAAATGTGAAATCCTTGCTAAAGCCATCTTCGGCCATGTACCAGTCAAACTCTCCTCACCCCTAAACCCCTCAGACAGAGATAGAACATGGTGACTAAACACCTCCCTCCTCAATGACCCACAAACTCTTAAGAAACTACAGTCTAGCACACAGCACTTCTTTAAGGAAAACACCAGTACAGTAGACAATTATGTCCATATGTGGGAAGCATATAAATGTACCCTTAGGGAGAATGCATACGAATAGTGGCACTAAAAGTGGACAAATGATTGCAAAGTAGCAGAACTGCTCCAAGACATCAGGAAAATGGAGCACCATTTCCAAATCATCCCAGAATGTGACTGGCTCAGGCTGAACTCAACCAGAGCCATGTACGAGGAACTCTTAAGGGAAAAGACAGAATATGCCATATTCTGTGTGAGAGTCATGTACATAGACCAAGCGGAAAAGGCGACAAATTCCTTGCAATTAGGTTAAAGCAACAAGAATTCCTTAAAAGAATAAAATGCATTCTCTCCTCCCCCTTGGAGCCTCTAGTCACCAATCCCAGTGCCACAGCCAAAGCATTTGCTGAATACTATCAGTAACTATACTCAGATGATACCTCAACAACAGTTTTGGACATCCAGGGTTTCCTCAAAGCATCCTGCTTACCCAAAATACCCCAGGAGAACATGGGCAAATTAGGAGCAGACATTGCAGCAGCAGAGGTGGCTCAAGCAATTAACAACCTCCCCTTAGATAAAGCCTCAGGTCCTGATGGACTGCCAAGCAACCTCTATAAATCCCTCCAACAACTTCTGCTTGAGCCACTAACTACCCTCTTTAGCAAAGCAAGACACAATAACTGGCTAGAGCCCTCCTTGAGCAGGCAACCATTATTATTCTCCTCAAGCAGGGCAAATACCCAGAGTGTGTCGAGAACTATCGGCCTATCTCTCTTCTCAACACAGATATCAAAATTCTGGCCTAGATAGTTGCCAGTAGGATAGGGGCTATATGGGGCCCCCTAATTGGGCCAGAACAGGTGGGCTTCATGTGGGGCCACCTCTCCTCAGACCATATTCATAAAATCTCACATCTAATTGCTGCAACCAGGGACTCAAAGCATCCTGTGGTGTTGATATCCCTAGATGTTAAGAAGGCCTTCAACAGGGTCTCTTGGCCCTTCCTGTTCCAAACATTGGGTCACTTCAGCTTCCCAGAATCCCTTATAGACTGGATCAAGCTCCCATACTCCAATCCATCTGCATTTATTATTTGCAATGGGGTTTGTTCAGAACCCTTCAACCTGCAAAGAGGCACACGTCAGGGCTGCCCACTCTCCCGATACCTTTTCAACCTATACCTTGAACCCCTAACAAAACAGATCCTTCAATGTGATACAATTAAAGGAATCAAGGTAGGCCAAAACAGATACAAACTTCCACCTATGCGGATGACAATCTACTCCACATAGAAAATCCAGAACAATCAATTCCAGCCACCATCTCAATACTAACTTGAGTTCGGCACCCTGTCAGGTTATAAGATGAACACAGAGAAAAACACCATAATGCCCCTCAGTCACTGGACCCTAAAATCTCAGATCCTTCAGTGGGGAGGAACCTGGGCATCAGACTCCACTAAATACCTGGGGATACATGTCATCAGCTGCCCCACAAGATGATTACCAAGAATCAAGACTCTACCTTAACAGCCATTAGACAGGATCTACACCATTGGACATCGCTCCCCATGATGATCTGGGCTAGAATCAATGTTGTTAAAATGACCATCCTACCAAGACTACTCTACCCACTGTGGATGATCAACCCATTTTTGCCCATCAAATGGTTCATCAGGCTTAAATCCTCCTGACACCAATCCTCTGGGGAGATAAATCTCCACGCAGAGCTTATCACAAACTCTCTCCATCTAAGCGGATAAGGGTTACAACTGCCTGACTTCTACCTATACTATTTGTCTTTACACGCTAGTAAACTCCTGAAATGGCTGCCAGTGATCCCATCAAATCACGCTGTCTCTTATATCCCCCAATGGTTGCAAATCAAGACAGAGTTATGCAACAAATTCCATATCAGTTCTAAAGTGCTGATCCATATACTGCACACTAAACTACTTAAGTCAATCAGGGACACTCCCATTGGGACCTCCCTACTGGCAAGTAAGCAGCTACACAAGATCCTTCACATCAAACCCCTATTCCTCTTGGAGCAGTTCATTTCAGGTAACCCCAACTTCAAAACACAGAACAAACTCATTCCTCACAACTTCCTAGGACCCACCCCCACCCAAGTCCTAAAGCAACTTATACAAGAGGGAACATTCATCCTATTCAACACATTTTCTGAGTCATTCCTCAACATAAAAATATCCCCACTCTCCTTCTTACAGCTTTGCCATGCAATCATATCTACCCTTGGCCCTAGACCTTGGGCCTTCCCCTACTTCATCATGGGGACCTCACCTTCCTCACTACTCAGCCACATGCCACCTCCTTGCTCTATAAAAACTGCAGGAGATATCCACCCCAAGGATGTAGACCAGTGCCCCACTGGGAGAAAGAATTCTCAGAACTCAAAGACCTCCCACCCATCAACACATGCGGAGGAATCTGCACAAATACATCAAATTTGATGGGCTCAGAACAATGCAATACAAGATCACTCACAACATGTATTACACATCAGCCAAACTCCTTAAGATGGGCCACCTCCTATCTTCTAACTGCAGTAAGTTTCAATTAGATAAAGGAAACCTGAAACACACTCTCATGGGACTACCCAAAAGCTAGACCCCTATGGGAAGATATCTGCAGCCACTTAGACCTACCCTGGGCTCGAAGGATACCAGTACACCTCAAATCTGCCTACTGGGCCTAGACATTGACTCAGTCTTTGGTCATTGCAGATTTCACATCTCCCTCATCTCTGCAATAGCCAAAAAAGTTATACTCAAACACTGGTTTGATGACTCGACACCCAGCTTCAGAGAGTGGCATAACTCCATCCTGGAAGCACTTAGAATGGAGAAAATGATTAGCTCCTGCAACAACAGACTGCCCTAGTTCTACACAAGATGGGGATTCCTAGAAACTCTTCTGCTGCTGGACTGACTCCTCCCCAGGTCACAGGGGAGGAATGAACTCCTTACTCTCGACAATCTTTAGCCAACTCAATGCTGAGAAACTTATCCCAACTGCAATTGCTGAGAGGGGGAGTGCACCAGACACCACCCATGCTACAACAGAATAAAGAATAAGGAAACTTGACATTGTCTGTACTGTATAAATAATTTGTTCACAATCTGTAATTGTCTGTGTAACTGTATCCTTAAATATATTCTCAATAATGTATATTATATTAAAAAAAAGAAAGAACATACAACTCTCTAAACATACCACAAGAGGCATCCATCATCATGTTTCAGCAACTGTATCACTTCTGCTACCATCCCAGCGTCTTGGGGGGTATAGCCACATGCTGTGCAAACATGTGGTGAAGTGTTAAGAAGGTTGATGAGAATATCCTACATGAAAATTCTTAATATAGGATGGTTATGACTATTTCATACTATTTTGCTACACTTGCTTATAACATTATGAGTTGAAGTATAGGGGCACACTTCTACTGTATTTACACAGACAGATACATATGCCAATCTGTGGAGGGATAGGAACGAGGGTGTAAAGAAACCTACATTGTGACTGTAATATATAGACACTGTTCTGTGTGGATGGAAATATGCAAGACAGGATGTGAAGTATTAGTTTGTTCCACTGTTAGGTGGGTATAGTCTTCTACTAGCTGCATGTAGAGATGTGACTTAACTGTGAATAACTCCACACTTTAAAACCTCATGTATGCAAACTGTTGTAGTATCTAGATGGAGGAATGGTGTTTCCAACATTACATATCGACTCTGTTGTGTTATGTCAATGTAGGAGTGGTAGTGCACTGTATTTTGTACTACACGTTCTTATCCATACATGGAGATAATATGTTAGAATCAATATAACACACTATTTATATGTCACTGTTGTGACCCTGCCATCCCAGGTCTATATCAAGATAGTGCAACACTATCCATATATTACATTGTCCATATGTCAGAGTGAAAAAACAGGGTCTTTTGGATCATGCACTACCATACGTCGATTGAAACGGTACTACACAATACATCTGTCATGCAATCCATATGTTGCACTGTTCTCATTGTGACATATAGCTTGTGTGACTTATGTATTGTGTTGCACTAGGTAGATGGAGGAATGGGACTGCAGGATATAAACACCCTGTACTCTCACTGTGACATATGGATAGTGTCACAAATACATTGTGTTGTACTTATATCTTGATGCAGGAATGGGAGTGCAGTATCTGAACAACCATGAGGTCACACTGTAACATATGAAGAGCGTGACACATAAATAGTGTTGTGCTATGCTGGTACAGGAATGGGAGGCTGCGTACATGGAACCCTATGGTTGCACAGAGACATATGTACAGCATTGTTCTATCTCAAAGGAGGGATGAAAGAAAATGGTCCAACTCACCATGCAGTCCTATCATGACTTACGGGTGTTGTTCTACTATCTGCATGGAGGTATAGAGTTTATGCAGTGACCATCTTACATGGCTGCACAGCATGTGGGTGTACCTCCCCAAGACACTGGGATGGCAGCAGAAGTGAAACAGTTGCTGAAACATGATGATGGATGCCTCTTGTGGTATGTTTACAGAGTTGTATGTTCTTTCCATACCTTATGGGTGTGTTTCTAATTGGTTGTGTTGTACATTCCCATGCTTGTATGTAGCCTGTGTGTTTGTGTGTGTGTGTGTGTGTGTGTGTGTGTGTGTGTGTGTGTGCAAGGGAGGTGGAGTTAGGGTTGAAAATCCTAATGCTGAATTTCATCACTTTTGTCACTGTGGAACAACCCAAACTGTTGCATTAATGGAGTTTTTGCAATGACTGTATATATATATATATATATATATATATATATATATATATATATATATATATATATAGGCAAAAACTCAGTTTAATGCATCAGTTAGGGTTGTTCCACAGCGACAAAATTAAGGAAAATCGGTGTTAGGGTTGAAAGTCCCCCCTTGCACATCCCCCAGCCCGCCACCCCTACTGCCATTGGGGTGTGCATTGGGGTCGCCGGCCCTAACTCTTACCTGATTACATGTGTAAACAAGCTGAGGTATAGGAGAATGGGGTGAGAGTTAGGACTGATGACCCCAATGCACACCCTGTTGGTGGTTGGGGTGGCAGGCTGGGGGGTGCAAGGCGGGCTTTCAACCCTAACACTAAATTTCCTCACTTTTGTCACTGTAGAACAACCCTAACTGATGCATTAAACAGAGTTTTTTGCCTCTAATTTAATTTCTTTTTGAGAATGAGGACTAAAATAGTGAATAGAATGCTCCCACCATGTGATTTTTTGTGACATAGTAACAGTAACAGCAACGCTAACACAAGCGGTAACAGTTACACACATGGTGACACAAACATAAATTGTAAAGCAAGCGCTAATAGAGTTGCAGGCGCAAAGTGATGCCAAAGCGAACAGTGACACAAATGGAGAAGCAAGTGCATCCATAAACTCAAGTGGTAACACACACGGTCACAGTACCGCTATTGTAAATGCAAATGATAAGTGTAACAGTAATAATAACATGAAAGGAAACAGAAACGGAAATGCAAACGCAAGCACGTATGGAAACACAAACTGTAACACGCACAGTGACAATACCGCAGTTGTAAACGCAAATGGTAATGGTAACTGCAACAATAATGCCAAAGAAAACAGAAATGCAAATGCAAAGGTAAGGGCGTATGGAAACACAATCAGTAACGCACCGGGGCACGGGAACGCAATTGGAAATGCAAATGGTAATGGTAAGAACAACGATGATGCAAAACAAAAGATGTAATGCAAATGAAATGGAAGGGCGGCCACCAACAGAAATGCTAATGCACATAGTGATGCTAACTGAAACACAAACACAAACAGTAGTGGAGACACAAATGGTAATAGTAACATAAACACAAACGGAAACGCAAAGCGTAACGCACACGGTGGCGTACACAGTAATGGTACCGCAAATGGACATGGAAACAGAAGTGTAAAGCCTATGTGTAACAGTAAGTGGAGCGCACACTGTACTGTTCTCCAAAAGCTCCATTGAAAAAGACAGTGAAAACAAGGAATGTATGCATGATAATGTGCCTCAGAGCAGAAAAGAAGCAGTTGAAATACTAAAATGCTAATATCTCTGTAACCATACAACGAGAAAAAATTTTTAATTCCACATGATTCATGACTTTTCTGGCTAGGTTTCCACTGCATGCATGGTCGCGGACGAACATTCCGTGATCTCATACCGTTTCCAAGATACGAGCCCCGAAAGGAGCGACGTACACCACTATGTTAGTCTATGGGAAAAACGCCAAATTCGAGTACCATAACTTTGCATCCGTGTAACATTTTTCACCAAACCATGAAACAGCACATCTGTGAGATGCTGGCTGCCTTCCTCCAAATTTCAGCCCAAAAGACCAAACCTTTCTTTGCAGCAGGGTGGCAAAGAATTCCTGTCATTTTGCCATAGCCTGAAAAGCAGTGTAATGATTTGTGAAAGCTTTTAAAGTTTTGTGAAAGTGTCGCAAGCGCAACACTACTTTGCTACACTACTTTTCCCAGAAATTTGGAAAACATATTTCTGGGGTGTTTAACCTCAAAATAAAGACATGGCAAGCATCCTCAGGGTCCAACTAGGTGAACACAAAAAGAATTGTGTCTCTAGAAGGTCTGAAATTTAAATGCCAAGCATTTCTGTGACCAGTAACTGAAAAAAAAATGGCTGACACACGACACTACAAGGGTCATTTACGACACTAAAAAGTGCATTTGTGGCACTGTCGAACTTTGTAACTTTTACCATTGTTTTATAATGGGAACTTGTTTTTTGAATAACTTTTGAACTGTTCAATAGTTTTCATGAAATCTTCAAAAGGACATTGGGCACCCTGGCTGCATGTTCCCTGAAGTTTTCGGACCTGTCGCGCAAACTGTGTAACCTGTAGGCATGAGCAAAGAATGTGCAAAAAAATGTAAATGTGCACATGGATGTCGCTTAATAACTCCGCAGCCATATATCTGACCACTAAAGTTGGCTGATCCCAAGATCTATGAGTTACACTATGCTCGCCAAATTTCAGGCAAATTCTGTTGAATGGTGGCAAGTTATTAAGGTGCAAAGTTTTACCATTTAACATTAAAATGGGTACTAACCCTAACTATGGTAGAACTACCATGCTATCATTATATATATATATATATATATATATATATATATATTGTGTGTATATATATATATATATATATATATACACACTATATATATATATATATATATAATAGTAACCGTGCCACTATAGTTAGGGTTGAGTAGCCCATTTAAGTTTAAATCTGAAATTTTGCAGCTTAATAACTTTGCCACCCTATGATGGATGTGCCTGAAATTTGGCATGCATGGTCTGGTACCATGGATCTATGGATCTGCCAGGTTTTGTTATGGTCAGATGTACAGTTGCAGAGCTACAGAGCACCAAAAAATGCACAAAGTATGCATTTTTGTGCATTCTTTGCTCGCACCTACAGGTTGCATGGTTTGTGCAACCACTCCAAAACATTCAGGGATCATGCAGCTGGGGTTCCCACTGTGCCTTTCAAAGATTTTGTGAAAAAATATTAAACGGTTCAAAAGTTATTCAAAAAACAAGTTTCCCATTATAGTCAATGGGAAAAGTTAAAATATGTGAAACTGTTACAAATGCACTTTTTACTTTCACAAATGACCCTTGTAGTGTCGCAAATCAGTCATCTTGTTTTCAGTTAATGGTCACAGAATGATTGGTATTTAAATTTGGGACCCTCTAGGACACAATTTTGTTGTGTTCACCTAGTCGAGTCCTGAGGATGCTAGCCATGTCTTTTTTGAGAGAAACACCCCAGAAATATGTTTTTACATTTTGTAAATGTAGTATCACAAAGTACTATTTCGTGATGTGATACTTTCGTGATTTCATTGAGAAAGTGTCATGATTTATGAAAGTACTTTGCTACACTATGGCCAAAATAATAGGGAATATTTGCCACTCTGCTGCAAAAGAATGGTTTGGTCTTTTGGGCTGAACTTTGAGGGTAGAGTCAAGATGCCACAGATGTGCCTATTCATGGTTTGGTGGCAAAATATTAGAGGGCTGCAAAGTTACTGCACGCCAAAGTTGACAATTTTCCCATAGTCTTATATTATGGGCCCGTATCTCGAAAATGGTTTGAGATACGGACTTTTCAGTAGAAGAATGCTTAGTCCCCACTAGGGACTAGTACAAAGCTAGCCAGGAAAGTCATAAATATTATGAGATTTTAAATTTTTTTCTATGTTGTACGGTTCCTGAGATACAAGGAATTTAGTATTCCAAGTGCTCATTTTCTGCTCGAGGGCCATTACTATGCATACATTCTTTTGTATTCATAGTAGTTTGAATGCACCTTTTGGGGAAAAAGGTGTGTTTGTGTTATTGTTACTGCTAGTATTTCCACTTGTGTTTCTCTTACCATTTACAGTTAGCGTTTCCATTTGTGTCACCGTGTGTATTACCCTTTATGCTTTACGTTTGCATTTGCATTACTGTTACCATTTGTGTTACCATTTTGTTTGCATTTACTTCTGCAAAACCATGTGCATTACCATTTGTGATTGCGTATATGCTTGCATTTGCGTTTCTGTTTGCATTACTATTTACTTTGGCATCATCGTTGGTGTTACCGCATTCTTTACGTTTCCAATTGCATTGCCATTACAGTTTGTGTGTTCGCTACTATTTATGTCTTCCATTGGCCTTAGTATTTGTGTTATCGGTACTGTTTCATTGTCGAAAGCGAATTGTTTCCTTCTGCATCGCTGCTGCCATAACCGCTTGGTATTTCTGTTTGCATTTCTTTTTTACCGCTTGCATTTTCTTTACCATTTTCATTGTTGTTTGCATTTCTGTTGCCGTTACCGCTTGCATTACTATTTGCATTACCATTCTGTTTTCATTTACATTTGCTCTTGTGTTTCTCTTACCGTTTGCGTTTTGTTTCCGTTTGCATCACTGTCGTTACCATTTTCGCTTGCATTTGCATTACCGTTAGCAATACTTTTCTTTTACCTCACTGTTGCCATCACCATTTTGCGTAGCTGTATGTTCTTTCCGTTATCTTATGGTGTGTTTCTGATTGGTTGTGTTGCCTTGTACCATTCCTGCTTGTAAGTGTCTTGTGTGTGTGTATGTCTGTGTGTGTGTGTGTGTGTGTGTGTGTGTGGGCATGGGAAGAGGAGCCAGAGTTAGGGTTGAAAACCCTAACACCGAATTTCTCCTTCTGTCACTGTGGAAAACCCTAACTGTTGCATTAATGCAGTTTTTGCAAAGAATTTCCTTACTTTTGAGAAAGACATGAAAATCTTTACCTTTTTTCAGCATACCACAAATGTAAAAGTATCATTGTAAGAAACAACATGTGGTAAGTAGTTATGCAGAATACTGATGGGTCACAATGCAAAAACAATGTGTTTTGATACATACATGCTCAGATTCCTCTAACCTCAACAGCAAAGCTGGGAAGTTCATGGTAATCAGAAACGTGAACTGTCAAGGTGCTGGTTGTGCATAGATTCCCTTATCTTGAATTTTAAATACTGCATAGTGCTTTGCTAGAGGTGTGTGTTTCTTAGCTGTTTTGTTTTCTAAATAAAACTGACTCATTTAGATGCTCTGCAATGCTGTTGTGCCACAAAAGGTAGAATAAGATCCCTTGACCTTTGAACTGTGGCACCACAGCATTTTGAGTGTGATACAATTCTACACAGAACAGTACTCCATTATACGCTAATAAATTGTTTTTTCTTTAATATAATTACTGCATGTTACAACTGATGATGACTTGGCCTGGCACCCTCCCCTCCACACACAGACACCCTGCAACCCATCACAATACCTCTGTTTAGAAAATACCATGTGCACAGATCATTAGAACATGCATTTGTTTCTTTGGAAGGAGCCCTGAAACAAGTTGTGTACCCCCCACCTGCACCCGACTACAATTACTCTCTTTAGAAACATAACATGTCAAACACTGTTCTGGACACATACTTGTTTACCTCTGTCTCCTGAAGAGATGGAATGAGATTCCCATGACATTTGCAGTTTCTTATAAACACAATTATTAATGTATACATCTTTACATACACTATACATGAGATTACTAGATGGGCAACTATGCAGAAGCAGTTTATTATCCCAGATTCCCCTTTTCCCCACAAAAGACAAGCCCATTTATATGTTGTTGTGCTCAGATTGGCAATTAATTTATTGTAATCATAGTTCCATTTACAATCCCATCATCATTTATTATTGTCTCTTTCACAATTGTGTCTTTATTGCATCCATATATCAATCTCTGATCATCCCTCTTTCTTCCTCTTCTCTGCCCCCATGTGAAAATCTGGGTGTCTTCTTCTTCTCTTTCCTGGTAGGTAACGTGAAACGAGACTACTTTTTCTCCTTCAGTTTCTTCTTCTTCCTTCTTCATATTCCTTTCCTCCCTCCCTCCTCCCCTTTTCCCCATTAGCCAGTCTCCAGCTTGTGTTGATGACTGGCCTTCCCCCTTTTAGGGTACTTCCTGTCCTCTTTTTTTATTTTTTTTATTTTCGTGCCTGTCTCCTCCATACTTCAATAAACCCCATCATTTCTGTGTTAAACATGTCTATTGCTAAGTCTGACAGGTGCACTCCATCTGATCTGTAGAAATCCTCTGCCCATTCTTCCACACCTCGCAGTATTACATGCCCCCATCTTTCTTATCAGTGTTCCCACCCTTCTATTCATCTTCCTCCTGGCCTTATCTACAGCTACATGACTGTGTTCATGTCTCCATACCCTCCTTGGTATCATGTATGACCAAGTGACGCTTACCCCTGGCCACCACTGCTGTATTTTCTCTAAGTCCCTTTATCTGCATAAATGTGTCTAACCATGGCTTTCCCAATGTCATTACCCCCTAGGTGTAAAATAATTATATCTGGAGTGGGCTCAGCCTTTCATTTCCTTCAGGGTAGGAAGCAGCAGTGCCATCTCATCCCTTTGATGCCACTCAGACCAACCTACATTTTCTTACATCTTGGTACAGCTGTTGTCCCCAGCCTTTTCTCAGCTCTTTTCCACCCACTAAATGTAGGAGTGACTGCAGATCCATACTTCCATGATCCTCCCTCTACCTATAGGATTTAAACAAAATAGATATCTTAATCATCTTCTTGATTTCCTTCTTCCTTGCACCTGTCTTTTGCCCCCACCCCTCCCACTTTAGTTCCATATCTGCAAAACAAAACACAGGTGATATGTTAATCTCCAAACTGCAAGGCCTGACTATATCTCTTGTAGCTGGCAGACCACCAGCACCTCTTCTCTAACACAGTAGTCACCATCTCCCCTGCTGCTGCCCAATGTGAAGCAGCCCCTATTCGAAAGGAGTGAGATGAATAATTGCCCGGGTCCTCTCCCAGAAACTCCATGCCTTTTTTTGAGCATGGCCGTTACTTGGTAACTTGTGACCCTCTTCCTGTCCCCATGCACAAATAGTCTCCCTTTCTTAGTCCCACACTCTGCGGCGTAAGCCCACAAAGCCTTTACTTGGCGGACTGTGCCATCTATGTGAGCCTTCATGGTCATGGTACAACCATTTTCCCCCTTGATCTGTTTTTGACCTCTTAATTATGATTTGTATTTCTTCCAACCTCCAGCTTAAGTCCCCCCATTCCAATCCCCCATCTTCTTCTTTTCTGCCATGTTCCATAGCCTCACTCACTCTCTCTCAGAGCCCCTGCAAACATCACTAGATAAATCGTGTGAAATAACTGCACTTCATCCTTAGATCTGCAAATTGCTGGTAGTACCCCCTTCAGATTTGCTAGCCAATGCTCTTCTATTGGTTGTCTACTATCAGTAGGTCTTTATTTCAACCTACTCCATCCTTGTATCATTCTCCTTATCAACATTGACTTTGTCGGGTCCTTCCACTTCTTTAGGCTACAAACTAAACTAATTCCCGCTAGATATACCCCCATCGTAGTGTGAGCCATTCCACTCTGCCATTGATCTACTGTGAACTTTCCTAACTGTTCCTCTGTAAGTGGCCTACTTACCTCCATGTGGTGTGTTTCCCTGAATGTTTGCAACACCCGCCAAACCACTTCATATACCCCCAAAGTCCGTGGTGCCCATGAGCTATGAAACAGCATTTCAGTTCCCTCTTGCCAACATCCCAGATGTTCATTGGTATGGGCGTTTTCTGATCCTCTGCTGTTGTTGCCAGCATCTGGAAACAATCCAGCTGCAGACGGGAAAGGCTTTCAGCTAGGATATTTTTAACCCCTTCTATATGCTTGGCCCTGAATGAAATATTCAATTGCAGGGCACTTAACACTAACTGTCTCAAAACCTGCATGACCATCTCGGACCTGGCTCCCCTGTTGTTTAAAACCTCTACCACTGACTTGTTATCACACCAAAATGTAACCTTCTGATTCCATAGTTCCTCCCCCTATACCAGGGTACAGGTCCAAATGGGCATGATCTCCAACAGCATGATGTACTTTACCTTTCCATCCCTTACCCAATTTGTAGGCCATGGTTCTGAGAACCATCCTCCCCTCAGATAGCCACCATACCTAAACCTCCTGCCACAGCTGTATATAATTTGAGATCTGTATTATAGACCCATTCCTCTTACCAGAAGGAACAGCCATTATAGCTGCCGAAGAATTCTTCCCACACCCTGAAGTCTTCTTTTATTCCCATTGTTATGTCTACCCAGTGGTGTGGTCTGGTGATTTCTGCTGTGGCCCTTGCTAGCCTTTTGGTGAAAGCCCTTCCTAATCCAATTGCCCTACATGTGAAATTCAGATGTCCCAAGACCTGCTGTACCTGTTTCAATTGCACCCTTCTCCTGCTTGTATGTACTTGGATCAGCTCCTTCAGTTTCACCACCTTGCTGTTTGGCAACCTAAAGACCTCTCCCAGGGCATCTATTTCAATGCCCAGTAATTGCAACACCTTACTGGGGCCTTCCGTTTTTGCTGGTGCCAATGGTACCCCTAACTCTCTACACAACTCTTGGAAGCTGGCCATCATTTTTTCTGTCTCTCTCTTACCACTGCCTATTAAAAGGAAATCATCCAGGTAGTGTATTTCTTGGAATATCCACTGCAGGCAGGTGCTAAATGCTTTGAACGTAGCACATGCTATGGAACATCCCATGAGCATTGCTTTGTCAAAACAGTACTGGTCCCCTACCTTAAAGCCCAATAAATCCAATCTTCCTCCTAACCGGAAGTAATCTGAAAGTGGACTCTGTATCCGTCTTGACCATCCATGCATCTGAGTCACTCGGATAACCTGTACTCCTCCTCTAATGTGGCATAGGGCATTTCACTATGCTCCTCGTTTATAAAATCATTCACTGAATCCCCCTCTGGAAATGACAGGTGGTGAATCACCCTCTATTCTCCCTTTTGTTTCTTGGGGACCAAACCCAATGGGGAAATTCTCATATTCTGTAATGGGGGGGGATAGAATACAGCCCTTCTATTCTACCAGCTGCCTTTTCTTTCCCTATTTTCTGTTTCAGAATGTCCTCTTTTCCTTTAACTGACCCCAGATTGTTCGCCTCTCTTGCCTGTCTTGGGCCTTCACACTGTAACAGAAAACCTGATCGAAATCCTTTATTAATTGACTCCACCACCTCTCTATCTGGGTAGCTTTTTAACCATTTTTCCCAAACTTCTATTTTGATGGGAGTTCTTGCTTCCTGGAATTGATCTCCTACCTCTTCCCTTCACTCCCTGCACACCCCTCTCCTTGACCCATTCTTGTTCCCTGCATTCAGAAAGTCTGGCTCCCCCTACCTGCATGTCCTCTGCCTCTGCACCTCTGTTCCATGACTGCCCACTATACCCCTGCCCTTCTTGGAAAAACTGCTGGCCTGTTTCCTTGCCCCCCCTGTCCCCTGGGTCCCTTGTGCCCATGTCATTCTACATCTGCTCACTGGGTGGGTTCCCCACATTTGAGCTGCGTGCTGGAAGCAGCATTGGGCCAAGAACAAATGCCCTATTGTAACCCCAGCAACACCTCTGGTAACCCACCCCTATTCCCATCTCTCCTTCTGAGTGGACCGATCAGTTAATAGTCTGTCCACAAATCTAACTGCTTTGTGTCCCATCTTACATCCCCGTATATCGCCATCCTTTGCTGGAAAAATTCATCATAGTATATCCACCCTACTCCTCCTTTTGCCTTAGCTCATCTTATTATCAGCGAGTAAGTAATCAGAGGTATTCCCAATTCCAGTTTCTTCTCCAGTACTCTAGCTGAGTACGTGGCACAGCCTACAAACCACCCATCCCATGTCTTCCCTTTAGTAAATTTGTCCTCCTCTTTCTTACCTAGCAAAACTACTGTTGCCGCCATCTCACTCTTCCCAATATTCTCTGATTCTTCATATTTTGCTGCCACTTCCCAGCTCACTAATGCAAAAATGTCTGCATATTCCCCTTTCTGTATTTTTTCTTTTGTGGCCAGCGGTACATGTTCCCTATTCTCATACCAGGGATTCCTATCTCTAGTTCCCTTACCAATGTTTTCTGTCACTTTCCCCCTCCTTTGTCATCTCCTTATCTGACCTAATCTCTGCCGCCGCTGACTCTATCTGGCCCAACCCCCTGTCCCGAGTGCCAAAATAATTTGGCCTATGTATTCTTTGATGCTTTCTCGTACCGACCAGGATACATTACCTATGGGCTTTTTGGCTCCCTGTGGCCTGCTGTCCTCGAGATGCCCTGGCTTGTCCCCCTGTGGCTGGATGGCTGGTTGTAATATTGTCTGCAGAGGAACCACTGTGCTTGTGGATCTGGTCTGGGTTCCACCGAGGGAACCATCACCTGCTCTTGGGGAGGTACTGATGGGTCTGGTACATAGGGCTGTGGTGGTACTGGGATAACCACTCTGGGAAGGACTACCAGCAGTGGCTGCACCCTTGTTGGGCTGCATGGCCTCCCTGCTGGCTGTTTCCCACAACCCCATTTCCTCTTCCAGCTTTCCATTTCTCCCCAGATCTCCCCGGCTCCTCCCCTTCCAACAGCTGCCACATTCTGTTGGCCTTCTCTTCAAGCTCCACGATAGCCTTGTAGACATCCTCTTTCGATGGCCTGTTCTTTTTGGTGCCATTTCTTCGTGCTTGCCTGTTTAACACTGTGGAAAACTAACAAAAATCTTAATTAGTCTTCTTCTATGACTAGGCCCTTCTATAGATGGGCCCTTTTGATTGTTACCCTAAACTTTTCTTTCCCTCTTAAAATTGCCCTGTGCCCATGCGTACTGACTTTCCCTGGCTAGGCCTATCTTTTCCCACCGCTAAGGCCTGCTTCGACATGCTAAAATGGTGTCTGATGTCATGACGCATGGCCTTTGTCACCCAGCCTAGTTTTGTCCCACAGAGGCCCCCGTTTGTCCTCCATTGCCATATTGTGTGAAAAAACAGCATTTACAAAACCTTCTCTGACCCTTAAGCATCTTCCGCCCCCCCAAATGCCTGTCTCGCCACGATACCCAGCATCTGGCATCATGCTGCATGGCCTTGGTCTCCCGATCTTAGTTCATCCTCCCCTGGGATCTGCCTGGTCCTCCATTCACCTCACCTGTAAAAAGGGGGGCATTTAACAAAGCTTTCATAGCCCCCAAGGCATCTACCACTGACCTTATGGCCTTGTGTGACTTATATCCCACCACATGGCCCCTAGGCCTATACTTTCTCACCCTTTATGCCCCCTGCATGCCTCTGGCTGCTCCACCTGGCCTCGCAGACTAAAAACACCATAGATCACGTTTGTTGACTCCATTGCATCTGCTTCCCCATCCCTCATCACTGCATGTTTTCTACAGCTGCTTCTCAGGCATGGAGCCCTCTAATCAGAACTCCACCCCCCAAGTATCTTGTCCATAAAACCTACCAGCCACACAACCCCATCATGGCATGTGACGTCACGCCACGTGGCCGTCCCATGTTAGCTCTATGCTAGCCCTTTCGACCAGGCCTCAAAACCACCAGCCCCTCCACTTCCCCCAGGTTTCTAGAACAATACACATTGTAGGGAAATCCCCCCTCCTTATAGCAGTACTCCTTGTAATGCTGCTTATTAGATTTGCAAAGAATAACTGCGGTTCAACCAACACAACATTTCCATTCCCACACTTCCTTGCCCTTCTCCCAGGTCGCTTGATCTCCCCACCCACACCCCCTCTGCTTCAACATGTTTGCTAGGCCCCAGTGGCTAAAATATCACCACATTTGTTGCTCACTTACTCCCTGCTCCTCCTTTTTATATATAAGGTAGCTCACTCAGTTTTCACCCAGGCCTCCATTCATGCATCTGCTCATGTGTCCCCACTCCTTATCTTGATTAAATTGTCCTCCCAACTGCTCACAAAACTCCTTCAGCCACTACTCCTAGACCTCCAAGCAATGCCCCAACCCTACCATACAGTAGCATTAGGTGCTTATCGCCTGCTGTTCTGAAGCATGTCCCAGTATCTGCTTTTTCTCTTCTGCTCTCTCGTTAACCTGATGCAAACCAACAATGCACTCCTGGAAAATATCAATCTTCTTATTACCATGCCACACAAACTTGATTTTTTTTAAATAAATTGTTATATCCTGATTACCCATAACTTGTTTGTTTGCTCTTACCTTCCTTCATTCCCTAATGCACAAACCTCTGCTCCCAAACAAAATTCCAAGATGCCAATCTGAAGTGCTGTAATTCCGGTGTAAATCAAAATTTCAGCAAAAGTGGCTAAACCACCACTGTGCTGCCCCTTATGTACCACCTTTAGCCCCTTCCCTTCCTGTCTGCCTGCCTATTGTCCTGTTCTTACCTGTCCCTCTCCTTACCTTCCCCCTCCCTCTCTGAGCACACCATCTTCATAAAAGGGAAGGGGTGCACCAGGACACCTGCCACAGTGGGGTTCTGATTCCTTGTGACCTTGAGAGTGAACCTTGAGAGGTCCATGTGAATCAGAAACCCAAAGTGGCAAAGCACAGAAGTTGTGCATAGAGTTTCTCATCCTGTATTTTTTATAGTGTATAGTAGTGTGTGAAATATGTGTTTTGTGAGACCTTTTGCCTTTAAAATGAAACTGACTCATGCAGTCACTAGAGGTTCAAGAATGCTGTTCTACAACAGTACGGTAGAATCACATTCCATTACCTTGGAACTGTAATAGGACAGCATTTTGAAAGGGATGGAATTTTATGCAGAACAACACTCCACTAGACACTATATAAGATGAAATACATTACCCACACGGTTCACATAGTGCAGAATTTCATGAAGAAAACAATACACAAGACACAGAGGATAACATTTTAAAAAATGTATTTAAGAAACTGAAATTATAGGTGAGGCTGAATTGGGTGGTTGTTCCTGGGACAGGCAAAAAAACAATTCTATTAGCAGTATACCAAAATTTTGTTGTAATTGTGTTGTTTGGTTTTCTTTGCCATCAACACGCAACACATATGGTCCTTTTAACAACAAGAACAAAATAATTTCTTTTAACAATGACAACTAAAGAACTATATTATCAACTTATTTGCATAAGAATGTTAGTCACAATGTTAAATCAGGTATTACATAATGTTCAAATTGTAATCTATCTATCGTTTAGTCTTTAAAAGCAAGTTAAAGATATATGGTTTTAACTACTTTATTTACTATTTAGGAAGTCTAAGTTTATTTGCAAAGGTTTAGAAACAATAAATCTAATTTCAGAAAAAACATACAATACATTCTGTTCTTATTTAGTTAATTACATTACAACATTACCATTAGAGCTGTATTGTATTTTGACTGGACGCACTAAGGGAGGTCGACAGTGAAAGTGCCGACCTTCCACACAGCAACGGCACAATACTGATGTTGGTATTGTGCCACCAATGCAGCGAGTGTTTTCTGTGGAGGGCTGTGCCCTCCACACCCCTAGTGGGGGCTCTGCCTCCCCACCCCCATAGTTTAGGATTCTCAACTCAGGTCAGAGTTGGTCTGGGGCGGTGGAACACTGGCAGAAAGCAAAGCACAATAAGGACCATTACAGGAATGTCACCATAATGGTCCTTTTTTTTTGTATTTTGCCCGTCAGGGTGTCTGCCTTGAAGGGTGCACCCGATTTTGACTCAATATGATAGGTTAGATATATAGCTAATGACCTTTGTTTGGCATATGTATTGTCAGTAATGGTAAGACATTTAGTAATGTTATGCTATAGCCATCTGAGACAATAAATGTTTCTAACTTTAATTATGAATAAAAGTAATCTATATAGATGTATATCTTATTTAGAAGTAAGTTCACTATGCTTATTTACCATAATAGTACTTTATGATATTAAATATATTTATATAGCTGTATATTTCATAGAGTATCTCTTTGCAAAGAGCATGCCTTTGAAACCACAGCTAACAATAAAGCACTGCATCATGTAAATAAATTTCAATAGCCATGGCACACTGCATCAACACCTTCATAGCAAAGGCTAGATTAAACATATGTAGTTTACATAGCATAATGCAGATATGGTCATCGATGCTTCACTGTGTACATATACTAAGTATACAAATAAGATACTACACAGATGTTGTATTACTACAGATGAATTACAGAAGTCAGTGTACTGTTACTATATTAGCCATTGCATAACAGATATACTGTGAATTAACAACTTCTTATGCCTTTCAAATGGTGCTGTCCATGTTATTATGTGACAGTACACAGCATATATGGTAACATAGCTAAACTGCATGTTTTTGAATTTGAGAAATACTATGTGAACTGGGAAATGTTCCTCATCCGACCCCTCGATAAAGATGATCCTATAAAAGAGCAGGAACATACCAATAGTTTGCATTTTGTCATAGAAGTGCGCAACCATTAATTTGTAAACATCTGATAGTATTAATTATACAAATCTACACCTATTATATATA